>JBBGZY010001544.1:1272500-1872500 GCA_037952925.1 Lithobates clamitans
TTGCATTAATATAACTTTTTCACACAAACAGAGCTTTTGGTGGTATTTAATCACCACTGTGTTTTTTATTTTTTATTAAATAAATCAAAAAAGACAGAATTTAAATACAGTATACTAAAATTTGTATTTATTTTTAATACTAGTAATGGTGGTGATCAGCAATTTATCGTGGACTTCGATAGTGCAGCAGGAAATATGACCCTAACTGACACTGGGAGGGAACTGACTAACTGACACTGACATCACCAGTGACACTAATACTATACACTGTCACTGTACTAATGACAGTGGCAGGGAAGGGGTTAACTGTATGCCTAACAATGTGTAATATGTGCATTATGTGCTGCTTTTACTAATAGATGTGGCCAGGGGAGGGCTGGCAGCTTTAGGCCTGGGGGGCAAGTCCAGTCAAGTGTCCCAAAGAACCGGTGGTGGCAAAGTGATGGATGATGGATGAAGTCCCTGTATGAATCCCTCAGAGCTGAGGACCCCCTGAGATCTAAGGATGTGACCCCCCCA
Source organism: Lithobates clamitans (assembly GCA_037952925.1). Taxonomy (NCBI): domain Eukaryota; kingdom Metazoa; phylum Chordata; class Amphibia; order Anura; family Ranidae; genus Lithobates; species Lithobates clamitans. The sequence goes on from JBBGZY010001544.1 coordinate 1,273,020, forward strand.
ACTAGTGCAGACTACAAGTCCCAGCATGAACCCCTGAGATCTAAGGATATGTCCCCTTAGATCCCACGGTTTCATGCTGTGCCCTGTAGTCCTTCACTAGTTGGGGGGTGACACATGCTCAGCTCTGAGGGGTTCATGCTGTAACCTGTTGTCCTTCACTAGTTGAAGGGCTGGGGGGGACACATCCTCAGCACTGAGGGGTTTAAGCTGGGACAGTGGGACCTGTAGTCCTTCATTAGTTGGGGGGGCAGGGATGTGTGTCACATCCTGAGCTCTAAGGGTTTCATGCTGGGACCTGTAGTCCTTCACTTTTTGGGGTGTTACATCCCTAAAAGTAAAGGACTACAAGACCCAGCATGAACCCTGACTGAGATTTTATGATGTGATCACCTCCTCTGCTGCCAGCTCATGCTTCCATGACACACATGCTCCACATTACACATATGTTCTAATTCATTCACTGCTCCCAACCTCACCTCAGGCAGCTTGACTCTGGAGAGGTGCTTCTGGCACAGTCAGTCAGTGACAGTTCCCTTCCCTCAGGCAGGCTCTGAGGCGCATGCTGCCGCACAGGAGAAGATGGAGGGAGGAGGCGGGTGGAGCCAAACAGTAATAGGCATGGAGGAGGCAGAAGATCCTCCTCCACTCTGAATGCTGGGGCCTCAGCCTCGCTTTCCTCCTCGGGACTGTGACATCACTGGTTGCTAGACGCCAGGCGATCCTAGCAAACACTGCAGACGATAGAGGCCAGCAGTGAAACAAACGCGTCTTGGCCAGCCAGGTCACTCTGTAGGTAAAGCTATGCCACAGAGAGAGACTCCGCTCCACATTTCCCTGCACAGCAAGAGACACCGCTCCACATTTTCCTGCACAGTGACAGACACCGCTACACATTTCTTCGCACAGAGAGAGACCCCGCACAACATTTCAATGCACAGAGAGAGACACCACTCCACATTTCCCCGCACCGAGAGAGACCTCGCTCCACATTTCCTGCACACAGAGAGACCCCGCTCCCCATTTCCCTGCACAGAGAGAGACACCATTCCACATTTTCCTGCATAGTGACAGACACGGCTCCACATTTCTCTGCACAGAGAGAGACCCCGCTCCACATTTCCCTGCACAGAGAGAGACCCCGCTCAAACATTTCCCTGCACCGAGAGAGACCCTACTCCACATTGCTCTGCACAGAGAGAGACCCCGCGCCACATTTCCCTGCACAGAGGTCCCGCTCCACATTTCCCTGCACAGAGAGAGACCCCGCTCCACATTTCCCTGCACAGAGAGAGACCCCGCTCCAAATTTCCCTGCACAGAGAGAGACACCGCTCCACATTTCCATGCACAGCGAGAGACACCGCTCCACATTTCCCTGCACAGAGAGAGACACCACTCCACATTTTCCTGCACAGAGAGACCCAGCTCAACATTTCCCCGCACAGAGAGAGACACTGCTCCACATTTTCCTGCACAGAGAGAGACCCCGTTCCACATTTCCCTGCACAGAGAAAGACCCCGCTCCACATTTCCCTGCACTGAGAGCAGGGGCAGCCTGTCCATTAGGGGTGCCCGGGTGCTGCCCCCTCTTTCCAGGCCAGCCCTATATGCTTAATGGATAGATTGATGCACAGCATCAATCTATCCATGGTTGCTGCGACCACCCCCTATTCAGTCGTCCATCCGCTTTTAGGACGCCGGGCACCTGAATTACAGCAGCGGGGGTGTTTTTTTAAGCACCTGATTAGAGCCAGAGACTCTAATAGGCTTCAAAAAAGGGGGGACTCAGAGCGCAGAGCATTGTGCTTGCAGCCCACACTGAACCGCCTCTCCGCCAATCAGGAACCACGGGTCTGATACCCGTCACCTAATTGGCTAAAAGGACAGGTGCTTCTATTAAACATCTAGTAGGAGGAAAAGCATTGAGGAAGCATAGAGGACACAGGAGCCACTGCCGGTCCCACAGCTCACCGCCATCACCCGCTGCCTGACCCGCCACCAAGAGGGGGCAAGTGCCAGTCAGACAGCGAGTGGGCAGGGGGGGTGCTGGTTAAATGCCGCCGGGGGGGTCACAGTGGCTGCATTTGATGGCCACAGTGAGGCTGCAATTGATGGCACAGTAATGCTGCAATTGATGGGCACAATGGCTGCATTTGATGGGCACAATGGCTGCATTTGATGGGCACAGTGGCTGCATTTGATGGGAACAGTGGCTGCAACTGGAGACACAGTGGCTGCATTTGATGATCACAGTGGCTGCAATTGATGGGACCAGGTACTACACAGGATGCTGAAAGAAACCTCCCTAGCTGCAGAGAGGGGGGGGAGAGGAATTTGGGAGAGAGCAGGAAGGGAGAGAGGGGGGAGAGGCCAGTCACAGCTCACTCACTTGGAAGAAGGACCCAGCAGGAGGCTCAGTTACCAGCTTCCAGAGCGTTCCATACAGAACACTGTCTGCTCTCAGTTTAAACGTTCCTGCCCACACATCCTATTTACAGACACAGCACAGGGGCTGCCCAGAGTGTGGGCGGGCACAGTGAGAGAGGGGGCTTGGGGAGGCAGAGCAGATCCACCCTCTTTCATTCGGCTCTGCTCTGAATAGAATGGACATAGACTGTCAGCTCAGAAGCAGGGGACAGCACTATGACAAAACAGATGTCAGCTCATAGCACGAACGTTCCTGCATGCTTCTGGGCTGTTATCCAGCCCTGCCAGCCTCCCTCCGGAGTCTCCCAAGCAGTAACACTCGGCCAACTGCGGAACTGCACATGCGCAGTTCCCAGCTGGCAGCCCATCGGCCTTTTTACAGGAAATCAGAATGGCCTGGGGGGCAATTGCATCCCGCAATTGCATATCCCTGCTCTGTGTACAGAGCCCTGTGTTGATAATCAACACAGGGCTCTCTGCTGTGATGCAATAATCTGATCAGCAGATCCCAGCCATAAATCATGATTTATGGCTGGGACCTGCTGAACGACTTGTGCTATACCGAATAACAGCACAGATTGGGCAGGGTGCTCTATAACCATAAATGCCAGATCTAGTACGTGATCTGGCAAAGTGGGACCGCCTGTCTGCAGTGAATATATTGTGAGTGGACCTTAAAATTTTATAAAATAAATATTTACATCTAATACCTATTTTTATTTAATTTTATCTAGCATCCATCATGCCAATTTCATAGCCTGTCTAGGAAATAATTTCTTTCTTAAATCATGGGTCTCTGCCTTATATTTTACTGCTTTTCTCAGGTTTATCTTTAATTCTCATAACAAATACCATGGGTAGTTGGACATACTTATATCATCTGGTTTAAAAAAAAGATAAGCAGACACCTACATCGGTATAATATCAACATAAAAAAGACAATATGTGAAAAAAATTATTTGTTTGCTTAAAATATCTATATAGCAGGGTTTTAAAGCAAGAAATTCAATAATTTACAAACAAAAGGACCAATTTAAACATTTTTTGCACTTAGGGTGTAACTTCAGCCAACAATTTGTGTTAGATAAATTGGACAAGGGTTAGAATGTCTACAGGGTTAGGTTTCCAATTATGCACTTTTACAGGAGGAGTACCCCATGAATGGCTTTTATTTTGACTCAAAATAGAAAATCTATTTTGCTCATTGAGCTTCTTTGGAAATATTTGCTTAAAAAAATCTACTAATTTGTGTGTGTGTGTGTGTGTATGTGTGGTGTATTTAGAGTATTTTTATACTGTTACTGTACATTTATTAATTGTTTAATTGTTTTGCTGTTTGTTTCTTTCTCTGAAAAAGAAATGTAAACATGTATTATAATGAGGCTGATGAGGAGTATTTTTGGCACAAGACAGATCTAGGATTGTTTTTCTTTGGTCTATTAAGGTTACTTTGCGTTATAAGCAAGGAAGCTCGGACCTCTGCAGTGTATTAATATGCTTTTACTACACAACAATTCTGTACAAGCAAAACTTTTACAATTATAGGAATACAATACAAGACTGACAGATATACCTATAACAAGCAAAATGCTACCTAATTCTTAGCCAATAAGCAGCCTATGGTCTGTAAACAGTAGAAATACACTTACAAATTACCCAACTCAGGTTAGAGGGGGTTCATGATCTCCGTAGGCAATGAGGACCCAGGCTTTTAAGCAGTTGCTGGAGATTAGGCGAAAGTGTATTCAGGTATAGTTTCTTCTGGCTTGCACAGATTTTCTTTGGTATTAAGTCATTATGGAATACACATGTCAGCTTATACCTGACAACCTTTTATTTGGAAAGTTTACCATCCCCACATGGGTGTAGCCCCTTTCCCAAAACTTCCTTTCAATGGGAGAAACCTTCTCCAATTCGAACTCAAGATGGTACTATGGTATCATACACGCCATAGGTTTATATGTAAAAAAAAGCCAAGATATTGTTTTCCAGGGTTACAGAACAATAGACTGATCCAACTGTCAACTGAAATACAACAATGGTATCTATTTTACCATTGTATCCAGCGGCATTTGTTTGATTTGTTTGAGTATCTCCTCAAACAAACCTGATGTAAGTTGCCAAGTCAAACATACAAACATACATTTAGATAGTTGCAAGGGAGTTTAACAAATTCTAAAACTCTATTTAAAGTTTAATGCACCCTTAAAAACAACTAAAAAACACATTATTTTCATCTTTCCTTTTGACTCCAAAGCATTTTGCAAAATTGTTAAGATTTTGCAGAAAATTCACATTTTTAATTTTGTTCATCCTAAAAAGATTGGTTCTCCTTCAGATGCCAAAAGTTGGAAGCCTGTCTTTAAAATTTCTCATCACTGTTTCTTAGGGTGTTTCATTTTCTAATGGAAAAAAAATAAACTGTAAAATGTTTGCAGACTTTGCTTACGTACCGAGTCTGAGTGAAGGAAAAGATATTTATGCTAAATTTCAAGAAGATTGGATAATATTTAAAATAAAATATTTATAATATTTAAAGGTTGCACACTTTTGTGATCTGTTTTGTAAAAGTAGGCAAAAAATATGATTTTTCAATGTTAATTACTTTTATTGGGAAAACTAGAAATCGCAAACTTAAGACACCATTTAAACCATACACTAAGATTAATAGGTAATATGATAGGCAAAACATGTGTTATATTAATCAACTTTGAACAATGCAATCCCTTGTTTTGTTCGCTTGGTGACGACTTTTCTGTGATGCTCGACTACCCTTAACAAGAATTGTTTTTGTTGTTCATCCCTGACCGATTCATTATACTTTTTTATCAATTCCTCTTTCTGCGGTATCATTGACAACATTAAGAGCGTTCACATGGCTTCTTAGAGAATTACTGCAGTATTCTGTCCTATCGTGGATCCCAAACAATTAAAAGAACGTCTTTGTTTTATTAGAGACAAAATGGCTCAGGTCTTTTCCTTCAAAAACCATGTTTTTACCCTCTAATCGTTTCACTTCCTTTTTCTTTGCAGGTTTGCTTTCTAAATTTTTAGTCATATTTTCCTTAACAGCCTGAGTAATATTTTCCTCCAAATAAACCAATCCTACGTTTGTTTCTGACAGATACCAAAAGGTGCCTCTTAGCAACTGTGAGAGCACATTTTTTGATGTCTGCACCTGGGTAAGTGCTCAAAAGCTGTAGCATATCCAAATCATTCTTTGGAGCCCATCAACTTACAATTGCCTCATGCCAAAAGCGAACATATATGAGGCTGACAAAATGTGCAACCCGTTTCATTCCTTCCAATTGCCGTTGAGGAATATTCAACTGTTTAGTAAGGAGGACAATTTTAAGTGCATATATTGCCTTTGCCATTCACCTTGCTTGATCCAGTGCCCCTGGGATCCTGAAACTGAAGTCATTTTTAGAAACAGAAAGATGGGGAAAGTGTCGCTACCTACTGCCAAATTGGCAGGACGTAAGTGGAAAAAATGGGGGGGGAAACAAATGATGCACTGAAGATATGTGTGCCCCAACAATACTCAATGCATGTGCCCCCACCTTAAATAAAGTGACTGTGCTTCAAATGTGAAAATGTTAGTAACATGCATGTGAGTATTAAACTCGCATCACATGCACCATAGAAATATGTGCCTAAACTGCTATGCAAGGTGCCCACCAAGTAATCACGGATCACAACTGTGAGTGTATAACAAATATTTTTAAAAAATGTAGCAGGTGCGTGTCATTAGCCACAGGCCCAAAGAAATATGGGGCGCATGTGTCCAATAAACCATAAGTGATACCTTATTGCTTTCCTAGTAGTAACCACTCCAACTACCAGGATATAAAAATACGTGAAAAATAATACTAAATATAAATAGACATATAAATACCACTTATTAGCATATACAAGTGAAAATCAACCACAATCAAGGGTGTGTCACTCCAGGAGTGTCAGCGAGGGGCTCTGAGGAGTTTGAAGCTGAAGAGATTGGTGGAAAAAGTGCAACTCTTAAAGAGAGACACATTTCATTTCTCGGCTTCCTTCCTTTCTACTATTCTCACCGTCTGGTATTGCAGGCAGTATCTGGAGGGATTCAGAAAAGATCACGCTGGCATCTACCTGAAAAGAGAGGTTTCTTCCTGGAGCCACACTGACACTGTCTTAGTGGCGGATTGGTCGCAGTGATTGCATCCACATGGGCATTGCCCCATTGGGGTGATTGGATCTGGTGAGTGGGGACCCTTGAGGAGGAGCACAGAAGTCACCTGTGAACACTGCAAGCACTCAAGTCACCTAATGCTGTTCCTGTTATATGTCCGAGGAGCATCAGATTTACACCAAATGGACTGTCACTCACTTATATATATGTGAACTCGTATCCCAACTTCATCTCATCCATAAGGATTTATATACACCTGCCTAATACAGCCTTATTTCCACACATTTATCATTTTCTTTGCACTGTGTTTTGATATGCACAAGGTACACCCTTGATTGTGGTTGATTTTCACTTGTATATGCTAATAAGTGGTATTTATATGTCTATTTTTATTTAGTATCATTTTTCACATATTTTTATATCCTGGTAGCTGGAGTGGTTACTACTAGGAAAGCAATAAGGTATCACTTATGATTTATTGGACACATGCGCCCCATATTTCTTTGGGTCTGTGGCTAATGACACACACCTGCTACATTTTTTTTAAATATTTGTTATACACTCACAGTTGTGATCCGTGATTACTTGGTGGGCACCTTGCATAGCAGTTTAGGCACATATTTCTATGGTGCATGTGATGCGAGTTTAATACTCACTTGCATGTTACTAACATTTTCACATATGAAGCACAGTCACTTTATTTAAGTATTTATTTAAGTATTTATTTATTTAAGTGCATTGAGTATTGTTGGGGCACACATATCTTCAGTGCATCATTTGTGTCCCCCCCATTTTTTCCACTTACGTCCTGCCAATTTGGCAGTAGGTAGCGCCACTTTCCCCATCTTTCTGTTTCTCATTATTTAAAGCACACCTATATATATATATATATATATACCTTTTATTCTAAGCGCGGTTTTTTATATATATTTCTGAAATCGTTTTTAGACCAACCTCTTAGGTACAGGAGTAAGAGTTGTAATAACCCTTTGTAGTCTTCTCTTGGATGACTTCCATCTTTTAGGACATTTTGGATGTAGTTAACCATTCACTCATTGTTCTTCTAGAAAGCCTTGAACGGGACTTTCTTCATCCAGCAATGTTGTATATGACTTCTTATCAAGTGAAGCCCACAGACTTTGCTTTGATAAAAGTGATCAATGTGTGCAACCCCTAAATATTATCCAATATTCTTAAAATTTGGCATATATTTTTTACATCACTGAGACTCGGGGCGTAAACAAAGTCATATGAAAATCACATCTTTGGAAAAATGAAACACCCTACTGCTTCTGAAATACAGTAAAACATTTATAAAAATGTTAAAGCTTCCTCCTGTCTTTAAAACAATAATCAATGCCGCTGCACTTTAATTTCAAATAGTTTATTAACTTACAGTATACAGATTTGTACAAATATGAAGAAAAAAAATAGGGATAATTGTGAAAAAACGAGGGACACGGGAACTGGAATTCAGAAGAGGGATACAGTAGTCTTTTCCAAAACAGGGATGACTGTTATCTAAGGATACACCTCCTGATTGTCATCTGTACTTGGTGAGACAGGTAGGACAATAGGCATCAAATGTTTGTAGGTACCTTGAAAGTCATCAGCGAACGTTGGCTGGTTATAAAGATGTCAACCACATTGAAAGTTTTGCTTTGCTTAGAAAAAAAAGGGTTCTTTCACAGGTATCAGTTTTATGTTATTCTTTTTTATTTAGGGCTGTGCATAAATGTTTGTATTCATATTACTGAATAATAATAACGTATTCTGCACACGAAAACTACTATTTTATGTGTAATGGGCCTCTTGAATGCCTCCACAACACCATAAATAAATGCTATTTTATATGTCATTTAATATTCAAAATGCAGTCATTTTGATATGTACAATATAGGCGCAGTAAAGTTGTATGTTTTCCTTTTTCTAATGCAGTTCATTTTTATGATCTCTTTTTTTTTCTAGATCTATACAAATGAGTCACCATGCATTCAGTTTATAAAGTGAAGTGGATGTATGATTCTGATGGAAAATAACACATCCTAATCTGGCAGCTGGAAAACAGAAGGAAATTCACATCATCTGGCTGTAATCCAAAGACACATCTGTGAATGTGACAGAACCAGTTAGTGTGTTTCCCTACGAAGATTCCTGCTGCTAATAGCTCTCTACTGCTGCAACTTCATATCACTGAGCTAGAGAAGAAATTGCAGCTATAAACATACTATTAATTGGGCTGTAGTTAGTCTTATACTATTTATAGCAATCCAAAAGAACTAAATGACTGTGCACAACCGAACAATTAAAAAAAAAGTTAGATGAATAAGCTGTTCCTTATTTAAAAATTGAGTTTATTACTTGTTTAACCGCTTCAGCCCCGGAAGATTTTACCCCCTTCCTTGCAGTGCACTTGTAGTGCAAAGTGGATTTGCCTTTGGTAAATAACCCCCATAGTCTTTATTTAATTTCATAAGGTTTACCACTTCAGCCCCGGAAGATTTTACCCCCTTCCTGACCAGAGCGTTTTTAGCGATTCGGCACTGCGTCGCTTTAACTGACAATTGCACGGTCGTGCGACGGGGCTCCCAAACAAAATTGACGTCCTTTTTTTCACACAAATAGAGCTTTCTTTTGGTGGTATTTGATCGCCTCTGCGATTTTTATTTTTTGCGCTATAAACAAAATAAGAGCGACAATTTTGAAAAAAACGCATTATTTTTTTACATTTTGCTGTAATAAATATCCCCCAAAAATATATTAAAAAACATTTTTTTCCTCAGTTTAGGCCGATCGTATTCTTCTACATATATTTGGTTAAAAAAAATCGTAATAAGCATTTATTGATTGGTTTGCGCAAAAGTTATAGCGTTCACTAAATAGGGGATAGTTTTATAGCATTTTTATTAATAATTTTTTTTTTACTAGTAATGGCAGCGATCAGCGATTTTTATTGTGACTGCGACGTTATGGCGGACATGTCGGACATTTTTGACACATTTTTGGGACCATTGTCATTTATACAGCGATCAGTGCGATTAAAAATGCACTGATTACTGTGTAAATGACACTGGCAGTGAAGGGGTTAACCACTAGGGGGTGGGGAGGGGTTAAGTGTGTCCTAGGGGAGTGATTACTAACTGTAGGGGGATGGGCTAGCAGTGTCATTACTCTGATCACAGCTCCCGATGACAGGGAGCTGTGATTAGTGACACTTGTCACCAGGCAGAACGGGGAGATGCTGTTTAAATCAGCATCTCCCCGTTCGTCCTTTCCGTGAGGTGATCGCGGGTATCCCCGCGGCGATCGAGCCCGCGGGACCTGCGACCCAACTGAAGGAGCTCCTGGCTGGCGCGCGCACTTTCACTTTCAACTGTGATCAGCTGTGGTCATTTTGATTAGCTTAGCATGAAAAGAGCTTTCCTGGAACATTTCAGTCCCTGGTAGTGCAACTGAAGCAAAGAATCAAATAAGGATGGCAATGCACTGTCATAGGGATCTAAAGTTGTGGACAGGCACAAGTCAGGAGAGGGATACAAAAAATTCATAGGCTTTATCAATGCCTAGAAGCACAGTAAAGTCTATTATTAAGAAGTGGAAGGTATTTGGTACTAAGGATGAGCCCGAACGGTTTGAGTCGAGCGTAAGTTCGACTAGAACATTGTGTGTTCACCGAATTCCAAACATTATGGGGCATTTGTGGGAAATATGAGCGCCCGCGTAATGCCCCATAATGCACTGTGAGATCGCAGTGCATTGATGTCCGATGATTGGCCAAAGCATGCACCTGACTTGAATGCTTTGGCCAATCACAGCGCACTCTGCTGTGAGAGTCATGATTGGCCAAAGGCAGGGTGCCTTTGGCCAATCATGGTTTAGGGGGCTAAGTCCACACCCCACACTATGAAGGCTGCTTAACAAGGGGGCCCCCAGATCCCTCCTCCCCCATGTGAATGGTTATCGGGTACATTGTCCCCCTACTCAGTCACAAAAAAAAGTGTCAAAAAAGTAAAAATGACAGGAGACAGTTTTTGACAATTCCTTTTTGGATGTCCATCCATCTTCAATCACAGCGCCGATGGTCCCGAAAAAAGAAAAAACTGAAAAACTCCGCCGCCACGGGAGGCGCCCCGCCGACTTTTTGCGGTGACATCACATGACATCAGAAGGGGAGGGCCACCTGGTAACGTCACCGGGTGGCCTTGATATAAGAGCTGTCACAGCAAAAAGGCTGCAGTTGGCAGGATGCCTCCTATAGAGGCGGAGTTTTTCCGTTTTTGTTTTTTTTCGGGACCGTCGGTGCTGTGATTGAAGATGGATGGAGATCACGGGACACGTTTTAAAAAAAGTTATTAATAAAGGAATTGCAAAAAATTTCATTATTTTCTTGTTCATAAAAGGTAAAAACCATACATTTTAAAGCACAGAGACCACCTTCCGCAGAAAGAATACACTACGGTAAGGGGGGTGGGTTACTGATATAAGGGGGAAACCTTTATATCAGTGCCCCCTTCCATTATTGTATTCACTCCCCCCTTACATCAGTGACCCCCCCTCAGACTGGCCTGGCGGAGATGTCACTGACCTCCTCTCAAGTGCACTGTGCAGGGATCAGTCAGACAGCTCCAGGTTCACAGCTCTAGTTTTATCTTATAGTCTCCTCTCCACAGTCCACATATGTCTGACTTCTCCCATGACCCCCATCCTGGCGGCACTCTTGACTCCAGACTCCCTCAGAGACTGCAGAAATGATACAGGAGATGGTCAGAGACTGCGGACATGATACAGGAGATGGTCAGAGACTGTGGATATGATACAGGATATGGTCAGAGACTTTGCACATGATACAGGACATGGTCAGAGACTGCGGACATGATACAGGAGATGGTCAGAGACTGCGGACATGATACAGGAGATGGTCAGAGACTGCAGACATGATACAGGAGATGGCCAGAGACTGTGGACATGATACAGGAGATGGTCAGAGACTGCAGACATACTACAGGAGATGGTCAGAGACTGCAGACATGATACAGAAGATGGTCAGAGACTGCAGTCATGATACTAGAGATGGTTAGAGACTGCAGACAAGATACAAGAGATGGTCAGAGACTGTGGATATGATACAGGAGATGTTCAGAGACTGCAGACATACTACAGAAGATGGTCAGAGACTGTGGACATGATACAGGAGATGGTCAGAGACTGCAGTCATGGTACTGGAGATGGTCAGAGACTGCGGACATGATACAAGAGATCAATGCAGCCTCACCGGTGCCCATTACATGCAGCCTCACTGTGCCCATTAATGCAGCCTCACTGTGCCTATCAATGCAGCCTCACTGTGCCCATCAATGCAGCCTCACTGTGCCCATCAATGCAGCCTCACTGCACTGTGTCCATCTGCAGCCTCATCATTGCCTATCAATGCAGCCTCACTGTGCCCGTCCAAGCAGCATTACTGTGCCCATCTAAGCAGCATCACTGTGCCAATTTGCAGCCTCACTGTGCCCATCTGCAGCCTCACTGTGCCCATTAATGCAGCCTCCCTGTGCCCATCTGCAGCCTTGTCATTGCCTATCAATGCAGCCTCACTGTGCCCATCCAAGCAGCATCACTGTGCCCATCTAAGCAGCATCACTGTGCCCATCTAAGCAGCCTCACTGTGCCCATCTGAAGCCTCACAGTGCCCATCAATGCAGCCCCACTGTGCCCATCTACAGCCTCACTGAGCCCATCAATGCAGCTTAACTGTGCCCATATGCAGCCTCACCGTGCCCATCGATGCAGCCTCACTGTGCTCATCAATGTAGCCTCATTGTGCCCATCAGCAGCCTCATCAGTGCCCATCAATGCAGCCTCACTGTGCCCATCTAAGCAGCATCACTGTGCCCATCTGCAGCCTCACTGTGCCCATCTGCAGCCTTGTCAGTGCCCACCAATGCAGCCTCACTGTGCCCATCTGCAGCCTCACAGTGCCCTTCAAGGCAGCCTCACTGTGCCCATTTGCAGCCTCACTGTGCTCATCTAAACAGCATCACTGTGCCCATTTGCAGCCTCACTGTGCCCATCTGCAGCCTCACAGTGCCCATCTGCAGTCACACTGTGCCCATCAATGCAGCCTCACTGTGCCCATCTGTAGCCTCACTGTGCCCATCTGCAGCCTCACAGTGCCCTTCAAGGCAGCCTCACTGTGCCCATTTGCAGCCTCACTGTGCTCATCTAAACAGCATCACTGTGCCCATTTGCAGCCTCACTGTGCCCATCTGCAGCCTCACAGTGCCCATCTGCAGTCACACTGTGCCCATCAATGCACCCTCACTGTGCCCATCTGCAGCCAAACTGTGCCCATCTGCCGCCTCACTGTGGCAACAATGCAGCTTCATCTGTGCTCATCTGCAGCCTCGCCAGTGCCTTGATTACACACAGTGGGTATCTCCCGCTTGTCATGGAGCTAGAGTCTGAACTCTGAACTGTTTGGTGGCCGTCCACTCACTGTAACAAAGCCCCGCCTCCTAGATCGTGATAGACAGGACACTGATTCAATTGAATCAGTGTTCTATATATCATAATATAGGAGGCGGGGCTTTGTTACAGTGACTGGATGGCCACCAAACAGTTCAGACCCCAGCTCCATGACACAGCGGGAGATCACTGTGTGTGTTTACAAAAGTGGAGGGAGGGAGAGGAAGAGGCCGCACTTGGATCGGCCCTGGGCGCTGCTGCAGCCGCAGCACAAAGTGGCCCCAGGGCAGGCAACCTACCGGGAAATTTCCCAGTATCCCGGTAGGCCAGTCTGGCCCTGCCCCCCTCTTGCAGACCCCCACAACCACCGGGTAAGGGTTGTGAGGATGAGGCCCTTGTCCCCATCAACATGGGGACAAGGTGCTTTGGGGGGACCCCAAAGCACCCTTCCCATGTTGAGGGCATGTGGCCTGGTATGGTTCAGGAGGGGGGGTGCTCTCGTGCCCCCCCTTCTCCTGTGGCCTGCCAGGTTGTGTGCTCAGATAAGGGTCTGGTATAGATTTTGGGGGACCCCCACATTTTTTTATTTTAGCGTGGCGTTCCCCTTAAAATCCATATTAGACCTGAAGGGCCTAGTATGGATTCTGGGTGGGACCCCCATGCCATTTTTAAAAAAATATTTTCTTAATATTGCTCTCAGACCCAAAGGGCCTGTTATGGACTGGGGTGAGGGAACCACGCCGTTTTTTTTCAATGATTTTTATCTATATTGCCGGGATCCAACAAAACATTACAGCTGCAAGGAATTTTAAATTAAATTTTTTCCTTTAGAAATGTAATTTTGCTGGGGTACTGTTATGAACATGAGAAAGATGCGCTACTTTACAGGCAGATTAAGGAGACCCCCCCAGGCACGATATTTAAAGGTATATTTCATTTTTATTGTTTCACTTTAAGCATTATTGCTGAAAAAAATTCAGTTTTTACAACTTTTTTTTTGCATTGGTATCCCCTGGCGCAGTACCCAGGTCAAGTGTATAAAAGAACCGCGCTAAACACAAACCATAATCAAAATAATTGAAAAATGTATAAGGTGATCAGAAATTGCTAAACTCAAATAGCAATATGATGTGAAAAATTAGAAAAATGCGCTATGAACCACATAGAGATAATAAATTATTAAAGCAAAAAATAAAAAAATTAATTAATAAGAAAAATTATTAAATAAAGATAAAGAAAACAGAAAACACAGTCCGTGAAAAAAAGTGACTTCCGTTATCAACAGTCCTTATTAAATTATCTTCCACCCAAAGTGACTGAAGACTTTGAAGACATCTTGTGAAAAAATCCACCACCTATAAAGGTATATGATTACCAGAGGTAAGCTGTAATAAAGCCTTATGCCAGAGATCCACTCAATAGGGACATCACCATCTGTCTCAGCATGGAGGGAAGATCACCCGGGATTCATCAGTAGTGATTGGCTCGGTAATGGAGACCCAAGAAGATAAGAAATACATCTACCATAGTGTGAATCCGTTTGACCAGTTTATTAAAGGATAAAGTAGCACACTTACCAAAAGAAACAGTTAAAAAAGCATCAGTTAAAAAAAGTTTTTTTATTTTTTGCTTTAATAATTTATTATCTCTATGTGGTTCATAGCGCATTTTTCTAATTTTTCACATCATGTTTCTATTTGAGTTTAGCAATTTCTGATCACCTTATACATTTTTCAATTATTTTGATTATGGTTTGTGTTTAGCGCGGTTCTTTTATACACTTTATCTATTTTATTCTACACCTAAGAATTAGAACTGCAGCTTGGAGTTAGAGGGAAGCGCAGTAATTTTATATTATTTTCTGATAGCAGTACCCAGGTCCCCATATGCTTTTTATGGCAATAATTTGCATATAAGCCTTTAAAATTAGCACTTTTGGTTTTTCATGTTCGTGTCCCCTAGACATTAACATTGTTCGCGTGTTTGTACACATTTTCTGCCTGTTCCCATGTTCTGGTGCAAAGCGAACTGGGGGGTTCGGTTAATCCCTATTTGGTACAACACAGACCCTCCCTGGATCAGGACGTTGCTCCAAACTGGATGAAAGAGCTGGGAGGAAATTGGTCAGAGAGGATACCAAGAGGCCTACAGCAATTGGAATTTATGACAAAGAGTAGTCATCATGTGTATGTGACAACAATATCACAAATTCTCCACAAATGTGGCTTGTATGGGAGGGATGCAAGAAAAAAAACACTCCTCAAGAAAGGCCAAATGCAGTCACCTTGAAGATTCTGAGGCCACATGGAAAAAGGTGTCATGGATGAGACTAAAATTTAATTATTTGGGCTCAAAACCAAACGTCTGGTGGAAATCCAATACAGCTCACCATTCAAATAACACCATTCCTATAGTAAAGAATGGAGGTAGTAATATCCTGTTATGGGGGTGTTTCTCTGTGCAGGCACTGGAGTACTTGTCAGGATAGGAAATATGGATGGGGGAAAATACTGTCAAATTCTTGAGGAAAATATGCTGCCCTCTGCCAGAAAGTTGTCAATAGGAAGAAAGTTAGCGTTCCAACATAACAATGATCCAAAGCACAAAGGAAAAATGACCACACAGTGGTTGTAGGAGAAAAGGATGAATGTCCTTGCATGGTCTAGTCAGAGCCTAGACTTAAACCCCATTGAAAATCTGTGGAATGACATGAAGACTGCAGTCCACAAACGGTCACCATCAAATATTACTGAGTTCTGCAAATATTGCAAAGTCTAGATGTGCAAAGTTAGTAAAGACATATCCCAATAGACTAAAGGCTGTAATTAAAGCACAAGGTGCTTCAACAAAATACTGACACAAGGGGGTGATCCTTTTTCTAACTCAGTGATCTTGTTTTTGAATTTTTTTTTTCTGACATGTTGGGGTTATACCTTTCACTTGGATGTTATAAGTTGCAATGAGTAAATACAGCAGGAAAAAACAAAAACTGTCTGTCTTCATTTTAGGCTGCAAAGTAACAAAATGTGATTAGCTTAAAGAGGGGTGATTCTTTGCTATACCAACTGTACATGCCCCTGCAGTCTGCTTAGGTAATTCACTCTCAAGACACATGTGCACTGCCATGTCAGCATGTTTTTCAAGTAGCCTTTATCCAGCAACAGATGCTCCAGAGCGCCACTAGAGGTTATTTACTTTAGTGCATTGCAGTAATGTGCAGTAAAATGCATGTTTTTACTGTACATCACTGTTCATTTTGAATGGCTCCCCACTGCACCTACACAACACAGGGCACCCTTTTGCTTTGCAATGCACCATGACACACACATATGTGAACAATCTGTGTTTTGTGGTGCATTGCGTGCCTGCTTTAAGTTCATTTTGGCTAACAACACACAATAAGTGCATCTGTGTTAACACAACACTGGTGTGAACAAGCCCACAGAGATGTGACATGAGCTTTCTATTGGTATAAACCTCCAATGAGTTTCTAGACAGCTTCCTATAGTGGTAGGGAAAAACAAGAAAACAAGGGTGCACTGACCTTGTGCATTATCCTTAGGTAAATGTTTTATTTAGAAGAGAAATAGAAAACTACTCACAAACGTATAAACGAAAACTCATGATACAAGTAGTCTCCAGATGATAGCAATTTTTCGAGGTGGTAACAGACTCCCGATCGTAACAGAGGAGATTACAGGAGTCACTGCCGGCTGATGCGTTTCGAAGGATGACCTTCTTCCTCAGAGCCCTGCAGTGTTGCATCCTTCAGCTTCTCCTATATGTACACATGTGCACCAACATACACCCAAAAGGCACCTCCCATCGGAATCCAATGACCCCCCCCATATTGGTAGGTGACACAATCTAAGGGGAATATCCACCAATGAATAGCAATAATGGTACCAAAACCTCATACGTGTACAATTAATTAGTTAAGAAATAATGGTAATAAGAAATTGATAAAAATTGATAAAAAATAGATTGATTGATTTCATAGGCATAGTGTCTATAGACTGGTCCTCATTAATTGCACCAAGCGGTATGTGGAATACAGTCATATGCACAAAAACACACATGAGGACAAGAAACTGCTAGTATGAAGGATAGTATTAATAACAATAATATCAGGGATAGTAGTAATTTTATTATAATTAAAAGGAGCCAGATGCTCATCATAGTTACTTAATTCATGTTGCATACAAAACTTATCACTAAATTATTGATGACTAAATTAAACAATTAATTGAGTGTTTTGTTTTCTCCTATAATGGTAGCAAGGAGCAGAAGGTGCAGGAAAGAAATGGATTTAATATTACTGCAGATCACAATAAAAAGAAAAGAAAACATAGTTGGCATAGCATAATTTAAGTTTGCTAAGAGTTTTTTTTCTTGATTGTAGTTCCCCTTTAAAGTCACTCTATTGCATCTCTCCAACCCCTGATGAAAAATCTAGTGCTTACTTTAAGAGGAAAACACTGTTACTTACCTAAACCCACTTATAGCTGATGCCCCCATCCTCTGCTCTCTAGAGCTGGAAAATGGACAAGCACACCTACCATCCTGACGATGGTCCTGCATTGGTTACAATGCAACTTTGATTACATTAGTGAGGGGGGCAGCAACAAGACCAGTTTGAAACTCACAAGAAGAACAGCTTTCAAGGATCAATCATCACAACCAGAATCACCAGGGAGGAAAATAAAAGTATTACTGTATATTAGTACACCCTCTAGAGAAAAAGCCTTAGATTCTTCATTAGCAAATTTATTTATTGACTACGGAGAATTAGGCTTTAAGCTCCTTGTCCGTATTATCGGCCCGTATTACGACTGACATATTGGCAACTGATGAAATATTGCATATCTGGATATGTTCTTTTCTTCTTTATGTACTGATACCTAAAATAGAAATATATTGGGTTATGTCATCCTAACTCCTTCTTATTACACGTCACCTACCAATTTTGGTATGTTTTGTCAACTGCACCTTTTATGTCAACTTTGTGAATTAATTTGTTTTGATTTTAAGCTCAAATATAACATTTTGGATTGCTGTGTTCTACTTTAGTAACCCTTATTCCTTTTTCTTTATATAACTACTGAAGTCTTGTTCCTCTGAGGACTAAAACAATGTGATGAAAAGTGGTAGGACACCACAAACAGATTCCAAGAGAACACTCAGAATTTATAATCAGCCAAGAGTCCATTCAAACCCCAATTCATGAAAAAGGTCAGTAATGTAAGATGTCAATGCAAGTAGCATTGGTTTGCAGGTCAATGGGTAATCAAGGACAATAAAAAGAAGCCATCTAAGCATGCACCTTCAAAAAGAAATAACATTCTTGTGTGCATACATATTTGAATTCTTGCTGGTACACCAAGGAAAAACAGGATCATGATGGACAAGTTGTTAAGTTCCTTTTTGTTTTTTCAAAGCTAGAATATTAGAGACTCACAGTTAAATATTATGAAAACAGAAAAAAAAAAGAATGAAGATAAGAAAAAAAACTGTTGAAACTTGATAATTGATATATGAGTAATAAAACAACCCTACCTGTTCAGTTACACAGATTTATTGTATTGATACTGTTAGCAGCTTTTAGCATAGCAAATATCATTGAGGAGTCCTACCTGCTGCCATTTGTAATACACATGCATTGATTCAATTCAATTTCTAATTCCTATGGCCATTCTGTTCTTCCTGGGTGTTGGGTAGAAGATCCTTCCTACTATAGTCACCAACAGACTTAATAGTGTCATAATAGAAAAACAGTTAGGAAAATGGGAACAGCAGTTTGCCTATCACATAATAAGGAAATTTGGTTTCTGGGGGAGTTTTATATATAGGAAGGCCAGTATGGTGGCCTGAATTTATGGGAGGAGCCCGGGGGGTATTTAAGCAGCACGCTCACCTGTGGTGCTTGTCGGTTTCCTGTGCGCGATATACGTCACTAGGCCGACTATTCAAATACCAGCGTCTGCAAGTTCTTGTCTCGCAAGTTCCCGCATTCGCAATTCCCGTGCTCGAGAGTTTCGAAGTCCGTGTTACCGATACGTAGTTGGTACCACGCGTCTGGCTCGGCTGTCGCAGGTAGGGTCCCGTCGGACTTTTGTTTTCACGCATTGTTAGATATCATGTCACTAAACCGTGATATCAAACCCACGAATCACTCGCAAATTTCACAAACGTAACCGCAATGCATACCACTCGCACTATCGTTATGTTACCATTTCTCGTTATTTGAAAAACCACCACGACGTAGACGTCGCTTCGTTTCAGGCATGTCTAAATTGTTACCACGCACAAATAGACAACCATTGTAATTCGCAATGTCGCAATTTCTTGTCGACGTCAGTTCGATACCAAATCATTTCTCATTTCTGAACATTTCTAAGCATTTCTAACATTTCAACCATTTCGAATCATTTCATTCATTTCAGTCACGTACCGCGCTCCGATTCGAATCCAGTCGCATCTAAAAGATGCACCGATTCGTTCCGGTGTGCCCCAGTAGTTACGGCCTCATTTCAGTACATGCTCCAGAGTTACGTTCATTATCAGTCGCTCGTTACGACTCACCGATTTGTACCTCTGTCAAGGTATCATTTCACTGCCACGTATCACGCTCCGATACGAATTTCAGTCGCATGGAAATGCACCGATTCGTCTCGGCGTGCCCCAGGTATTTGCCACATTTCAGTACATGCTCCAGAGTCCGATTCGCAGTCAGTCGCAACAGCAGCATGATCGATTCACGCCTCTGTCATGGCAACAAACTGTTACACCTGCACTTACCGCGCTCCGGTTCAAATCCAGTCGCATCCCCGATGCACCGATTCGTTACGGCATGCCCCAGGGCTCGGCCTCATTTCTGGAACATGCTCCAGAGTCCGGATCGTAGCTAGTCGCAGATATCGGGCAACTGATCCGCATCTCTGTCATGAGAACTATTACCATTCATTTCACTCCCACATGGCATCACCGTTTCGAAACCAGTCGCATCCTAGATGCACCGATTCGTTATGGAATGCCCCACTTATTTCGGCCGTATCCATACCTATACCAGAGCTCGGTTCCTTGCCAGTCGCATATGCGGCACAACCAATTCGAGCCCCGGTCAAGGTGAAACATTTCTGTCATTTCGTTGTTTCATACTGCGCTCTGATTCGAATCCAGATGCATCGATTCGTCCCGGTGTGCACCAATGGTTTTCGGTTGCCTCATTTCAGTACATGCTCCAGAGCCCGCTTCTCGGTCGGTCGCAGTCACGGCACGACCGAGCCGGATCTCTGTCATGGCAAGAGATTTCACTCATTTCATAGTCAAGGCAAACATTTCAAATCATTTCATTGTCACTAGATTGCAAATCACCATACAAGTCACTGCTTCAAGTTAGCCAGCAAACCCTTCACGAATCATCACCTTTCATTTTCCTCCAGGTCAGTCAAAGCTCAGTAGGTCCACCCTGCACCAGGTTGGACGATATCCCCCCAGGTAAAAAAAAAAGGGAGAAAACAAATTGGGTAAGTAATTGGGGAAGAAATTCATGTCACCCCCAATAGGTTACAGTCAACCAAAAAACACGATCTCAGGACAGGATATCTTTACTAGATCAACCATGTCCCAGGCCGGCAGCGAAGACCTCACGGCCCCCCTGTCACCTTCTCCAGTCTCAGAGAGCGGCAGCGTGCAGTCCCTCAGGGGATGGACAATCCCCAAATTGACGGCAGAGCTAAGACGCAGAGGCGTGCCCTTCCCCGCTACAGCCAGGAAAGGCGAGCTGTTCAAGCTCCTCTTCCCCTCACCAGATGCAGCAGGACCCAGTACCCAGCAGGCATCTCTCCTGTCGATATCCTGGGCCATCTCACAACTTCACACTATGGTGTCGTCTCTCTCTACCTCGGTCACGGACGTACAAACCAGACTGGCACTCCTGGAGGCTCGGCCGGCCACGGCTATTCCCGACCCAACCGTAACCCAACCTTTAACACCCCTTCCTGCAGGTACCACAGGCTGGAGCCCCATTGTCTACCCCTCCCATTTGGCGCCAACCAGCATCAGGAAAGACATCTTGGATGGCAGGGACGTCAACCTGGCCTCTCTCCTGATTTCTGTCCACGATCTGACACAAAATAAGGCCTATACCTGGGGTGACATATCGGTGGTCCTTAAAGCCAAAGACCCCAGACTGAACCGGAAGTTATCTGTCCCAGAGTTCACCCTGGACTTTGGCATGCTGAGAGATGTCCTATGTTCAGCCGCTCCCAGCAGAAGGGAAGAGCTGGACTTGTACCTCCATACGGTAGTAGACTTGGGCTACAAGTATGGAGGATTTTCTTTTTACGACTACCACCGTTCCTTTTCCGCAAAGGCGGCAGCCAGGCTCACACAATTTCAAACAACAACAAACTGGAGTCTCATGGACACAGAGCTGTTCTGCTGCCATTTTGCCGGCTTATGCTCACCCCTGTGTGCGATTTGCCAGTCCTCCACTCACACTGCCACCTGGTGCGCCAATGCGACAATCAGACGTCCCTTCGAATTTCCCTCTACCTCCGGTGCACTTCAGGTTTAGTCGGCCCCTGAACAAACGCCTCAGGTGGACAAATTTGGACGCCCAGTCCGAACCGTGGGAGGGGCAGCCATCTGCAATAATTACAACTATGGGTCCTGCAACTTCAGTCAGTGCCGCCTACTCCACATCTGCACCTTATGCCAAAGAGCGCACCCAAGAAACTTGTGCAAAGTTAAACAACAAAAGAGGGCATGACTAAGCCGGATCAACGTCTGGTGGCTAGGACTCTACCTCACCTCACACCCCACCCCCTCCCTGGTCACCTACCTTATCCAGGGGTTCACAGTAGGGTTTCACACCGGCCTCATTTCTTTACCCCACAGTACCTACGAATGTGGGAATCTTCGTTCAGCGGCCATTGACGAACAAGCCATAGATCGGCTCTTACAGGCAGAAGTTGACCGAGAGTTCGTTATAGGCCCCTTCACTCAGCCCCCTTTCAGCACTTGGAGAGTCAGCCCTATTGGGCTTGTCAAGGGCAAGTTCACAAATAAATTACGTTTGGTGTACGACCTGTCTGCGCCTCATTCTTCCCACATTCCCAGTCTCAATTCCCTGATCCCCTCCGAAGAATTCTCCCTAAAATATTCCTCCGTGGACATGGCAATCCAAGCAGTCATCAAAGCAGGTACAAGTGCCTGGCTCTCCAAAGCCGACATCTCGGATGCCTTCAAGCTCCTGCCTATCCACCCATCCCTTTGGTGCTGGCATGGCATCAAGTGGAAGGAGGCATATTATTTTGCCACAAAACTGACGTTTGGTTTGAAGAGTAGCCCTTGGCTCTTCGACCAAATTCGGTCAGTCCCTCGCTTGGATACTCTTACACAAGGCTCAGTGCCAAGAAGTCATCCATTACCTGGACGACTTCCTACTAATAGAACCTCCCAGCAAGCCCCCAGGAGACCTCAACAAACTCAGAGTGGTATTCGGAAATCTCAATGTTCCCATCGCCCAGCACAAAGTCGACGGCCCAGCACACAACATCACCTTTCTCGGGGTCAACTTAGACACCTGCACTATGCAGGCCAGTCTCCCCCTCGACAAACTAACCCGCATTAGGGCGGTCCTTCACAAATTCACTCACACCAAGGGGTGTACCAAAAAGCAGTTGCAATCTCTCCTGGGAATGCTTAATTTCGCCATGTGAATTATTCCACAAGGCCGCACCTTCGTGTCACGTCTGCTGAGATTCCTGTCAGAAACACAAGACCCCGATCAGATCCTAAATCTAGACTCCGCAGCAATAGCGGACCTATCTATGTGGGAGGAATTCCTGTCCGCCTGGAATGGCATATTCCTATTTATACCCATGGTTTCGGCCCTTTCACCCCAGGTGGTGACAGATGCTGCAGCTTCCACAGGTTTCGCAGCAATTTTTGGCCACCAATGGTTTTCAGGACCATGGCCTCAACAGATACTGTTGATACCTGGCTTTACCTGAACATCTTCCCTCTTCGAACTCTATCCCATAGTGGCAGCTGCACAGCTCTGGGGTCACCATTGGACAGGGCAAACCGTGGTCTTCACCACCGACAATCAGGCCATGGCAGACATCATCAACAAAGGCAGGTCCAAGTCGCTAGCAGTCATGTCCTTCCTGCGCAGATTGGTACAACTGTCTTTACAGCATCAGTTTAACATCCACTGTTCATTTATTCCAGGCAGATACAATTTAGCTGCGTGACGCACTGTCACGTTTTAATTACACCTCCTTTTTCAAACAGGTTCCCGGAGCCGATCCAGTGTCGGCCCCTATCCTTGTCTGGTCACAGCTGACCCTGGACTAGTTCAACATTTACAAGGAGCAACGCAGCTCATCAATCACTCACTCTCTCATAACACACTCAAAGCCTACCAGACAGCTTGGAAGGCTTTCAATAAATTCCTGACACCCTGCTGCAAAGGACCAACAGATGTCAAACAGGTACTGGCCTTCATTTCATACTGCCACACTCAGCTGGCCTTATCTTACAATACCATTCGGCTATACCTAGCCGGTATACAACATTTCTTGACTCTTGAAGACCCCGCAAAATCTTCACTGTTCTCATCACACACTATACGAGCCATCCTAAGGGGCATTCAGAAACAACAACCAGTGATCAGCACCAAGCGCTTACCCATTATGGGGCCCATCTTCAGGGATATGTCGACCATTCTGGCTACTTCTCCATTCGGTCTGCTCCCCAGCACGGTCCTACAAGCAGCCATATATTTGGCTTACTACGGGTTCTTGCGACCTGGCGAGTTCACCTGTAACAACCTCACTGTTGAATGTTTGTACTGATATGTGATTGCCATTTAGTTACTGATAATGGTCCTATAAGAAATATCATTCTAAGCTGTAAACTTGTATTGATCTTTTCCCAATCATTTTCACTTCACTAAGTAAACAAGTTGATTGGTTTCATCAAATAGTGTATCTATTGTATTGTTATCATCACTACAAGAGAAAATGTATGAACCCAGGGTGTCAGAGGTGGCAGAGGATTTGCGGGGTCAGGGCAACCAGAGGAGTACTGATATAACCAGTGACCCTCACAAGGGCAGCGCTACATACTGTATATATGACAATCTTGTGAGTGAACAAGGCAAACAGTGCACATAGATAACAGTAAAAAAGCAACACAATCAAATCAATTGTGTTTAGTTCATAATTAGAAGAATGCTAGTAGAGTGATCAGCTGGGATGAGTCTCTTGGGAACAGGTTAGTATTGGCAGCTCCTCGCCAAAATATATGGGAATATCCTATTGAAACATGCAAAACAGAATGAAGCAAGGTGCCAGATAAGTATCATAGTGTAACAGCTTGTCAGAAGTGTTAGTAGAGCAGACTGTGTGGACTGCACAGAGATAACCAAAAACCCAATAAAAGTGAATAGTAATGATATTTATTAAGATAGGTGATAAATAAGAAAATACAAACAGTGCACAACCAACCCAACAAACCCACCAACAACAACGGTATATACAGCAAGGGGTAGTACCAGAATCACAGATGTCAGCCAGGCCAGGGTCATACACAGCAGATCAGCAGAAAGACAAGGGATATTCTGAAAACATGAACATTAGCCAGGCCAAGGTCATACACGGGAGATCAGTAGATGAGGGACTGGGAACCAACAGGACAGGGAGGGAATGGATCGGGCTGAAGGGCAAAGGAAAGGGTACAGGAACACAGGAGGGACCGGGTCAGGATAAGCACGGAACAAGGTCAGATGCAGGCTCAGGATCGGGTAACAGGCGAACAAGGTCAGGGCTCAAGGAGAGAGATACCAAGGCAAGCATGTGAGGGCTTGCCGGGTATTTATGGGACTGACAATAATTGTCTTCATGTAACACCTGAGCGCAGGGAGTGTTGTCTGCTCCATACTGCCAGGATCCATCCGCTGGTGGACGTCAGTACTGCGGCCAAATGATGACATAACACCAGCAGGGAAAGATTCCCCTGACAGTTCCAAACTGCCAGGAGACACCTGCTGGTGGACCTCAGTACTGCACGCCAAATGATAGATCTTACCAGTGGACAGGCCCTTTACTGACAGTACCCCCCCTAAAGGAGTGGCCTCCGGATGCTCCAACTAGTTTTAATTCTCCATAGTCTATGGTTTCGAGCAGAACGGTGGAAGAGAGTATTTCAGGCTGGTCATCAGGCACATCAGAGCAGACAGCGGGCACATCCAGGCAGACAGCTGGCACATCCGGGCAGACAGCTGGCACATCCAGGTCATTGAGCTGGGCAGGGGGCGCTTACTGGCAAGCTGTGTAACAAGCACTGACTCGGCAAGCAGAGTAACGGGCATTGGTTTAACAGACTGGGGCACCAATATCAAGACAACAGGCTGGAAAGCGGGCACATCAGACTGGAAAGCGGGCACATCAGGCTGGAAAGCGGGCACATCAGGCTGGAAAGCGGGCATAGAGACATCAGGCAGGAAGGCAGGCATCAAGACATCAGGCTGAAAGGCAAACACTGAGACATCAGGCTGGAAGGCAGGCACTGAGACAACAGGCTGGAAGGCAGGCACCGAGACAACAGGCTGGAAGGCAGGCACGGAGACAACAGTCTGGCAGGCAGGCACCGAGACAACAGGTTGGAAGGCAGGCACTGAGACATCAGGCTGGAAAGCTGGCAAATCAGGCTGGAAAGCTGGCACATCAGGCTGGAAAGCAGAGACATCTGACTGGAAGGCAGGCACCAAGACATCAGGCTGAACGGCAGACACCGAGACATCAGGCTGAAAGGCAAGCTTTGAGACATCAGGCTGGAAGGCAGGCACTGAAACAACAGGCTGGAAAGCGGGCACATCAGACTGGAAAGCAGGCACATCAGACTGGGAAGCAGCACACCAGACTGGGAAGCGGGCACACCAGACTGGGAAGCGGGCACATCAGACTGGGAAGCGGGCACTTTAGACTGGAAGGCAGGCACCAAGACATCAGACCGGGCAGCAGGTACTGTAACTTCAGACTGGGCAACAGACACAGGCGCTGGCACATCAGGCAGAACAGCAGGTGCATCGGACTGGATAGTAGTCACTGGAGCGTCACACTGGAACATGTACTCTGGGATGTCAGGCTGAAGAGCAGGCACTGGGACCTCAAACTGGACAGCGAGCACAGGCATTGGCACAACAGGCTGAGTAGCAGACACTGGCATATCAGGCTGGGCAGCAGATAGTGGCACATCAGCCTGGGTAGCAGACAGTGGCACATCAGGCTGGGCAGCAGACAGAAGCTCATCAGGCTGGGCAGCAGACAGAGGCCCATCAGGCTGGGCAGCAGACAGAGGCTCATCAGGCTGGGTAGCAGACAGTGGCACATCAGGCTGGGCAGCAGCCAATGGCATATCAGGCTGGGCAGCAGACAGGAACACATCAGGCTGGGCAGCAGACAGGAACACATCAGGCTGGGCAGCAGACAGTGACACATCAGGCTGGGCAGCAGACAGTGGCACATCAGGCTGGGCAGCAGACAGTGGCACATCAGGCTGGGCAGCAGACAGAAGCTCATCAGGCTGGGCAGCAGACAGAAGCTCATCAGGCTGTGCAGCAGACAGAGGCTCATCAGGCTGGGCACCAGACAGTGGCACATCAAGCTGAGCAGCAGACAGTGGCACATCAGGCTGGGCAGCAGACAGGAACACATCAGGCTGGCAGGAATTGAGACATCAAAGTGGAACATGGGCACAGGAACATCAGATTGGGGCACAGGAACTTCAGGCAGAGACGCTGGCTGGATAGCAGGCAGAGGTTTGGCAGAAACAGGTGGGTTATCAGATTTAGCTGGCATGCAAGCAGACTGGAGCAGGTTGGTTGGTGTGGAAGCAAGTTAGGTTACTGGCAGGATCATGTGGGTAGGAAAGAACTTTCGTTTCTTTTCTGGTTTAGCCATTGCAGCTTTGTAGGTAATTGCAGGGCTGTAAGAAAGGGATGTAACTGGGCAAAAGGAAGACCAGGGAACAGTGGCTGGAGGATGGGTTTGTGGGATTGTTACAGGTGGAAGAGAAGAGGCAGGTGGACTGAAAGCAGGATAGGTGCAGTGAGTAGAGACTGGGTAATAGTACTTGGTGGGAAGCTGTGTATACTGGACTGTAGCTGAGGTTGCCATGGGTGACTGGGAGAAAGATTCTTGGGAAGGTAGGTGACTAATGGTGGGGCTGGATTGCTGTGGCTTAGCTAAATGCAGAGATCTGACAATGCTTGTAGCACAGGTTGAACAAAAGTTGGTTCACATACAGCCTGTCTAATCAGAGATTGTACTGAACAAATGCAATCGGATAACACCTGTTGGGAACAAGAGGAATAATGTTCATCAAAAAAGCCGGATCATCCTCTAACAACCATACCAGGGATTCAACCTGGTCACAACTGAAAGGAGAGGAGAAATTGTCACTTCCTTCAGGAAAGCATGACAAGGCTGGTTTTGCACATAATTGGATCAAAGGCTGAACATCCTCAAATAACATATAACCCTGATCTACTAGAGAATGGGCTGATCGGATCATTTCCAGCAGTTGGTCACTGGTCCAATCTTTAAGAGTCTGGCGTCAATATTCACCATCCTCTGCCGCCATCAGAGAATAATAGACAATTTCATTAAAGTCCATCTTTTGCACGCCCACCGAACCAGAATGGTTTCTCAGCGCAGCCACGTCTGGTCAGGGATGGCTTTGGTATACTGTCAGAAGAGTTAGTAGACCAGACTGTGTGGACTGCACAGAGATAACCAAAAACGCATGAAAAGTGAATAGTAATGATATTTATTAAGATAGGTGATAAATAAGAAAATACAAACAGTGCACAACCAACCCAACAAACCCACCAACAACAACAGTATATACAGCAAGGGGTAGTACCAGAATCACAGATGTCAGCCAGGCCAGGGTCATACACAGCAGATCAGCAGAAAGACAAGGGATGTTCCGGAAACATAAACATTAGCCAGGCCAAGGTCATACACGGGAGATCAGTAGATGAGGGACTGGGAACCAAAAGGACAGGGAGGGGATGGATCAGGCTAAAGGGTAAAGGAAAGGGTACAGGAACACAGGAGGGACCGGGTCAGGATAAGCACGGAACAAGGTCAGATGCAGGCTCAGGATCGGGTAACAGGCGAACAAAGTCAGGGCTCAAGGAGAGAGATACCAAGGCAAGCATGTGAGGGCTTGCCGGGTATTTATGGGAATGACAGTAATTGTCTTCATGTAACACCTGAGCGCAGGGAGTGTTGTCTGCTCCATACTGCCAGGATCCATCTGCTGGTGGACGTCAGTACTGCGGCCAAATGATGACATAACACCAGCAGGGAAAGATTCCCCTGACAGTTCCAAACTGCCAGGAGACACCTGCTGGTGGACCTCAGTACTGCACGCCAAATGATAGATCTTACCAGCGGACGCACCCTTTCCTGACACAGCTACATTTTATTAGGTATCCACTTACATGAAAAAACCTGTAAACAGCTCCAAGGTCAGTGCGGCATGCACAGCAACAGCTCTCTTTGGTCAGGGTGAATCGGCAGCGGCTGCAAGGCATAGAGGAGGACCCGCTCATGGAAGACAATCGGCGGCATCTCTCATCTCATTCCCGACAACAGGAGATCGTGACAGGGGATGGAGAATGACAGATGGGCAGGTTGCAACGCGTTTCCGAGGCTCCACCTCCTTTGTCAAGCTTGACAAAGGAGATGGGGCCTCAGAAACACGTTCCTATATACACAATCCCATACCCACAGTTGATCCAAAGGAAGGCAAAAAAACAACAAAACAGCAAAGCACGGTACAATTTGCTCCAGCAGGGAAAACAATTCCTTCCTGATCCCCCAAGAGTCAATAGGATATTCCCTGCATCAACTTTACCTATAAATGTTAGTATCCAGTTATACAATGTACATTTAGGAAAGAATCCAGGTCTTTTTTAAAGCAATCTACTGAGCTGGACAGAACAAGCTCTTGAGGGAGTCTATTCCACATTTTCACAGCTTTTACTGTGAAGAAGCTTTTCCGTATTTGGAGAGTAAATCGTTTTCCTCCAGACATAAAGAGTGCCCCCTTGTCCTCTGTAATGATGTTAAAGTGAATAAATCAACACCAAGTTCACTATATGGACCACTTATATATTTATACATGTTGATCATATCTCCCCTTAATCTGCTCTTCTCAAAAGAGAATAAATTCAGTTCCTCCATGCCTCTTATCAGTTTGGTTCCCCTTCTCCGCACTTTCTCCAGTTCCTTTTTGTGAACTGGTGCCCAAAAGTAGGGATGAGCTTCGAGTTCGAGTCAAACTCATGTTCGACTCGCACATCAGCTGTTCGCAAGTTCGCAGAACAGCGAACAATTTGGGGTGCTCGCGGCAAATTCGAAAGCCGCGGAACACCCTTTAAAAGTATATGGGAGAAATCAAAAGTGCTAATTTTAAAGGCTTATATGCATGGTATTGTCATAAAAAGTGTTTGGGAACCTGGGTCCTGCCCCAGGGGACATGGATCAATGCAAAAAAAGTTTTAAAAAAGGCTGTTTTTTCGGGAGCAGTGATTTTATTAATACTTAAAGTGAAACAATAAAAGTGTAATATTCCTTTAAATTTTGTACCTGGGGGGGTGTCTATAGTATGCCTGTAAAGGGGAGCATGTTTCCCATGTTTAGAACAGTCTGACAGCAAAATGATATTTCAAAGGAAAAAAAGTCATTTAAAAGTACTCATGGCTACATGAATTATATCGGTCCGACAATATACATATAAGTTCATTGATAAAAACGGCATGGGATTTCCCCACAGGAGAACCCCGAACTAAAATTTTTAAAAAAATGGCGTGGGGTTCCTCCTAAATTCTCGTCTCCTGACAGTTCTTAAATAATGGAGGGTGGGGCCACCCGGTGACCCCGCCCCCTCTGACGCACAGGACTTGACGGGGACTTCCCTGAGGCTTTCCCTGTGACGTCAAAGGGGGTGGGATCACCCGTTACGTAATGAGTGACCCCGCCCCCTCTGACATCACGGGGAAAGCCTCAGGGAAGTCCCTGTCAAGTCCCGTGTGTCAGAGGGGGCGGGATCACTGGGTGGCCCCGCCCTCTGTTATTTAAGAACCGTCAGAAGACGAGAAGCGTCACACAGCGGGAGCCTCCCATCATGGATGCGGAGCGGCCCGAGAACGAAGAAGGGAAGAAGACGCCGGACGAGAACACCACACCAAGAAGCAGAGGATCGGACGAAGAACCAGAGGAAAAAGAAGATGGAGGAAGAAACCGAAGGAAGATAGAAGAAATAAGAAAGAAGATGGAAAGAAGAAGCATTTAAATAAAGGAATTGTCAAAAACTGTCTCTTGTCATTTTTAACATTTTTGACACTTTTTTGTGAAATGGTAAGGGTACTTTTGTACCCCCTTACCATTTCACACGGGGGGTGGGATATGGGGTCCCCTTGTTATAGTGGGCTTCCAGATTCCGATAAGCCCCCGCCCACAGACCCCCACAACCACCGGGCAAGGGTTGTGGGGATGAAGCCCTTGTCCTCATCAACATGGGGATAAGGTGCTTTGGGGGGACCCCAAAGCACCCTCCCAATGTTGAGGGCATGTGGCCAGGGAAAGTTCAGGAGGGGGGGTGCTCTCTCATCCCCCCTCTTTTCCTGCGGCCTGCCAGGTTGCATGCTCGGATAAGGGTCTGGTATGGATTTTTGGGAGACCCCACGCCATTTTTTAAAAAAATTTTGGCGCGGGGTTCCCCTTAAAATCCATACTAGACCTGAAGGGTCTGGTATGGATTTTGAGGGGGACCCCCACCCCTTTTTTTTTTAATTTTGGCGTGGGGTTCCCCTTAATATCCATACCAGACCAGAAGGGCCTGGTATGGAATTTAGGAGGACCCCCACGCCATTTCTTTAAAAAATTTTGGCTCGGGGTTCCCCTGTGGGGAAATCCCATGCCGTTTTTTTCAACGAACGTTTATGTGTATTGTCGGATCGACAATTCATTAATAGCCGCGAGTAGTTTTAAATGATTTTTTTCCTTTGAAATGTCATTTTGCTGTCAGACTGTTCTAAACACGGGAAGCATGCGCCCCTTTACAGGCATACTATAGACACCCCCCCAGGTACAAAATTTAAAGGAATATTACACTTTTATTGTTTCACTTTAAGTATTATTAAAATCACTGCTCCCGAAAAAACAGCCTTTTTTAAAACTTTTTTTTGCATTGATCCATGTCCCCTGGGGCAGGACCCAGGTCCCCAAACACTTTTTATGACAATACCATGCATATAAGCCTTTAAAATTAGCACTTTTGATTATTCATGTTCGAGTCCCATAGACTTTAACGGTATTTGCGTGTTCGAACAAATTTTTTGCCTGTTCGCATGTTCTGGTGCAAACCGAACAGGGGGGTGTTCGGCTCATCCCTTCCAAAAACTATACTGCATATTCCAGATGAGGTCTTACTAATGATGTGTACAGGGGTAAAATGATATTTCTCTCTCTGGAGTCTGAATGAAAAAAATAATTTTGCTTGCTTTGGAAACCACAGCTTGGCATTACATGCTATTATTAAGCTTATGACCAGAGCTAAAGCAAAGCTACCAGAACACCCATATCCTTCTCTACCATTGATTCCCCCTGTTGTACTCCCCCTAGTATGTATGATGCATACATATTCTTAGCCCCCAAGTGCATAACATTAAATTTATCAGCATTAAACCTCATTTGCCACATAGTTGCCCAATTAAACAATGAATTGAGGTTGGCGTGTGTGGGGAAATGTATCAACCTTTTTGGCGAAATCCAAGTATATTAGGTTCACAGGTTTTTTTCTCTTTTTTTCCCCTCCTTTTAGATCACTTGTTTTTCCCTGGGAGTTGCAAGCCAATTTTGCCACACTACCATCGCTTATGGGACATTGGGAATCTATTTGCCACCTATCCCCACCTTCACCCTGATGATCTTATATCTCAGGGTGTCCACAGATGTTTGTTTGGCCTCACGCCCACTTCGGCTTCTGCTCCTGCGGGGCAGGTGGGTTTGGCGTCACATTTTGTCTCCTCCTTGGTGAAGACAGCTCATGTGTGATTGATGGCTGGGATTGTTCCTGCTCCCTGTGCAGATGCGAAGTCCTGCACTGTGTACGTCTCCCCACGCATGCACGGTATAGTCCAGAGTCTCCCATGGGCAGATGCAGCTTTATTACGTATCTGCTGCACGCTTCCGTATGCCTCAGTCTGCTCTACACCTGGCCATGTCATTTGGGCAGCGACAGGTTTGCCTCCCGCCACATACATGAGCCCAATGGCAGTATCCTGCCACTGTGATGCTGGAGGGGAGGAATTTACCCAGCGCTTGGGCTATTTAGTCCAGTGCCTGCCGCATTTGCGACTACCATTCCTTCAGATGGGACCAGGCTGTGTGGATGCTGAGGTTCAGTAAGCAACTGGCCTTTTACAGGGTAACTATCACGCAAGCTTTTATCACTTATATATCTTTTTTGTTTTTCACTTCTCAATTATGACATAATGCACTTTGATGCACCTTGCATGGTATAATCTTTTTCTTTCATGAGTGTTTTTGTCTGCATTTCCTCCTATTAATCTTTGCTGGTGCTGGAGGCTGTTTTATGGTTTTGCCAGCACCATTGACTCCTTGTTTTTCAGCATCACTTATGGCCATTGGTTACTTTATTCCTCGAGTAGTCGTATTGGCTATTGCACATTTCATTGTCACTTTTATCCTGTATACAGCTCTATCCCAGTCTTCACTTTAGTTAATTGCTTTGACTCTTGGTTGGCTGTTGCTTGGCGGTTGATACCAGTACTTACAGATCCTTTTTCAGCATCACTGATCACCATTGGTCACTTATTCACTTAGTGGGTGCGCTGGTCAATGCATATGTCTATTTTATTTGGCACCTTTCCTAGTAGGGCACTACTATGTGCTTGCACTCATGTGGCCTTCCCTGGTTTTAGGCTGATTAGGCTATTCCTTAGTTTCAGGACCTGCATATATCCAACTGTGCTTTTGGTGTCACATAGGAGGCCACATCAAGAGTGTCTGGTCTCCCTCCTTCTCCACAGCTCCCGGATGAACTTTGTGGACCATTGGGTGACTTTGTCCAGCTTGCCATATTGAACACACCTGGAAGACCTACTTACTTAATTTTATTTACTTACCTGTTATATTGCTATACACATGTGGAGGTCTCCTGCAAATATTGAACAATCATAAGTCCAGATTGTGGGGTTGTATGTGTGCTTTTTTTTTTTTTTAATCCCTCTGTCTTTATCTCCAGATACCCTGGGGAAGTGAGTTTTTTATCTCACAAAATGCATAGAGAAAATGAGCACAGATCATCCTTTGATGGAAGATTTTCAACTTTGATTGTGTCAATGCTGTATACTTATGCACTTTTCACTGTTGGTAAATATATATGACAGTATATCTTTAAATGTTTGTAACATTTCTGTTTTGATATAGTACATTTTTGTATATTTTTTATACATCTGGGGTGTGACTCATTAAAAGTCCCGTGGGCAATGAATTGTAGTTGTGTATGTACTAATTGGACCGAGACACGGCCTTCTCCCATTTATGCCAGCTTCCCCTGTGCAATATCTCCTCAACCTGCACGGTAGGAGATATTCACACTGCATGAAGCCAGTGACGTCACCGGCCCATGCGCGCTGAAGGGACGGCATACTATGCTGTCCCTTCACAGCTCCATGCCGCAGTCTGTGACTCTTGTGTGCATGCGCGGGAGTGACATCATCTCGCTGCGGCCAATCAGAAGGCCAGAGGACGTAAACCCGGAAGGAAGACCAGGCGAAGATGTAATCCCTGTCAGCGGTGACAGCTCGTGACTGGAGGGCTTTGTTCTAAGGTAAGCACTTCATAATGTGCTAGTATGCGATGCATACTAACACATTATGCCTTTACCTTGCAGGTTTAAAAAAAAATAGGCTGCGGTTTACTAACGCTTTAAAATATTTTTTCCAGTATCTTCCCAACTATAGAAGTTAAACTAACAGGTCTATAGTTACTTGGTAAAAACTTTGATCCCTTTTTAAATATAGGCACTATATTGGCCTTACGCCAATCCAGTGGTACTATTCCAGTAATTAAAGGGTCCCTAAAAATTAGAAACAATATCTTTGAAATTACAGAGCTCAATTATTTTAGGATCTGTGAGTGTATGCCAAATGGTCCAAGTGATTCATTCATCTTTATTCTGTCTAAATATTTCTGGACCATATCAATTGTGAGCCATTGTGGATAATTTGGGGCTGTGTCAATACACCCCATTATGGACATGAGCTTTCCCATGCTCGTTTGTATGCACAGAGCTGAAGAAGGTATTTAATACATACAGTATGCCTTCTCTTTTTCCCCAGTCACCCACTCTAGATTATTTTGTAAATGGCCTACATGCTCAGACCGGACCTTTTTACTATTAATATATTTGAAGAATTTTTGGGGGGTTGTCCTACTATTTTTGTCAGTAGTTTTGAATTTTTTCAGCCTTGATTTCCTTTTTACATATTCTGTTATATTCTTTGTAACATTTAAACAATGATAGTACTCCTTCATTTTGATATTTACACACAATCTGTTTGAAGAATTCCCATTTCTGTGCTGTGTTCATTAATGCCAATATTCCCGCCCAGTCTTGGAGAGTAGCCCTCATCCTTGGAAAAATTGCTCTCTTAAAGTTAAAGTGTTACTAAACCCACAACATTAAAATCAGTCTGTATATGCAGTAAAGCATGCTTGTTATACTCACTGCGAAACCTAAGGGGTTAATACTGTGCATTGTGTAAAAAGACCTGGTTGATCCTGTCTTCTCTGATCTTCCCCTTCTTTCACTGTCCCCAAACTATCTGCTGATAAACTAGGGGACAAGGTACACATGTTCAGTTTTTATTGCTCGAGAGTATTTTTTTTCTTGGGAGAGTGCATGAGATTGGCACAGAGCAAATCAGCACTGTCCAGAGGGTGAGGGGTCCTGCAGCCTGATAGGACAGTCAGAGCAGAATGAAAACGCCTCCTACAAGCTTTAACCAGACACTGATAGAAGTCACAAGACTGCTCTAACTGCTGATGAGAAAAGGTATTTATTAGTTTATATTTACTAAAATGATTGCATTTCCATGTTCTGTGTACTATGGGAGACCAAATATAATGCAGGGTTCTGGGTTTAGTAACACTTTAAGTGTTTTTATCTTTCCAGTATGTGTTTGTTGCTTACAGCTAACATTAAATGAAATCATGTTATGGTCACTGCTACCCAGATGTTCTTTCATATGAACATTAGTAATACGTTCTGCATGGTTTGAGATTCCCAGGTCCAGCAGAGCACCATTCCTAATCGAGGCCTCTATGAACTGTAGCATAAAATTGTCTTGTAATAGGTTTATAAATATTTGCCCTTTAACTGTTCCTGCAGTGCCATTACTCCAGTCAATTTCCGGGTAGTTAAAATCCCCCATTATTATCACTGTCCCCACTTTGCAGCCCTTTCTATCTGTGCAAGGAGCTGAGTCTCCACCCCCTCATTAATACTGGATGGTCTATAACAAGCTCCAATGATAACCTTTGTAGTACGCACACCCATGTGCAGTTCCACCCATAATGCCTCAGCCTCATCACACTCTCCATCAACTAGGTCCTCATTCACACTCACTTTGAGATCACTTCTCACATAGAGACAGACACCACCACCCTTTCTCTTTACCCTGTCTCTCTGAAAGAGAGCATAGCCAGGAATAGTAATAGCCCCAGTGATGTAAAGAATGAAGCCAAGATTCAGCAATACCAATAAAATCATACTTCTCTTTGAGCACCAAAGCTTCCAACTCACCGGTTTTGACTGGCAGACTTCTGGCATTGATGAAAAAACATTTTAAATAATTGTCAAATTGCGTACATGTATTTTGCATATTTTTTTTATTTTAATACAAATAGTACCATTACCAATGGTTGTTTGTAACATGGGAACCTTCTTATCATCTGCCATAGCCCTCTACATGGGCATAGTAGATGAACATACCTCTACATATTTACACAAATTGCCTTATACAGCAACCTGCCTTTATTTATGTACAAAAATGTGATTGGTTGCCCTGTGTTACTGCACTTTGGATACAACATTAGCTTTTGCATTGCTTTACTATGTTATCCTGGTATAGGTCTGGTATTGGCTAATGTGCAAAGTGCAATAACCCCAAGCAACCAATCAGTAGTTTACTCCTAGCTCAACTGATTTGAATCATCTGGAATTTGACTGGCTGTTCTGGGATACTGCCCTTTACACATCCTCATTACTTCTTGCATGTTTCATGATTAAGAATAGTCCTCCTAAAAATGTTCAAAGTAGCTAAAGAAATTTTAAGGAAAAGCCTTTGATGGTTAGCTGTAGTGTAACTAATTGTGAGCCTTCGAGGCACAAAGC
Organism: Lithobates clamitans; assembly: GCA_037952925.1. Classification (NCBI taxonomy): domain Eukaryota; kingdom Metazoa; phylum Chordata; class Amphibia; order Anura; family Ranidae; genus Lithobates; species Lithobates clamitans. The sequence continues at coordinate 1,309,590 of JBBGZY010001544.1, forward strand.
TCCTTTTCATCTGAATCTACCAGGACGAAGGGTCCTTGTGCCTTAAAAGCTTGCAGCGATGTTCAGTACAGTTAGCTATTAAAATGATCACCTAAAATGACTTTTGCTATTTTGAACTAGAAAAATAAAATCCATTCTTTTTGAACCATTATGTAGCCAACTCAAGGCCATATTTCATCCTGAAAAATGGTCATGACCACATGCTATTAAATTAATTTGTATTCATTTAAATATGCAGAACATATTGTCTGTTTGCAGCAATAAAAATACACACATCCTGACAAAATAATCAGTGGTGAAGACACAGCTAATGAACATGACTGCCACTTAAAATGAGGCAGGTGTGATTGCACTTCTAGAAAATGTTCAAATTGTAATTTTTAATTAAATCAAACTGTCCTTTTTACAGCATTTCATAGTTGTAGGGATATTTTCACATTTTTATGGAGGAACATTTTAACTGGATGATAATTCAGTCTGTCGTAATGAAAAATACTTATTTTTTTAGTTTTCTTCTGCTGCTGTAAATGTCTACATTTCTACCCCTAATTAAAGTCAATGTCAATGCTATCAGCATAGGAAATGCCCATTACTATTTTTTAACATTTGGTTCACATTGACTTCAATGGGGACTGAATTTGACACCAAACTTGTTTATTGTTCTCTGAACCGGAACCCACCTCGTACCAAACCCAGGTTTGTTTTGACAACCCCTAGGTTTATGTTTACGCATGCACATATATATCAACACCTATGTTGTTTATGTTTACTAGTACTGCACTTTGAGTGTAGCGATTTTTTCTAGCGCAGACACATTGTTTTTATTTTAACCCCTAGGCTACAGACAAGCCCTGGGAACAAGGAAGGTATCACAGATTCTTCAAGAAGTGCACTTTACTTTTCACAGTTGGCTGTCTCTTTTGGCCATAGAAATTTTTACATTTCAGGTATGGATTTACTAATTTGGCAATAGCCTGAACATTTCATATGATACTTTCATAACTGATAAGCATATGTTTTTAGTTTTTTTAAAACACATTTTCTTTCTTTGGTTATCTTTTTCCTCTTTAAATCAGCCTTTACTATGGGTCTTACCCCACAACTCTTTACTTAGTAGAATAACAAAGAGCTCTTGCTTATAACTGATTTTTGTAATACCAGGACATCTTGTTGAGACATGTAATGTTGGAAATATATAATATACCACTGTGGAGACTTACCACTACACCCAGATAACACATTTCCTAAAAACTCTGGAACATCAAACAGATTTGCCTACTATGATGCCAATGGAGTATCTTTGTTAGAATGTCAACAACATATCTGATCACATCTCGGTAATATACATCTTGCTCGGTTTGAAATCTGATAAATTAGAATACATGGCTAGATGGGAAAGAGATTTGGGTGAGACCTTAGCGAATGGAAGAAACTGGCCCTAAACACTTCCAAGTCCTGCATATATATTTTAGTAATTGAAGAAAATTACAAAGTGCTTTTAGGGTGATACATGGTACCCATGAGAATAACCTTTTATGTCTTATGTGCCCCCCCCTTATTGTTTCAGGGGATGCAGGCAGGAGAGATCGAAATATGATATATGTTGCACCTGCTCTTTCACAATTCTTTTCTGCCCCTTATTCTTATTGTTCTTAAAGTATTTGTTAGAGCAACTATATATTTGGCAATATGTCCAACTTGACTGCCGATTACCAAGACACACAGGTGCCCGATTGCAAATAATGGCAATTCACGAATGCATTACGGATTTACTTCTCTACTTTTTATGTTTATGTTGCCAATAATGACTAACATAATATATACAAGTGCAGACAAGGAAGCCTTTGCATTTTATTGTGGTTAATATATACCAGTGGACTCCAAATTGCGGCCCGGGGGCCAGATGAGGCCCTTTGCTTGCTTTTATCTGGCCCTTTGGGCACTATTGGTGGGTGGAGTACAGAGATGTGACAGAGATGTGCAGGGGGTCCAAGGTGCACAGCAGAGACCAGCCAGGTATAGGGGAACCTATGGAAGGGGGTTGGCTGTCTGGGGACCCTGATGTAAGGGGGGCTCTTTGGGGACCCTGAAGTAAGGGGGGCCCTCTGGGGATCCTGCTATAAGGGGAGCTCTTTGGGGACCCTGTTATAAGGAAGGTTCTCTGGGGACCCTGATGTAAGGAGGGGCCCTCTGGGGACCCTGATGTTAGGGAGGACTCTCTGAGGACCCTGATGTAAGGAAGGCTCTCTGTGGACCCTGATGTAAGGAGGGGCCCTCTGGGGACCCTGATGTAAGGGGGGCTCTCTGGGGACCCTGATGTAAGGAAGGCTCTGTGGGGACCCTGATGTAAGGAAGGGGCTCTCTGGGGATCCTGATGTAAGTGGGGGGGCTCTCTGGGGACCCTGATGTAAGTGGAGGCCCTCTGGGGACCCTGATTTAAGGGGGCTGTCTGGGGACCCTGATGTAAGGGGGCTCTCTGGGGACCCTGAAGCTCTCTGGGGACCCTGATGTAAGGAGGGGCTCTCTGGGGACCCTGATGTAAGGAGAGGCTCTCTGGGGACCCTGAAGTAAGGGGGGGGCTCTCTGGGGACCCTGATGTAAGGAAGGGGTTCTCTAGGGACCATGATGTAAAGAAGGGGCTGTCTGAGGACCCTGATGTAAGGAGGGGCTCTCTGGGGACCCTGATGGAAGAGGGGGGCTCTCTGGGGACCCTGATGCAAAGGCAGGCTCTCTGGGAACCCAGATGTAGGGGGGAGCTCTCTGGGGACCCTGATGTAAGGAGAGACTCTCTGGGGACCCTGATGTAAGGGGGAGCTCTCCAGGGACCCTGATGAAAGAAGGGGCTCTCTGAGGACCCTGATGTATGGGGGGCTCTCTGGGGACCCTGATGTAAGGAGGGGGGACTCTCTGGGCATCCTAATGTAAGTAGGGAGGCTCTCTGGGGACCCTGATGTAAGGGGGAATCCACACTATGTAACAATATTTTATTTATATATATATATATATATATATATATACACACATATGTATATTATATACATGTGTATGCCCGCCCAAGCGTATGACTATCTTTACTTCGCTACTATGGGCTCTAGCCCGAGATCTTTTGTAGACTCCTAACGCCCCTGATGAGGGCCCTTCATAGTTTCTTGCACCGGGGCCCTAAAGATTCTAGTTACTCTGACCAACACTGTTCTTCCTACTGACACAAATTATGGGGTACTATTCCTCCTACTACCAATGATTGGGTACTATTCCTTACACTGACACCAACGATGAGGCACTATTCTTCTCACTGACACCAATGATGGGGTACTATTCCTCTCACTGACACCAACAATGGGGTACTATTCCTCCCATGGACACCAACATCTGGCCCCCCTAAAGTCTGAAGGACAGTAAACTGGCCCTTTATTTAGAAAGTTTGGAGGCCCTCGATGTATACCATAAAGAAAAAACTACAAATAGAAAATATTTTTTTTTTCTAGTTTGACTAGTGATTTTTTTAAACATCTAGCATTACTATGAACAAAAAATGCCAGTTTCTTTCTTTGATTTGTCCTATTTTTCACTACACTATAATTATTTGGACAATGCATATTGAAGTTATTCACACATTAAAACGTGTTTTTTGCATGTGTTTTTATTTTTAATACTAGAAAACATTAGCAGCTAAAATTAACAAGAAGCTTTGGTAAAAGTAAATGAATACATTAAATAAATAGATTAGTTTAGGACAGAGTAGAGATGAAGGTGTTATTCAGAAGAGTTTAAATAGAAAAAGAAAATCATATTTTGCAGGGTTCTGTGGCTAAGATTACAGAAAACATGCCAAAAAAATGCCTGTCATCTGGCTTTTCATATATATAACAGCTCTGGTTTACCTTTTATATATCAATGTTTACTATAGCTAGCTGATGCAGTGATGATTAAGCAATGGCTCCTGTCAGTGGCTCTTGTAGACGGGGACCTTACACTGACCGTAGTGGCGGCCCGTCCATAGGGAGCACCTGGGCGACACCCCCCCCACCCCCCCCTCTAGGCAGTCACAAAAAAAAGTCAAAATTTTTTTTTTTAAAGCTGGCCCTTTAGAAAAAAAATACAAAAAAAGGTCCTTAAGTGCACTGTGTTCGGACGCCGGACACAGTGCGACGCCGGACACAGTGCACTTATGGGAAGCACCACGTCTATGCAATCACGAGATTGCAAACGTGGCACTTCATTTGCGGGCGTTTAGCCCGCCTTGCGGTGCTTTCTGAAGCGCCGAGTAGCTTCTGTCCGGCGCTAGTATCTATTACTATGGCTGGGTGGTTTGATTGACATTTGAGTATGATGTCACTTCCTGTTTCTCTCTCCAATTGCACCCAGGAGAGATGAAACAGGAAGAGGAACAGAGCTCTCCACAGGGGACACCGCTGGAGAGGACAACACACAGCAAGGTAAGTAACCAGGGGAGGGGGGTTTGATGGTGAAAGCCTGCTCTAGATTTTTAAGCTTCAGAAAACAATGCTGGAACAGAAGCCCACAAGCTCCAGTACTGCTACCCAAATATCAATGCTTCAAAATTTCTCTATCATGATTAGATGTTCAATAATGACAAACTGGTGATACAAAAGAGTGCATGTATGATAAAAACTAAAGAAGTATTTTAACAGGACTGTAATTGCTAGAATGTACTTTTTTTATTCAAGATCCTTGACTAATACAGTAGCATCTAGTGCATAGGCATGCACAGGGGGTGTGCCACATGTGCCTGGGCACACCCTAATCAATATGTGCATTGACAATTCCCCCTACTTCCTGGGCTCCCCCCCCCATGTACAAAAAAATCAGGATGGCTGCACATCCAACGAGGATAACTTGAAATTACTTTTATTGAAACTCAATTAATTAAAGCAACACAGGACTGTACAGGGGAGGCGTGATTAATGCATCTCACACTGCAAAAAGCGCTTTGTTAAAACCGTTTGCCAACTGTTAACCTGCCTTCCCTGTACACTCCTGTGTTACTTTAAGAACCCTTTCACACTCAGGCATTTTTCAGGCATTTTTCAGGCGCTTTAGCGTTAAAAAAAAGCGCCTGTAAAGCGCCTGAAAGAAGCCTCATCTGCAATCCCAATGTGAAAGCCCGAGTGCTTTCACACTGAGACCCTTTTCACACTGGGGCGTTTTTCAGGTGCTTTAGCATTAAAAAAAGCACCCGTAAAGCACCTGAAAGAAGCCTCATCTGCAATCCCAATGTGAAAGCCCAAGTGCTTTCACACTGGGGAGCTGCGCTGGCAGGGCGTCAAAAAAAGTCCTGCAAGCAGCTTCTTTGCAGCGCTTTCATGTTTTTGCCACCGGGCTGGGTGCGCTGATGGCCCGAGCCCTTTCACACTGCCAGCGCCCGAAAAACGCCTGAAAAACGCCCAGTGCGAAAAGGGTCCTAAGCGGCATTTTACCAGCGTTTTTCGGGCGTTGGCAGTGTGAAAGGGCTCGGGCTTTCACATTGGGATTGCAGATGAGGCTTCTTTCAGGCGCTTTACAGGCGCTTTTTTTAACGCTAAAGCGCCTGAAAAACGCCCCAGTGTGAAAGGGGTCTAATTCATCGTGTTTCAATAAAAATAATGAGCCATCCTAATTTTTTGTACATGAATCTATGACAGTCACGACTAGGTTAGCACCCCATGGCATTGAGGATTGGTGTGACCGACCTAGAGCAGCGGTATTACTGTGCTCCCCCCCTTGTTGGCCCCCCACCCTGCAGTGCTGTGCTGGCTTCTATCATCTCCCCCAGCTGTTTCAGAATGAGAGCAGGGGAAGGTGCTAGTAAATTAGTTAATAAGTTCCTTTTCTAAATGAACACAGTGAACACACTTACTGTGTCCAGTCATAACTGAAGTATAGTAAACTGTGTTTGCTATGCTTCAGTTTGTGAATGAACAGGAAACCACTCAACACAGAGCACTTCCCATTCATTCACTGTCCAGTGCATCTGAAGCTACAGAGAAAGTCATGTGTGTTTGAAAAAAACAAATTGCTACCCCAGCTCTACTGCTAATGTGGAAGTCCATGAACTGTGATCCGGTGCTCTAGCCAAGGCATTCTGGTCCTAAAGGTAAAATTCTTGAATCAGGAAGGCTGACAACTCAGATGCTCTTAAATAAAAGTACTTTACTTTTTACATGAGTACACAGGTACAGGCTATATTCTGACGCGTTTTGGCTATGGAGCCTTCATCAAAGCATGTGCGTCAGCATATAGCCTGTACCTGTGTACCCATGTAACAAATAAAGTACTTTTATTTAAGAGCATCTGAGTTGCCAGCCTTAATGATTTAAGAATTTTACCCATGCGTGTTTGAGCTTTGGTGTGCACACCCTAATGCAATAGGCTGCGCACACCTATGATCTAGTGGATGCTGTAAAGCCCTAACTCAGAACACTCATGTGTAAGGGCAAAACCCATAAACAGTATCTGAAAAGACATGAAAAACATATGCATCAGAGACCATTTCCTTTTCTGAAAAATCGAGCTAGTCAGTATTTAAGTTTATTGAATTCTTTTCCTGTGTTGTGACATATGTTCGTATCAAAGCCTGAAGGGAGCAGTTATACATAGTAAAACATCAGGAACTGCTTGGTGATGCTGTTTGCTGCTGGATTACCTGTTTGATAATGATCTCAGGTTGATCATAGATGAGCAGATATTTCCAGAGAAGGATGAGTAGGAAGCCTTTGCTGCTATCTTCACCTGAAGCTGAGTGCTGTTCACAGGAGATATGTCTGACGGTATCCTCACCCAAATACCCTGTTTCCCCAAAAATAAGACCTAGTGTGATTGTCAGTGATGGCTGCAATATAAGCCCTACCCCCCAAATAAGCCTTACCCTGTTTCCCCGAAAATAAGCCCTACCCTGAAAATAAGACCTACAAGAACTTTAACTAGGGCTTATTTGGGGTATAGGGCTTATATTGCAGCCATCACCGACATTTACGCTAGGTCTTATTTTTGGGGAAACAGGGTAGTAGGGTTAAAGATTAGTCTTGCATGCAAGGAGATTTTCCAGAAAATCAAAAAACCTCCCTTTGTGATAATGAGCACCTTAGACCTCAAAATGGTCTCATAAATGTTGAGTAGCACATTACCAATCTCAGTACACATTGCTGTAACCTAAATCTTAACCTCTGAATTTTTTGAAGACTCTTATCATTGATGGCTGCCAGCTGGTCTGAAAGACAGCAGATGTATATCATCATTATTGCTGCTGCCACTGATAGGGAAGTCCTGTCCCTTCCAGTTTGCCACCAACCCGATCTGATCTCACCTCACAAAAAGGTAAGTGTGAAATGTACACATATATGCAAAGGGTATATCAGGGGGTTGGTGGCAGGAAAGGAAGTGCATATGAAAATAAATGTGCAAGGGATTAGACAAAAAGTTGGTGAGAGGTTGACTTTGGAACTTTTGCTAGGTGCTACAAGCCCTTGTGACAGTGTTGGCTCTGCTTATAACTAAGCATCACTTATTGAGAAACTACCCTTTTAAAGCTGTACAACAAACATAATCATAGAAACTATTATATCCCAAAAGTTCTTTAAAGAAACAACATAAAGGATGAATATGAGAGAAAGAAATGTCTTTCCACCGAAGAATCAGGTCATTAATACATTGGGTTAACTAAATAAATAATTAAAAATTACTGTAAAACAGGTTTACGATGGAAATGTCAGCTTTTCACATATCTTCTCCTGGCTGTTCTTTCATATTTTCCCATTAAAGGTAAAAGTAAATTTTCTGTATACCATTTGCAGAGTAGCACACATTATTAACCTAATAATATGCTGGAAGGGTGGTGGATAAAATACATTATGGCATTAAGCATACCAAAGGAAGCATGCAAATCATCTTATAATGAGCTTATTTCACTGGAAACTAGGCTCTGTAGTCATTTATTTCCCAGAGACTTTTTATATAACACACAAACAGAGTGCATAGATCACTAATTTGGTTGTTTTTGCAGAATCTTTTATTGGTTTATTGCAGCTTTATTGCAGCTTGAACATGTATACATATTTTCTTCTAATTTCTAGAAGTGCTGATAATTAGCTGTTAGCAGAGTTAAAATAAAATAGCTAATTAATTAATTTTGGCCAGTTGTACGAAGTGTCAGGTCTTACAATCTGTATTTTTTCTCAGTCCAAAATAAAAATATGTATGACATATTATATGACATATCATAAACATCAGTGTCCCTAGCTTATTCTGTAGGGGGAGCCAGAGGTTAGATCTACTCTATTTTCCATATCTAATATATGGAATAAGATTTACTATACACTGTAAAATCAAAACTTCATAGACATCCCTCCAAATTATTAAGTTTAGCTACACAAAGCCAGGTCCATAAAGAGATGGTTTGATAAGTTTTAACCACTTCAGCCCCGGAAGGTTTTACCCCCTTCCTGACCAGAGCACTTTTTACAATTCGGCACTGCGTCGCTTTAACTGCTAATTGCGCGGTCATGCAATGCTGTACCCAAACGAAATTTGCGTCCTTTTCTTCCCACAAATAGAGCTTTCTTTTGATGGTATTTGATCACCTCTGCCGTTTTTATTTTTTGCGCTATACGCGGAAAAAGACCGAAAATTTTGAAAAAAAATGATATTTTCTACTTTTTGTTCTAAAAAAAATCCAATAAACTCAATTTTAGTCATACATTTAGGCCAAAATGTATTCGGCCACATGTCTTTGGTAAAAAAAATGTCAATAAGCGTATATTTATTGGTTTGCGCAAAAGTTATAGCATCTGCAAACTAGGGTACATTTTCTGGAATTTACACAGCCTTTAGTTTATGACTGCCTATGTCGTTTCTTGAGGTGCTAAAATGGCAGGGCAGTACAAAACCCCCACAAATGACCCCATTTTGGAAAGTAGACACCCCAAGGAATTTGCTGAGAGGCATGTTGAGCCCATTGAATATTCATTTTTTTGTCCCAAGTGATTGAATAATGACAAAAAAAAAAAAAAAAAATTACAAAAAGTTGTCACTAAATGATATATTGCTCACACAGGCCATGGGCATATGTGGAATTGCACCCCAAAATACATTTAGCTGCTTCTCCTGAGTACGGGGATACCACATGTGTGGGACTTTTTGGGAGCCTAGCCGCGTACGGGGCCCCGAAAACCAAGCACCGCCTTCAGGATTTCTAAGGGCGTACATTTTTGATTTTACTCCTCACTACCTATCACAGTTTTGAAGGCCATAAAATGCCCAGATGACATAAAACCCCCCCAAATGACCCCATTTTGGAAAGTAGACACCCCAAGCTATTTGCTTTGAGGCATGTTGAGTCCATGGAATGTTTTATATTTTGACACAAGTTGCGGGAAAGTGACAAATTTTTTTTTTTTTTTTTTTTTTTTTTTTTTTTTGCACAAAGTTGTCACTAAATGATATATTGCTCACACAGGCCATGGGCATATGTGGAATTGCACCCCAAAATACATTTAGCTGCTTCTCCTGAGTACGGGGATACCACATGTGTGGGACTTTTTAGGAGCCTAGCCGCGTACGGGACCCCGAAAACCAAGCACCGCCTTCAGGATTTCTAAGGGCGTACATTTTTGATTTTACTCCTCACTGCCTATCACAGTTTCGGAGGCCATGGAAAGCCCAGGTGGCACAAACCCCCCCCAAATGACCCCATTTTGGAAAGTAGACACCCCAAGCTATTTGCTGAGAGGCATGGTGAGTATTTTGCAGCTCTCATTTGTTTTTGAAAATAAAGAAAGACGAGAAAAAAAATTTTTTTTTTTCTTTTTTCAATTTTCAAAACTTTGTGACAAAAAGTGAGGTCTGCAAAATACTCACTATACCTCTCATCAAATAGCTTGGGGTGTCTACTTTCCAAAATGGGGTCATTTGGGGGGGTTTTGTGCCACCTGGGCATTCCATGGCCTCCGAAACTGTGATAGGCAGTGAAGAGTGAAATCAAAAATTTACGGCCTTAGAAAGCCTGAAGGCGGTGCTTGGTTTTCGGGGTCCCGTACGCGGCTAGGCTCCCAAAAAGTCCCACACATGTGGTATCCCCGTACTCAGGAGAAGCAACAGAATGTATTTTGGGGTGTAATTTCACATATTCCCATGGCATGTTTGAGCAATATATCATTTAGTGACAACTTTGCGCAAAAAAAAATAAAAAAAATAAAAAATTGTCTCTTTCCCGCAACTTGTGTCACAATATAAATTATTCCATGGACTCAACATGACTCTCAGCAAATAGCTTGGGGTGTCTACTTTCCAAAATGGGGTCATTTGGGGGGGGGTTTGAACTGTCCTGGCATTTTATGCACAACATCTAGAAGCTTATGTCACACATCACCCACTCTTCTAACCACTTGAAGACAAAGCCCTTTCTGACACTTATTGTTTACATAAAAAAATAATTTTTTTTTGCAAGAAAATTACTTTGAACCCCCAAACATTATATATTTTTTTAAAGCAAATGCCCTACAGATTAAAATGGTGGGTGTTTCATTTTTTTTTTTCACACAGTATTTGCGCAGCGATTTTTCAAACGCATTTTTTGGGGAAAAAACACACTTTTTTACATTTTAATGCACTAAAACACACTATATTGCCCAAATGTTTGATGAGATAAAAAAGATGATCTTAGGCCGAGTACATGGATACCAAACATGACATGCTTTAAAATTGCGCACAAACGTGCAGTGGCGACAAACTAAATACATTTTTAAAAGCCTTTAAAAGCCTTTACAGGTTACCACTTTAGATTTACAGAGGAGGTCTACTGCTAAACTTACTGCCCTCGATCTGACCTTCGCGGCGATACCTCACATGCATGGTGCAATTGCTGTTTACATTTGACGCCAGACCAACGCTTGCGTTCACCTTAGCGCGAGAGCAGGGGGGACAGGGGTGCTTTTTTTTTTTTTTTTTTTTTTTTCTTTATTATTATTATTTTTTTATCTTATTTTTAAACTGTTCCTTTCATTTTTTTTTTTTTAAATCATTTTTATTGTTATCTCAGGGAATGTAAATATCCCCTATGATAGCAATAGGTAGTGACAGGTACTCTTTTTTGCAAAAATTGGGGTCTATTAGACCCTAGATTTCTCCTCTGTCCTCAAAGCATCTGATCACACCAAGATCGGTGTGATAAAATGCTTTCCCAATTTCCCAATGGCGCTGTTTACATCCGGCGAAATCTACGTCATAAAATGCTCGTAGCTTCCGGTTTCTTAGGTCATAGAGATGTTTGGAGCCACTCTGGTCTCTGATCAGCTCTATGGTCAGCTGGCTGAATCACCGGCTGCATTTTCAGGTTCCCTGTTGAGACAGGAGAGCCAGAGAAAAACACGGAAGATGTTGGGGGGGGGGGGCATTCCCTCCCACTGCTTGTAAAAGCAGTCTAGAGGCTAATTAGCCACTAGGATTGCTTTTACATGAAAGCCGACCGCTGGCTGAAAAGAATGATACCAAGATGATACCTAAACCTGCAGGCATCATTCTGGTATAACCACTCAAAGTCGTGAATGGCATACCTGAAGACAAAAAAATGGTTAACAATAAAGCACAGTAAACGGTAAGGTATAAAAAATTGCATACCTGAAAAGCAAACATGATAAAACATAATAACAATAAAACATTGCAGAATAGAATACAGTAAAAAAGAGCAGAACAATAGAGAGAGAATAGAGAGAGAGAGAACAATAAAACGACAACTATTTTTATTTTATATTTTTGTTTGTGTTTTTTTTTTTTTTTTTTTTTTTACACTTTTTTTTGTAACTAACTTTTATAACTGTAACCGGTTCCAGGTTCGGGTCTCTCAAAATGCGATGGCATCTCGGGAGACCCTGTGAAAGTGTGCCTAGTCTGTGCAATGCTGTACCCTACGCTAATACTCAACTAGTGCATGGTAGCGTTCAAAACATTCACCAATGCAAAGACCAGGATTGTCAGGACAGGAGGGACAATAATAGCGGGTGTCACGCCTATATCCGCGCTTGCTGCAGACACAACATCTTTTTTGGGGGGGTTCGCTGGATAGGGGTACTCGGGAGGACATAAAGAAAATGCCTCTCATGCAGCCGACTGCATTTGGTTGGGGATGTGAATGGGGGAAGTACGGGCACTGCAGAAGCGGTGGGTTCCCAATTAGGATTGGCGAATGCAGCAGGAAGGGCACTATGGGCACGGCGGGCCTGTGTTTGTCTTTTTGGTGGCAGCGGGACACTACTTGTGCTTGCCACCTCACCAGCTTGAACTGCACTTATGGGACTCGCCACGTCACCAAGTGTTACTGCAGTGCTGGTTTGACTACGACCGGGGTGTACTAGGCCGCTGGCGCTTGCCAGTTCACCAAAACGCTACAAAAAAAACTGTTAGCGATCGCAGGGATCAGGCCTGACTCTGCGAACGCTGCAGTTATGCGTTTAGTGTTTTGTAAGTGACAGTGATCGATCGATACTGCACTTGGGTGGGCTGGGCCGGGCCGGGCGGAGGGGCAAAACGCAGGTGCTAGCAGGTATCTGGGCTGATCCCGCTAACACTGCGTTTTTGGGAACCCTAAACTGCTGGGGACACTAGTATAGATCTAATCGGATCAGATATTGATCCGATCAGATACTATACCACTAAGGGAGGCGTATGCTGCGTGCGTGGGTGTTAGCGGTACTGGCGCTAATCTGACGCTGCCTGGGGCTGGTGCTTGCCAGTTCACCAAAACGCTACCAAAAAAACTGTTAGCGATCGCAGGGATCAGGCCTGACTCTGCGAACGCTGCAGTTATGCGTTTAGTGTTTTGTAAGTGACAGTGATCGATCGATACTGCACTTGGGTGGGCTGGGCTGGGCTGGGCGGAGGGGCAAAACGCAGGTGCTAGCGGGTATCTGGGCTGATCCCGCTAACACTGCGTTTTCGGGAACCCTAAACTGCTGGGGACGCTAGTATAGATTTGATCGGATCAGATATTGATCCGATCAGATACTATACCACTAAGGGAGGCATATGCTGCGTGCGTGGGTGTTCGCGGTACTGGCGCTAATCTGACGCTGCCTGGGGTGACGCATATCACCGCCGGGCGATCGGGGGGCTAAACCTTTATTCGGTAATAAACGGCGGGTGCCCTGACACTATAAAAAATAAACAAACTAACCAGCGTCAACCGTAACGGTTATACGGTGATCAGTGGTGAAAGGGTTAACTAGGGGGCAATCAAGGGGTTAAAACATTTATTAGGTAGTATATGGGGGTCCCTGTCGCTATAAAACGCTGACGGCGAACCTAAATATTTACGTCCCTAACTACCGTCACCAGCGACACTAATACAGCGATCAGAAAAATGATCGCTTAGCGACACTGGTGAGGGGGGGTGATCAAGGGGTTAAAACTTTATTAGGGGGGGTTAGGGGGGTATCCTAGACCTAAAGGGGGGTAATACTCACTGCCCTAACACTAACTGTCACAAACTGACACTATGCAGTAATCAGAAAAAAAAAAAAAAAAAAAAAAAAAAATACTGCTAATGTCAGTTTGTGACAGGGGGGGGGGGGGTGATTGGGGGGGGGATCGGGGGGCGATCGGGGGGGGGATCGGGGTGTAAGGTATGCCTGGCATGTTCTACTGTGTGTGTGTGTGTGTTGTGCACTCACTTGTCATCTCTCCTCGGCGCTGGAACGGAAACTGCCAGACCGAGGAGAGATGACATCACATCCTCTGCCTGTGTGAAACGACACACAGGCAGAGGAGGATTCCCATTGGCTGGGAGCGATCGCGAGGGGGGGGCCACGATCGGATGGTCTCCCCCTCGCCTCCCGACGCTCCCAGTCAAATGCCGACCGCCGATGGCACCGGGGGGGGGTCCGATCGGACCCCCCGCCCGCGGGAGGCAGATCACGTACGGGTACGTGATTTTGCCTGCCCGTGCCATTCTGCCGCAGTATATATGCGGTAGGCGGTCGGCAAGTGGTTAAGCAGTGTGACCTCAACTCTATTTTAAACCCTTGGATCGTTGATCACAAGGCAGGTCTACCTGTGCAAAATCATTCAATTCTGTTTAACCAATTCATAAACAATATAGAGGTTGGAATATATAGTTCATTCTTAGTGTTTGCTGATGATACAAAGCTAAGCAGGGCAATAACTTCATAAAAGGATATAGCAGTGTAGCACTAACCCCCAAAGGCCTGTTTGGGCCTGTACTCTGCTTTATACCCCCTTGAATACCTCAGTCCCCCTGACACAGCTGTGGTGTATAAGTGTGCAGTCAAAGTGAAATCATAAAAGGTAAACTCACAATACTCAATATAATATACCTGTCTGTAGTTACCTTACCCCCCTCTTGGCTGGTGATGAAGAGGAAAACAACACTCACACAGTTAGATTTGAATAATAACCTTATTTACTGTAATTGTTTTAGAAAGGTTTAAACTACAATGGTTATACTGTCAGACCAACATAGTCTGACAGTCAACTGAACTTTATATTACAAAAATGCAATACAGGTATAAAATGTCTGGAATAATATATGAGTGGTGTATCAAAGTAAATAGGATAACCATCAGAGTGAATTTCTCTCACTATGAGCACTGTCCTATTTCCTGCGCGCTTTATTACTACACTGAATCAAAGACTAACTTGGTAAAGTGTAGTACAACAATTTGAGAGCTCCCTCATTTAGTATCACACTACCCCAATATAGTAAAGGGACACAAGGCCTTGTGTTTTACTAAGCAGTCCTTCTTTTCTTCTTCTTTTCTTCTGCTAGCAAACAAAGTAGATTTATAATCCAAAGGGGTTAGTGACTCCTGATCAAAGGAGACTGAGATATGAAAGCAAAGTTCCAGTGCAGCCGCACTATAACTAACTGATACCAGGAACTTAGTACCAAATTCTCTTTACTTTGCTTGTGGGACTATGGGTCCCAGCAACTCTGTCTTGTGTAGACAAATGTAATAAAGTGCATCAAGAAACTTGTGGGCAACAGCCCTCTCATCACACAGGGTCCAGGCAGATGGATGCCTCTGCTCCACAATCTCTCAGTTCGTTCGCTGCGGCCACGCCGTCACACTGTTCCTTTTCACAGACGACCGGGAGTCTTCGGTTACCTCCTTCAAGGGTCTCTGGATCGATCACTCTGCTGCTCCAGCACACTGTGATCTAAGGCAGGATCGCTGGCTGCTGTTCCGCTCCGCACAGGGTAGGCTGCAACTCTGTGGAACACACACACCCACAGCTCCCTGCTGGCAGGCCATGCGTCCCAGAAACAAGAGACCTAAGATGGCCGCTCCCAGCCTTTTTATAGGCTTCCCACAATGCAGTTATGTTCCCTGAGGTTTGTGGGAGTTACTGAGCATTATGGGTAGGTCAAGTTAATGTCAAAATATAAACAAACAAAATACTTCCATGTCAAACTTCTGAACAATAAAAGAAATAAAGATGCAGTACTTTTATATTTTGGCCGCTAGATGATAAGATATAACATAACATCAAGTTACATCAAAAATGTCCCCCGCTACAGCAGCTTTACAAGAAGACCAATTCAAATAGAGGGGTGGGCAGCTTTATGGCAGAGGGCAACCTGTATCTATTATATGTAAATGCCATTGTGTAGGCTTTATATATAAAAAATATATATATATAATAATGTTAAGAATTGGAATCCTGGTAACCATGAATCCCAAAACTCAGGGTTAACTCATGATAATTTCTAAGAAAGAACAATGATCAAACTATTAAATACAACCAATAAACACATTTTTCTAATATTCTTGTAACTACGGAGTAGATGACATAAAGTCTATTTCCTGACACAATGATATTTTTTGTCTTCAACAAACCCTGTCTAGTATAACATGTTGATTCTCAACAGAACTCACAGAGAGCAGTAGAGCTATGGACTCAGGCAGGGATTGTTAACTGAATGTATTAGAGTCAAAAGAATTACTGGGATGAGATCGGTGTGTGGCAGCCTAGCTTGCTTACTAGATGTTTTTATTGCTAGCTGTGTCCCTACTGGAAAGATTTATCCTCTCAATCTGAACTGATGATGGCAAATTAAAAACCTTACTGCTATCACTAGAACTAGAGGTGATGGTATCACTTACACCTGTGCCTGTTATAGCTGACAGCTATTTCCCCTCACTTTATAGAAATTTCCTTCATTTCCTGTTGTGTCTGCCCTTTAAACCTTCCCTGCTATATCCAAAAATTAAAAAAAAATATATTTTAATTCTTAAAGCATTGAGGCTATGTGACAATTGGCCTTGTAAACAGTGTTTAATTAAGTTCTTGGTATTCATCATAATCATAGCTTCCAACTCTGCTATATTTGGAGGGACTGTCCCTATTTAGGGACCCTCTGTCCTCTATCCTTCCATCTGTCTTTCCTCCATTTTTGTCCCTCTTTTTATACTGTGTATTCACCTCTATAAAAAAAGAAAATACACTATTTAATGACTGAAAGTATTACACAATACAAAACTTTTCATTCAATGTATATATTATTAATTTTGCTATGTTGAATAAATATATATAAATGGTTCATACTGGAAAGAATTCCCACTTTTTCCTACAAATATATATATATATATATATATATATATATATAGCTGTATAATATTATCTGTGCTTCATAACGCCAAGATACAAATGTATCTGGTCGACAGGACATCCAAGGACTTACAGTATGTATGCAGCATAGGCAGGACTAGGCACAACCTCCGGTTCCCCTCCTCACCTTCCCTGGCTGTGGTCCAAGCTCACTCCTTATGTTCCTCAGCTCAAACTCAGCATTTAGAGTACAAATATTTCCATAGTTTAGCATGTATTTCAAATCTGATATAGTTTACTTATAAAATTTTATACTCACATAACCACAGATATAACAACCCCTTTAGGACATTAGGATCCCAGTATTGTGTTTAGATGAAAAGCTCACCAGATTTTCATAACTCGTTTTAAGCAATGCACTCTCCACTGAAAAGCATGGTCGGCAGGACATACAGTCTGTCCCTTTCTCTGGGATTTTCTTTCAAAGTATTTATTGGATTTTTCAACAACAAGTAAGTTGTACAGTCAATGAATCATAAATGTACATTGGACATAACACATAAAGTTAGACCCCAGTGGGGTAGGTATTTCAAAAAGAGGAGGAATCACAAACGAAACCCAGAAAATAAAATAAAACAATAATAGGTGTGAGGGGTTAGGATCCGGCCTGTGGTTTTAACAGAAATCCGAAAGAACAAAACCGTTTACCATAAGAAAAAAGCTATAGAGAGGATAAAACCCTAGGCTTTCCCTGTGGCAGGAGTAGGGGGCCAGAGGGATTCCGTCGGCACCCCAAAAGGGAACTCGCTGTGACCGGCGAAACCTCCCACAGCCCCCCCCAACCGCCCAGTATACATTGCTGAAAAGTGAATATCCTGATAGTGAAACAGCATCATATTACTTGAACCCCTTATAACAGGAACCTACAGGGATCCAGAGTGACACTAAGATCAACAAACTGTATGTGATTCGAAACTTTAAGACAAGTAATAAGCAAGAAAGAAAGAGAAGAGTGTGAAAAGGAGAGGGGAAGGGGGGGGAGAAGGGAGAGAGGAAAGGAAGCCAGCCCGCGGGGAGATGTCCCACAACCCCGTAACATCAAGCTAAGTTATGGTTGTACGCCCGGAATCAGGGAGATGCCAATGAAATTTGCCCAGGGTTCCCAAGTAGCTTCAAATTGGTCTTTTGAGTTGTCGAGAATGCTAGCGAGCTTCTCTTGAGCCATGATCCAGGAAATTTTCCGGATCGTCGCCTTGAGGGATACTCTGGGTTTCTTCCATGCCTTGGCTATGGTGAGCTTAGCACCCAGGAAAATAAAATGGATAAGTTTGCGGGTAAGCTTCGGGAGCCTGGGCAAATTGTCATTTAGGAGAGCGATCGATGGTATTTTCGGGATATGGGCCTTGGTAGTTTTCTTTATCAGGAGGAAGATCTTGTTCCAGTATGTCCTCAGTCTTGGGCACTCCCAGAATATGTGGACCAACGTACCCCTAAGTAAACATCCTCTAAAACAACTTGGGTCAGCCGAGGGGAACATTTTGGCTAATCTGTCAGGAGGTAGATACCACCTGGTAAAAACCTTAAGACTAGACTCTACCATGGAGATATTCTTAATGCCCCTGTAAGCCCTGAAAAAGGTTGTCCTCCATTTATCAATGTCCCACTGCATAGACAGGTCTGACTCCCACGCTAGCATATATGGCGTCTTGGTTGACTGATTGGCGAGTGACTGATATATGATGGAGATGCCTCCCCTCTGCTCAGAAGACCTGCCGCACCAGAGTTCATATGGCGTGAATGAGTGGGGGGCCAATTTTGCCTCCCCGTTGTGGGCGAGGAAGTGACGAATTTGGTGAAATCTGAATCGCTCCGAGGTAGGCATCTCCAATTGGCTCACACAATAGGCCAGGGTAATAGGGCCTAAACTCGTATAGAAGTGTCCAATCCGGTACATCCCCTTATCCAACCACCAACGGAATGCTTTGATGTCTAGACCTGGAACGAAGTCCGGGTTGTTAAATATGTGAGCTAGTGGGTGGCAATTTGAGATCAAGTTCCGATTGTTTCTGAGGGAGTCCCATAATTTAAAGGATTGAGAAAGAGTTGGTGAGAGAATTGAGGGACGTTTTCTAGGGGGGACCCACAGTAGGAAATCTAGGGTGTATGACGGTGCAGCCTGCCTCTCTATTTGGATCCAGTCCGGTTTTTCTGTCTTCCCATAGACTATTGATAGCTGGGCGAGTCTAGCAGCTTGATAATACCAGAAGAGCTGAGGGAGACCTAAACCCCCCTGTGATCTGGACAAGTATAAGGTATTTTGCTGAAGTCTGTGCCCCTTGTCTCCCCAGATGAACCTGATGATTTTCCTTTGGAATGCAGAAAGGTGATCTTTTACAATGCTTATCGGGAGGGCCCTGAAAAGGTAGAGGAGTCTAGGAAGTAAGGTCATTTTAATTGCATGAACTCTACCTAGCCAAGAGATTCCTCCCTTAGCCCAGTTGCCTAGGTCTGACTCTAGCTTGCGGTATGTGTGAGGGAAGTTGGCCGAATAAAGTAGCTCAGTTTTCGCGGTGAGCCTGATCCCTAAATAGTCAATAAAAGTGTCGCTCCATCTAAACTCAAAGGCATTCTGGAGGGAAGTGACCACATGCGGTTTGAGGGAAATGTTCAGTGCGGATGATTTTGAGTAGTTTACCTGTAGACCCGAAATCCGAGAGAACTCCTTTAGGAGTTTGCACAGATTTGGTAGGGAAGTGATTGGTGATGTGATGAATAAGAGCATATCATCGGCGAATAGCCCGCATTTGTGGACTTGTTCGCCGCATTTCACCCCTAAAATATTGGGATCTGATCGGACTGCGATTGCTAAGGTTTCAATCGCAATGGCAAAAATTAAGGGGGATAGAGGACAGCCCTGTCGAGTACCTCTTGCTAAAGATAGAGGTTTGGAGTAATGGCCTTGTAAGCGAATTACTGCTTTTGGGGTGGAGTATAAGGCGTTTAGTGTCCCAAGAAACCCAGGACCGAAGCCCCATTTCTCTAGTAAGGAAAAGAGATAAGGCCATTCGATAGAATCGAAGGCCTTATGGAGGTCCAAGGAGAGGAGAAGACCTTCCTGTTTCGGTCCCCCTTCCCAATTCGATTGAAGGATGGAGACAATGTCTATTGCTCTCCTAATTTGGTCCGGTCCTTGTCTCCCTGGTATGAAACCAACCTGGTCCTTGTGTATATATAGATTGATAAAAGATGAGAGATGGTTGGCCAGGATTTTGGTGAGGATTTTGAGGTCATTATTAATCAGGGAGATTGGCCTGTAATTTTCCACTTCCTCGTGATTTTTGTTGGGTTTGGGGATGACCGAGATAAATGCAGTATTCAGTTGTGTATCAAGGGGGTTTCCTGTTTTAATGGAATTGAAAAATTTAGCCAAATACGGAGCTAGGGTTTCTCCAAATTGTTTGTAGTAAGGGACCGAGAGGCCATCTGGCCCTGGGGCCGATCCGGGCCTTAAACCTTTTATAACCGCCCTGACCTCCTCTACTGAAAAGGCTCCTTCCATTAGGTCCCTGCAATCTTTGGAGATCGAAGGGATCTGCAGATTGTCCAGAAAGGCCGTGTTCTCTGGGATTTTCTACAATCAAGCAGTAACCAGCACTACCTCCAACTCCTCTTCACCATGCCTCCAGCTGTGGTCCAAATTCACCCCTTATCCAGCTCAACTCAGGCATCAAGGTCAAAATATTTCTATAGTGTAGCTTGCAGTAGAACTCAAAGTGTTATATTCATCAATTATTATACTTACATAACAACAAATGTAACAGCTCCTTAAAATAGAAGGATTCCAATACCTTAGATAAATAAAAGGCTCATCACACTTACATGACCCCCTTATGAATGAGCAAGTTCTGAAATGCTTTCCCCAGGTGTAAGTAACTGGCAGGACATTCAGGTTCTCCCTCTCTCTCCACCAACATTTTCCTCATGCAAGAAGGAACGACACGCTTCCACTTCTCTGATGTAGCCAAGATTCACCCTTTCTGCTCCTCAGTTCAAACCAGCAATACAACACAAATACCTCCATAATGCAGAACGTATAAAGGTTATACTCACATAAAACCAAATGTAGAATGTCCCTTTAAAATCACAGTTCTGGTTCTTCTGATTACGCCTGCTAATGACTACGCTCTCGACCCACTCTATACAATAACTGCAACTTTTATGATTGTTTTTTGCATTCTGTATTGTTGTATCATGAAGCTATAGCATAGATAACAATATAGCACTGGTATATATAGTATAGATCAGCAATTCTCAACCAGAGGTTACTAGGTGTTCCTTGAGCTGTGGCTGCTTGATCTATCATCTGATGATGACTGTAATTGTCAACACCAATTGGCAGAGCCAGCACCATGACACATGATAGCTTGTCTGTAAAGGTAACATTCTAACCACCACTGTCAGGGTTGCATTCTTCCTACTGACCACCAATGTAAGGGGTGTTTTTTTCCCATTACCATCTGATGAATTGGTTTTAGTAGTGGTTCCCTGAGACCTGAAAATTATTCTAGGGGTTCCTCTGGGGTAAAAAGGCAGCAAAAGGCTGGTATAGATATTTTAAGTTATATTGAATAGCCAGTATAAAGGAAAATAGTTGGGAAGAAAAACTCTTGCAGGTTTAACCCATCATTCTTTATAGTGTACATTACTGGGCTATGTCAGCAGTGTGTCTTTGTTCTACTTTTTTTCAAATGGTGTCCTTCTTTCTTAGTTCAGAAAGTTGGGAGGTGTGCAAGATGAACTGACCTGTGGAACCGCAAAGCCACTTGGCATCTCCCAGGACAGACAGTAATATACACTGTACCTGAAATTCAGCAAGGCACCTATTGGAATTTCAATCGAATGACAATGCTTACCACTTTCTGTAAAGCAATCCATTGTGGGGGTGGGGTTGCTTTTTTTTAATCCCAAAGGGGATTTTGTTTTAAAATAAACTGCACCGCCAATTGTGCAATGACTTTATTGGATGCATTTGGAAACTGTCTATTCCACACCTGCCAAACTAAAAATGACCTCAACGCATAGCAGCCACGACATGTGTAGAGCTCCATCTGCCTGCAAAGGTACCGTTTGGGTCGTCTGTAAAAACTTTATAAATCATTACCAAGCCTTTTTGTTTTTTTTTTCACATTTGAATAAATCTGTCAGAACTAGGGGGACAAACAGAAAAATACATCTTCATTAGCATGCAGGCAAGGTCTATGTACAGTACATGCCTGCTTGCCTATTGCTGCTTGAAGCTTTGCCAATTCTGAATAAAATAGGCGGCAGTTGTTCTGGATGTTTGCTATTCCTGGAAGCTGCTCATTATGAAGTTTTTCAGAAGCCTGCCAAATTCAGCTCGCTGGGTACACCCCTGTGCGATGGCATCTGCAGATAAGTCTCACTGGAAGTTCATAGATTTGGACATACAGCCGGGAGGGATACAGCACAGAGATATATTCATTAATGCCACTGTGCAGAGTGGAACATAATTCTATGACAGAGTCCTACTAGTAACATTAGAACTGAACCAATATGGCTAACGGTGTTAATTACTGTGACGATGCTGATACTAATGGAAAGTGAGTTTGATTTTGTCAGTAGTCATTATTCTTCTTCTCATTACTAATACATTTGCTATGCTCTTTATTCCTTAAACAAAATTAAAACGCTGATGTGGAATTTTTAATACAATATAATGAAAGCAAGCAAGAAGTGTAGTTATAATAATTTTATAATCATAAAACTATATCATAGAACAAGCCCTTGGGAGCAGAAAAGTAAAGTGTCACTTTTGACAAATTTGATATTTCAACAGTGAAAAAGTAGCTATATTTGTAAATGCATTTCATGTTTCAAGTCCATGGCCAATTATAAAATATGTTTGCTTATTACCATATCATTGCCTAAAGCTGAACTCCAGGCCCAAAAACGTTTTTATTTAAATATATTCTTAAATAGCCACAAAGAATATACACTCACCAGCCACTTTATTAGGTACACCCGTTCAATTGCTTGGTAACACAAATTGCTAATCAGCCAATCACATGGCAGCAATTCAATGCATTTACGCATCTAGAGGTGGTGAAGACAACTTGCTGAAGTTCAAGCCGGGCATCAGAATGAGGAGTAAAGGGGATTGAAGTGACTTTGAATGTGGTATAGTTTTGGTGCCAGACGAGCTGGTCTGAGTATTTCAAAAACTGCTGATCTACTAGGATTTTCACGCACAACAATCTCTAGGGTTTACAGAGAATGATCTGAAAAAGAGAAAATATCCAGCAAGAGGCAGTTGTGTGGACGAAAATTCCTTGATGTCAGAGGTCAATGGGCATGTCAATGGGCAGACTGGTTTGAGATGATAGAAAGGCAACAGTGTCTCAAATAACCACTCATTACAACCAAGGTATGCAGAATACCATCTCTGAATGCACAACACATCGAATCTTGAAGCAGATGGGCTGCAGCAGCCAAATACCTCACCAAGTGCCACTCCTGTCAGCTAAGAACAGGAAACTGAGGCTACAATTTGCACAGGCTCACCAAATTGGACAATAGAAGGTTGGAAAAACGTTGCCTGGTCTGATGAGTCTTGATTTCAGCTGCGACATCCAGATGGTAGGGTCAGAATTTGGCGTAAACACATGAAAGCATGGATCCATCCTACTAGTGATATAATGGTGTGGGGGGTATTTTTTTTAGCACACTTTGGGCCCCTAAGTACCAGTTGAGCTTTGTTTAAACTCCACGGCCTACCTGAGCATTGTCGCTGACCATGTTCATCCCTTTATGACTACAGTTTACCCATGATGGCTACTAGCAGGATTATTCTCCATGTCACAAAGCTCAAATCATCTCACCACTGGTTTCTTGAACATGACAATGATTTCACTGTACTCCAATGGCCTCCACAGTCACTAGATCTAAAATCCAATATAGCACCTTTGGAATGTGGTGGAATGGGAAATTCGCATCATGGATGTGTAGCCAACAAATCTGCAACAGCCGTGTGATGCTATCATGTAAATATGGACCAAAATCTCTGAGAAATGTTTCCAACACCTTGATGAATCTATGCCACAAAGATTGAAGGCAGTTCTGAAGGCAAAAGGGGGTCCAACCTGGTACTAGCAAGGTGTACCTAATAAAGTGGTCGGTGAGTGTATAAACACTTTGTGTGCACCAAATGCAAACCCAGATATTACCATGAAGACAATTACAAAAACAGGCAAAGTTTTACACTATATTATTGCACAGATCTAGAAGAAATGCACAAAGGTTACCAAGATCCAAGTAAGAATACATATCCTTCTTATATTCAGACAAGATTTGCCTATTTCAAAGTTCAGCTTTAAATACCTCACCATTTTAAAGTGTCCCTAATCCCAAACACTAAAACAAAATATGTTTTTGTACATATCCCTGTAATGGTAAAATGTTTCTTTTTTTTTGTCTGTTTTCTTTTGTCCTGCTTTCAGTGAATTTGTCTAGGGTGACAACTGCCTACTTCTGCCATAACTACCAGTAAAGCTGTAATGTTCAGTATGCATATACACTATACACAGCAGTGGCGCTAGGTTGGTCGGTCCCACCACCCCCCGTTGCTTAATCATCAGCCCACCAGCCCTGCACTTACCCTTACCCCATCAAGTTCACAGGCAGTGCTTCCTCCTCCTCGGCAGCCAATACAATCGCTTCTTGTCTCGGCCAATCGGGTCTCAGGACCCGCTTCCTGATTGGCCAGGAGAATCAAAAAGACAATATCGAATATTAATTTGCCACTGTCAACAACTGGGTGGACTCAGGACGCAGTGCTCTGTGCCCCAAGCCCACCCTTTTTTGAAGCCAATTAGACTCTCTGGCTCTAATCACGTGCTTCTAAAAAAGAAAAACCCCATTGGAATTCATCCGGCGCCCTGCATGTAGATTAGGGGCTGGACGCATGGATTGGGGGGGCGGCACCCCTGCGCCCCTTATGGACGGGCCGCTACTGATACACAGTAAGTTTTTACAAGGTGTCTACAGCGTATGCACATACAGTATCTCACAAAAGTGAGTACACCCCTCACATTTTTGTAAATATTAAATTGTATCTTTTCATGTGACAACACTGAAGAAATGACATTTTGCTACAATGAAAAGTAGCTTGTATAACAATAGAAATGTGCTGTCCCCTCAAAATAACTCAACACACAGCCATTAAAGTCTAAACTGCTGGCAAGAAAAGTGAGTACACCCCTAGGTGAAAATGTCCAAATTGGGTCCAATTAGCCATTTTCCCTCCCCGATGTCATGTGACTCGTTATTATTACAAGGTCTCATGTGTGAATGGGGAGCAGGTGTTACATTTGGTGTTATCGCTCTCACTCTCTCATACTGGTCACTGGAAGTTCAACATGGCACCTCATGACAAAGAACTCTCTGAGGATCTGAAAAAAAGAATTGTTGCTATTAGGGATGAGCCGAACACCCCCCGGTTCGGTTCGCACCAGAACCCGCGAACGGACCGCAAGTTCGCACGAACGTTAGAACCCCATTGACGTCTATGGGACTCGAACGTTCGAAATCAAAAGTGCTCATTTTAAAGGCTAATTTGCATGGTATTGTCCTAAAAAGGGTTTGGGGACCCGGGTCCTACCCCAGGGGACATGTATCAATGAAAAAAAAACTTTTAAAAACGGCCGTTTTTTCGGGAGCAGTGATTTTAATGATGCTTAAAGTAAAAAAAAAAAAGTGAAATATTCCTTTAAATATCGTACCTGGGGGGTGTCTATAGTATGCCTGTAAAGTGACGCGTGTTTCCCAGTCCCTGCACCAAATGTCATTTTTAAAGGAAAAAATCTCATTTAAAACTGCTTGCGGGTTTAATGTCATGTCGGGTCATGGCAATATGGATGAAAATCAGTGAGACAAACGGCATGGGTACCCCCCAGTCCATTACCAGGCCCTTTGGGTCTTGTATGGATATTAAGGGGAACCCCGCACCCAAATTAAAATAAGGAAAGGTCCCTATATACTCTGAACAGCAGTATACAGGCGGTGCAAACAAGACAGGGACTGTAGGTTTGTTGTTAAGTAGAATCTGTTTGTAATTTTGAACATTTTTAATGTGTTTAGCTCCAGCCAAAAAATCTTTTCTAAGCTTTTTGGAAAACATAGGGAAGGGTTATCACCCCTGTGACATTTGTTTTGCGTCTTTCCTCCTCTTCAGAAGATTTCACCTCACTTTTTTGTCCCAATGAAAAATGTTTTTTGAAAATTTGGGTTTTTTTTGTGGAACAAGGATTGGAAAGCATCAGTGGAAAGGAGAAATTGTTTTCCCATATTAACTCTTACAGGAGAGAATTTCCCTTCCTTAGGGGTAGATTTCATCTCACTTCCTGTTGTCTCCTTCCGTTTGCAAGTAGGAGTCGTTTGTAAGTTAGATGTTTGAAAGTAGGGTCCTGCCCTATATACTCAGCAGAAATTTGGGCCTTAGGTGTTGCTGTGGCCAAAACACTGTAAGCCCTCACAGGGCCCTGCTGTGAAATATTAGATCAAGAATTGTAATTACATGCCCCTGTTGAACAGGAGCTGAAAAATTAGGCCTTAGGCACTGGTGCTGGTGCCACAACACTGCAACCCCTCACAGACACTCTAGTTGGAACGCAGGAACGAGCCCTGCTGCAAAGTATTGCATCAAAAATTGTAATTACACGCCCCTGTTAGACAGGGGCAGAAAAATTGGGCCTTAGGCACTGGTGCTGGTGCCACAACACTGCAACCCCTCACAGACACTCTAGTTGGAACGCAGGAACGAGCCCTGCTGCAAAGTATTGCATCAAAAATTGTAATTACACGCCCCTGTTAGACAGGGGCAGAAAAATTGGGTCTTAGGCACTGGTGCTGGTGCCACAACACTGCAACCCCTCACAGACACTCTAGTTGAAACGCAGGAACAAGCCCTGCTGCAAAGTATTGCATCAAAAATTGTAATTACACGCCCCTGTTAGACAGGGGCTGAAAAATTGGGTCTTAGGCACTGGTGCTGGTGCCACAACACTGCAACCCCTCACAGACACTCTAGTTGGAATGCAGGAACGAGCCCTGCTGCAAAGTATTACATCAAAAATTGTAATTACACGCCCCTGTTAAACAGGGGCTGAAAAATTGTGCCTTAGGCACTGGTGGTGGCGCCCAGAACCAAAAATGTTCTTACAAGCTATCAGCGTGATGATTGAGGAGGAAGAGGATAATTACTCAGGGATAGTCACTCAGCATCAGCATAGGCAGTCTTTGAAGGGATCTGAGATTTCAAAAAAAATTATTCGGTTACATCTGCATCAGGTGCTTGGTAGCTGGTGGTGATCCAAGACTGATTCATTTTTATGAAGGTCAGCCGATCGACCGAGTCGGTGGACAGACGCACCCTGTGATCGGTTACCACGCCTCCAGCAGCACTGAATGTGCGTTCCGAAAGAACGCTGGATGCAGGACAGGCCAGTAGCTCAATTGCATACTGTGCAAGCTCTGGCCAGTGATCCATCCTCAAGACCCAGTAACCCAGAGGATTTTCGGTGGGAAAGGTGTCCAAGTCTGATCTTGCCCCTAGGTATTCCTGCACCATGTAAAACAGACGCTGGCGATGGTTGCTGGAACCGATCATACCTTGGGGCTGCGGACCAAAAAATTGTCTGAACGCATCGGTCAGACGGCCACCTTCTCCACCGCTCCTTCTTTGACTGACCGAAGCCTCAGCAACACGTTGTCCAGAAACAGGAGTTTGTAACCTCCCAGTCTCTGGGAACGCGTTGCACAGACCTTTCTGCAAGGCCTCCCGAAGATGTTTCATCCTCTGCTCCCTCTGCGATGGCAAGATAAGGTCCGCAACCTTACCCTTGTAACGTGGATCAAGGAGGGTTGCCAGCCAGTATTGGTCCTTCTCCTTGATACCACGAATACGAGGATCCTTACGCAGGCTTTGCAGGATCAGGGAGGCCATGCAGCGTAGGTTTGCTGAGGCATTCGGTCCGGAGTCCTCTGGGTCACTAAGGACAACAACGTCCGCAGCCACCTCCTCCCAGCCACGTACAAGTCCATGTGTTCCTTGGGACTGATCCCTTAAAGACTGCTGATGCTGAGTGCCAGGCTCCACCTCCATACTGACACAATCTTCCTCCTCCTCCTCCTCCTCCTCCTCGTCCTCTTCCTGTGTGATCGGCGGGCACGCAGGAACACTGTCTGGATAAAGGGGGCCTTGAGAGCTAAGGAAGTCCTCCTCTTCCTGCCTCTGTTCTGCCTCAAGTGCCCTGTCCATTATTCCACGCAGCGTGTGCTCCAACAGGTGGACAAGGGGGACAGTGTCACTGATGCATGCACTGTCAGTGCTCACCATCCTCGTGGCCTCCTCGAATGGTGACAGGACAGTGCATGCATCCCTGATCATGGCCCACTGGCGTGGGGAAAAAAAACCAAGGTCCCCTGACCCTGTCCTGGTGCCATAGTCGCACAGGTACTCATTGATGGCCCTCTGCTGCGTGTGCAGCCGCTGCAGCATGGCCAACGTCGAGTTCCACCTGGTGGGCATGTCACAGATTAGGCGGTTCTTGGGCAGGTTAAACTCCTTTTGGAGGTCCGTCAGCCGAGCACTGGCATTATATGACCGGCGGAAATGCACAGAGACTTTCCTGGCCTGCCTCAGGACATCCTGTAAGCCCGGGTACCTGCCCAAGAACCGCTGCACCACCAAGTTAAGGACGTGAGCCAAACAGGGCACATGGGTCAGTTGTCCCTGTCGGAGGGCAGAGAGGAGGTTGGTGCCATTGTCGCAAACCACCATTCCTGCCTTAAGTTGGCGTGGCTTCAACCACCTCTGAACCTGCCCCTGCAGAGCTGACAGAACCTCTGCCCCAGTGTGGCTCCTGTCCCCCAAGCACACCAGCTCAAGCACCGCATGGCATCTTTTGGCCTGCGTACTTGCGTAGCCCCTTGAACGCCTACGGAGCACCGCTGGTTCCGAGGAAGAGGCCATGGAGGAAGAAGAAGAGGAGGGGGTGGAGGAGAGAGGTGTGTCACAATCAGCATTTTGGAGGCGTGGTGGCGGAACAACCTCCAACACTACTGCACCTTGTCCTGCATCCTTCCCAGCTGCCAGCAGAGTCACCCAATGCGCCGTGAAACTTAAGTAACGTCCCTGTCCATGCCTGCTGGACCATGAGTCAGCGGTAATATGCACCTTACCGCTGACCGCCCTGTCCAGCGAGGCATGGACATTGCCTTCCACATGCCGGTAGAGAGCCGGAATCGCCTTCCGTGAGAAAAAGTGGCGTTTGGGTACCTGCCACTGAGGAACCGCACATTCCACAAACTCACGGAAGGGGGCAGAGTCTACCAACTGAAAAGGCAGCAGTTGAAGTGCTAGCAATTTTGCCAAGCTAGCATTCAACCGCTGGGCATGTGGATGGCTGGGAGCAAACTTCTTTCGGCGGTGCAGCAGCTGGGGCAGGGAAATTTGCCTGGTACAATCTGACGTCGGTGTACCAAAAGCAGATTGCCCACAAGTACTTGGCTGTGACACACCTAATTCTACACCTTCATTCCTCTCACTGCAGGTCTCAGAGAGGACTGAAGGTCTAGTGGGGTTGGAAATCTCAGCTGATGAGGAGCAAGGAGAGATCGTCTTTGTTCTTTGGTGTGGGTCTTTTAGATACGCTTGCCAACGAACTGCATGGCAGGTCAACATATGTCTGGTCAAGCATGTGGTACCCAAGCGGGAGATGTTTTGGCCACGCGAGATACGCTTGAGACATATGTTGCAAATAGCAGCGGTGCGATCTGATGCACTCGTCTCAAAAAAGGCCCACACCAAAGAACTTTTTGAATAACGCGCAGAGACTGCAGCGCCCTGCACATGTGGAGCTTTGGGGTGTGATGCGGTCAATGTGCTGCCCTTAGGCTGGCCCCTGGAGGGCATCCTGCCTAGTTGGTGATGTGCCACCTCCTCCTCCTCCTCCTCCTCCTCTCTCCTATCAGGCACCCACGTTGAGTCAGTGACCTCATCATCCCCTCCCTCCTCATCACTGGAGCAAACCTGGCAGTATGCTGCAGCAGGGGGAGCATGACTGCCAGATTGCTGTCCTTCTTGGGCACCCCCTCTGTCCGTGCTCATGTTACTGCCTTCATTGAGCTCAGTATCATCATCAGAGCCTTCCAAACGCTGGGCATCCTCCTGGAGCATGTACCCAACACTGTGGTCAAACAGTTCGAGGGAATCCTCATGAGGACATGGTGGAGCTAGGGAAGGAGTCACTGATGACATTGAGCTGAGGGAAGAGGCAGCTGCTTTGCCAGACAAAGCACCCTGGGCATGGGTGAGAGAGGATGAGGAGGATGAGGACGGCTTGGTCATCCACTCGACCAAGTCTTCTGCATGTTGCGGCTCAACACGGCCAGCTGCCGAAAAAAAGGCCAAGCGTGTCCCATGGCCACGTGCTGATGAGGATGCACCGTCTCCACGACCAGCACTAGACACAGAGCCTGCTTGCCCTCTCTTATTGGCTTGTGACTGTCTGCCTCTCCTTCTTGGCCTTCCAGACATACTAATGGCCTGTAGCTGCACTAAGCTGGGATAGAACACCTGTAATTTTCTTAAGGTAGCTTTATATACTGTAACCAGACAAGCCTGCCTGTCAGTAGGAAGATAACAGGAACGGATCTAGCTGAACACTGTGAGCAGGACACACTGTACTAAATGTAAATAGTCTAGCTGCCTGACCGTGGTACTAATAGGATCAAATAGAACACCTGTAATTTTCTTAAGGTAGCTTTATATACTGTAACCAGACAAGCCTGCCTGTCAGTAGGAAGATAACAGGAACGGATCTAGCTGAACACTGTGAGCAGGACGCACTGTACTAAATGTAAATAGTCTAGCTGCCTGACCGTGGTACTAATAGGATCAAAAAGAACACCTGTAATTTTCTTAAGGTAGCTTTATATACTGTAACCAGACAAGCCTGCCTGTCAGTAGGAAGATAACAGGAACGGATCTAGCTGAACACTGTGAGCAGGACACACTGTACTAAATGTAAATAGTCTAGCTGCCTGACCGTGGTACTAATAGGATCAAAAAGAACACCTGTAATTTTCTTCAGGTAGCTTTATATACTGTAACCAGACAAGCCTGCCTGTCAGTAGGAAGATAACAGGAACGGATCTAGCTGAACACTGTGAGCAGGACGCACTGTACTAAATGTAAATAGTCTAGCTGCCTGACCGTGGTACTAATAGGATCAAAAAGAACACCTGTAATTTTCTTAAGGTAGCTTTATATACTGTAACCAGACAAGCCTGCCTGTCAGTAGGAAGATAACAGGAACGGATCTAGCTGAACACTGTGAGCAGGACACACTGTACTAAATGTAAATAGTCTAGCTGCCTGACCGTGGTACTAATAGGATCAAAAAGAACACCTGTAATTTTCTTCAGGTAGCTTTATATACTGTAACCAGACAAGCCTGCCTGTCAGTAGGAAGATAACAGGAACGGATCTAGCTGAACACTGTGAGCAGGACGCACTGTACTAAATGTAAATAGTCTAGCTGCCTGACCGTGGTACTAATAGGATCAAAAAGAACACCTGTAATTTTCTTAAGGTAGCTTTATATACTGTAACCAGACAAGCCTGCCTGTCAGTAGGAAGATAACAGGAACGGATCTAGCTGAACACTGTGAGCAGGACACACTGTACTAAATGTAAATAGTCTAGCTGCCTGACCGTGGTACTAATAGGATCAAAAAGAACACCTGTAATTTTCTTCAGGTAGCTTTATATACTGTAACCAGACAAGCCTGCCTGTCAGTAGGAAGATAACAGGAACGGATCTAGCTGAACACTGTGAGCAGGACGTACTGCACTAAATGTATATAGCAGGAACGGATCTAGCTGAACACTGTGAGCAGGACGCACTGCACTGAATGTAAATAGCAGGAACGGATCTAGCTGAACACTGTGAGCAGGACGCACTGCACTAAATGTAAATACCAGGAACGGATCTAGCTGAACACTGTGAGCAGGACGCACTGCACTGAATGTAAATAGCAGGAACGGATCTAGCTGAACACTGTGAGCAGGACGCACTGCACTGAATGTAAATAGCAGGAACGGATGTAGCTGAACACTGTGAGCAGGACGCACTGCACTAAATGTAAATACCAGGAACGGATCTAGCTGAACACTGTGAGCAGGACGCACTGCACTGAATGTAAATAGCAGGAACGGATCTAGCTGAACACTGTGAGCAGGACGCACTGCACTAAATGTAAATACCAGGAACGGATCTAGCTGAACACTGTGAGCAGGACGCACTGCACTGAATGTAAATAGCAGGAACGGATCTAGCTGAACACTGTGAGCAGGACGCACTGCACTGAATGTAAATAGCAGGAACGGATGTAGCTGAACACTGTGAGCAGGACGCACTGCACTAAATGTAAATACCAGGAACGGATCTAGCTGAACACTGTGAGCAGGACGCACTGCACTGAATGTAAATAGCAGGAACGGATCTAGCTGAACACTGTGAGCAGGACGCACTGCACTAAATGTAAATACCAGGAACGGATCTAGCTGAACACTGTGAGCAGGACGCACTGCACTGAATGTAAATAGCAGGAACGGATCTAGCTGAACACTGTGAGCAGGACGCACTGCACTAAATGTAAATACCAGGAACGGATCTAGCTGAACACTGTGAGCAGGACGCACTGCACTGAATGTAAATAGCAGGAACGGATCTAGCTGAACACTGTGAGCAGGACGCACTGCACTAAATGTAAATACCAGGAACGGATCTAGCTGAACACTGTGAGCAGGACGCACTGCACTGAATGTAAATAGCAGGAACGGATCTAGCTGAACACTGTGAGCAGGACGCACTGCACTGAATGTAAATAGCAGGAACGGATGTAGCTGAACACTGTGAGCAGGACGCACTGCACTAAATGTAAATACCAGAAACGGATCTAGCTGAACACTGTGAGCAGGACGCACTGCACTGAATGTAAATAGCAGGAACGGATCTAGCTGAACACTGTGAGCAGGACGCACTGCACTAAATGTAAATACCAGGAACGGATCTAGCTGAACACTGTGAGCAGGACGCACTGCACTGAATGTAAATAGCAGGAACGGATCTAGCTGAACACTGTGAGCAGGACGCACTGCACTAAATGTAAATACCAGGAACGGATCTAGCTGAACACTGTGAGCAGGACGCACTGCACTGAATGTAAATAGCAGGAACGGATCTAGCTGAACACTGTGAGCAGGACGCACTGCACTGAATGTAAATAGCAGGAACGGATGTAGCTGAACACTGTGAGCAGGACACACTGCACTAAATGTAAATACCAGGAACGGATCTAGCTGAACACTGTGAGCAGGACGCACTGCACTGAATGTAAATAGCAGGAACGGATGTAGCTGAACACTGTGAGCAGGACGCACTGCACTAAATGTAAATACCAGGAACGGATCTAGCTGAACACTGTGAGCAGGACGCACTGCACTGAATGTAAATAGCAGGAACGGATCTAGCTGAACACTGTGAGCAGGACACACTGCACTAAATGTAAATAGTCTAGATAGAAGATAACAGGAACGGATCTAGCTAAACTGAATACAGTGTATATATATATATGCAACACCTGGGATGCATATATATACACAATACACTGTAATTGCAGCTAACTGACTGACTGTTCTGCCTAATCTATCTAACTCAAATCAAATGACACTGTCTCTCTCTCTCTCTATCTCTCAGCACACCGGAACACACACTACACAGGGCCGCCGTGCAGGCGGCCTTATATAGTGTGGGGTGTGTACTAAATCCCCTGAGCCATAATTGGCCAAAGCCACCCTGGCTTTGGCCAATTACAGCTCTCTCTACTGACGGCGCTGTGATTGGCCAAGCATGCGGGTCATAGTGCATGCTTGGCCAATAATCAGCCAGCAATGCACTGCGATGCCGCAGTGAATTATGGGCCGTGACGCGCCACACGAATTTGGCGCGAACGGCCCATATCGTTCGCAATTCGGCGAACGACCGAACAGCCGATGTTCGAGTCGAACATGGGTTCGACTCGAACACGAAGCTCATCCCTAGTTGCTATACATAACGATGGAATAGGCTATAAGAAGATTGCCAAGACCCTGAAACCGAGCTGCAGCACGGTGGCCAAAACCATAGAGCGGTTTAACAGGACAGGTTCCACTCAGAACAGGCCTCGCCATGGTCGATCAAAGAAGTTGAGTGCATGTGCTCAGCATCATATCCAGAGGTTGTCTTTGGGAAATAGATGTATGAGTGCTGCCAGCATTGCTACAGAGGTTTAGGGGTGGGGGTCAGCCTGTTAGTGCTCAGACCATACACCACACACTGCATCAAATTGGTCTGGCCCACAGGGCAGTATTCTAACTTGATAACAAACCCAAACACACCTTCAAGACAACAACTGCCTTGCTAAAGAAGCTGAGGGTAAAGGTGATGGACTGGCCAAGCATGTCTCCAGACCTAAAACCTATTTAGCATCTGTGGGGCATCCTCAAACAGGAGGGGGGATTGCAAGGTCTTTAACATTCACCAGCTCCGTGATGTCAACATGGAGGAGTGGAAGAGGACTCCAGTGGCAACCTGTGAAGCTCTGGTGAACTCCATGCCCAAGAGGGTTAAGGCAGTGCTGGAAAATAATGGTGGCCACACAAAATATTGACACTTTGGGCCCAATTTGGACATTTTTACACACTTTTGTTGCCAGCGGTTTAGACAATAATGGTTGTGTGTAGAGTTATTTTGAGGGGTGTACTCACTTTTGTGAGACACTGTACAAACAATCAGGCAAGGGAGGTAAAACCAGGCTGTTGAGCTGCAGTTATATTGCCCCCTGCCAACCTCCCACTGGCTAAGGCCATGCAGCCACTCAGGGCTGTGCACATGCCACGGCCCCATGCTTACTTTGGCCATTGGATTTTCCATTAATTTCTGTAATGGAGAAAGCGGGCACCAGGGCTATAGTGAAGGTGTTTTTTTTTCTGAATGAGGACACAGAAAGTAAAAAAAACCTCACAGGGGTTTTCTTTCCAAAAAAGGTTGTATATATACATACAAGAAGAGCATTGTCCATGTTTAAAGAAATGAATGTGCATAATGAAAGCTTTCTTAAATCTGCAAAAGAAGATTTTGGCTGCAGCATACCTCTCAGCCTCCTAAGCTGCATACTAGATCTGTCTCAATTAATTAATTTCCAGCGATGCATAAATGTACATGAGGATAAAGAGCTCTCTCTTTGTTAGATAATGCTGTTGTTAGATAATGCTGATCAAAAATATGCTTATCTACAGTAGGGACGAGCCAAACTGTCCTGAGTTTGGCGAACTTCAAAGTAGTTTGATCGATGAACCGTATTGAGAGCAATGAAAGCCGAATCTGTCAAATCAAAAATGCCCATTTTCTCGGATGGTAGGCAAATGTAAAAAACAAAAAACAGCATGGAGAACAGGGGGAGGGGATGGGCACTGCCCTGGGAACATGCACCAGTGCAACAAATGTTTTTTAAAAAACTCCATTTGGCTGGGAACAGTAATTTTTTTTTGTAAGTTCTGACATTTATGAAGGAAAAGTGGTTATCATCAAATGACAATAGCTGTCCCTGCCGGGAGAAGACAGTGATTATTGCTAGCCGCTAGCGATAATCGCAAGAGAACCCGGTAGGCTGGTTGTACCCAAGTTGTTTTATCGATCAGCTTGGTATATCCAGCCTGCCTATTAACAGTTTGGACCATGTATGGCCGGCTTAATCTGAACATGCAGCTGACCAGGAAATAGAGGAAGAATGAGCATCCCCCCCCTCCTTTATACCATGTCTTCAACATGGGATAGGTGCCTTGCCAGGAAGGACCCCCCCCTTAAAGTCACCTTGTTTTCATGTTGATGAGAACAAGGCCCTCTTTCCCAGGGGTTGCAGGGGTTTGTGAGCAGGGGCTTATCAGAATCTAGAAGCCCCCTTTAAAAATAAAAAGGCCCCCAGATACTGACCTCCTATACATGAATGAGTAAGGAGTATGTAGAGCAGCTCTATTCATTCACAAACACCTAGAGATAAAGACACATAAACATTTGACAAGTCCTTTATTACAAAACAATAACAAAAAAGGACCCTGTAAATCTCGCTGCCTGCCAACTCACGGAAAGGAAAAACCCGATGGACCCCACACAACTGACCACAATGGTACTCCTACTCAATGACAGCTCCCCATGCTGTCATAAGCTATAGTTTAGCTGGCTGATCATAGAAGTTCATCATGGATCTGAGCTGAAATAAGGAGAAAGCACCGTGGATCTGCATCATGGATCTGCTAAAATCTTATTCCGCGTACACACGGTCGGATTCTCCGATGGGAAATGTTCGATGGGAGCTTGTTGTCAGAAATTCCGACTCCATTGGACATTTTCCGTTGGAATTTCCAACAAACAAAATTTGAGATCTGGATCTCAAATTTTCTGACAACAAAATCAGTTGTCGTAAATTCCGATCGTGTGTACACAATTCCGACGCACAAAGTTCCACGCATGCTCAGAATCAAGCAGAAGAGCCGCACTGGCTAATGAACTTCATTCTTTCAGTTTCCCGGCTCGTCGTACGCGTTGTACGTCACCGCGTTCTTGACGTTCGGAATTTCCGACAAGATTTGTGTGACCGCGTGTATGCAAGACATGTTTGAGCCAACATCCATCGAAAAAAAAACATGGATTTTGTTGTCGGAATGTGCAATCATGTGTACGCGGAATTAGAGAGCATCAGGATGCTGCAGTATCCTCCAAGTTTCAGACAGAAAGACACTTTCTAGGTAACGTATTGGTAAGCTATGTGTTTTGGAGGTAAAAGAAAAATAAATTAATTAGTATACACAATATATATATATATATATAAGAAAAAATTATTTAAAGTAGACCCTAACTGCATCCGAGAACCACAAATTGAAAACACTATTTAGTTCATTTTTATTATTCAGCGCAAACTCACCCAATAAATTTATTTTGTTGAGAGGTCGTTTTGAAAAACGCCCCCCCCCAAATTTCTAACTGTGACCATCTTGAGTAAATGTAGATGGTGATCATGTAGCATTTACTTCCTGGTATCCATCTGCCCTTAGGCCAGCCATGCAGGTTGCAACAGCTGTTTAGCTGAGAAAGTTCCTCCTCCTTCACCAAATAAAAAAAAATGGCCATGAAGACTCCTGGGATGTATTATATCATTTTGGCCTACGCCAGAAACCAGGAAGCAACTGAAGAAATGTAAAAAAAAGTTTAAAACAAGTAAATATAATATGCCTTCCTATCTATTTACTAAGCTAGCAACATATGGATTAAAAATAGCTAATGTTGACTGAGAGAGTAAAGTTCAGCTTTAATAACATGAAAGACGAATTGCAAACTGCATTCACTATTAATCTTTTACTGACCCGATTGCAGGGACCTGAAATCTGATTGGTTTCTATGAGTTAGTGCATTTTGTTCATCATCAGCGCTCTTTATCCTGCCTTATCAAATAACCCTTCATGTTTCTACCTTTATTCTCACAAATTGCTCTGCTTAGATTTTCTGAGTAATTCACGGCAGGGAATGTTACATATTTAACCTGTGATTTCCAAATGTGTCTAAAACAGATTACATTGAAATGCATTTTGAAAGGCTCTGCCTCCCACAGGGTTAAGAGTGGCAGTGAAGTGAGTAGTTCTGTAATTACAGTTTACAGCAGCAACCACACTGCTACAGAGAATAGGAAGAAGGTCATCAGTCCAGCAGAAGTATTTTGCAGAAGATTGCCAGTCTTTTCCCTCTCTAGGGAATGCACTGACAGAAATAGCGCAGCTCGGAATAAGATTGTCTCGGAACCTCTCTAAGTAACACAATGACAGACACTGCGTTAGGTATAAGAAGCTGGGAGCAGCAGAAAAAAACATTCCTTTTGATAAGTAAATTGACTTAAATTAATAAAACTATTTTATGTAAATAATATTTTAATCAAGTTCAACAATTAACATAGATTAAAGTCACATTTAAAAATGATGGACTAAAATTTGCAATTTCTACCTTGAGTCCACAAAGTTTTTCAGTTATTCCATTCACACAGCAATGATGTGGAAGCTGCCTAATTATTTATGCTAACTTAAGAAAAGTTTGTGCTGTTTGTTTATGCCGAAATACATTTCCATTTTTTTAAGTGCCCAGTCACTCAGAATCCATATATGCTTCAAATCTGTGAAGACGAGATGCAGATTGCATGATAGGTCTGTCGATAGGTGCCTGTGACGGACCGCTTGGCACCCAACTTGGGTGCCTCCGTCAAGGTACAGTTTGCTCTACTCTGGAACCAGGAACCAGATATTATACAGTGCCTTGAAAAAGTATTCATACTCCTTGAAATTTTCCACATTTTGTCATGTTACAACCAAAACCGTAATGGTATTATATTCGGATTTTATGTGATAGACCAACACCTTCCATAAAGTGGAAGGAAAATGATAAATGATTTTCAAAATGTTTTACAAACAAATATGTGAAAACTGTGCATTTGTATTCAGCCTCCCTGAGTCAATACTCTGTAGAAACACCTTTCACTGTAATTAAAGCTGTAAGTCTTTTTGGGTATGTCTATACCAACTTTGCACATCTAGAGAGGGACATTTTTGCCCATGCTTCTTTGCAAAATAGCTCAAACTCTGTCAGAACGGATGGAGAGCATCTATGAACAGCAGTTTTCAAGTCTTGCCACAGATTCTCAATTAGATTTAGGTTTGGACTTTGACTGGGCGATTCTAACATAAATATGCTTGTTAGTTGCTCTACATAAAGATGGCCTAGGCCAGTAAGAGCGGACCTTGGCACCCCAGATGTTTTGGAACTACATTTCCCATGATGTTCAACTACACTGCAGAGTGCATGAGCATCATGGGAAATGTAATTCCAAAACATCTGGGGTGCCAAGGTTAGCCATCACTGGCCTTGGCTATAAGAAGATTGCCAAGACCCTGAAACTGAGCTGCAGCACGGTGGCCAAGACCATACAGCGGTTTACTAGGACAA
The DNA here is from genome assembly GCA_037952925.1 of Lithobates clamitans. Classification (NCBI taxonomy): domain Eukaryota; kingdom Metazoa; phylum Chordata; class Amphibia; order Anura; family Ranidae; genus Lithobates; species Lithobates clamitans. Next base: position 1,348,316 of record JBBGZY010001544.1, read on the forward strand.
GTTCTACTCAGAACAGGCCTTGCCATGGTCACCCAAAGAAGTTGAGTGCACGTGCTCAGCGTCATATCCAGAGGTCATCTTTGGGAAATAGACGTATGAGTGCTGCCAGCATTGCTGCAGAGGTTGAAAGGGTGGAGGTTCAGCCTGTCAGTGCTCAGACCATACGTCGCACACTGCATCAAATTGGTCTGCGTGGCTGTCGTCCCAGAAGGAAGCCTCTTCTAAAGATGCGCAAGAAAGCCCGCAAACAGTTTGATGAAGACAGACTAAGGACAAGGATCACTGGAACCACGTCCTGTGGTCTGATGAGACCAAGATAAAATTATTTGGTTCAGATGGTGTCAAGCGTGTGTGGCGGCAACCAGGTGAGGAGTACAAAGACAAGTGTGTCTTACCTACAGTCAATCATGGTGGTGGGAGTGTCACAGTCTGGGGCTGCATGAGTGCTACTGGCACTGGGTAGCTACAGATCATTGAGGGAACCATGAATGCCAACATGTACTGTGACATACTGAAGCAGAGCATGATCCCCTCCCTTCCGAGACTGGGCCGCAGGGCAGTATTCTAACATGATAACAACCTCAAATACAGCTCCAAGAAGACCACTGCCTTGCAAAGGAGCTGAGGGTAAAGGTGATGGACTGGCCAAGCATGTCTCCAGACCTAAACCCTATTGAACATCTGTGGGGCATCCTCAAATGGAAGGTGGAGGACCGCAAAGTCTCTAACATCTACCAGCTCCGTGATGTCATCATGGAGGAGCGGAAAAGGACTCCAGTGGCAACCTGTGAAGCTCTGGTGAACTCCATGCCCAAGAGGGTTAAGGCAGTGCCGGAAAATAATGGTGGCCACACAAAATATTGACACTTTTGGCCCAATTTGGACATTTTCACTTGGGGTGTAATCACTTTTGTTGCCAGTGGTTTAGACGTTAATGGCTGTGTGTTGAGTTATTTTGAGGGGACAGCAAATTTACACTGTTATACAAGCTACACTACAATGTACACTCACTACTTTACATTGTAGCAAAGTGTCATTTCTTCAGTGTTGTCACATGAAAATATATAATAAAATATTTACAAAAATGTGAGGGGGTGTACTCACTTATGTGAGATGCTGTACATATGTATATAGACACATACACACACATATACGTAAACACACATGCATGTGCATACATGCATATACACACACACGTACATACACATGCATAAACACACACACATATGTACACACATGCATATATGGAAAAAAAAAAAAAAACTTAAATACATTTGAGAAATAATCAATGAAAAATCAAATATGAAAAATAATTGAAAAAATAAACAAAGAACCGAAACAGGAAGCGACAAAATCTTTGTCACTTCCTGTTTCTGACGTCACACAATGGGAAGACAACATTCATTCCTCTCACTGTGTACCTAGAGCTGGATGCTGCCAGTCACATCCTTACCAAGCTGTTTGATCACACGGGAAAGCCCGGTAAAGGTGGCGGGAAGGAGGTGAGACCCTCTTCTGTCGCTTATAAAATGTAATCTAGCAGCTCGTTAGTTGCTCAGATTACTTTTATTTTGTGCAGAATCGCTGGCCCTAAAGAATGCTATCTCCATCATTGCTGAAGCTAAGACCGAGATATCATAATTCCCATCCAAGGATGTTTTTAAACGTACGGCAGACGAGAAATGGTTAATTTAAAGTTCATATTGCTTCTTTTTTATGTGATGGAGAAAATAGCAACTGCATAGCTCGGAAGGGTCATGGCGGGTGGAGCAGAGCATCGCCAGGAAGTGGCTGGAAAGTCCTATGCAGAGATCATGTTAGAGGCACTGTTGAAAATGGCAGACCAGTGTGGGAAGCAGCTGCGGCAGAAATCGCCTTCAGGAGCGCACTACTTGCCAGGGACCGGAACCGGAGTGGAGATGCAGAAGAGAACAGCAAGATGACATGGTAGGCGTGGGGGCATGGTTACGCATTTCAGTGCGTCAGTGACTGCCCCTATCTCAAACCTGAATGGACCTGTGTGGTACGCTTATATAGAGAGGGGAAGAGCCTGGATGGAACTATGCAAATGTTCTGGGCCAATCACAAACAAATAAAACACGTCTGACACAAAAGCCTCTTTATTATTTTTTCTATATTGTGACATTATATAGTGTCTATTAATCTAAACTGGTGCCAAAATGTGAAGCTTTTCACCTTCTTCCTGCTACATCATAATAATATGCCTGAAAGATTTACAAATGCTCATTGATCAGCACGCTATTCAATACAGCAAAAGCGTGCCTTCTAGCGAATTGGTGCCGGCGGCACCCCCCTGAGCTGTCACAATGGTTCACCTGGATTAATGAGGCAAAATGGATGAAAGATCTGACAGCAAATGTTGAAGGCAAGGAGGAGGCCTTCTGCCGAAATTGGTTTTCTTGCAAAACGTTTCTTTACTCCAGTGAATATATTGCAACTCTTGCAGGCCCTTGAACTGAGGTGTGTGTGACATGCCAAATACGTTTCATGGGGCAAATCCGATGTGGGGAGGTTACCTTTTTTTTAACTCTCCACTAAAACTCTAGCACTGTATTTTCATTTTATTTTTTCTCTTTTTTCCAATCCCCTGCACCAAGATTTCTACTTTTCTTCCGCTTTCATTTCCTACTGTTTAAGTCCTGTTACTACACACCTAACATGTTTAGAATAAAACAGTACATCTTCATCTGGGGAGCTATTCCTCATTTCCTGATTTTTCCATGTGTTTTTTTCTTGTTTAATAAAAAATGCATTATCAGGGAGATGATGGAAATACAGCTAGAACATCCTGTAATATATATTAGACCATTCTTACAGTATTATCTATATTTAAAACCTGGATATCTTTTGTTACTGGAAGACACTGTCTGACTACTACACTAATGCATGTGTGATTGAAACCATTACTTCTCTATATATCACAATGTATGAATGTATGTGTAGAAGCAAGAATGCTTTATATATCCCTGCAATTTCAAATTAAATGTAACTACCGTATTTATCGGCGTATAACACGCACCCCAAGTTTAGGAGGGAATTTTAAGGAAAAAAAACTTACATTAAAATGACCCATCAATGCAGCCTTATCTGTCCATCTGCAGCCTTTTCAGTGTCAGTGCAGCCTTGCCCCAGTGCAGTCTTGTCAGTGCAGCCTTGTCAGTGCAGCCTTGTCAGTGCAGCTTTGTCAGTGCAGCCTTGTCAGTGCAGCCTTGTCAGTGCAGCCTTGTCAGTGCAGCTTTGCCCCAGTGCAGCCTTGCCCCAGTGCAGCTTTGTCAGTGCAATTTTGCCCGTGCAGCTTTGCCCCAGTCCAGCCATGTCAGTGCAGCTTTGTGCACTCGCCGCCGACATACACAGCCGTGGGTAGATTCAAATATGGCGCTGAGACTGCAGGGATTCGTCGATGCCGAGATACACATACCCGAGTGTTCTCGGCTTTTTTCGGCGGCGCCATCAGGCCCAGTCCCGCCCCTTGGACGTGTGTTATGTCCATCATAGGGCGGGACTGGGCATGACTGTGAGCGGCGCCGAAAAAAGCCGAGAACACTCGGGTATGTGTATCTCAGCTCCGACGAATCCCTGCAGTCTCGGTGCCATATTTGAATCTACCCATGGCTGTGTATGTCGGCGGCGACCGTGGCAATTGCCGCGATCGCTCCGAGGACACAAAATCGGCGGGGATCGGCCTATAACACGCACCCACGATTTTCCCCTGATTTTCAGGGGAAAAAAGTGTGTGTTATATGCCGATAAATACGGTATTTTTAAAAAAATTGAAGTTTCTTCTTAAACTCCAAAATGGTATTCACCACATGTAAAAACACCCAGTGGAATAGCACTAACCAACTATTATGACCCCCAAATCATAGGAAGGTCCTAAAGTAGTGAAGATAAGACTCCAGGCAAATTCATTTTTTTCTTCCTTTATATTCTTTGTTTTATTATAAATAATTCACAGAGATAGGATAACATCACCTTTACCAATTACATTCCTTATTTAAATCACATGCTACTCCCTTCCCTTCAATCCCCCCCCCAAAACAACCCCCCTAATATATATATATATTATATACACCTATCCTCCATCCCCTCTCTATACCTCCCTCATTAACATATACTCATCCAAGCTCTTAAATTTAATCCAGTTTTGCAAAGTCTTATAATAAATCCTCTGTGTGTCTTCTGTCGTATGTATTAATTCCTCTATGGACCTCACCCATTCCACCCTTGATACCCACTCCTTCATCTTCAGGCCTCCTGGGTTTTCCATAGACAAGGAATCAGACCTTTAGCTGCATTCAGGAGATACGAGACTAGGGTATTTCTGTAATGCACCGCATCCCTAGTATCATTAAACAAGCATACCCAGGGATCTTTTTGGATCCGTTCACCTGTTATATGAAAAATTGCTTTTATAATTTCTTCCCAGTAAGGTTGTATTTTAATGCAGTCCCACCAAAGATGCGCTAAGGTCCCCGGGGCTTCACAGCCCCTCCAGAAAGTTGGAAGGCTCTCTCTCCCATATCTGTGCGCCCTTTGGGGGGTCACATACCACCTCCCCAACAGTTTATAACACATTTCCATTGTCTGGGCGTCCCTTGCAGTAGAACATGCTACTCCTAATATCTTATTCCTATGTTCCTCATCTCTAAGGGGTCCTATTTCCTCTTCCCATTTCCCCAGGTAAGATGGATTTTCATATTCTGCTTCCCTAATCAGTATTCTTCGATTTGAGCTTAAGGGGGAGCCAAGCAGTTTCTCAATTAACCTCAATTGTTCCTTTCCTTGTAGTGGTTGTGGTAGTGATTGTGTAAAATGTTGTTATTCTATATATCTCCATTTAGCTAATGGTTTATTGCCCCATTTTCGTGTAATTTCTGCATAAGTGTATAATCTATTTCCCTTCATCACATCTTGCAATAATATTACCTCCTTTTTTGCCCACCTAATGAAGTATATATGCTCTTCTTCGAGATCCATCTCATCATCCTCTTGCCCAGCCCTAAATATCTCAATGTTTCAAACATGAACCCCTATTCTACCCTGTCAAAGGCCTTTTCAGCATCTATTGACATAAGAACAACCAGGGTCTCCCTCCCCATTACTGCATGTATCAGGAAGATCGACTTCAGAGAATTATCCTTCCCCTCCATCCCTGTCATGAACCCTATCTGGTCGTTATGAATCCACCTTGGTAGCAGAGGTTTCAATTTTTCTGCTATTATTTTGGCGAAGATCTTGATATCCATATTTAATAGCAATATTGGCCTACAACTCCCTGGGGATACTGGATCCTTCCCTTCTTTTAAAATAAGGGTTATATATGCCAATAATGACTCCTCTCTGAGCGTCTCTCCTTCTGCCAGTGCATTCAGATAATTGCACAGCTTAGGGACCAAAAACTTTGAAAATCTTTTATAATACGAAATGGAGTATCCATCGGGGCCCAGGCTCTTTCCCAGGGACATATTCTTTATTGCTCTATCCACCTCTTCTTGCGAAATTGGGGCTTCAAAATATTCAAGCTCCTCCCTAGATGCTCTGCGAAGGTCTGGGCCCCATAGATACTCCTGAGCTTCAAACTTCCACTTCTCTCTGTCTTCCCCTCTCTGACTCACGTTATATAAGGCACTATTATAAGAATGAAATACGTTTGCAATTTCAGGGGAGGAATACACCATCTCTCCCTTATCGTCCCTTATTTTGAGAATAGAGGACCTGTTTTTTTTTTTTCCTTTACTCCTCTAGCCATCCATTTCCCCGATTTGTTACCCCATTGGTATCTTTCCCTATTTACTGAGTGAAAAGCACATTTTCTCTCCTGTTCTAACAATTCCTCTAACTCCTCTCTTTTTACTGGTAATTCTTGCCTTTTTGGAATACCTTTGGGTCTCGTTCTTTGTTCTAATTCCTGTATCTCTCTATATAAAAAGGCGATCTTTTTTCCCCTCTTTCTTTCTTTTCCCCCACTCCAATCCCAATCAAGATTCCCTTACAAAAGCCTTATGTGTTTCCCACAAAGTTAACTTAGGGATTTCTACTGTGTCATTGGCCTCAAAGAAGGCCTCCAGCTCCTGCTCAATCCTTTCGATTATCTCAGGCTCTTGAATAAGGGAGTCATTCAGTTTCCAGTTTTTCCCCACCAAGGGGTTGCCTGATATTTCCAATTGAATTGTAACAGGGGCATGATCAGAGAGGGTTATTGCTTTGATATCTGCTCCTTTAAGGCATGGTACCAGTTGGTGTTCTATTAAAACAGTCAATCCTTGAAAATGTCCTATGGACAGGGGAGTAAAAAGTGCCCTTTGCCCTTTGCCTTTGAGCCATGGATCGAGAGGAGCCCCCTGAAGTATCTACCCTTGGGTCTATGCTCCAATTTAAATCTCCTGCAATTATTAATTTACCCTCTTTAAAGTGGTTGTAAACCCTCCACTTTGACTTCAGCTCAATCTAATCTCTATAGAACAGGCAGCTGATTGCTGCCTGTAAAAGTTCACTCACTGTTTCTGTTGCTGTAGAAACCGTCCTGCATTCTTTCGTGACGTGAGCCATGATTGCCCAGTCCATCCGCTCTTTCATGGCACGCTATGTGTGCCTTTTCTGTATCCTCGTCATTTCTTTCCCCTGTAAACGGCACAGCACTGAAGGATCGCAATATGTGCCCTTCTCTTCCTGGTTCTCCCCTTGTGACTGTACTAGATGTCACATAGGGTGAGTGAACCAGGGCAGCTGCAGAGCAAACGGAGCAAGCAGCTGCAGATATTCTAATGCCGCGTACACACGAGTGGACTTTACGGCAGACTTTGCCCGGCGGACTTTTCGCCGGACTTTGTCCGCCAGGTGCGCCGGACTTAAAAACGGACGGACTTGGACACACACGATCACTCCAAAAGTCCGATAGTTTTGAACGCGGTGATGTACAGCACGTATGACGGGACTATAAAAAGGAAGTTCAAGCTCCACTACGGCACCCTTTGGGCTCCTTCTGCTAATCTCGTGTTTATCTCGTGTTAGTAGAAGTTTGGTTAGAGACGATTCGCGCTTTTCACACTTCAGCTTATTTCGATCGTTTTCTGCGGTTCAGTTTGTGCTTGTGAGGTTTGTATCTGCTTTTCAGTGCGTGTTGGTCAGTTCGTAACCTACCTAGCAGGCCATTCTGGTCCGCTCGTTCCTGATTTTCAGGTCGCTCTTCATAGGCCTTGCTGTTCTTCAGTGCGTTTGTTATAAGTTTGTTTGTTTGACCAGCCGACCGTTTTGAAGCCATGTCACGTGGACGTGCTCGTTCTTGAGTTCGTGCTGCGTGGGGACTTGGTGTTGGGGTTAATACTTTGACCCGAGTCCAATCAATGAACAGGTCGAGGAGAAGTTCATGGATGAAGAATTGGTTGCGCCAGCGTGACCAATTATCGCACATGCCTTTGCTCCATGAGATCCGTGAGAATAATCCTGAGGATTTCAGGAATTATCTCAGGATGACGGACCCCGTTTTTGAACGTCTGCTGGCTATGCTGACCCCTATATCAGCAGACAGAATACCTGTATGAGGCAAGCCATCACTGCGGAGCAGAGGCTAGTTGCCACTTTACGTTACTTGGCGACTGGGAGAAATCTTCAGAACTTGAAGTTCTCGACAGGCATCTCCCCCCAGGCTCTGGGGATCATAATCCCAGAGACCTGTTCTGCCATCATTCAGGTCCTGCAGAAGGACTATATGAAGGTAAGTTTTATCCTTTAACATTACATGATATGTATTTAATGTTTGCTAATGTATTGTCTAAATGTCCTCGTTACCTAATTACCATGCTTGGAATATGCTGTGAATGTCCCCTTTATCTTCATGCATGCCTGTTTTTTTACATTAATCATTTTTTGCCTTACATGCAAATTTACCTTCACTAACCTCCCCACCATGCAATCCTGGGTCCATTTATATCTCTAGCCTATAGTCCCTTGAACAATGTATATTGTCAGCTCCATTGTACTGTTTGACCCTCCCCCACCCCCTCAAATGTTTGCAACTGTCAGGTGTTTTTTTAACCCAAATTATAACCCCACCCCCTCAAATGTTACCAACTGTCAGGTGTGTTTTTTAACATAATTAGAACCCCTCCCCCACCCCCTCAAATGTTTGCAACTGTCAGGTGTGTTTTTTAACATAATTAGAACCCCTCCCCCCACATTCAAATTGATCAATGGGCCATCAGAGGGGATTAGTAATCTTATAAGTGGGCCTTATGTTTTTTAGAATTAAAAGCAAAAAAACACATATTAATAATGTTTGACTTCTGTTGTTCAAGAATGTTTTTGTGTAATCTGATATCCAAGTTATGTTTAAAAGTACTTATCTTATTTTTTTTATTGTTTCACTCCACAGTTTCCTTCCAGTACACAGGCATGGCAGACTGTGGCCTCCCAGTTCGCTGACCGTTGGGACTTTCCCAACTGTGTCGGGGCGATCGATGGGAAGCATGTCCGCATTGTGCCACCACCCCATTCGGGGTCTTATTTCTACAACTATAAGGGGTTCCATAGTGTAGTTTTGATGGCGGTGGTCTCGACACAATTGTAATTTATGTTCGTGGACGTGGGGAAGAACGGCCGGATGTCTGACGGAGGAGTCTTTGCACAGACCGAGCTGTGCCAGCGTCTCCAGACTGGTGGCCTGGGATTGCCACCTGATGACCGGAATGTTGATGGACTCCCCTCAGTTTTTATCGCTGATGAAGCGTTTGCTCTTGGCGAGCACTTGATGAGGCCGTTCCCCCAAAGGACACTCACCCCTGAGAGGAGGGTATTTAATTACCGGCTGGCCAGAGCAAGAAGAGTTGTGGAGAATGCCTTTGGGATTCTGGCCAGCCGGTTCCGTTTGTTCCTCTCGGCCATAAATCTGGCGGACTATAAAATAAATCATGTCATACTGGCTTGCTGCATTCTCCATAATTTTTGGAGAAGACATTCAGCTACATATATGACCTCTGTTGGGCCTGAGGCCGGACTTGTAGTTGACCAAACCCTCACAGGCCTGGAAATTGGCCGTATTGGCTTGGCCCCCCAAACCGCACGTCAAGTGCGTGACCGATATGTGAATTATTTTAATGGTCGGGGGGCCATTGAACAAGAGCTCTAATTTCTTAAAAAAATTAAGAATTTTTTTTTTTACAAAACTATCTTGTTTTTATTCTTGTTTGCATTTAGTTTTGTCTGTCTCCTAGTGCACTTGTAGTGGCAAGTGCATTTCCCTTTAGTATTATTTTAGTATTTAGTATTAATAAGGCCATTTGTCACTGTAACCACACAAAAATTTGCAAAACATCTTATTGATAATAATCAGCCACACACATTGTAGTAGTAAAAACATTTTACTGTGTGCACATTGAAAGGTGCATTTTTTGGAAAGGTTTTTTTATTTTTTTATTTTTATTTTTGTGGTTATTTTAGGCATATTTCCACAAAAATAGACCTTTTGTACAGAATTAAAATTAACAACAGTGTTTTTAAAAACATACAAAAAAAACAAAAGAACTTACAAAGTTCAACATGTGAATAACGGTGCTGCTGATGTCACCCTTGTAAAGCCGACAATTTGCAGATGCTCAAAATTGGGTATTAAAAAAGGTTCTAGTCAACATGTGCTATCTCCCATCATGGAGGAGCAATGTACGTGTTTTGTGTGTGCAATCCCTTTGTTCCTCTCACAAACAAACATTTTGAAGATGAAGGGGTTGCAAACACAAAACAAGTACATTGATATCCCCTGATGGAAGATAGCACATGATCACACACCATGTGCATCTGCAAATTTTTTACTTTTTTTCAGAAAAAACTTCAAAAATTTCACTATACACAAACTTGACAATGAAATGAAGAACATGATTGATGCTTTTAGGCTAAACGTTATTATATTCTGCCCAAAACATCAATCATGTTCTAAATCTCCTGGTGCATGGTGTCCAGCCGATTCCTCATGCTGTCAATTTGGTCATGCATTCGATCAATTTGGCCATTCCACAACATTATCTGGCCAATAAGTCTTTGTGCACTGTCTGTGCTAAATGGCTCTTCCGCTTGGCCTTCCACAACCAGAACCTCACCTAAAATGTGTTGCATAAAAATGGGTTAAAATATGGACGCATAAATAGATTTCCTTAAGCTGGGGTGTCAGTCACTCACATGGTGGGGTTGAAATGTCACACACTTCCTCCACCTCTCCTTCCTCCAGCTCGTCGGGTGGGCGTGGTCTTGGGATGGGGGTTGGGGTAATGTCAGCTTCAGGCTGGTGACTTGGGGGGGTCCTGGGATCCTTGGACTGTTGTCTGAGTCTTTTCTCCCCTATGATAATTAAACAAAAGGTATAGTTAAAACACAGTGATATTTCTTTGTCAAAAAATTATTATGAAACTTTGGTTATGAGTTGGGGACAATTGACATTTTTTGGCCACAAAAATTTAGAAGACAGGATGAAAATTCCCTCTGAACAACAATTAAAAACAATATACATTTTCATGCAAGTTTCACAGATGCAGACACCTCAATGATCTCCTATGTGTATTATCCCTCAAAATTTTATGGTCACATAGTACACTAGTGCTCGTGAGTCCAGATGTGAAACCAGCTGCTGTGTCCTGTCCTTACATTACACTGAATCATTTTTGAAGAAGCATTATATTTTCAAACACATCTACACCATATCACCACATTTTTGGAATCCGACAAATTCTCAAAACCCAAATGTATGTCCAACCCTGTACCATCGTTTTTGGCGAAAAAAATACGTAATTTTCATAGTATCATATGTATTTTACAAAGAACAGTCTTTATGAACGATGCTGTATAAACGACAAAAATATGGATCAGCATGCAAGTTAAGTATCTCAATAGTAACACACAAGTAGTGAAGGAAGAAAAAAGTCCGGACAGCCGCACACCAGGAGAATATAATCCAACGAAATTTCTTTATTGTAAAATCAGGAACAAATCATGTACAAAGCACCATGGATAGAATGTACAGATAATCATCTAATGCGTTTCACGCTCTGCGGAGCGCTTACTCATAGCTATGAGTAAGCGCTCCGCAGAGCGTGAAACGCGTTAGCTGATTATCTGTACGTTCTATCCATGGTGCTTTGTACATGATTTGTTCCTGATTTTACAATAAAGAAATTTCGTTGGATTATATTCTCCTGGTGTGCGGCTGTCCGGACTTTTTTCTTCCTTCACAACATGGATTAGCATTAGCCAGCACCTGGGGCTTTTCAACTCTGGAGAGCAACATTCAGTTTATACCTGGTTTGGATACAACCTGGTGTGGGGAAAACGCTTGTGCTGCAGTTGCATTCCGGATTATTGCTACAGTAACACACAAGTACTTACTTTTTTAAGCAGCTTCTTTATTCGCCAATATTGTTCCGGCTCCCTACTTTTGATGTCAGACCACCACTTCCTCAATTGTTCTTTCGACCGTTTATTGCCAAATTTTGCTTCTAGAGCAGTGACAACTGAGGCCATTATTTTGTCCTTCCGCATATTCGGGCGTGTGTACGGTCCTTTTTTCCCATCGTAGTCCTCCCTTCTCAATATGGACACCATCTCCACCATCTGTACAAAAGCCATGTTGGTGGCCTTATATCTCCTCCTGGATGTGGATGGTTGTGGCTCAGGGCTTTCCTCCACGCTACTTTCACTTAATGTCTCCGCCATCTTTCTCTATATACTCCCACTGCTGCGCAACGAAGAGTGAAGGGGCGGGGACAAATCGCACTAAAGAACGTCAGGGGCGGGCGACGCATGCGGAGCATGACACATGCGCAGTGTATATTAAGCTATTACGATGGCCTACGTATGTCCGTGAGGAAGTAGCGAGCGTCAGAAACGAAGGTAAGATTAAACGTGTGTGTGTGTATATATGTCTCCCCTAGATTCTGCCAAAAATAATCCTGGGAGTTCTGACTGACATTACAGTTTCCCTTTAAGGAGGCTGATTTTTTGTCAAGATTCATTGATTTGTTTCAGGAAAACAAAAACCCGTGGGAGGTCAAACACCCATTATATTTCAATAGAGATGTGAGGAAGGCAACACTGGGCACACTTTTGGAATTTGTGAAGACTCGAGTCCCCCAGGCAGACCTCAAGTTTGTGGACAAGAAAATTGGTATCTTGCACAACATGTACAAGCGGGAACACAATAAGATCCAGGAGTCGCCCAGATCCGGAGCAGCAACCGACCAGGTTTATGTACCCAAGCTGTGGTACTACCAAAAACTGCGATTTCTAGATGACCAGACAGAAGAAAGGCAATCACTTTCGACCCTTCCCCCCACTCTTCCCCCACCCTTCCCCCCACACTTCCCTCCAGCCTTCCCTCCACCTCCACCCCAGCTGAGGAGTCCCAGGAAGAACTGGGCCTTTTCATCCTTGATGAAGTGGATGCGCCCAGCTTCAGCCAGGTATCCTTTTTTGTTGAATTTGTGATTGTGTAAATATTAATGATGTAAACGTCTCAAATTTTTAAGTGCTTCCTAAAAAATGACTTCATCACAAATATTAATATGTAGACATATCACTAGACAGTAGTGGCCAAAAATATACTAACTTCAGATATTGGTGATCAGCTGGAATAATGGTGGGGTCAAATAGATAGCCTTTACTATTTGTTTAGAATTATATTTGCAAGTCATGGGTTGAAAATTGTGTGTGATTGTGTAACCCAAAATTACAACTAGGTCCCTTTTTTTACCCAGGATGACCTCAGCCAGGAGGAGGCCTTGCCCAGTGGGATAGAGGAGGAAGCCTTGCCCAGTGGGAGAGAGGAGGAGGCTGTGGCTGGGCCCAGTAGAAGCTGCACAGAGTGTCAGGTGCCTCCCCTCCGCATTACCACCAAAAGGCCAAGAAAAATGACACAAACTGAGGAGGAATCCCTAGCCCTCATTCGTGAAGCGAGCAAAATCATAAGCACACCACCCAATGCAGAGGAGGCGTATGGGACATATATGGCCAGCAGATTGCTGGAACTGGAAAAGGGGCAATGCCTCCTGTGAGGGTTTGATTTTTCAGGCCTATCAGAAGGGCTTGAGAGGGGAGCTTACTGCTAAAACATATCTAGCAGATGAAGCCACTCCTCCTCCTCCTCCTTCTCCTCCTCCTGCCCCAAGTACACCACCAGAGGCACAGCCTCCGAGGAAGGCTGCAGAGAAGCGTGGAGGGAAGGCTGCAGAGAAGCGTGCAGGGAAGGCTCCACGGAAGAGTCGAAAGTGATTGCCTGGCTTCTGTCTGGTCTGACTGTGCTCCCTAGTCGCAAGATACCAATTTTCTTGTCCTAAAACTTGATGTGTGTCCTGGGGGACGAAAGGCTTCACAGATTCCAAAAGTGTCTCCAGTGTTGCCTTCCTCATTTTTTTTTGCCAAAAAAAATTGATTTTTTATTTACCTTACATTATTGTGTTTGTATTTCAAAATGACATTTGATTTGGGAGTAGGCAGGTACAGGTCAAAAAGACTATGTGTGTTTTTTCAAAAAGGCTAAATCATTTAGAAAATCAAGTGCAAAGTACTAGTGAAAAGTGCACTTTAGAAATTGCACTGCAAGTGCACTTGTTGGAAGTGCAGTCGCTGTAAATCTGAGGGGAAGAGCTGAAATGAGGGGAAGCTCTGCTGATTTTATCATACAATCATGTGCAAGAAAAAGGTTGTTTTTTTTTGTGGTTCCTTGCATGTGCCCCTCAGGTCCACAGCGAATGCACTTCCAAATGCTCTTTCTGTGCAATTCCAAGTACAATTTGCACTTGTAGTAAAAAAAGGAATTTGCCTTTGGAAAATAAACCCCCCTATGTCTAATTAACAAGGGACACCAACCTCATTAAGGTTCATTAAAACAACACAAAATATTAAGGTTATTGTGGTAACTTGAAACTCCAAAACTAAAAAAAAAAAAAAAAAAAAAATTTGTATAATTTAGCACACATGTTAAAATAGATAGAGTCCAAAATCTAATTTAATACTTTATTTCTGGAGATCTGGCTTTTTTAAAATATCATATTAGTCATGGCATGAGGATAAATCATGAAGAAAGTAGTTTGTAAGAACTCTGTGTGAATATAAAGCAGCAAAACAACTTAATTCCTCTTGCATTATAAAGAAAAAAAAAGCACTGTGTTAAATGATCACAGAAGAGGAATGTGCTAGCTTCAATACGAAGGCTAGTTTTACCAGACCGAGCGCTTCCGTCTTGTACTTACTTCAGAGCATGCGTGAGTTTTGGTCCGTCGGACTAGCACACACACGACCAGTTTGTCCGCTAGAAAGCATAGTCCGTCGGATAGATTTGAAACATGTTTCAAATCTAAGTCCGTCCAACTTTTGGGAAAACAAAGTCTGCTGGAGCCCACACACGATCGAATTGTCCGACCAAATCCGGTACGCCGGACCAAGTCTGCCGTAAAGTCCGCTCGTGTGTACACGGCATAAGAGCCATAGTCAAGCCACGTTAGTAAAAGTTACTTAGGAAAAGTAAAGCAAAGTTTTTTCTATGAAAGTAATGCAAAATTTTAGATGCGACCGTGATCGTGCGAGATTTAGGCAGGGGGTCAAAGGAAGGGTGGAAATACAATCCACGCAAGAGACATAGATCAACAGTAAAGAGCTGCCGATTCCTGAAAGAAAAGATATTTTATGAAAGTAAAAAAAGGTATTTGCAAAGCGGATTTTAATCATGTTTAAAGGTGCAAGGCATGTACACATATAGAAAATTGATAAGGTTTATAAAAAACAAACAAAAAAAACAGGGCTTACTTCCTCTTTAAAGGCATGAAGTTTTTTCAGTGTTCTCTTTAGAAATCTATTAGGGTCCTTATTTGGGGAGCAAATATTTGCGATTGTACACATCATATTGAACAGTTTCCCCTTTATAAAAAGGAACCTTCCCTCCAGATCGGCCAGACGCTCCTCCGGCGTAAATACCATCACCCTGTCAAACCCAATGGCCACACCCCCTGAGTGCTGTGATGTTGTGTCTCCATAGAACCACATAGGAAACCGGTGTGATGTTAATCTACACCCTGAAGCATGTGTAATATATGTTTCCTGAAGACACACCACATTCGCTCCCAACAAATGCAGCTCTTTGTTTACTTTATATCTTTTTTTAAGAGTGTTTAGTCCCCTCACATTGTAAGTGACTAAGTTTACCAAAACCATGGTTCAGTACAGGGAGCATCTGCTCGTCTGGAGGAGGCAGCGAGAGAGAAGAGAAGAAGAGAGAGAAAAAATAAATGAACCCCCACATACCAGCCCCCCTCCACCCCAAGAACCCCCTCCCTCTGGAACAGTAAACCTAAAAAAGGCTGGACTTATTCCCTCTTTCTGTTCAGTATATGGAACCGGCCAGCATCATCCTGATGTCGCCTCATCTCCATATCTTCCAAGGAGCTTCTGCTTCTGACACCTCTAGGCCCCCTGCCAGTCCCTCCGACCCCTCCCCCTTACCCCCGCTCACCCCCATCCTTACTCTTTGTTTACATTTCTCCTTCATTGTTTCCCCACTCTTTTCCCTAGCAATGAGAGCTTCCGCTATATAGGACCTCCTCCCCCTCCCTGTCCCCTCCCCCCTCTTCCGCCCTCTACATTCCATTTCAAGTTGCTTTGAGGGGGTAATACTCTTTTGACCTCCCCCCAACCTGGTAGGGGGGTAAGATATCCAGTTTATGGCAGAAATCCATCTCTTCTCAAGACTGCAGTTCGGCCATCTTTCTTTCCTTTGAGACAAGCTGGAAAACCCCATTGATACGATATATTCGATGTTCTTATTAGCTCAGTTAAAGGTTTAAGGAGTCTCCTTCTCATTAAAGTCTCTGTAGATAAATGTGAATAAATCTGTAGCTCAACTCCTTCATGGAAAATTCCTGTTTCACATAGTGAAACCTCACTATCACATCTCTTGGGCTCTCTGTCCTTTGGGTGGAATATCTTGTGATCCAATGGACTCTATCCACTTTCAATACCTCTGTCATTTCTCTCTCCAATAAGGGGTTAAACAGCTCCTGTATCACTTTTATCAGTTCCTCATTGCTATACATCTCTAAGAGACCTTTTATTCGTAGATTTTTATGTCGGCTCCGATTCTCTTGGTCCTCGACTTTGTATAGAAGAGCTCTATATGTTCTCTGCAGGGATTTAATCTGTTCATTTATTTCCTCCAACCTTTGATTATGATCGTCCAATATTCCCCCCACTTCTTCTACCCTTCCTAGGACTTGCCCAATATCTGACCTTATTGCGGCAATATCTACTTTTAGCAATACTTTTTTTATCAGCACCTCCTGAGCTATTAGTTGAAAGCTTTCTTACTATCAGGCTCCTACTTACCAGACCGGCGAGTCCAGTTGGGCAGAGGGTAGGCTCCCTTACCCTCCGACTGTCGGCCCCTGGTAGAGTAAACAGGAGGCACGAGAGTACGGAGTGGTATGAGGGCCTGTATTGCAGTCCAGGTATAGTAGTCCAGATATTGCAGGGTTAACCGGAGAGAAGGCTGGAACTGGCTGGAGCACAGACACTAGGTAGAGCAGGCTTGTATAGTCAGCAGGCTGGACGGCTGCAGACAGGCAGACAGACCCAAAGGAGCAGGCAGACGGATGGTCAGGAGACAGGCCGGGTTCGGTAACAGGCGGGCGACAAAGGTACAGTGGAGCAAGCAAGCGGATGGTCAAACAGGCAGAGGTCAAGTTCAGGCAGAGTTCAGAGAGAGGTCGGGATCAAGCCGGGTCAGAAGGTATCACAGGAACAGACAAGGAACAAGGTAAGGCACTGGGACGACTAGCTGTTGATTAGGCAGCACTGGTCACCAGAACTCACTGGCTTAAATAGGGCTTTTGGCGCCAAACGACGTGCACGCGCGCGCCCCGGCCCACACAGGCACGCGCGCCCGCCAACGCCCGCGCGCGCGCCCCCGCACGCCGGCGTGCACAGTGGAACGATCCCGGACACACACACCGGCGCCGCGAGGAGCCCGCACGGCGAGGTCCGCAGAAGCGCGCGCGCCAACGCGCGCCGACGCACCCTGACGCACACCACCGCGGGCGCCCCGCCTGCCACGGTAAGAACCCTGACAGTGCCCCCTCCTCAAGGGCAGCCTCCGGATGCCCAGCTGGGCCAGCCTGGGAGCATGGGAGTTCTTGAAAGTTTGTAGCAATTCGTTGGCATGCAGGTTACCTTCGGGTTCCCAAGAATTATCCTCGGGGCCATACCCCTTCCATTTAATGAGGTACTGGAGCTGATTCTGCCTTTTCCTGCAATCCAAGATTGCCTCGACCTCGAACTCCTCCTCATTGTTGACCAAAACAGCCTCCGGTGGCTTGGCCTTACGGTCCGGAAAAGGATCGTGGATAACTGGTTTCAGTAAAGAAACGTGGAAGACCGGGTGGATTCTAAGGGACTCTGGCAGACTAAGCTCAAAGGCAACATCATTCACCTTCCTCTTCACCCGAAACGGGCCCAGAAACTTAGGTCCCAACTTCTTGGAGGGACAAGCCAACTTTAGATTAGTTGTAGAGAGCCATACTTGGTTACCAGGTTCAAGGACGAGTTCTCCTCGCCTCTTCTTATCGAACATCCTCTTGAAGGAAGCCTGGGATTGGGCCATGGTTTCCTGCAGGATCTTACAGTTACTAGAGAAGAACTCCATTGTTTCCGTTACTGCGGGTAGAGAACATTCCGGGATAGAACTGGGGAGGAAAGAAGGATTGAATCCAAAATTCGCAAAGAAAGGAGTCTGGTTGATGGCAGAGTGTAAGGAGTTGTTATAGGAGAATTCGGCGAGTGGTAGCAAGGACACCCAGTCGTCTTGAGTAAACACAGAAAAACAACGGAGGTATTGCTCCAGCGTCTGGTTAGTTCTTTCCGTCTGGCCGTTCGTCTGAGGGTGGTAGGCCGAGGAGAACGCCAATTCAATTTCCAAAGCGGCACACAGTGCTCTCCAAAACCGGGAGGTAAATTGAACACCTCGGTCGGATACGATATTCGCGGGTACCCCATGTAACCTTACTACTTCCTTGACGAATATCTTCGCCGTTTCTGCGGCTGTGGAAGTACCCTTCATAGGGATGAAGTGTGCCATCTTGGATAGCCTATCAATCACCACAAAGATGGTTGAGAAACCTTCAGAGGGGGGTAACTCCACAATGAAATCCATCGATAGCATTCTCCAAGGCCTGTCAGGAATCGGTAAGGGTCTCAATAAACCCCAGGCCTTTGAGCGGTTACATTTATTCCGGGCACAGGTGCGGCAAGAACCCACGTACCTCTTACAGTCCTCCAGAAGACATGGCCACCAAAAGGTGCGTAGCACCAATTCTGAGGTTTTCCGGGCTCCGAAGTGACCCGCCAGCTTGTGGTCATGACATAGTTCCAGTACCAGTACCCTACATCTTTCAGGAACGAAAATCTTGCCTTCATGCCAGAGCAACCCATCGTTTAAACTGGTTCCAGTAGGTAGAGGAATTTCAGAGGAGGCCTGTTTAATCCTGGAGATTAAATCTTCCTGGAGAAGTAAGAAACTACCTGCAGGCAGAATAGTATCAGGAGAAGTTCTTTCCTTGGAGTCATGGAACATCCGTGATAGGGCATCAGGTTTTCCATTCTTGGATCCGGGCCTGTACGTGATGTGAAAGGAGAAGCGGGAAAAAAAAAGTGCCCATCTAGCCTGTCGTGGTCTGAGTCGCTTGGCTGCTCTTAAGTATTCTAAGTTCTTGTGGTCGGTAAAGATAAGAACCGGATGTACCGCACCCTCTAGTAGGTAGCGCCATTCTTCCAAAGCCGCTTTGATGGCCAACAGTTCCCGATCTCCCACGTCATAATTTCTCTCCGAGGATGAGAGCTTACGGGAAAAGAAGGCTACAGGAAACAGGAGGGCCTTGGGGCCCTGGCGTTGAGAAAGTACCGCCCCCACTGCGATCTCCGAAGCATCCACCTCCAATACAAACGGTAGCGCAGGGTCCGGGTGTTTGAGGATAGAAGCAGAAGTAAATAGTCCCTTTAATTTCTCAAAAGCTGCCTGTGCTCGGGGTGACCAACAGAATCGTGTCCCCTGTTTAGTAAGTTCCGTTATAGGCGAAATGATTTTAGAGAAGTCTTTAATGAATTTCCTGTAGAAGTTAGAGAATCCTACAAAACGTTGGACCCCTTTCTTGTCAGTAGGGGCAGGCCAGTCCAGGATGGCCGACACTTTTTGTGGATCCATCTTAATTCCTTCTACAGAAATGATGAGTCCCAAAAACTGGATACTCTGACGTTCGAACTCACACTTGCCAAGTTTAGCGTATAAGCCATGTTGCCTGAGCCGGGCAAGAACATTCCTGACGTGCCTGCGGTGATCAGCCAAAGAAGAGGAGAAGATGAGTATGTCGTCCAGGTAGACAATGACGTAGAGGTCCAGGAATTCTCTAAAGATGTCGTTCACAAAGTGCTGGAACGTAGCTGGGGCATTACAGAGGCCGAAGGGCATGACCTGGTACTCGAAATGCCCGAAACGAGTGCGGAACGCAGTCTTCCACTCGTCCCCCTCTCGGATGCGGACTAAATTGTAGGCACCCCGAAGATCCAATTTAGTAAAGATTCGGGCGGTGCCCAGTCTTTGGAATAGCTCAGGTACCAGAGGCAGTGGGTAACGGTTTTTAATAGTTATTTTGTTTAATTCACGGTAGTCAATACATGGCCGCAAAGATTGGTCTTTCTTTTCAACAAAGAATAAGCCCGCACCAGCTGGGGAGGTGGACGGGCGGATAAATTTCTTCTTCAGATTTTCGTCTAAATACTGTTTCAGGGTGCCCAGCTCCTGCTCGGTTAGTGGGAAGATCCGGCCAAAAGGTACCTCGGTTCCAGGAAGCAGTTCAATTGGGCAGTCGTAGGGCCTGTGTGGTGGTAGTAATTCTGCCCCCTTTTTGTTAAACACATCCGCAAAATCTTGGTAAGGCTCAGGAATAGCTTGGAGCAGATCTACATCTGGATGTAGACAGAGGAGTTGGGTAGCCTCATGGCCTGTCCTTTGCAGACAGTGTTGAAGGCAGTAACCAGAGAGGAACTCGACACTACCTGAAGCCCAGTCGATTCGAGGGTTGTGCGCCTGCAGCCATGGTATTCCAAGAATGACTGGAAACAGAGGGGAAGAGATGGCGTCCAAACAAAGATGTTCACGGTGTCGTTGGCCCATGATGGCTTTTAAGGGGACGGTTTCTTGAGTGACCAGACCGGAGCGGAGAGCAGAACCGTCTGCAAGATGTACAGCTAGGCTTTGGGTTTTGGATTGGAGAGGGATGTCATGTTTGGAGGCGAAGGTCCGGTCGATAAAGCAGCTGCAGGCTCCGGAATCAATGATAGCTGGGACTTGGATGGCCTTTCCGGGAAGCTGTAAAGTGATAGAGATGGTTAGGTGTGTGCCAATAGTAGGTACAATAGTAGCACAGGTACGATCAGCAGAACGACACTTACGCATCTTGTTGGGGCAACCACTGGCGAAGTGCCCGGGTTCTCCACAGTAGAGGCAGAGGTTGTGTGTACGTCTGCGTGCTTTTTCCTCTGGGGTCAAGGAAGGGCGGAATAGACCGAGTTGCATGGGTTCTGGCGCATCATAGGCCGAGGCAGGTGTAGGAGTGGGAGATCTGCTGGGAGGACTGGGTACTTGTGGCATCATCCAGGTGGGACGAAAGGTACTGGTGGTCCTTTCAGTGCGTCGCTCTCGCAACCTGCGGTCTATTTGGATGGACAAGTTGATAAGCTCTTCCAGGGTTTGTGGTACCCCTACCCGTGCCAACTCATCCTTGAGGGGATCTGACAACCCCATCCTGAACTGATGGCGCAACGCGGCGTCATTCCATGCTGTGTCAGAGCTCCAGCGTCTGAACTCGACGGCATAATCTTCTGCTGCTTGACGACCCTGGCGTAGGGCCTGTAAGGTGGCTTCTGCAGTGGCGGTAAGCTGGGGGTCTTCATATAGTTGGGACATAGCATCAAAGAAGGCATCCAGACTATCCAAGGCAACTGATTTCTGCTCCAAAAGTCGGTGGGCCCATGTTTGTGGCTGACCGGAAAGTAAGGAGATAACAAAACCCACCTTAGTGGCCTCAAGGGAGAACGTGCGTGGCTGCAGGGCGAAGTAGAGATTACAGGCATTCCGGAAAGCACGATACCTACTTCGGTCTCCAAGAAATCTTTCAGGTACTGGTACTTTTGGCTCTGGGGGTAACATGACCACGGAGGGTGCTGAGGTGGCTGATGTGGACCCTGGCGGACCGGAAGGTGCGGACAAGGCCTGTACTCGCTCCTCCAGACTGGAGTATTCCTCTTGCAGGCTCTTCACCGCCTGGGTTAGACCCGCCAGATGTCGGCAAAGTTCGTCCATGGGGGAAGCCCCCTGCCCGGACTCGGTCATGGCTGCCTAATACTATCAGGCTCCTACTTACCAGACCGGCGAGTCCAGTTGGGCAGAGGGTAGGCTCCCTTACCCTCCGACTGTCGGCCCCTGGTAGAGTAAACAGGAGGCACGAGAGTACGGAGTGGTATGAGGGCCTGTATTGCAGTCCAGGTATAGTAGTCCAGATATTGCAGGGTTAACCGGAGAGAAGGCTGGAACTGGCTGGAGCACAGACACTAGGTAGAGCAGGCTTGTATAGTCAGCAGGCTGGACGGCTGCAGACAGGCAGACAGACCCAAAGGAGCAGGCAGACGGATGGTCAGGAGACAGGCCGGGTTCGGTAACAGGCAGGCGACAAAGGTACAGTGGAGCAAGCAAGCGGATGGTCAAACAGGCAGAGGTCAAGTTCAGGCAGAGTTCAGAGAGAGGTCGGGATCAAGCCGGGTCAGAAGGTATCACAGGAACAGACAAGGAACAAGGTAAGGCACTGGGACGACTAGCTGTTGATTAGGCAGCACTGGTCACCAGAACTCACTGGCTTAAATAGGGCTTTTGGCGCCAAACGACGTGCACGCGCGCGCCCCGGCCCACACAGGCACGCGCGCCCGCCAACGCCCGCGCGCGCGCCCCCGCACACCGGCGTGCACAGTGGAACGATCCCGGACACACACACCGGCGCCGCGAGGAGCCCGCACGGCGAGGTCCGCAGAAGCGCGCGCGCCAACGCGCGCCGACGCACCCTGACGCACACCACCGCGGGCGCCCCGCCTGCCACGGTAAGAACCCTGACACTTCCCTTGATGGTTCACCTCCTCCTCTCTTCTTCTGAACCCCAGTTTGAGCTTTACAACCTCCCTGGGAGTTATTCCCATTACTTTTTGGCCAGATAGAGACTGAGTCATTTATTTTCCCTGCCTTATTCTCCTCCTCCAGTGTCTTTTGCCTACTCGTTCCTTTTTGCCATTCAATCCCCTGCTTGGGGCTGCCATGTCTATCCTCTACTATACTGGTATCTGCAGACATGTAGCGCTGGATACCTCCTGGGCTTGTAGCAGACGAGACTCCTTTGCTTGTTTTATTTGCTTTTCCTCTCATTTTCATTAATTTATTTGCCAGCTGAAATAATGATTCATCCGGTTCTAAGTTAGTGCTTAAGAAAACTCAGGTGATAGGGGAAAGGAGGTAAAAATTCACAAAATGTTGAGTTTCCTCATAGGCCTCCACATACTGTTCATGCGCCAGTCCCTTTACCTCTGCATCCCTAAAAAATTTCAGCTGTTTACTTCTGCTTATAACTGCTTCATAACAGCGCCTTGATCCTTTATCGAAGTTCGCTTGTGACAGGAAATGTAAGTCCCAAAAAAAAAAGGCAAAGAAAAAAATTACAAGAAATTAAAGCTGCGACAAGAGGGAAAAAGGATAAAGAAAAAAGCAACAGTTCATGGGCCTCTCTGGGGTCCCTTAATAAAGTCTGATGGCCACTGGCCGTTACCCTCTACAGGGGATATATATATGCATATATATTTACTGACTATTACGGTTCAGTAGCATAGCTTTAACCACTTAAGGACCGCCTCACGCCGATGTATGTCGGCAAGGCGGCACGGGCAGGCAAAATCACGTACATGTACGTGATTTGCCTCCCGTGGGTGGGGGGTCCGATCGGACCCCCCCCGCCGCCCGAGGCGGTCCCGTTTTGTCCCCCGGCGATCGGAGACGAGGGGGAGGCCATCCGTTCGTGGCCCCCCCCTCGCGATCGCCGCCGGCCAATAGGAATACTCCTTTGCTGCTGTATGCTAAACAGCAGCAAAGGAAGTGATGTCATCTCCCCTCGGGTCGGTAGTTTCCGTTCCGGCCCGAGGAGAGACGACATGTGAGTGAGTGCACCAACACACACACAGTAGAACATGCCAGGCACACATTACACCCCGATCCCCCCCCGATCGCCCCCCGATCCCCCCTGATCACCCCCCCCTGTCACAAACTGACACCAGCAGTTTTTTTTTTTTCTGATTACTGCTAGGTGTCAGTTTGTGACAGTTACTGTGTTAGCACAATTACTGTTACCCCCCTGTAGGTCTAGGGTACCCCCCTAACCCCCCCTAATAAAGTTTTAACCCCTTGATCACCCCCCGTCACCAGTGTCACTAAGCGATCATTTTTCTGATCGCTGTATTAGTGTCGCTGGTGACGCTAGTTAGTGAGGTAAATATTTAGGTTCGCCGTCAGCGTTTTATAGCGTCAGGGACCCCCATATACTACCTAATAAATGTTTTAACCCCTTGATTGCCCCCTAGTTAACCCTTTCACCACTGATCACCGTATAACCGTTACGGTTGACGCTGGTTAGTTTGTTTATTTTTTATAGTGTCAGGGCACCCGCCGTTTATTACCGAATAAAGGTTTAGCCCCCTAATCGCCCGGCGGTGATATGCGTTGCCCCAGGCAGCGTCAGATTAGCGCCAGTACCACTAACACCCACGCACGCAGCATGCGCCTCCCTTAGTGGTATAGTATCTGATCGGATTAATATCTGATCCGATCAGATCTATACTAGCGTCCCCAGCAGTTTAGGGTTCCCAAAAACGCAGTGTTAGCGGGATCAGCCCAGATACCTGCTAGCACCTGCGTTTTGCGCCTCCGCCCAGCCCACCCAAGTGCAGTATCGATCGATCACTGTCACTTACAAAACACTAAACGCATAACTGCAGCGTTCGCAGAGTCAGGCCTGATCCCTGCGATCGCTAACAGTTTTTTTGGTAGCATTTTGGTGAACTGGCAAGCACCAGCCCCAGGCAGCGTCAGGTTAGCGCCAGTACCGCTAACACCCACGCACGCACTGTACACCTCCCTTAGTGGTATAGTATCTGAACAGATCAATATCTGATCCGATCAGATCTATACTAGCGTCACCAGCAGTTTAGGGTTACCAAAAACGCAGTGTTAGCGGGATCAGCCCAGATACCTGCTAGCACCTGCGTTTTGCCCCTCCGCCCGGCCCAGCCCAGCCCACCCAAGTGCAGTATCGATCGATCACTGTCACTTACAGAACACTAACCGCATAACTGCAGCGTTCACAGAGTCAGGCCTGATCCCTGCGATCGCTAACAGTTTTTTTGGTAGCGTTTTGGTGAACTGGCAAGCACCAGCCCCAGGCAGCGTCAGGTTAGCGCCAGTACCGCTAACACCCACACACGCACCGTACACCTCCCTTAGTGGTATAGTATCTGATCGGATCAATATCTGATCCGATCAGATCTATACTAGCGTCACCAGCAGTTTAGGGTTCCCAAAAACGCAGTGTTAGCGGGATCAGCCCAGATACCTGCTAGCACCTGCGTTTTGCCCCTCCGCCCAGCCCGGCCCAGCCCACCCAAGTGCAGTATCGATCGATCACTGTCACTTACAAAACTCTAAACGCATAACTGCAGCGTTCGCAGAGTCAGGCCTGATCCCTGCGATCGCTAACAGTTTTTTTGGTAGCGTTTTGGGGAACTGGCAAGCACCAGCGGCGTAGTATACCCCGGTCGTAGCCAAACCAGCACTGCAGTAACACTTGGTGACGTGGCAAGTCCCATAAGTGCAGTTCAAGCTGGTGAGGTGGCAAGCACAAGTAGTGTCCCGCTGCCACCAAGAAGACAAACACAGGACCGTCGTGCCCATAATGCCCTTCCTGCTGCATTCACCAATCCTAATTGGGAACACACCGCTTCTGCAGCGCCCGTACTTCCCCCATTCACATCCCCAACCAAATGCAGTCGGCTGCATGAGAGGCATTTTTATGTCCTCCCGAGTACCCCTACCCAGCGAACCCCCCAAAAAAGATGTTGTGTCTGCAGCAAGCGCGGATATAGGCATGACACCCGCTATTATTGTCCCTCCTGTCCTGACAATCCTGGTCTTTGCATTGGTGAATGTTGTGAACGCTACCATTCACTAGTTGAGTATTAGCGTGGGGTACAGCATTGCACATACTAGGCACACTTTCACAGGGTCTCCCAAGATGCCATCGCATTTTGAGAGACCCGAACCTGGAACCGGTTACAGTTATAAAAGTTAGTTACAAAAAAAGTGTAAAAAAAAAAAATATATAAAATAAAAAAAAATAGTTGTCGCTTTATTGTTCTCTCTCTCTTTATTCTCTCTCTCTATTGTTCTGCTCTTTTTTTATTGTATTCTATTCTGCAATGTTTTATTGTTATTGTTATTGTTATTATGTTTTATCATGTTTGTTTTTCAGGTATGTAATTATTTATACTTTACTGTTTACTGTGCTTTATTGTTAACCATTGTTAACCATTTTTTTGTCTTCAGGTACGCCATTCACGACTTTGAGTGGTTATACCAGAATGATGCCTGCAGGTTTAGGTATCATCTTGGTATCATTCTTTTCAGCCAGCGGTCGGCTTTCATGTAAAAGCAATCCTAGCGGCTAATTAGCCTCTAGACTGCTTTTACAAGCCGTGGGAGGGAATGCCCCCCCCCCACCGTCTTTCGTGTTTTTCTTTGGCTCTCCTGTCTCAACAGGGAACCTGAGAATGCAGCCAGTGATTCAGCCAGCTGACCATAGAGCTGATCAGAGACCAGAGTGGCTCCAAACATCTCTATGGCCTAAGAAACCGGAAGCTACGAGCATTTCATGACTTAGATTTCGCCAGATGTAAATAGCGCCATTGGGAAATTGGGGAAGCATTTTATCACACCGATCTTGGTGTGGTCAGATGCTTTGAGGGCAGAGGAGAGATCTAGGGTCTAATAGACCCCAATTTTTTCAAAAAAGAGTACCTGTCACTACCTATTGCTATCATAGGGGATATTTACATTCCCCGAGATAACAATAAAAATGATTTAAAAAAAAAATATGAAAGGAACAGTTTAAAAGTAAGATTAAAAATGCAAAAATAATAAAGAAAAAAAAAAAAAAAAAAAAAAGCACCCCTGTCGCCCCCTGCTCTCGCGCTAAGGCGAACGCAAGCGGCGGTCTGTCGTCAAACGTAAACAGCAATTGCACCATGCATGTGAGGTATCACCGCGAAGGTCAGATCGAGGGCAGTAATTTTAGCAGTAGACCTCCTCTGCAAATCTAAAGTGGTAACCTGTAAAGGCTTTTAAAGGCTTTTAAACATGTATTTATTTTGTTGCCACTGCACGTTTGTGCGCAATTTTAAAGCATGTCATGTTTGGTATCCATGTACTCGGTCTAAGATCATCTTTTTTATTTCATCAAACATTTGGGCAATATAGTGTGTTTTAGTGCATTAAAATTTAAAAAAGTGTGTTTTTTCCCCAAAAAATGCGTTTGAAAAATCGCTGCGCAATTACTGTGTGAAAAAAAAAAAATGAAACACCCACCATTTTAATCTGTAGGGCATTTGCTTTAAAAAAATATATAATGTTTGGGGGTTCAAAGTAATTTTTTTGCAAAAAAAAATAACTTTTTCATGTAAACAATAAGTGTCAAAAAGGGCTTTGTCTTCAAGTGGTTAGAAGAGTGGGTGATGTGTGACATAAGCTTCTAAATGTTGTGCATAAAATGCCAGGACAGTTCAAAACCCCCCCAAATGACCCCATTTTGGAAAGTAGACACCCCAAGCTATTTGCTGAGAGGCATGTCGAGTCCATGGAATATTTTATATTGCGACACAAGTTGCGGGAAAGAGACAAATTTTTTTTTTTTTTTTGCACAAAGTTGTCACTAAATGATATATTGCTCAAACATGCCATGGAAATATGTGAAATTACACCCCAAAATACATTCTGCTGCTTCTCCTGAGTACGGGGATACCACATGTGTGAGACTTTTTGGGAGCCTAGCCGCGTACGGGACCCCGAAAACCAAGCACCGCCTTCAGGCTTTCTAAGGGCGTGAAATTTTGATTTCACTCTTCACTGCCTATCACAGTTTCGGAGGCCATGGAATGCCCAGGTGGCACAAACCCCCCCCAAATGACCCCATTTTGGAAAGTAGACACCCCAAGCTATTTGCTGAGAGGTATAGTGAGTATTTTGCAGACCTCACTTTTTGTCACAAAGTTTTGAAAATTGAAAAAAGAAAAAAAAAATGTTTTTTCTTGTCTTTCTTCATTTTCAAAAACAAATGAGAGCTGCAAAATACTCACCATGCCTCTCAGCAAATATCTTGGGGTGTCTACTTTCCAAAATGGGGTCATTTGGGGGGGGGGTTGTGCCACCTGGGCATTCCATGGCCTCCGAAACTGTGATAGGCAGTAAAGAGTGAAATCAAAAATTTTCACCCTTAGAAATCCTGAAGGCAGTGATTGGTTTTCGGGGTCCCGTACGCGGCTAGGCTCCCAAAAAGTCCCACACATGTGGTATCCCCATACTCAGGAGCAGCAGCTAAATGTATTTTGGGGTGCAATTCCACATATAGCCCATGGCCTGTGTGAGCAATATATCATTTAGTGACAACTTTATGAAAAAAAAAAAAAAAAGTGTCACTTTCCCGCAACTTGTGTCAAAATATAAAATATTCCATGGACTCAATATGCCTCTCAGCAAATAGCTTGGGGTGTCTACTTTCCAAAATGGGGTCATTTTGGGGGGTTTTGTGCCACCTGGGCATTCCATGGCCTCCGAAACTGTGATAGGCAGTGAAGAGTGAAATCAAAAATTTACACCCTTAGAAATCCTGAAGGCGGTGATTGATTTTCGGGGCCCCGTACGCGGCTAGGCTCCCAAAAAGTCCCACACATGTGGTATCCCCATACTCAGGAGAAGCAGCTGAATGTATTTTGGGGTGCAATTCCACATAGGCCCATGGCCTGTGTGAGCAATATATCATTTAGTGACAACTTTTTGTAAATATATATATTTTTTTTTTTTGTCATTTTTCAATCACTTGGGACAAAAAAAATAAATATTCAATGGGTTCAACATGCCTCTCAGCAATTTCCTTGGGGTGTCTACTTTCCAAAATGGGGTCATTTGTGGGGGTTTTGTACTGCCCTGCCATTTTAGCACCTCAAGAAATGACATAGGCAGTTATAAACTAAAAGCTGTGTAAATTACAGAAAATGTACCCTAGTTTGTAGACGCTATAACTTTTGCGCAAACCAATAAATATACGCTTATTGACATTTTTTTTACCAAAGACATGTGGCCGAATACATTTTGGCCTAAATGTATGACTAAAATTTAGTTTATTGGATTTTTTTTATAACAAAAAGTAGAAAATATCATTTTTTTTCAAAATTTTCGGTCTTTTTCCGTTTATAGCGCAAAAAATAAAAACCGCAGAGGTGATCAAATACCATCAAAAGAAAGCTCTATTTGTGGGAAGAAAAGGACGCAAATTTCGTTTGGGTACAGCATTGCATGACCGCGCAATTAGCAGTTAAAGCGATGCAGTGCCAAATTGGAAAAAGACCTCTGGTCCTTAGGCAGCATAATGGTCCGGGGCTCAAGTGGTTAAAAGTTCTTTCTAGCCTTCACACATTAAACCTTTGAGCCCGACAATAAAATGTTAGAATAACATTTGTTTCTCCTCTCTTCTTACATTTATATCATACCGGAAGCGGGAGAACAAAAAGGATTGATTTCCAGGCTAGGTGCATTAAGTGAAATAAGAGATAGCTAAGCCACCCCAGGATACATTCCAGGTCTCCTGCTATTCAGCCACATTACTAGGATGGAGACATAACCTCAATACAAGTATATTTCAGTTTAGTTAAGAGCATTAACTTATTTCTTGTTATTGTAGAAGAATACATTTTCCTACCGCACTCCAGATAGTCTCCTACCGCCTTCCTTTAAGTGGCCTGCAGCGATGACATCTCTGATGGGAACAGTCAGTCTTGCCTCCATTACCTCCTCCTTCCCATTCACACGGGGGGGGTCTGTATCTCAGCCCCTAGTCTTTCCTCATCCACCAATCTCCTGAAACGCGGTCTCCAGTTCAGAGCCACAATGTCACCGAGTCACTCCGCCAGCCAGAGAATACAAAAAAAAACATCTCCTCCAGTATCTGAGCTGCGGGGTGGTGATACCAGGAAATCCAGGGACGGAGAGGGACACGGAGCAGGAGAGGGGTCCCCGTCAAACCCCTCAAAGCCAGGGACTGAGCTCCACAGGCCAACTCGCAGAGCTCCAGAGCAGGCGTTCCGGATGGGGAAGGTGCCGTCAGCCAGCGCTGATGCCTTCGCATCTCAGCATGCTAGCTCCAGACGAGGCAGGGGTTACAGGCAGGGCCGAGGCTTCTGGCGCGAACCTGCATGTCAGCGCTCCACCCCATCCCTGATCTCAAACCAGTCAGCTGGTCAGAGTTGATGGGAAGATGGATGGAGCCTAAAAGATTTACAAATGCTCATTGATCAGCACGCTATTCAATACAGCAAAAGCGTGCCTTCTAGCGAATTGGTGCCAGCAGTACCCCCATGAGCTGTCACAATGGTTCACCTGGATTAATGAGACAAAATGGATGAAAGATCTGACAGCAAATGTTGAGGGCAAGGAGGAGGCCTTCTGTCGAAATTGGTTTTCTTGCAAAACTTTTCTTTACTCCAGTGAATTGGTTGCAACTCTTGCAGGACCTTGAACTGAGGTGTGTGTGACATGCCAAATACATTTCCAGGGGCAAATCTGATATTGTGGTGAGGTTACCTTTTTTTAACTCTCAACTATTACTCTAGCACTGTATTTTTATTTACTTTTCTCTTCTTTCCAATCCCCTGCACCAAGATTTCTACTTTTCTTCCTTTCTCATTTCCCACTTTTTAAGTCCTTTTACTACACACCTAACATGTTTAGACTATAACAGTACATCTTCATCTAGGGAGCTATTGCTCATTTGCTGATTTTTCCATATGTTTTTTTCTTGTTTAATAAAACATGCATTATCACGGAGATGATGGAAATACAGCTAGAACATCCTGTAAGATATATTAGGCCATTCTTACAGTATTATCTATATTTAAAACCTGGATATCTTTTGTTATTGGAAGACACTGTCTGACTACTACACTAATGCATGTGTGATTGAAACCATTACAACTTCTCTATATATCACAATGTATGTGTAGAAGCAAGAATGCTTTATATATCCCTGCAATTTCAAAATAAATGTAATTATTTTTTAAAAATGTGAATTTTCTTCTTAAACTCCAAAATGGTATTCACAATGTGTAAAAACACCCAGCGGAATCGCACTAACCAGCTATTATGACCCGTCATATTGAGCAAGTAGTGAAGATAAGACTCCAGGCAAATTCAATTTAACTCCCAGACTGTAGAACCATATCAGGAAACTTAGCCACCCATCATAACTCAAAAAGTTGGAGGAGTACCCAAAAAGGGAAAAACACTTCTTAAGGAGTAATAACATTTTATTAAGATAGTTAGAAGCAAATAAGAGAACAGCTCACACCTTAGGTTGCACTACACTGATCACAGGCATCTTAATTTGGTTGTTGGATGACCAGTGGATAGCTGCTCATATGTGAGGGGAATTACTGAAATTCTTACTAACCAAAACAAGAAGGAACACCAGTGAGCCTCCTCAGCATGCCACATGTGTGTGAAGACATCACTGCTTGGTGTGTTTCAATGTAATGTCTTCATCAGGACACGTGTTGAGTGTTACGCTAATTTTAAATTGATGATGACCTGTATGCTTTTAAAGCATCACCTATAGAATTTTTTGTACACCGAAGGTTGTCACTGCTTCATGGTCATGTGCAATTTAAAGGCTTAACATGGTATCTATTTACCTGGCGAAAGCTCATCTTATATATATAATATGGGTTTGATAAATCAATTTAATTAATCTTCAATTAATAAACATTTTAACATGCAAATGACACAAAAATGGCTCTGGCCATGAAATGGTTAAAGGTGTATTTTTAATGTATCCCTTTCAGCCTTATTAAATGACCTGCTCACTTCTGAATGTTTTTTTTGCATTGGTACATGTCCACAGTTACCCATGCCCCTTTTAACCAAAAACCTGCAAACTAGCATTGAAAAGGACAGATGAATTAAGATTTGTCTCCCTTTGACTTTAATAGGGTTCAATTTAATCTTCAATTAATTAACATTTTAACATGCAAATGACACAAAAATGGCTCTGGCCATGAAATGGTTAAAGGTGTATTTTTAATGTATCCCTTTCAGCCTTATTAAATGAACGGCTCACTTCTGAATGTTTTTTTTTTGCATTGGTACATGTCCACAGTTACCCATGCCCCTTTTAACCAAAAACCTGCAAACTAGCATTGAAAAGGACAGATGAATTAAGATTTGTCTCCCTTTGACTTTAATAGGGTTCCAGAGCTAGATGTGTGGTTTGTGGAAGCAAATCAAATCCAGTCCAGTTCATTTACTACCAGCCATGACAAGCGAAGGGCATCTGAAAATGGAGCTGTTTCACACTAAATAAATTTTCACTTTAAGTTCTTGATGAGCCTCTTAGCTAATTTTTGGACCCTACGTGGACAAGTGTCTCCCACCAATGAAGGGTCTTCCACTTTATAAATGCAGATGTAAACATATATTTAAACACAGACACGTTCAAGCTAAATCAGTGTTGCAAAATACAACTTTGCCCACAGCAGTGTTACATTAATGCTCTAGAATTATCCTCACATTAATTATCATCATTTAAAAGTCCAAGTAAACGACACTAGTGCATTAGCAGAAAGACATGTGCTCTCATGGCAATCTGGCTATATTTATTTAATGCTCTCCACATTTATACGACTCATTAACATTTCCAACTCCTGGATTATGTATGAACTTTACACAGAAAAGCATTCCACGGGACTTTTAATAGAACACAATGCCCTTCTATTATCATACATCAGTCAGTTTTCTATGGTAATTGTTATGCTAAATTTC
This sequence comes from Lithobates clamitans, assembly GCA_037952925.1. NCBI lineage: Eukaryota > Metazoa > Chordata > Amphibia > Anura > Ranidae > Lithobates > Lithobates clamitans. The sequence goes on from JBBGZY010001544.1 coordinate 1,380,579, forward strand.
CTAACCTGCATTTTAAAATGAAAGCCTGAAAAGTCTATCAAAATAGTTAATGTTAATAGTTTCTTAATTGCCTTCTAGTATTGATCCTGTTGTGTGTATGAATGTTTTTTTTCCTGCTTTTATCTTGCAATACTTGTATTGCATTTACATTGCCTAATGTTTATTCCCTAAAGCAGGACGTCAGTAATTTTTTTCATCTTTTCTCTATTAAATCTTCTGCCCTTGTTGTTTTAACTTTGGATAGTAAAACTTTTTTTCTGCCAGTAAATACCTTATACAGCCCACTTCCTGTTTCTTGTCTGGTAAAAAGCCTAAGCGTATGACATCATGCACAGCTCTCTCTCTCTAACTCTCGTGAGGGTTTGGCAGGAACGGAGGGGGGATGATTCATAAGAGGGCCAATAATAGCTGCAGAGCTGGAGGTGTGCCTCTGTGTAAATCCAGGAAGTGAATAGGCAGCAGCTTCAGCTGCCCACAGGTGAAATTGTTGCAGCCAGACTTAGTGGAGGGAGATTTCTGCAGCATATTTAGCAAGTACAGAATCACAGTATATATAAAATAATCTGCAAAGTTGTTGGAGGGAAGCTTCAGAATGGCAACAATGTTTTTATTACAAATTATGTGAGCAGACTGCAGTTCCTTTTCAAATACTACTGCCATTTGGAATATTTATTCAGACAAGCAGAGAGAGGCTTATTGTGTATAAAAATACAAAAAAATATATATATTGCAGCTTACCAGTGTTTCAATGTGGTGGCTGCATTTTTTTCTTTTTTTTCAGGCTTTATTCCCTTTTTATTTCACCCAGTGATCCTGCATTTAACACACATCCAGGCCTAGGGTGACAATGCTGACTCCCCATACTGTATAAAAACAACAGAAGATAAGGTAGAAGAAAATAAAGGACTGCAAAACCCTGCCTCTCTCTTATTCTCCATTGCATAGAGAGGTTTGGTACTCTAGCCCCCAGAGATAACTGGAGACAAAGTAACTGATAACAGAAGAGGCAGAGAACACAGAAAGGTATCAGCTCACAAGATTTCTGGCAGTGTCGACTGATTTTTCTCCAATTATCAAAAAGTAACTAAACACTTTCAATGGTATATATAATACAGAAAAAAGGGACCAAATAATAAGAAAGGCTCATTGTTAGGGTTTACACACACTTGAGAGATTAACACTACTGACCAACTATTTCCATTTTGCTCAGTTGCTGGCAGCATTAATCACATAATGATTTCTTATACTTCTTAGTATGACCTTGTTGGTAAGATCTACCAGAACATCCAGCCCCACCCAACTGCAGAAGGCCGCAGTCATTGCAAAAGCAAATTACAGTGCCAATCTTTCCTTTTGTTTTCAAGTTATATAGCGAGCTAATGTGCCCACTCTGCTTATACAGTATATGTCTTTAGAGTTACATATCAGGGGATCCCCTCTGCAATGAGATTTGTTGCCCTGGAGAGAACATGTCACTTTTGCCCACCGGCTCATGTGTCAGTATGTGTATATCCTCTTCCCATCCTTCCAAAATAATGATGATTATTATTGGATTAGAGAAACATTCATCAGTAGACACTCTTAAGAGGAAACTTACACAAAAAGAAATGGAGTGAAGGTGAATTATGGGAAACACAGTCCTGCTAAATATTAGATGTAGTGGCTGCATTTGTCTTCTTTTTCTTCAGGCTTGTTCCCCTTATTTTTATTTGTGATCATGCCATTAACATACTTCCTGTCTTAGGGTTGCAATGCTTACTCACTGCACTGCTTCTATGGAGGAGATGTGTTGTCACTCTAGAACAGAAAGTTTGTAGACGTACAAAACCCCCACCCCATGTTCATGGTGACAAGGGCCTCTTCCCCACAATCCTGGGCTGTGGTTGTAGGGGTCTGTGGGCAGGGGGCTTATCAGAATCTGGAAGCCCCCTTTAACCGCTTCAATACCGGGCCAATTCTGACACTTTGCTCCTACATGTAAAAATCATCATTTTTTTGCTAGAAAATTACATAGAACCCCCAAACATTATATATGTTTTTTTAGCAAAGAGAATACAATGGTGGTTGTTGCAAATTTTTATCTCACACAGTATTTGCGCAGAAATTTTTCGAACGCGTTTTTTTGGGGAAAAAAACTGTTTTGTGTTTTAAAAAAAAAACAAAACAGTAAAGTTAGCCCAATGTTTTTGCATTTTGTGAAAGATGAAGTTACACAGAGTAAATAGATACCTAACATGTCACGCTTCAAAATTGCACACGTTCGTGGAATGGCGCCAATGTTCAGAACTTAAAAATTCCCATAGGGGACGCTTGAAATTTTTTTACTGGTTACATGTTTTGAGTTACAGAGGAGGTCTAGGGCCAAAATCATTGCTCTCGCTCCAACGTTCGCATCGATACCTCACATGTGTGGTTTCAACACCGTTTTCATATGTGGGCGGGACTTACGTATGCGTTCGCTTCTGCGTGCGAGCACACGGGGACAGCGGCGCTTTAATTTTTTTTTTTTTATTGTTAATTATATTTTATTTTTTTTTATTTTGACACTTTTTTGAAAAAAAAAAAATTGATCACTTTTATTCCTATTACAAGGAATGTAAACATCCCTTGTAATAGCAATATGACATGTCAGGTGCTCTTAATAGTGAGATATGGGGTCAATAAGACCCCATATCTCACCACTAAGCTGGGAAGCCTGAAATAAAAAAAATAAATAAAACGATCGCCGCTTCCCATCCGAAGCAGTGCCGTTTTTTTGAATGGAGAGGCCGGGCGTGACGTCATAACATCGCGCCCGGCCTCCGACGATCATAGAGACTCCGGGGACCATCTGGTCCGCTGGAAATCTCTATGATCTACATCCGGCGCCGGCGGATCCACTCTCCGCCTCACCGATCGTAACGGTGAGTCGGAGCAAGCATCGGAGGGCGGCAGGAGGGGGGGGACGTCCCCTCTCGCCTCCCATAGGAACGATCAAGTGGTGGAACGGCCGCTATGATCATTCCTATGGTGTAGAGATTCGCCGGCTGAAACCGGCAATATCTGAATGATGTCTGTAACTACAGGCATCATTCAGATATACCCGCTCAAAGCCCAGGACGTCATATGACACCCTTGGTATTGAAGTGGTTAATGAGGGGGCCCCCAGATCCTGGACCCTCCCTATGTGAATGAGTAAGGAGTACATAGTACCCCTACCCATTCACCAAAAAAGTGTACAAAGTGAGTAAAGACAGTACACAAGTTTTGACAATTCCTTTATTAACCGGTTCAATACAGGGCATTTTCACCCCCTTCCTTCCCAGGTCAATTTTTAGTTTTCAGCGCTGTCGCACTTTAAACGACAATTGCGCGGTTGTGCAACGTTGCACCCAAAATAAATTGGCGTCCTTTTTTCCCCACAAATAGAGCTATCTTTTTTTGGTGGTATTTGATCGCCTCTGCGGTTTTTATTTTTTGCGCTATAAACAAAAGAAGAGTGACCATTTTGAAAAGAACACAATATTTTTTGCTATAATAAATATCCCAATTTAAAAAAAAAAAATAAATTTTTTCCTCAGTTTCGGCCGATACGTATTCTTCTACATATTTTTGGTAAAAAAAAATCTCAATAAGCGTATATTGATTGGTTTGCGCAAAAGTTATAGCGTCTACAAAATACGGGATAGATTTATGGCATTTTAAAAAAAAAAATATCTATTTATTTTTTTAGCGGCGATCGCAATTTTTTTTCGTGACTGCAACATTATGGCGGACACATCGGACACTTTTGACACATTTTTGGGACCATTCACATTTATACAGCGATCAATGCTATAAAATTGCTTACTGTGTAAATGTGACAGGCAGTGAAGGGGTTAACCACTAGGGGGCGGGGAGGGGTTAATATGTTTCCTAGGGAATGATTCTAACTGTAGGGGGAGGGGACGCACAAGGGGAGGAGACCGATCAGTGTTCCTCCGTTCTGGGAACACAGATCGCTCTCCTCTCACCTGACAGGCAGGTTTACACACACAGATCCACGGTCCGGCCCGGTTAACGGGCAATCACGTGTGCCCAGCGGACATCGCGGCCACCGGGCACACGCACCGGGTCCCGAGCAACGCGCGCCCCCTAGACGGCCGGGAATCCCAGGACGTCATATGACGTCCACCCAGGATGGGAGATCCCATCCCAGGACGTCATATGACTATGGCTGAGTAGGGAAGTGGTTAAAAAATAAAAAAACAATGCCCCCCAATGTAGATCCATCATCAATCACGGCACCCCCCGCACAGCCGGACCCTAAAAAAGAAAATAAAAGACCTCTGGTCTAGTCAAACACTCCCCACCGGCTACCTGCTTCTCCATCTGACCTTTCTTATATAGCTCAGGGGCAGAGTAACTCGCTGACATCATTGGGTGACTCCGCCCCTTAGCTATTTAGGAACTGTCAGATGGAGGAGCAGGCAGACGGTGGGGGAGCCTTTGACGAGACCGGAGGTGGTTTTTTTCTTTTTTTGATGCAGCAGGCGGCGTGATTGATGATGGATCCCATTCACCAAAAAAGTGTACAAAGTAAGTAAAGACAGTACACAAGTTTTGACAATTCCTTCATTAAAAAATAAAAAAACAGTGTCCTCCAATGTAGATCCATCATTAATCATGGCGCCCGTCGCACCCAAAAAAAGAAAAAAAACCCTCCTCCAGTCTCATTGAAGGATCCCCACCAACTGCCTGCTCCTCCATCTCACAGTTCTTAAATAGCTAAGTGTGGAGTTACCCAATGATGTCAGTGGGTGACTCCGCCCCTTAGATATTTAAGAAATGTCAGATGGAGAAGCAGGCAGTCGGTAGGGAGTGTTTGACGGGACCTGAGGTTTTTGATTTTCTTTTTTAGGGTCCGGCGGTGCAGTGGGTGCCATGATTGATGATGGATCTACATCAGGGAACATTGTTTTTTTTATTTTTAATAAAGGAATTGTCAAAACTTGTGTACTGTTTTTACTCACTTTGTACTCACTTTGTGTTTTTACTCACCTTTTTGGTGAATGGGTAGGGGTACTATGTATCCCATACTCATTCACATAGGGAGGGCCAGGATCCGAGGGCCCCCTTGTTAAAGGGAGCTTCCAGATTCCGATAAGAACCCTGCCCACAGACCCCCACAACCACAGGCCAAGGTTGTGGGGGAGAGACCATTGTTTTAGAGCCGCCCACCCCAAAGCACCCCCCATGTGGAGTACATGTGGCCTGTTATGATTCAAGAGGGGGAGGGGCACTCGCTCCCCCCCACTTTCCTGGCCTGCTGGGCTGCCTGCTTAGATAAGGGTCTGCAATGGTTTTTGGGGGAAGCCCCACGTCATTTAAAAAAAAAAATGGCATGGGGTTCCCCTTAGAATCCATACCAGACCTAAAGTGCCTGGTATGGATTGGGGAGGGGTGATCCCATGCTGTTTTTTTTCCGGATTTTCTGTTGCCGGCATCTTTTTGTTTACATTTCAGCTGTCCTGGCTTGCTGCTTAACAACCAGCTATTCTTCAAACATGATTCGAATTGGTCAATCTTTTTTCAAACGATCCGAATTTGAATCATTCTGAAAATTTGAAGTTCATTAGGAAACGAATAAACAAAACAAATATTAACGAGTTTCAACTAAATCCGTTACTATTTCATCCCAATCTCGGATTAACCAAATTCATCCGAATTTGTATTTGGACCAAAACGAATTGCAGGTGTCTAATATTTACTGCATAATGGTACACAATGGTTTAGGAGGTATACAAATATTAATGTTAACATGTGTAAAGACAAAAAAAATCAAGAAAGATAATTTTGCCCAAAGTAGATTATTATCTCAGACAGATACATTTAATATTCAAGGAAAATATTGGTAGCACAGTTTCGTGTGTAGAACACAGCAGTGAATACATTTGAAATAAACCATAAAACAAGGGAGAAATGTTGCAATTAAAGTTATACAGCCTTCTGAAGAAAATATAAACTAAAACAAGGTTTCTGAATGAGTAACTACAAGATTGTAGGCTTCTTAAGCAGCTGCTGGAAAATGGAAAACAGATTTCAGAAAAAGGAATCTATGAAGTGGTGATCAGAGAGAAAACTATGAGCATGTTTCCTTGCTCTGTTCCAATCTTCCTTCTGTCTTGGATTTGGATCAGAGGGTTTCTGCCGATTTGATTTGATGTCCCATGATCAAATATAACCGGTTTGGTCTAGTTCATTCAAAACACCTGCGATAGGATGCTTAAGTGATGATGTGCAAACAAATTACTGTTTTCACAAGGTTATGTATGTAAAATTCATACAAAATCAGTTTCAACGAAGACTGGAGCAAACAAGCTCTGTAATTAAATGGGGGTGTTTAAAAGATGACCTTGACCCTACCAATGGAACCCCTTACAAATCTGTGCAAATATTAGTCTAGTTAAACCTGTATTTCAACAAGAGCAATGGAGGATAAAACATTTATCTGTTCTTGAGGAACTACTAATCTAATGCCGTGAAAGCTTAATTCTCTTTCCTTCAAATAATATGGAAACTATCAGCTACTGGTCACAAAGAGATTTTCCAACATATTATAAAAAGAGGGATGAGTGACCTTCCTGGGTTTGGTTCGCAAACAGTTCATGAAATTTGCTCAGTGTTCAAAGTTTGAAAACTTTGAAGCAAAACCTTTTTGGCCAAAGTTTGCGAACTACACAAATCCTTGGTATTTGCGGAGAATCCCCGGTAGTGACGAGCCTGAACCCTATTTTAACATCTTTTTATGTGATAACAATTACTTCTGATGAAAAGTATTTGATACTACACCTCTATACTGCCTGACTGGCACAAGCTATGCTCGAAATGGCTGCATTGCTGACTTTTATTAGGCCATACATTTGGCTATCAGCATCTTGCCACTAAACAGAATCTGAATGCAGAAGTAAATATTTGCCGTTATTTACAGTACAATAAACCATACTAAGTGCTCAGCGCAAGAAGTACACTTGAGACACCAATTCATCAACATTCATGAAAGTAATCTTGATATTTATTGAGATAAATCACTTGCCAATGCATTCTGTTCCCACACAGACTGTAGAAATAGAAAAGCAAATATTCCTTAATGAAAACCATTTTAATTCCACTTTAATGATCTAAAAATAAATGTAATTATGCCACTGAGGAAAATTAAAACAGATAGCAGAAAAATTGAATATGACATACTATCCTGCAAATAAAGGTCCACAGACATCTGTGTAGATGTAGTTATATGTTTTTAGACAATTTATTAAAAATGGAGTGGTAAGTACATCCTTTAGGCTTTACTGCTGTGTCTCCAATGGAGGGATATACCCTTAGTATTTTTTCCACTGATCATGGAGGGAAATCTCCCCATTATGAAAACAAAATCCCAGCCCTATACAATGCTCAAAAAAAGCTTGTGACTATATTTAAAGTGGATATAAACTCAATTAATTGAATTTGGTCTAGGCACACATATCTGTAGTGTTTACTTATCTCTCTCCAAAGCCCTGAGTCCAGTGTCTTTCTGCTGTTTCGTTCCTTTGTTCTCAGCATGATAACTTCTGACAAGTTATCCAAGACAGGAGATAACACCAGCCCGAAATGTATGTCAGGGTGGGTGCTATAGATAGATATGTGGAGTGGGGGTGTGTGCCTTTCCTCCAATCAGCGGTCACACAGTATATAAGACTCCACTCCTAGTGCTGAATGAGGAAGTAAAAATTCTAACATGATGTAAGAATTCTAAAGAATATAGCAAGCTGAAGACAGCAGATATACATGTAAAACTTATGTAGGGAGATTTCTTTCATCTCGGTGTATCATCTGAGGCTGTTCACCTCACTGGGTATAAGAGAGGGTTTACATCCACCTTATTAAAGCCCTATAGCAACATTATTATAGGGCTCCCTGGTTATCTAGATTCCTTCTTAATAATAACCCAAACATCCTAAAATAGTTCTACAATATACTAACAGCTTTCAATAGCATGGCAGAAAGCCCATAAAAACTTCTGGTTTTATGCAGGACATGAAAGTATATCTCACGTTCAGTAAGTTTGTTGGATAATTTGCTTTATTTCAATTAAGTTGGTTTGTTGAGGTTGCTTGGGTTAGCTAATTAGATAATGAGCCCAGCTCAAGCAGATTTTAATTCTTTCTGAAACCGGTTTTTGTGTATGTCAGACTGGGGAGCACTGAACTACTTGTGTGGTGAAAGACAGCTCAAGATTGGAGAGACACAGCAAGGCAAGGTTGGTTGCTTCAGGTCTGTTACCCAGGGCAGCTATGTTGATGGGAACCCTCTAGCTACACTATCAAGAATAACTAAGAGAGATGGTTGTCATACCGAAGAAGTATAGTATGACGGCTGGATCAAATGGCAGCAGGACACCACAGGATCTGTGGAGTTGGGACCAGGAAAACCAGGAAACAAAGCCAGAGTTCGGTAAATGGAAATGAATGAAGGAAAGCAGGCTGCATAGCAGGCAGGTATAGGGCTTTGCAGCTAGCTTGCAAAAGCATTGCTTGGTCAGTGAGCTGAGCCAGTATACAATAGAGCTCCCGTAGCACAATGCAACAAACAGCAACACACTAATGTGCATTGCAGTTTGCCGTTAACAATGTTGCATGTACCTTTTTGGGTGAGTTTTAGTGGCATCAGGCATTAGGAGCATAGGCTAATAACCCATTCACACCTTGGCATCCTGGTACATTTGCATTGCATTAAAGGTAAGTTCATCTTTTCATACAAATATGAAAAGGTGAACTACAGTTGCTCAAAGCACCCTCCTTTTCCCCCCAGTCCCCGCTGCACTATTATAATGACCTTCTCCCACCACCTATGCCAGCCAGGGTAACTGTCTGCATATTTGAAAATTTCACTACACAGCCCCAGAGGCTGTTTGCTCTCATAATGCAATGCATAATTCGTAACCACATTAACCAATGCAAATCTCTTCTGAGCCTACTTTTTTCTTGGATGATGTTTTGTAAGAAAGATGAGATTCTCATTGGTTAACACAATGACAGGGCCACACTTATCAATGACACCTCCCCCTTGCATGTATTGGGATGGTATACAGTTTCATGGTGAAATCTTCACATATGTGGAATATTACAGCGGCCGGTTTGAGTGGCAGTAGAAGGTGATGATAAAAGATAAATGCAGTAGAGGGTGAGTGTATGGGAAGGGGGGTGTGAGCTAGTTCACATTTATATTTCTTTGAAAAGGTTAACTATACTAAAACATGTGTAACATTTATGCTACTGCAAAGAAATGTCAGCACAAAAGTGTGTTTCAGTGTTAATATACATACGTTAACACAGTGCAACAGCGTGAAGAGGCCTTTGAGCATTAACTCCAGAAACCTTCCAGAGATTTAGTTCTGAGAATTTTAGCATTCCCATTCATACTTGTGTGCTGTGGCAATGTGCGTCCTTTCAATGCACCTGTTCTATGTGTGATACATTGCAGTTCTATTCATGTGAATGGCACTCCAACACACTATACAGTAGACTGCCACATACAATGTGTCATGTGCGTTGTTATGTTGACAGCCCATTCATTATGAATGGGCTGCATTAACGCAAAGCATATTAACACATAGGCGATAATGCACCACATAGGATCAATATAAGTATGAATCAACCCCAAGTGTGCACATTAGGAACAACAGTCAATTTTGACAACAAACCATTAATACATAAGAAGGGCAGACTGAATGTGAAGTGTCAGCATTCTGTCTTCCTAAGTAAAATCAGCACTCGTTTTTTTGCTGTTGTAAACTTGAACCAAATGTGGGCTCATCGTTTTACTTCCAAGCAGGTAATACTATCTTTTTAATGAGCTAAGAGATAATAGAAAGCAATTCCAACTCAATTACATTGAATGAAGCAAAGGGTTAAAGTAAACCGTGCTTGTTCATTCATTACCAATGTTCATCCTTTTTTTTTCTCTAAAATACCACTGAGCAGAGTTGCATCACTCATCCCTGAAACCATTACTTTGATGGATTGAGAAATTACCAAATGTCTTTTAGTGCACATAACATGTTGTTCCTTATTTCAGAATCATCACTCATCTGTGTCTGTCACTTCGCTATGAGAAATGATATCGAATGTCATTTCTTATTTATCCTCCATACCTTCACCAGGGAGAAAAGCTCATAAAGATTGGCGTAAGCAATCGGTAGAACAATATGTTCCAAAGCATGTATCATGATTCAAATTAATTTATATTACCAGCAAGAACACTTATTAAATAAAAGTCATCTTGTTTGCTGCAAACATCAAAGACAATAAATTGCAAGAGATAAAATATGTAAATGTTTACTGTTTTTTAAAGAGTAGACCTCTGAGTAGTTGGTAATTAAATGTGCATTGCCATGAAACAGGTACATTTATTTATTTGATACCCATATTTCTTTTTATGCTGATCATTTCTTATTTTGGTGTTGTTTTGTTTTCATAGTAAAGTGATGGCAAAACTGCAGGGATGATGTCACTTGCAGGTTGAATCATTTCTTCTTGTTATGGTACCTGATTCATTTATTTAGCTGCCACTCACCTGCCAGTATTAAGCACAATGCCTTATCTGGAAAGACTTGAGGAAACTAGAAGTCAGATCACTTGATGAGGACTTGTCCAGTTGCTCCAGACCTTAGTAAATGAGATAAAGCTTCACCTTGCAAAGGGTACCCAATCATTTTCAAGGAAAATAAAAAAACAACAGCATTTTCGCTTGCACATGATTGGATAATGGAATTTAGCAGAGCTTCCCCTCATTTACTAAGCTCTGGAGCAACTGCTCTTGCCGAGTGCAATTGCACTTTGCAAAGTGCACAGTCCATGTACCTTTAGTAAATCAACCCCTATGTGTCTAGCCACCTGTAGATCATTGCCTAAACCAACGTTGTCATCATGAAAGGTATATCTTTAGAAATGCTATCTATGCAGAACTGTACACAATATACAGTATTTCTGAATCACATTACCCTCTGCCAATAATTATGTGTGCTTCCCCTGATTCATCTTATGAAACCTAAGGAACAATAAAAGGTGCTGTAGGAATGTCAAAGTGGCTGTTAGTATTGTTGGATATCATGTTAGTAATTTGCCATGGATGGGTTATGGGGTAGTTGTCAATAGGGGTGTATGCTGCACTTAAACCATGATGTGTCTCATGGTAAAATATTTCACTTCAGGTTTTGTATCTAGCTGAAAGGCCAGGGGGGTCCCTCAGTCTGTGTGAGAGAGATCCTGACTAGCAGTGTGGTTGGACAGCAAAGGAAGAACTTTTGGACAGGAGGCTAGATGTTTGTGCTCTAATTGAAGTATCCCTATAAAGAACTTTGTGTTAAAATTTGTTGACCACTATAAAAGCCCCTTGATATGAGTAAAGACATCACATCTGCTATACATAAAGCTAGACGGAATATCACTAAATCGGGACTTTTTAGGTGTCACAGGATCATAACTTTGACTTACTGCAAGTCATATAATAAAATCATCACTGTTTTAGCTGAACATTAAAACATGTCTAGAATGCAATTTCACAGTCAGATTGTAGAGACATACTGGCTACTCTTTAATCATTCACTAGACATAATTTATGTAGTCTATAGCTGTAAACTTCCAAGATGTAAATGGAATGGTGGTAGCTTTTTGAAGCCTTTCTCAGACCCTAGATCTGCTTCATCAGAAAAGTATGGGACCACATACATATGGAGTCACCCATCAGCATGTACAGTATATGTCTAAGGAGAGACTACAGGGGATATTGGGAGTCGCACCAAAACCAGTGCCACAAATATCTTGGTAAATAAAGATATGGAGAAATATTAATTTAGGAAGTTGCCATGGTACCACACAAGACTAAAAGGCCTTAATAAGCAGAGATATCAAAGTAAGGGGCAAATCCGCATCAATTTTACTTTGGAACCAAAAGACAATGGAAAAGTAAATACAGCTAATCAATTCCTGGTACAAACTCATATATGGCTCCCAAATTTCATGTGACCAATGGAACAGACTGCACAATTTTCCTGGGTGGGGGGGGGGGCACTATTCCATGGCATTATCCTTACATCTTTGAAGTTTATGGCTATAAACTACCTACACGTCGTCCAGTGGGTGGTGAAAGGGTAGTCACAATGGGTGCAAAATGTATCATGTATCTATATCATCTCTATATTCTGATTTTGAATTTGCATTTTAGACATGTTTTATATTTAGCAAAAAATTACGGTGATGCTTATGATATGACACAGCGTGTAAGTTATGACCTTGTGACACCTAAAAGTCCTGATTTAATTATATTCTGTCTAATTAAATGTTGTTGCTATAGAATAAAAGTGGGTAAGAAACCCCTTAAAATGGCATTTGCTTGTGGACTGTTATGCTGAGATCCTTGTTTTTTGCCTATTCCATTTGATATGTAATACTTTAAGTATATTTTATACTGCTACTTGCACTGTTAGTTTTGTCAACGAAAACATTTTCCTCATAATTTTCGTCAGCTTCTGGTTTCCATGGAGCTCCATGCTTAGGCCTGGACAGTACATTCCCCCATGAATGGCAGAGGCTGGATCTGGTCTCCCTTCTCGTGCCTGCCCCTCCCTTCGTGCAGCCGCCCCTGCAATGTACATGTGAAGAGGATGTGTGGACGGGAAAGTTTGAAAAATATGAAGCCACTGAGTGAGTGAGCAGTTCAGCACTGTGACCATACTCTCCCACTTCTCTGTCCTTCAATCCCTTCCTGTCATCTCTCCCCCTCCTCCTCTTTCTTATGTTGTCCCCCCAGCCGAACCTTTGCTTAGTTTTCTCTCTTCAGGTTATAATAGTAATTGGTTCTGAGTGCATTTAGGTGGTCTCACCATGCCTTTACCTTGGGTGACTGGCATTTAGGATTTTAAAACACTAGACTAAGACTAAAACTAAATTGAATTTTGCTGCCAAAATTAACACTAGCTACATGGAGTTGGCAGGATTGATACAGCTGTTGTTTTTACCCAGATATAAAGATCCCGGAACGCTATAGCAGCTCACCCCTTCAAATTATGGATTACGTACAAAAGCAAATATCCTCTCTCACATATACATGATTATCTTTTGAGTAATTCTGACTTTTCTGCTGCATCTCAGGATGTTTAAAACATTTTTTTTTGTCATATTATATTATAAGAATTATGTTATTTGCATTGCCTCTTTAAGCATAATACAACTCACAAGACGAGGAATAATATAAGTATTTACAAAGTAACACTGTTTTACTTTTCTTTTTTTGTCAGGTGTTCCTGATTCCACAGTCCAGTCAAGCATTAAATATGCTAGCTGGAATCATTTTTGATTGGTACCTATAGGATAAAAAAATCTAAGATGTTTGGGTTCCTGTAGAACTGGGGCGACTTCTCAGTCGGTCACCAGTTCTATAGACAGGACGGACTGCACCTAAATGATTAGGATGCAGATCTGCTGGGAGTGAAGATGGCCGAAAAGTTAGAGGGGTTATTAAACTAGGCGACGTTGTGGAGGGTCCAGAGGTAGAGATTGTCAGCAATGAACATATTCTATAGGGTAGTATTGGGGGCATTAGTGGTAGGTTGACTAAAGCACATAAACCTGAGGTAAGTATAGTAACAAGACCTATTTGCAATCTCAGAACACCCAATAAGAGAACAGTATGCAACCGGTCTAAACTACGTGCAATGTTCACCAATGCCAGGAGCCTGGCGGACAAGATGGGTGAACGAGAGATACTGTTGAACAAGGAGGATTTAGATTTTGTGGGAATTTCAGAGTAGGGATGAGCTTCGTGTTCGAGTCGAACCCATGTTCGACTCGAACATCGGCTGTTCGACCGTCCGTCGAATTGCGAACGTTATGGGCCGTTTGCGCCAAATTCGTGTGGCGCGTCACGGCCCATAATTCACTGCGGCATCGCAGTGCATTGCTGGCTGATGATTGGCCAAGCATGCACTATGACCCGCATGCTTGGCCAATCACAGCGCCGTCAGTAGAGAGAGCTGTAATTGGCCAAAGCCAGGGTGGCTTTGGCCAATTATGGCTCAGGGGATTTAGTACACGCCCCACACTATATAAGGCCGCCGGCACGGCGGCCCTGTGTAGTGTGTTCCGGTGTGCTGATAGAGAGAGAGACAGACAGTGTCATTTGATTTGAGTTAGCTAGATTAGGCTAGATCTGTTCCTGCTATTTACATTTAATGCAGTGCGTCCTGCTCACAGTGTTCAGCTAGATCCGTTCCTGCTATTTACATTTAGTGCAGTCAGTGCGTCCTGCTCACAGTGTTCAGCTAGATCCGTTCCTGCTATTTACATTTAGTGCAGTGTGTGCTGCTCACAGTGTTCAGCTAGATCTGTTCCTGCTATTTACATTTAGTGCAGTTCGTCCTGCTCACAGTGTTCAGCTAGATCCGTTCCTGCTATTTACATTTAGTGCAGTTCGTCCTGCTCACAGTGTTCAGCTAGATCCGTTCCTGCTATTTACATTGAGTGCAGTGCGTCCTGCTCACAGTGTTCAGCTAGATCTGTTCCTGCTATTTACATTTAGTGCAGTCAGTGCGTCCTGCTCACAGTGTTCAGCTAGATCTGTTCCTGCTATTTACATTTAGTGCAGTCAGTGCGTCCTGCTCACAGTGTTCAGCTAGATCCGTTCCTGCTATTTACATTTAGTGCAGTGCGTCCTGCTCACAGTGTTCAGCTAGATCTGTTCCTGCTATTTACATTTAGTGCAGTGCGTCCTGCTCACAGTGTTCAGCTAGATCCGTTCCTGCTATTTACATTTAGTGCAGTGCGTCCTGCTCACAGTGTTCAGCTAGATCTGTTCCTGCTATTTACATTTAGTGCAGTGCGTCCTGCTCACAGTGTTCAGCTAGATCCGTTCCTGCTATTTACATTTAGTGCAGTCAGTGCGTCCTGCTCACAGTGTTCAGCTAGATCCGTTCCTGCTATTTACATTTAGTGCAGTGCGTGCTGCTCACAGTGTTCAGCTAGATCTGTTCCTGCTATTTACATTTAGTGCAGTTCGTCCTGCTCACAGTGTTCAGCTAGATCCGTTCCTGCTATTTACATTGAGTGCAGTGCGTCCTGCTCACAGTGTTCAGCTAGATCTGTTCCTGCTATTTACATTTAGTGCAGTCAGTGCGTCCTGCTCACAGTGTTCAGCTAGATCTGTTCCTGCTATTTACATTTAGTGCAGTCAGTGCGTCCTGCTCACAGTGTTCAGCTAGATCCGTTCCTGCTATTTACATTTAGTGCAGTGCGTCCTGCTCACAGTGTTCAGCTAGATCTGTTCCTGCTATTTACATTTAGTGCAGTGCGTCCTGCTCACAGTGTTCAGCTAGATCCGTTCCTGCTATTTACATTTAGTGCAGTGCGTCCTGCTCACAGTGTTCAGCTAGATCTGTTCCTGCTATTTACATTTAGTGCAGTGCGTCCTGCTCACAGTGTTCAGCTAGATCCGTTCCTGCTATTTACATTTAGTGCAGTCAGTGCGTCCTGCTCACAGTGTTCAGCTAGATCCGTTCCTGCTATTTACATTTAGTGCAGTGCATGCTGCTCACAGTGTTCAGCTAGATCTGTTCCTGCTATTTACATTTAGTGCAGTTCGTCCTGCTCACAGTGTTCAGCTAGATCCGTTCCTGCTATTTACATTGAGTGCAGTGCGTCCTGCTCACAGTGTTCAGCTAGATCTGTTCCTGCTATTTACATTTAGTGCAGTCAGTGCGTCCTGCTCACAGTGTTCAGCTAGATCTGTTCCTGCTATTTACATTTAGTGCAGTCAGTGCGTCCTGCTCACAGTGTTCAGCTAGATCTGTTCCTGCTATTTACATTTAGTGCAGTGCGTCCTGCTCACAGTGTTCAGCTAGATCTGTTCCTGCTATTTACATTTAGTGCAGTGCGTCCTGCTCACAGTGTTCAGCTAGATCCGTTCCTGCTATTTACATTGAGTGCAGTGCGTCCTGCTCACAGTGTTCAGCTAGATCTGTTCCTGCTATTTACATTTAGTGCAGTCAGTGCGTCCTGCTCACAGTGTTCAGCTAGATCTGTTCCTGCTATTTACATTTAGTGCAGTCAGTGCGTCCTGCTCACAGTGTTCAGCTAGATCCGTTCCTGCTATTTACATTTAGTGCAGTGCGTCCTGCTCACAGTGTTCAGCTAGATCTGTTCCTGCTATTTACATTTAGTGCAGTGCGTCCTGCTCACAGTGTTCAGCTAGATCCGTTCCTGCTATTTACATTTAGTGCAGTGCGTCCTGCTCACAGTGTTCAGCTAGATCTGTTCCTGCTATTTACATTTAGTGCAGTGCGTCCTGCTCACAGTGTTCAGCTAGATCTGTTCCTGCTATTTACATTTAGTGCAGTCAGTGCGTCCTGCTCACAGTGTTCAGCTAGATCTGTTCCTGCTATTTACATTTAGTGCAGTGCGTCCTGCTCACAGTGTTCAGCTAGATCCGTTCCTGCTATTTACATTTAGTGCAGTGCGTCCTGCTCACAGTGTTCAGCTAGATCTGTTCCTGCTATTTACATTTAGTGCAGTCAGTGCGTCCTGCTCACAGTGTTCAGCTAGATCCGTTCCTGCTATTTACATTTAGTGCAGTCAGTGCGTCCTGCTCACAGTGTTCAGCTAGATCTGTTCCTGCTATTTACATTTAGTGCAGTCAGTGCTTCCTGCTCACAGTGTTCAGCTAGATCCGTTCCTGCTATTTACATTTAGTGCAGTCAGTGCGTCCTGCTCACAGTGTTCAGCTAGATCTGTTCCTGCTATTTACATTTAGTGCAGTCAGTGCGTCCTGCTCACAGTGTTCAGCTAGATCCGTTCCTGTTATCTTCCTACTGACAGGCAGGCTTGTCTGGTTACAGTATATAAAGCTACCTGAAGAAAATTACAGGTGTTCTATCCCAGCTTAGTGCAGCTACAGGCCATTAGTATGTCTGGAAGGCCAAGAAGGAGAGGCAGACAGTCACAAGCCAATAAGAGAGGGCAAGCAGGCTCTGTGTCTAGTGCTGGTCATGGAGACGGTGCATCCTCATCAGCCCGTGGCCATGGGACACGCTTGGCCTTTTTTTCAGCAGCTGGCCGTGTTGAGCCGCAACATGCAGAAAACTTGGTCGAGTGGATGACCAAGCCGTCCTCATCCTCCTCATCCTCTCTCACCCATGCCCAGGGTGCTTTGTCTGGCAAAGCAGCGGCCTCTTCCCTCAGCTCAATGTCATCAGTGACTCCTTCCCTAGCTCCACCATGTCCTCCTGAGGATTCCCTCGAACTGTTTGACCACAGTGTTGGGTACATGCTCCAGGAGGATGCCCAGCGTTTGGAAGGCTCTGATGATGATACTGAGCTCGATGAAGGCAGTAACATGAGCACGGACAGAGGGGGTGCCCAAGAAGGACAGCAATCTGGCAGTCATGCTCCCCCTGCTGCAGCATACTGCCAGGTTTGCTCCAGTGATGAGGAGGGAGGGGATGATGAGGTCACTGACTCAACGTGGGTGCCTGATAGGAGAGAGGAGGAGGAGGAGGAGGCGGCACATCACCAACGAGGCAGGATGCCCTCCAGGGGCCAGCCTAAGGGCAGCACATTGACTGCATCACACCCCAAAGCTCCACATGTGCAGGGCGCTGCAGTCTCTGCGCGTTATTCAAAAAGTTCTTTGGTGTGGGCCTTTTTTGAGACGAGTGCATCAGATCGCACCACTGCTATTTGCAACATATGTCTCAAGCGTATCTCGCGTGGCCAAAACATCTCCCGCTTGGGTACCACATGCTTGACCAGACATATGTTGACCTGCCATGCAGTTCGTTGGCAAGCATATCTAAAAGACCCACACCAAAGAACAAAGAGGATCTCTCCTTGCTCCTCATCAGCTGAGATTTCCAACCCCACTAGACCTTCAGTCCTCTCTGAGACCTGCAGTGAGAGGAATGAAGGTGTAGAATTAGGTGTGTCACAGCCAAGTACTTGTGGGCAATCTGCTTTTGGTACACCGACGTCAGATTGTACCAGGCAAATTTCCCTGCCCCAGCTGCTGCACCGCCGAAAGAAGTTTGCTCCCAGCCATCCACATGCCCAGCGGTTGAATGCTAGCTTGGCAAAATTGCTAGCACTTCAACTGCTGCCTTTTCAGTTGGTAGACTCTGCCCCCTTCCGTGAGTTTGTGGAATGTGCGGTTCCTCAGTGGCAGGTACCCAAACGCCACTTTTTCTCACGGAAGGCGATTCCGGCTCTCTACCGGCATGTGGAAGGCAATGTCCATGCCTCGCTGGACAGGGCGGTCAGCGGTAAGGTGCATATTACCGCTGACTCATGGTCCAGCAGGCATGGACAGGGACGTTACTTAAGTTTCACGGCACATTGGGTGACTCTGCTGGCAGCTGGGAAGGATGCAGGACAAGGTGCAGTAGTGTTGGAGGTTGTTCCGCCACCACGCCTCCAAAATGCTGATTGTGACACACCTCTCTCCTCCACCCCCTCCTCTTCTTCTTCCTCCATGGCCTCTTCCTCGGAACCAGCGGTGCTCCGTAGGCGTTCAAGGGGCTACGCAAGTACGCAGGCCAAAAGATGCCATGCGGTGCTTGAGCTGGTGTGCTTGGGGGACAGGAGCCACACTGGGGCAGAGGTTCTGTCAGCTCTGCAGGGGCAGGTTCAGAGGTGGTTGACGCCACGCCAACTTAAGGCAGGAATGGTGGTTTGCGACAATGGCACCAACCTCCTCTCTGCCCTCCGACAGGGACAACTGACCCATGTGCCCTGTTTGGCTCACGTCCTTAACTTGGTGGTGCAGCGGTTCTTGGGCAGGTACCCGGGCTTACAGGATGTCCTGAGGCAGGCCAGGAAAGTCTGTGTGCATTTCCGCCGGTCATATAATGCCAGTGCTCGGCTGACGGACCTCCAAAAGGAGTTTAACCTGCCCAAGAACCGCCTAATCTGTGACATGCCCACCAGGTGGAACTCGACATTGGCCATGCTGCAGCGGCTGCACACGCAGCAGAGGGCCATCAATGAGTACCTGTGCGACTATGGCACCAGGACAGGGTCAGGGGACCTTGGTTTTTTTTCCCCACGCCAGTGGGCCATGATCAGGGATGCATGCACTGTCCTGTCACCATTCGAGGAGGCCACGAGGATGGTGAGCACTGACAGTGCATGCATCAGTGACACTGTCCCCCTTGTCCACCTGTTGGAGCACACGCTGCGTGGAATAATGGACAGGGCACTTGAGGCAGAACAGAGGCAGGAAGAGGAGGACTTCCTTAGCTCTCAAGGCCCCCTTTATCCAGACAGTGTTCCTGCGTGCCCGCCGATCACACAGGAAGAGGACGAGGAGGAGGAGGAGGAGGAGGAGGAAGATTGTGTCAGTATGGAGGTGGAGCCTGGCACTCAGCATCAGCAGTCTTTAAGGGATCAGTCCCAAGGAACACATGGGCTTGTACGTGGCTGGGAGGAGGTGGCTGCGGACGTTGTTGTCCTTAGTGACCCAGAGGACTCCGGACCGAATGCCTCAGCAAACCTACGCTGCATGGCCTCCCTGATCCTGCAAAGCCTGCGTAAGGATCCTCGTATTCGTGGTATCAAGGAGAAGGACCAATACTGGCTGGCAACCCTCCTTGATCCACGTTACAAGGGTAAGGTTGCGGACCTTATCTTGCCATCGCAGAGGGAGCAGAGGATGAAACATCTTCGGGAGGCCTTGCAGAAAGGTCTGTGCAACGCGTTCCCAGAGACTGGGAGGTTACAAACTCCTGTTTCTGGACAACGTGTTGCTGAGGCTTCGGTCAGTCAAAGAAGGAGCGGTGGAGAAGGTGGCCGTCTGACCGATGCGTTCAGACAATTTTTTGGTCCGCAGCCCCAAGGTATGATCGGTTCCAGCAACCATCGCCAGCGTCTGTTTTACATGGTGCAGGAATACCTAGGGGCAAGATCAGACTTGGACACCTTTCCCACCGAAAATCCTCTGGGTTACTGGGTCTTGAGGATGGATCACTGGCCAGAGCTTGCACAGTATGCAATTGAGCTACTGGCCTGTCCTGCATCCAGCGTTCTTTCGGAACGCACATTCAGTGCTGCTGGAGGCGTGGTAACCGATCACAGGGTGCGTCTGTCCACCGACTCGGTCGATCGGCTGACCTTCATAAAAATGAATCAGTCTTGGATCACCACCAGCTACCAAGCACCTGATGCTGATGTAACTGAATAATTTTTTTCAGATCCCTTCAAAGACTGCCTATGCTGATGCTGAGTGACTATCCCTGAGTAATTATCCTCTTCCTCCTCAATCATCACGCTGATAGCTTGTAAGAACATTTTTGGTTCTGGGCGCCACCACCAGTGTCTAAGGCACAATTTTTCAGCCCCTGTTTAACAGGGGCGTGTAATTACAATTTTTGATGTAATACTTTGCAGCAGGGCTCGTTCCTGCATTCCAACTAGAGTGTCTGTGAGGGGTTGCAGTGTTGTGGCACCAGCACCAGTGCCTAAGGCCCAATTTTTCTGCCCCTGTCTAACAGGGGCGTGTAATTACAATTTTTGATGCAATACTTTGCAGCAGGGCTCGTTCCTGCGTTCCAACTAGAGTGTCTGTGAGGGGTTGCAGTGTTGTGGCACCAGCACCAGTGCCTAAGGCCCAATTTTTCTGCCCCTGTCTAACAGGGGCGTGTAATTACAATTTTTGATGCAATACTTTGCAGCAGGGCTCGTTCCTGCGTTCCAACTAGAGTGTCTGTGAGGGGTTGCAGTGTTGTGGCACCAGCACCAGTGCCTAAGGCCTAATTTTTCAGCTCCTGTTCAACAGGGGCATGTAATTACAATTCTTGATCTAATATTTCACAGCAGGGCCCTGTGAGGGCTTACAGTGTTTTGGCCACAGCAACACCTAAGGCCCAAATTTCTGCTGAGTATATAGGGCAGGACCCTACTTTCAAACATCTAACTTACAAACGACTCCTACTTGCAAACGGAAGGAGACAACAGGAAGTGAGATGAAATCTACCCCTAGGAAGGGAAATTCTCTCCTGTAAGAGTTAATATGGGAAAACAATTTCTCCTTTCCACTGATGCTTTCCAATCCTTGTTCCACAAAAAAACCCAAATTTTCAAAAAACATTTTTCATTGGGACAAAAAAGTGAGGTGAAATCTTCTGAAGAGGAGGAAAGACGCAAAACAAATGTCACAGGGGTGATAACCCTTCCCTATGTTTTCCAAAAAGCTTAGAAAAGATTTTTTGGCTGGAGCTAAACACGTTAAAAATGTTCAAAATTACAAACAGATTCTACTTAACAACAAACCTACAGTCCCTGTCTTGTTTGCACCGCCTGTATACTGCTGTTCAGAGTATATAGGGACCTTTCCTTATTTTAATTTGGGTGCGGGGTTCCCCTTAATATCCATACAAGACCCAAAGGGCCTGGTAATGGACTGGGGGGTACCCATGCCGTTTGTCTCACTGATTTTCATCCATATTGCCATGACCCGACATGACATTAAACCCGCAAGCAGTTTTAAATGAGATTTTTTCCTTTAAAAATGACATTTGGTGCAGGAACTGTTCTAAACATGGGAAACACGCGTCACTTTACAGGCATACTATAGACACCCCCCAGGTACGATATTTAAAGGAATATTTCACTTTTTTTTTTTTTACTTTAAGCATCATTAAAATCACTGCTCCCGAAAAAACGGCCGTTTTTAAAAGTTTTTTTTGCATTGATACATGTCCCCTGGGGTAGGACCCGGGTCCCCACACCCTTTTTAGGACAATACCATGCAAATTAGCCTTTAAAATGAGCACTTTTGATTTCGAACGTTCGAGTCCCATAGACGTCAATGGGGTTTTAACGTTCGTGCGAACTTGCGGTCCGTTCGCGGGTTCTGGTGCGAACCGAACCGGGGGGTGTTCGGCTCATCCCTATTTCAGAGACCTGGTTCAACAACTTGAATGATTGACTGGCAACCTTTCAAGGGTATTCCGTTTATCACAGGGATAGAGAGGATACAAAAGGGGGAGGGGTATGCCTATATATAAAGAATAATGTACAAGTGAATGTGAGAGATGACATCAATAAGGAAGCTTGGGAGGAGGTGGAATCCTTATGGGTAGAGCTCCAAAGGGATGAAGCTAAGGGGAAAATAATACTAGGAGTATGCTATAGGCCCCCTAACCTGAGGGAGAAGGGGGAGACAGACCTACTTTCACAATTTGGATTAGCAGCAAGGATGGAAAGTGTTATAATGGGGGATTTTAATTATCCAGACATAGACTGGGCGGAGGGAACCGTACATTCATCTAAGGCTTGCCAGTTCCTAAATGTCTTGCAGGAAAATTTCATGGGTCAGATGGTATACGCACCAACTAGAAAAAAGGCGTTATAAGATTTACTGATTACCAACAATACAGACCTGATCACGGTGTGAAAGTACGGGGCAATTTAGGAAACAGCGATCACAGGTCAATTGGCTTCAGTATAAATCACACAAATAGGGAACACAAAGACACTGAATTTCAAAAGAGTCAACTTCCCTAAACATCGAACCTTGCTAGAGTTTTATTTTATTACACATTTCTATGGTCTCTGATGTTCAGTAAATATATATAACATTAGTTATATATATATATATATATATATATATATATATATATATATATATATATATATATATATACATATAAAACCTTAAAATTAATTAACATCAGTTAATAAAATAATAACATTAAAATGCCACTGATGTGCTAATTGACCCTTCATAAAATTAAATTTTCCATCATGTCTCCTTATGATTGCAAAGGTGTTCCATTATGGTACATAAATGCATATTTTTAGAGACCGTAGGGTGAAGCAGTTCTAGTTATTTTATCATGCATACCAGATAGTTTCTATTTTTGGGATTGTGTTCAATATGTGCAAAGAGAGATCACACAAATAATTATAAGTATAGCATTTAACCGGTTCCTGACCGGCTCCTGTACTTTTACGTCGGCAGAATGGCACGGCTGCGCAAAGTAACGTACCCGTACGTTACTTTAAATTTGCCGCCGTGTGAGCGCGCGCTCCTGCCGCGATCTCCGTGAGTCGGGTCGCGGGTCACGCAGACTCGATCGGCGCGGGCATACCCGCGATCGCCTCACAGAGAGGATGTAAACAGCATCTCCCTGTTCTGCCTAGTGACAAGTGTCACTCGATCTCTGCTCCCTGTCATCGGAGCAGAGATCAGTGATGTCACACACCAGCCCATCCCCCTGACAGTTAGAAATCACTCCCCAAGGACAGACTTAACCCCTCCCCGCCCCCTAGTGGTTAACCCCTTCACTGCCAGTGTCATTTATACAGGAATCAATGCATTTTTATAGCACTGATTGCTGTATAAATGACAATGGTCCCAAAAATGTGTAAAAAATGTCCGACATGTCCGCCATAACGTCGCAGTCACAATAAAAATCGCTGATCGCCGCCATTACTAGTAAAAAAAAAAAATATTAATAAAAATGCCATAAAACTATCCCCTATTTTGTAAACGCTATAACTTTTGCGCAAACAAATCAATAAACGCTTATTGCGATTTATTTTTACCAAAATTATGTAGAAGAATATGTATAGGCCTAAACTGAGGGAAAAAAATGTTTTTTTTATATATTTTTGGGGGATAATTATTATAGCAAATGTAAAAAATAATGTGTTTTTTTCAAAATTGTCGCTTTTATTTTGTTTATGGCGCAAAAAATAAAAATCGCAGAGATGATCAAATACCACCAAAAGAAGCTCTATATGTTGGAAAAAAAGGACGTCAATTTTGTTTCAGAGCCACGTCGCACGACCGCGCAATTATCAATTGAAGCGATGCAGTGCCGAATCGCAAAAAACGCTCTGGTCAGGAAGGGGGTAAATCCTTCTGGGGCTGAAGTGGTTAATTAAGTAATGACAGATACATATAATAAATAATAGAAAATATAACAAAAATACTTAACTAAAGATGTTGTTTCACCATGGAGTCCCCACATGATGGCATGGCCAATTACCAGATTCAGATGCATGCCTAATGGCAGCTCTGATGTAAGACTAAATTTTCTAAGTTATAAATGTAGTATATATAGAATTTGTGTGTAAGGCATGGCCAACCCCTGGCTAACTCTCCTTGACCTATTAAGGACCTGGTCAGTTTGTAGTGACATTCCTTTAGTATCAACTACAGTAACCAAGATAACCAGGATATTAGAGGCTTTTTTATATATTTGTATGGCAAATAGACAATTATAAAAAGGAGATATGAAATTTACAACTCCCCATCACAAGCCTAGGAATAAATGTGCCATTAAGGAGATATTGACCAACAATGTGCAACCATCCTTTTTCCTGATATATTCATCCATCCCACACTGCTGTGGTTCTTTAAAGAGACATTTCTTATGATAGTGAGAGCAATGAAACATAGCTGTAATCATTCTTGATTAACTCTCATCCTCCCAGTTACCGACATCAATGCTAAAATAGATTGCCCATCTTATCAATGACACTTTTCAATAAATGTCACATACTCAGAGACAACTAGGTTTGATGCAATGAGTCATTTAAATTTTTATTTTTATTTTTTTCAAACACCGTTATCCTCTCATTTCCTTGAGTTTTATTTTATTACACATTTCCATGGTCTCTGATGTCCAATGTTTCACAAAAATGACTTATGATTACTTGTTAAAATACCATGTCATAACTAGATCAGCAATGTTAAAACACAAGTCTTAATAGTAATTCTCACTGTACACTTGTTTTCATATGTAACATTTAGCAAAATGACCAATGTGATCAATTAATTCTCTGACACTATAGTTGTATTTTCTCATCTTTATTTGACAGATATGACCAAAAAAAAAAAAAAAACAATTTTCCTTGTCAAAAGAAGTTTATTGAGTATACAATGTTATAAAGATACATAAAGTAAGTTTACAAGGATCTATAAAGTAAGCTCATTGTTTTACAGTAGGGTTTATATAGGTAAATATCATGAAATTTCAAATATTAAACATTGGGTTCACGTAAACCTAAATTAAAGATATATATCTTTTCCTTAGTTACTTTTGTAGGTATTTAAATGATTTATACCTACTATACATATTGTTTACAAGTAGAGTGTATATAGGTCAAATAAATTCTGATAATGAGCTTTAATCGTAAGGTGGAGAAAAGGAAAGAGAAAGAAGAAAAAGGGTTGAAAGGTAGAGGTATGGTCCACAAGGTTGTCCCGCTCGTCAGTTTATTATTCTTTTTAGTTCTCTTTGAAGCCTTAGAATGTGTGTCTCTGTAAATCATTTAATCTGTTACCATGGCAACAGGACAGAGTCATTGAAGTTTGACAGGAACTGTTGTTTTATCCAAGGATGCCAAAGTTTTTCAAATTTTGGAATTTGATTTTGATCGATGGCTACCATCTTAGCATGGGACATTGTATTATTCATTCTGTGAATTGTTTCTGCTAGTACCAGTGTAGGAGATTTCCATGCCTTGGCCACTGTTTGTTTTGCAGCCGTTATTAGTTGGATCATAAGTTTGAATTGAGAGAGTGTTAACCATTCCGGTTTTAGATTAAGTAAAGTTAAATATGGATCTGGTTGTATTATTTTTTAAAATATTTTAGATGCAATCACGAAGACTTCCTTCCAGAAGGTTTGGATTACTGGGCACGTCCACCATATGTGTAAATATGTGCCTATTTCTGGGCATCCTCGAAAACAAAGAGCTGAGGTATTAGGTGAATATTTTGCCACTCTAGCGGGTACAAGGTACCAGCGAGTTAGGACTTTATAATTTGTCTCCAGTGCTAAGATGTTGGGTGAAGGTGACTTAGATGTGAGCCATATGTTAGACCAGTCCGTGTCTTCTAAAGTTCGTCCCAGGTCCTCCTCCCACCTCTGAACGTAAGAGGGTCTATTAAGATTTGCTACTCCATATAATTGATTATAAAGTGATGAAATTGTACCTTTAGCAAATGGATCTTTTGTACAGATTGATTCAAAAATGGATAATTGGGATAATGGTGTATCCCCCTTTAGGAATGGTGTATAGAAATTTTTGATTTGGAGATATCTAAATATCTCAGAGTTTGGTAGATCATATTTTTCTCTAAGCGATGGGAATGAAAGGAATGATTTAGATGCTATGAAGTCATTTAGTGTCTGAATGCCTGATGTTGTCCAAGCTTTAAAAGAATTTGGGTAGATCCATGCCGGATAAAAGGCCGGATTTCTGATAAAAGAAAGGAGAGGATTGTGTGGAGATTGTAACTGATATTTGGTTTTTAGTTTATCCCAGAGAGATAAGAAGTGTTTAGTTATGGGATTATGAATTTTAAAGCGGTCTTTAGGATCAAGCCATAATAAATTTGATATTAATAGAGGGTCATTTTCTGAAGCCTCTATAAATACCCATAATGGGATTTCCTGTTTTGCATGGTATTTGGACAGACTGACCAAATGTGCTGCTCTGTAGTAGTTAGTAAAATTAGGGTATCCCAGGCCTCCTTTATTTTTGGGAAGATGTAGCGTGTGTATAGGTATACGTGGTTTAGAAGAGCCCCATATAAACGAAGTTGCTCTTTTTTGTACTATTCTCAAAAAATAGGAAGGAATTGGAATAGGGAGGACTCTGAATAGATAAAGCAATTTGGGTAGAATAGTCATTTTGATTGCATTAATCTTCCCTATCCAGGATAAAGGAAGTTGCGACCATTGTTTTATTAGATTTGTGATCTGTCTTAATACAGGAGGATAATTGGTTGAGAATAAGTCAGAATGAGATGCTGTTAAATGAATTCCAAGATATGGGATTGATTTTTCTGCCCATGTGAATGGGAGTGCAGCCCTAGCCAGGATCAATTCCATGTTTGTGAGTGAAATATTAAGCACTAGGCATTTCTTAGGATTAATCATAAGGCCGGATAGGGCTGCAAATCCATCAAGAGCTGGTATTAAGTTAGGACCAGAGACCTGTGGTGATGATAGAAAAAGTAATATATCGTCTGCAAATATACATAATTTGTGTGTAATACCTCCTACTTCAATGCCAGTTATAGTTTGGTTTGTTCTGATGTATTGGGCCATGGGTTCGAGTATAAGGGCAAATAATAAGGGAGATAATGGGCAACCCTGTCGGGTACCTCTTTCGATATTAAAGGCTTCAGATTTGTATCCAGCATATTGTATATAGGCTTTGGGTTTATTATATAATGCTTTGATCCATGTTAAAAAGTGGGGTCCAAAACCCCATTTTTGTAATGAATATTGCATATATTGCCAGGATACTGTGTCAAATGCCCTCTTAATATCGAGAGATAGAAAACATAAAGGGATTTTCCGTTTTTTAGCAATATGTGCCAATAACACTGCCCTGCGTATATTATCGCCTGCCTGTCTATTTGGCATGAAGCCTACTTGATCTCTATGTATTAATTTTCCTATAATGCTATTGAGGCGTTTTGCTATTATTTTTGCTAATAATTTAATATCGAGGTTTAACAGAGAGATAGGCCGATAATTCACACAGGAAGTATCATCAGAAAGGGGTTTTGGGATCATACAAACAATTGCCATTAGTGTTTCTTGCCGAAAAGAATGTTCATCTAGAAGTTTGTTAAAAGTTTCAGTGAGAATGGGAGAGAGTATTTCTGAGAATGTTTTATAGTATAAAGCCGAGTAGCCGTCTGGGCCTGGTCTTTTGTTAAGTTTTAGGTCTTTTATGGCGTTAGCAACTTCATCTATAGTTATAGGCTCATCCAAACTGCTTTTTTGATTCTGAGATAACTCAGGTAAGGTTATTTTTGAGAAGAAGGATTCAGCCTCTGTAGGATTAAATTCATTGTTTGTCTTGTATAAAGTTGCGAGATGTGAGTGAAATTTATGGACTATTTTAACTGGATTACAAGTGTAAACATTTTTTGATAATTTCAAACGTATTGGTTTGAAAGATTTGTTAGTTGAATTTAATGCCCGAGCCAAATATGTACCTGGTTTGTTTGTATTCATGTAGAAATTGTGTTTGGAGCGTTTGAGGGATTTATCAACTGACTCAGTGAGAAATAGATCGTATTCCAATCTAGATTTTTCCAGATGAGATTTTGTACTCTGAGATGGATTATCTTGAAATGATATGTAGGCTGCATTAAAATTGAGTTCTAGTTTTTTTGCTAGATTTTTGCGTTCCCGTTTAAATAGCGCCATTTGTCTTTGTATTGTACCACGCAAGACAGGCTTATGAGCTTCCCACAGTGTTATTGGGGAGATGTCTGTTGTATTATTAATTGATATGTATTCTTTTAAAGCTTGTTCAATGGCCATCTGATGTAGTGGGTGTTTGAGCATTATGTCCGGTAAGTACCACGTTGGGTCATGCGCTTTTGGTATGGCTGAGGCTATAGTAGTGTATACTGCATTATGGTCAGACCACGGAATCGGAATTATATCTGATGCAATAATTTCTGGTATCATTCCTATTGTTAGAAAAATATGATCTATTCTGGTGAAGGTCTGATGAGGGTGCGAGAAATAAGTGAATTTCTTTTTCATTGGGTTACTTTCTCTCCACGAATCTACCAGATTGTATTTGGAAAGAAGTTGAGAAAAAGGTAATCTAGAGGTTATTTTGGATGGTGTAAAAGGTGATTTATCTAGAAATGGGAGGAGGACCTGGTTCGAATCCCCACACATTATCACTGTTCCTATTTTGTGTGTATTAACCACTTGCCGACCGCCGCACGACGATGTACGTCGACAAAGCGGCACGGGCAGGCAAAAGGGCTTACCTGTACGTCCCTGCCTGCCCGCGGGTGGGGGGTCCGATCGGACCCCCCCCCCGGTGCCTGCGGCGGTCGGCAAATGTCCCCCGGCGACCGGTGGTGAGGGGGAGGCCATCCATTCGTGGCCCCCCCCTCGCGATCGCTCCCAGCCAATGGGATCATTTCCCTGCCTCTGTATTGTACACAGAGGCAGAGGAAATGATGTCATCTCTCCTCGGCTCGGTATTTTCCGTTCCGGGCCGAGGAGAGAAGACTGAACTGTGAGTGCACCAAACACACACACACAGTAGAACATGCCAGGCACACATTTCACCCCGATCCCCCCCCCGATCGCCCCCCGATCCCCCCCCGATCACCCCCCCCCCCTGTCACAAACTGACACCAAGCAGGTTTTTTTTTTTTTTTTTTTTTTTTTTTCTGATTACTGTAGTGGTGTCAGTTTGTGTCAGTTAGTGTGTTAGGGTAGTGAGTCTTAGGCCCCCTTTAGGTCTAGGGTACCCCCCTAACCCCCCTAATAAAGTTTTAACCCCTTGATCACCCCCTGTCACCAGTGTTGCTAAGCGATCATTTTTCTGATCGCTGTATTAGTGTCGCTGGTGACGCTAGTTAGGGACGTAAATATTTAGGTTCGCCGTCAGCGTTTTATAGCGACAGGGACCCCCCTATACTACCTAATAAATGTTTTAACCCCTTGATTGCCCCCTAGTTAACCCTTTCACCACTGATCACCGTATAACTGTTACGGGTGACGCTGGTTAGTTCGTTTATTTTTTATAGTGTCAGGGCACCCGCCGTTTATTACCGAATAAAGGTTTAGCCCCCCGATCGCCCGGCGGTGATATGCGTCGCCCCAGGCAGCGTCAGATTAGCGCCAGTACCGCTAACACCCACGCACGCAGCATACGCCTCCCTTAGTGGTATAGTATCTGAACGGATCAATATCTGATCCAATCAGATCTATACTAGCGTCCCCAGCAGTTTAGGGTTCCCAAAAACGCAGTGTTAGCGGGATCAGCCCAGATACCCGCTAGCACCTGCATTTTGTCCCTCCGCCCGGCCCAGCCCAGCCCACCCAAGTGCAGTATCGATCGATCACTGACACTTACAAAACACTAAACGCATAACTGCAGCGTTCGCAGAGTCAGGCCTGATCCCTGCGATCGCTAACAGTTTTCTTGGTAGCGTTTTGGTGAGCTGGCAAGCACCAGCCCCAGGCAGCGTCAGGTTAGCGCCAGTACCGCTAACACCCACGCACGCACCGTACACCTCCCTTAGTGGTATAGTATCTGAACGCATCAATATCTGATCCGATCAGATCTATACTAGCGTCCCCAGCAGTTTAGGGTTCCCAAAAACGCAGTGTTAGCGGGATCAGCCCAGATACCTGCTAGCACCTGCGTTTTGCCCCTCCGCCCGGCCCAGCCCAGCCCACCCAAGTGCAGTATCGATCGATCACTGTCACTTACAAAACACTAAACGCATAACTGCAGCGTTCGCAGAGTCAGGCCTGATCCCTGCGATCGCTAACAGTTTTTTTGGTAGCGTTTTGGTGAACTGGCAAGCACCAGCCCCAGGCAGCGTCAGGTTAGCGCCAGTACCGCTAACACCCACGCACGCAGCATACACCTCCCTTAGTGGTATAGTATCTGATCGGATCAATACCTGATCCGATCAGATCTATACTGGCATCCCCAGCAGTTTAGGGTTCCCAAAAACGCAGTGTTAGCGTGATCAGCCCAGATACCTGCTAGCACCTGCGTTTTGCCCCTCCGCCCGGCCCAGCCCAGCCCACCCAAGTGCAGTATCGATCGATCACTGACACTTACAAAACACTAAACGCATAACTGCAGCGTTCGCAGAGTCAGGCCTGATCCCTGCGATCGCTAACAGTTTTTTTGGTAGCGTTTTGGTGAACTGGCAAGCGCCAGCGGCCTAGTACACCCCGGTCGTAGTCAAACCAGCACTGCAGTAACACTTGGTGACGTGGCGAGTCCCATAAGTGCAGTTCAAGCTGGTGAGGTGGCAAGCACAAGTAGTGTCCCGCTGCCACCAAAAAGACAAACACAGGACCGTCGTGCCCATAGTGCCCTTCCTGCTGCATTCGCCAATCCTAATTGGGAACCCACCGCTTCTGCAGCGCCCGTACTTCCCCCATTCACATCCCCAACCAAATTCAGTCAGCTGCATGAGAGGCAATTTCTTTATGTCCTCCCGAGTACCCCTACCCAGCGAACCCCCCCAAAAAAGATGTCGTGTCTGCAGCAAGCGCGGATATAGGCGTGACACCCGCTATTATTGTCCCTCCTGTCCGGACAATCCTGGTCTTTGTATTGGTGAATGTTTTGAATGCTACCATTCACTAGTTGACTATTAGCGTAGGGTACAGCATTGCACAGACTAGGCACACTTTCACAGGGTCTCCCAAGATGCCATCACATTTTGAGAGACCCGAACCTGGAACCGGTTACAGTTATAAAAGTTAGTTACAAAAAAAAGTGAAAAAAAAAAAAAACACAAACAAAAATATAAAATAAAAAAAAAATAGTTGGCGTTTTATTGTTCTCTCTCTCTCTATTCTCTCTCTATTGTTCTGCTCTTTTTTACTGTATTCTATTCTGCAATGTTTTATTGTTATTATGTTTTATCATGTTTGCTTTTCAGGTATGCAATTTTTTATACCTTACCGTTTACTGTGCTTTATTGTTAACCATTTTTTTGTCTTCAGGTACGCCATTCACGACTTTGAGTGGTTATACCAGAATGATGCCTGCAGGTTTAGGTATCATCTTGGTATCATTCTTTTCAGCCAGCGGTCAGCTTTCATGTAAAAGCAATCCTAGCGGCTAGTTAGCCTCTAGACTGCTTTTACAAGCAGTCGGAGGGAATGCCCCCCCCCCCCCCCAACGTCTTCCGTGTTTTTCTCTGGCTCTCCTGTCTCAACAGGGAACCTGAGAATGCAGCCGGTGATTCAGCCAGCTGACCATAGAGCTGATCAGAGACCAGAGTGGCTCCAAACATCTCTATGGCCTAAGAAACCGGAAGCTACGAGCATTTTATGACTTAGATTTCGCCGGATGTAAACAGCGCCATTGGGAAATTGGGAAAGCATTTTATCACACCGATCTTGGCGTGGTCAGATGCTTTGAGGGCAGAGGAGAAATCTAGGGTCTAATAGACCCCAATTTTTGCAAAAAAAGAGTACCTGTCACTACCTATTGCTATGATAGGGGATATTTACATTCCCCGAGATAACAATAAAAATGATTTAAAAAAAAAAATGAAAGGAACAGTTTAAAAATAAGATAAAAAAATAATAATAATAATGAAAAAAAAAAAAAAAAAAAAAGCACCCCTGTCCCCCCTGCTCTCGCGCTAAGGCGAACGCAAGCGTCGGTCTGGCGTCAAATGTAAACAGCAATTGCACCATGCATGTGAGGTATCACCGCGAAGGCCAGATCGAGGGCAGTAATTTTAGCAGTAGACCTCCTCTGTAAATCTAAAGTGGTAACCTGTAAAGGCTTTTAAAGGCTTTTAAAAATGTATTTAGTTTGTCGCCACTGCACGTTTGTGCGCAATTTTAAAGCATGTCATGTTTGGTATCCATGTACTCGGCCTAAGATCATCTTTTTTATTTCACCAAACATTTGGGCAATATAGTGTGTTTTAGTGCATTAAAATGTAAAAAAGTGTGTTTTTCCCCCAAAAATGCGTTTGAAAAATCGCTGCGCAAATACTGTGTGAAAAAAAAAAATGAAACACCCACCATTTTCATCTGTAGGGCATTTGCTTTAAAAAAAAAAAATAATGTTTGGGGGTTCAAAGTAATTTTCTTGCAAAAAAAATTATTTTTTTATGTAAACAATAAGTGTCAGAAAGGGCTTTGTCTTCAAGTGGTTAGAAGAGTGGGTGATGTGTGACATAAGCCTCTAGATGTTGTGCATAAAATGCCAGGACAGTTCAAAACCCCCCCAAATGACCCCATTTTGGAAAGTAGACACCCCAAGCTATTTGCTGAGAGGCATGTCGAGTCCATGGAATATTTTATATTGTGACACAAGTTGCGGGAAAGAGACAATTTTTTATTTTTTTTATTTTTTTTTGCGCAAAGTTGTCACTAAATGATATTTTGCTCAAACATGCCATGGGAATATGTGAAATTACACCCCAAAATACATTCTGCTGCTTCTCCTGAGTACGGGGATACCACATGTGTGAGACTTTTTGGGAGCCTAGCCGCGTACGGGACCCCAAAAACCAAGCACCGCCTTCAGGCTTTCTAAGGCCGTAAATTTTTGATTTCACTCTTCACTGCCTATCACAGTTTCGGAGGCCATGGAATGCCCAGGTGGCAAAACCCCCCCCCCCCAAATGACCCCATTTTGGAAAGTAGACACCCCAAGCTATTTCTTGAGTGGTATAGTGAGTATTTTGCAGACCTCAGTTTTTGTCACAAAGTTTTGAAAATTGAAAAAAGAAAAAAAAAAAAATTTTTTCTCGTCTTTCTTTATTTTCAAAAACAAATGAGAGCTGCAAAATACTCACCATGCCTCTCAGCAAATAGCTTGGGGTGTCTACTTTCCAAAATGGGGTCATTTGGGGGGGGGTTTGTGCCACCTGGGCATTCCATGGCCTCCGAAACTGTGATAGGCAGTGAGGAGTAAAATCAAAAATGTACGCCCTTAGAAATCCTGAAGGCAGTGATTGGTTTTCGGGGCCCCGTACGCGGCTAGGCTCCCAAAAAGTCTCACACATGTGGTATCCCCATACTCAGGAGAAGCAGCTAAATGTATTTTGGGGTGCAATTCCACATATGCCCATGGTCTGTGTGAGCAATATATCATTTAGTGACAACTTTGTGCAAAAAAAAAAAAAAAAAATTTGTCACTTTCCCGCAACTTGTGTCAAAATATAAAACATTCCATGGACTCAACATGCCTCAAAGCAAATAGCTTGGGGTGTCTACTTTCCAAAATGGGGTCATTTGGGGGGGTTTTATGCCATCTGGGCATTTTATGGCCTTCAAAACTGTGATAGGTAGTGAGGAGTAAAATCAAAAATGTACGCCCTTAGAAATCCTGAAGGCAGTGATTGGTTTTCGGGGCCCCGTACGCGGCTAGGCTCCCAAAAAGTCCCACACATGTGGTATCCCCATACTCTGGAGAAGCAGCTAAATGTATTTTGGGGTGCAATTCCACATATGCCCATGGCCTGTGTGAGCAATATATCATTTAGTGACAACTTTTTGTAATTTTTTTTTTTTTTTTTTTTTTTTGTCATTAATTAATCACTTGGGACAAAAAAAATGAATATTCAATGGGCTCAACATGCCTCTCAGCAAATTCCTTGGGGTGTCTACTTTCCAAAATGGGGTCATTTGTGGGGGTTTTGTACTGCCCTGCCATTTTAGCACCTCAAGAAACGACATAGGCAGTCATAAATTAAAGGCTGTGTAAATTCCAGAAAATGTACCCTAGTTTGTAGGCGCTATAACTTTTGCGCAAACCAATAAATATACACTTATTGACATTTTTTTTACCAAAGACATGTGGCCGAATACATTTTGGCCTAAATGTATGACTAAAATTGAGTTTATTGGATTTTTTTTAGAACAAAAAGTAGAAAATATCATTTTTTTTCAAAATTTTCGGTCTTTTTCCATGTATAGCGCAAAAAATAAAAACGGCAGAGGTGATTAAATATCATCAAAAGAAAGCTCTATTTGTGAGAAGAAAAGGACGCAAATTTCGTTTGGGTAGAGCATTGCATGACCACGCAATTAGCAGTTAAAGCGACGCAGTGCTGAATTGTAAAAAGTGCTCTGGTCAGGAAGGGGGTAAAACCTTCCGGGGCTGAAGTGGTTAATCACTTGTAATATATGTGAGAGGAATGGTGTAGGTTGTTTGTTAGGAGCGTAGTAGGAAATCACCGTGATTGCTGTATCCATTATATAACCCATGAGTATCAGGTATCTACCTTCTGGGTCTTTAATTTCTGATGATAAGGTAAATGGTGTGGATCGGTGAAATGCAATTAGAGTTCCCTTTTGCTTGGTACAGGCAGAAGCCGTGTAAATTTGTTGATAAAAAGGAGAAATATATTTTGGAGTAGAATCTTTGGTGAAGTGTGTTTCTTGGAGGCATACTATGTGAGCCTTCTTGTTATGGAAAGTACGGAAGGCTTTGGTCCTTTTTTGAGCGACATTTATTCCCTGAACATTCAGGGAAAGTATATTCAGTGGTGCCATGGCAACAGATCAAATAGTTTTGACTTACTTTTTGTTATGCAGAGCTGACTGCGCAGATCAACCTGTGTGGACTGAAGAGATAAATAAATAGAAAAGAAACCAGTGAATTCTGGAGTAAAGAGTAAACAAAAAACATATGAGATTAGATGATACATTGTATAAATTATTTTTTGCAAGTAATCACAATTTACTTGTGAAAGAGAATAAATATCTCTCTCAGGGGAATAAGTGCCTTTGTCACACTCCCACATAATATGGTTGGGAGAATGAGGAGGGCTAATGGGGGTACACGGATCTTCCGCTTACAGGAGAGAAGTGCTATGTCAAAAGACATCAAAATGATGTTTCATTAATTGGAGTGCAGAATATAGTTTTTGTTGAAATTATTTATTCCAGGGTGGTTGTATATGGTTAGTCTTGCCCTAGGCTAAATAATTCAGTTAGAAAGGTACTGTTAATAACTTTGGTATTGATGAAGATAGTTTGAATTATTTTGGGATTTTAACCCTTTTAGAGTAAACAATTACATATTTTATTCATATGTAACTGTTTAGATATGTTAACTCATAAAATTGAGGTTGTATTGCTTCAGATTAGAATAAACAAAAACATAATTCTAGGAACTAGTTAGGTAATAATATATTTGTTTTAAGAAAAGAAAGAAAAAGCTTCCATTACTTCTGCATTATTGAACATATTTGTCCTAAAAAGTAATAAATCTATTGTTATTACCTGATAATATATAACTGAACAAGAATTTCCTTATTTCACTTATATATTCTAAGGCTATATGAATCAGAAGTAATAAGAAATATAACTGGAATGTAACATGATCCCACACAGTGTGTGACTATCAGAATGCAGTTACATTCAGTTATAAATACAGGTTTTTTTATAGAGAACCATCTCTTAGTATAATAAATAAAGAGATATCAGGAATTAGGATGTCAGACCATTGAATCTTCTTGGTCCATGGATGATGTGGCATAATGGCCTCTTTTGTGAGAATGATGATTCCCATTTTGTTCTGAAATTTTCTGGGTGCTGCCTGAAGGTGAAGATGATGTCATTCTTCTGTGTGTGGGAGAGTTGCTGCTTATGGGTTCTGTCAGATTTAATTTTAAAAGGGTTTGTTGTAGTTCATCTGCTGATCTGCTTCTGTAAATTGTACCTTGGTAGTTAAATCTGACTGAAAAGGGGAAGCCCCATTGATACATAATGTTGTGGCGTTGCAGTTCCATTAGTTGGGGTTTCATGGATCGTCTTTTAGTAATAGTAAGTTGGGATAGGTCAGCAAAAATTTGATAATTGTGTCCTTGAAAATTAAGTTCCTTTTTTTCCCTTGCAGCAATTAGTATTTGTTCTTTCGTTCTGTAATAATGAAATTTTGTGATTATATCACGTGGGGGTCCATCTTTCTTTTTGGCTGTGAGGGCTCTGTGTACTCTGTCCAGTTCTAAACGTTCAATAGGGATATCTGGCTTTAGTTCTTGTAATAGAGCAGTAATAGTAGATTGCAGGTCTGTCACAGTTTCAGGTATTCCCCTTATGCGCAAGTTTGAACGTCTGGCTCTATTTTCGTAATCTTCGAGCTTAGTTTGAAGTATTAAATTCTCTTCTTTTAATTGTTCCAATTCTGTTATATTTTCTTGGGTTGTAATTTCAATTTCATCCATTTTTATTTCTAGGGCTGCGGTGCGGTTTCCCAGCTCTCTTATTTCTTTGGTTAGGCTTTTTGTTATTTGGTCTGAGGTTTGTTTTAAAGCCTTATGAAGCATCTTTTCAAATTGTAATAATATTACTGGGGATGCTGAGGAGGCTTGTGGAGAAGTTTGTGAGAGGATTTGTTCTGTATCTGACTCAAATGGAGAGTCTTGCTGTGACATTTTCTGTCTGTGAGAGCGCCCTGATGCTGTATCTTGTGAGGTGACTGGAGCTGCTTTAGTTGCAGTGAGTGCCTGTGAGCTCTTTGTGAGGTGATTTTTATTTCTGCCACGGTTTCCTCCCAGTATCATATTTCCTGCCCAAACTTTCACAGTTTGTTCCCTGGGGCAAAAAGGTTCAAATGGATACCTTTTGAGCCTGCAGGCTCCGCTTTGTCCTTCTCTTCTCTCCTCAGCGGTGCGGAGCTCTAACAATGCATGTCTGCTCCCAGCTCAACAGTATTTCATTTTCAAAACAAAACAATTTTAAACAGAAAATGCTAAGCACTTTTTTTGATAAATTCAATAGTTCTCCTTTAAAAAAAAAAAAAAAACTTTTTCAATGGACTTTATTATTTATTATTATATTTTTTCCTTTTTGAAAAGTGTAGACAGTTGATCAATGCTTCCATGGTTAGATTTCAGTACTTTTCAACTATTTTGAAAACAAATTTTCAGCTATATTAAGTAGAGCAGCAATACTATATGAGCAATTATATTATAATGAATTATTCTTTCAGTATATACGAAATTGAGGCCAAATTATGTAAATGTGAGGCTAACCTTAAACATAATGAATTCATTACACGTTTAAAAGCTAAGTCATGTTATCTTTTGTGTTGTAGAATCATTGTGCTGCCACAAATATTGCATTTAAACCTGATCTCTATGTTTTAGTGAAATTTAAATAATTAGTTTGAACCAGCTTGGTCCAAAAGAAGTATTTAAACTTCACTAAAACATGGAGATCCGCTTTAAATGTCAATACAAAAGCTGTTCATACTTACTCCACTATAAGTTATTATGCAAAGTCAAACCACATTGAACAGAAGCACAAGTTTTTTTTGTGCTTTCTGTATTTTGCTATGGTGTGCAATGCAAAAAAATGAAATCCAAGATTTTATGTTTTATGTAAAGATAAAATGAAATAACCCCTTCCTAATTCACAAAGACATTTTGGCCACATGCATATGGTAAGTGTTTACAAATTAACTGTTACATCACAAGTTAATGTGATAAAGACTAAGGCCAGGTTTACATCATGTTAACATGCATTATGTTTACATTGACATGCATTGTGATGAGGAAGTTCATTTGGAATCATTGGGCTGCCAGAGCCCAACAATGGACCTAAACTGCCAACTGCCCTTTTTTTCTAATGCACCACAATGTGTAGATGGTTCACATCTGTATGTTGTGGTGTGTAAAGCACTGGTCTATTGTGGCTTACTTGAGGATGTGTGAGCGCAATGTACAGCTGTGTTTTAAAGCTACCATAGCACAAATATGTGAACCTTACCTTGGTTTAGACATGTAGATTGTGTACCCCTGGAAGAAAAAAGGCTAAAAAAAAGGAGAGTGAGACATTTGAAAAAAGTCTGGCATGCACACAGCACATACAAAGAGATTTTGGCCCCAAGAGCCATCAGAGTGGTCTAGCAAGGGCTTAAGCATAATGGCAATGATTGGGGAATGAATTATGATTTTGCATTCAGCATGCCGAATTAGGTTGAATACATTTCTTGCATTATATAGATTTTTGAAATTCCAGTTACAGGAACCATTATCTGTTATAAATAGAGTCTTTATGGTGTAAGGATGATAAAAAGTATCTTATTAAATGTGATGCTATGTACCTTATTAAGCAAGTCTCAAGGTGCAATGTGTAGAGGCATTCATCTGATGCATGAATAAAAATGTATGTAGAAATTCTTTAATGATTACATCAATGCTTGAAGAAAGCAGGACAATGTGACACATGAATGCCTGCAAGGTTAGTGAACAACAGTGAACTGGGCAGTCTGTTTCTAAGAAACTAATATCATAAACTGGATCTGTTTTCTTTTATGTTTTTTTACTTGAATTACTACTGTAATATTTTTCTGTAATGTTTCTTTTCTTGGCACCTGGAGACAAGATACAGCTGACCCGCATCAAACTATATAGTCAACATCCAATAGGATCAACATAGAATCGCATAGAAGCCCTAATAGGTTAATTTCATATATGCAAAAAGGCTGGCCGGAGGAGTCTGAAGGGTACATATCCTCCTCCCCTGTCTGATCCGGCGTTGGCCTCGGAACTCAGTGTTGCAGCCGACGCACGTCACTTCCGGTTTCTTGACAGAGCGGTGGTCGGCTGCAGCAGTCTTGTGGCAGTTCCTCTCCCGGTGCTCACGCCAGGCATTGGAGGGGGAGCCGCCCGCCCATCCACCTACTTCTCCTGGGCTCATGCCGGAATCCTAGAGGGGGTCTCCTACGTCCACTCTTTTCTCTGGTGCTCATCCGGCATCTTCAAGGGGGGGCGCCCACTTCTCCTCCCTGGCTCACGCCGGCATCATCGGGGTGGGGCACCAGTCCACCCACTCCTCCTCCCGGTGTCAGGGTCTTGGTAGGAGGCTGAGATGCTGGGAGGGCTCCCCTTGTGGCCGAGTGCAGCACAACCCTGAAGATGACACAGGGATGCGGTGCCCACAGAAACACGGGTTGCCTGGTAGTAGAAGCTGGTGCCAGAAGCTTGGTAGAGCAAAGTCACTGGAGGCAACTTGCTTAGAGTTCCAGAGAAGAGGACCAATGGAAGTCCAATAGCAAATCATAAGCCAGGCCAAGGGTCAAACACGGTAAGACAGTCCAGGAACAAGATCAACAAATCCAGGTGCAGGAGACAGAAGTATGCAGAGTCCGTT
The DNA here is from genome assembly GCA_037952925.1 of Lithobates clamitans. Classification (NCBI taxonomy): domain Eukaryota; kingdom Metazoa; phylum Chordata; class Amphibia; order Anura; family Ranidae; genus Lithobates; species Lithobates clamitans. The sequence continues at coordinate 1,420,234 of JBBGZY010001544.1, forward strand.
AGCCAAGCTGGGGTCAGATGCAGGAAGCAGGCAGGAGGAGTCAGAAGCAAACCGCTAGGTAGAGCCAGAAGGTCATGAGGAGCAGGTCAAACAAGCCGGGTCGGTGCACAGGAGATCAGGTAAGCAGGAATCACAAATACAGGTATACAGGAAGAGCTGATGAGAATCCAGCAATGTGGCACTGTGAGTGGAACGTTTAACTAAACAAGGCGCCTGTGTCACATTGTGCGCACACAATTGCATACGCGCGTTCGGATGATTGCGACGTTGTTGCACACGCGCATTCGTCTGATCGTGGCGCCAGGCGTTCGCCTAGTAGAGACATTGCGCATCCGCGTGCGCTGATGCGCGTTAGCGCGACCTTGCCTGTGCTGGTTTGCTAACCTTGCGGAATTGTGCATAGAGATGCGCCTATTTCCCTGACAGTTCCCCCCCCCCAAGGGGCAGCCTCCGGATGCCTAAACGTGCCCATTTTTTGGAGTACCTGCTGCTGAACCTCTGTATCAGCCTAGGAGCTTGCACATGACTTGCAGGCTCCCAAGAGTTCTCTTCTGTAGAATACCCCTTCCACTTAATTAGGAACTAAATTGTCCTACCTCTCCGATGACAGTCAAGGATAGATTCCACTTCGAATTTAGCTTCATCTCCAACCTGGACCGGAGGTGGGGGCACTTCTTCTCTCCCTGGAAAAGGACTAGAAATAACATGTTTAACAAGTGAAACATGAAATACCGGATGGATTCTGAAATACTCAGGCAAGGTAAGTTCAAAAGCTATAGTGTTAATTTCACGTTTGGTCTCAAAAGGACCCAGGAAATTGGGACCCAATTTCCGAAATGGGAATGGCGACTAGAGATTCACTGATGAGAGCCACACTTTGTCCCCTATCTTAAAGGTAGGGTTAGCTCTTCTTTTCCTATCATATTGTTTTTTATATTCTTCTTGGGCCTTCTTCATGGTATCCTGGAGTATTTGGTAATTTGCATGGATGAAATCTACTCTGTCCTGAACTGCAGGGACTGAAGATTCAGGAATGATGTTGGGTAAAAATGAAGGATAAAAGCCGTAATTCGCCCAGAAGGGTGATTGGTTGGTAGAAGCGTGCACAGAGTTATTATATGCAAATTCTGCACAAGGTAATAGTTGAATTCAGTCATCCTGAGAAAAAGAACAGAAGCATCGCAGGTATTGCTCTAGCGTCTGGTTGGTCCTTTCGGTCTGACCGTTACTCTGGCTGTGGATAAGCATATCTCAATTGAAAGTAGTTTGCAGAGATTTTTCCAAAACCTAGAGGTAAATTGTACCCCTCTATCTGATACGATGTTATCTGGTAATCTGTGTAATCGGACAACTTCCTTAATAAAGATTTTTGCTGTATCCAAGGCAGAGGGAGTACCTTTCATTGGCAAAAAATGCGCCATCTTGGACAGGCGGTCTACTACCACCAAGATGGTCGTAAATTCTTCTGAGGGGGGCGGATCCACGATGAAGTCCATGAAAATCTTCTTCCACGGTTGTTCTGGGACTGGCAATGGTCTTAACAAGCCCCGGCGTTGGACCGCTTGTTTCATTGGCAGGTTATGCAAGAGTTGACGTAGTCCTTACAGTCAGATCTCAAAGTGGGCCACCATAGGGACCACTGAACAAGTTCAGTTGTCTTTCGGACCCCAAAGTGACCAGCTAGCTGATGGTCATGAAAGGTCTTCAATACTTATAGCCTGGCTTGCTGAGGAACGAAAATCTTGTTTTGGTGCCATAGGAGTCCCTCTTGACTTCTCAGGGAGGAGACTTCTGCTTCCGTACACTGACTAGAGGCCTGCTCAATTGAGGATCTTAGGTCAGGTTGGATTAATAGAAAGTTTTGGAGAGACAAAATTGTACTGGGTGAAATTTCTTCAGGAGTGTCCGGGAACATCCGGGATAAGTCATCCGCCTTTCCATTTTTCGATCCTGGGCGATAGGTTATGTGGAAATCAAATCTAGAGAAAAATAGAGCCCATTGAGCCTGTCGGGGTCTCAAGCGTTTGGCCGTGTGGAGGTACTCTAAGTTCTTATGGTCCGTAAAAATCAGGATGGGACGAGTGGCACCTTCCAGGAGATACCTCCATTCCTCAAGAGCAGTTTTAATTTCTAAAAGTTCCCGATCCCCCACATCGTAATTTCTCTCTGGAGGGCTCATTTTCCGCGAGGAAAAGGCCACGGGGTGCAGTAATGCCTTGGGACCCTGGCGATGAGATAGAATTGCACCTGTGCCTACTTTCGAGGCATCGACTTCCAGAACATAGGGTAAAGCGGGATCAGGGTGTTGTAAAATTGGGGCAGAAGTGAAGAAGGTCTTAAGCTGGTCAAAAGAGGACTGTGACGCTGTGGACCACTGAAACTTGGCATGTTGGCGAGTGGTCTGAGTAATGGGTGCTACAATGGTGGAGAAATTCTTTATAAATCTTCTGTAGAAGTTCGTGAAGCCAATGAATCTCTGAACACCCTTCCTGTCAGAAGGGGCCGGCCAGTGAAGGATAGACTTCACCTTTTGAGGATCCATGGCAATTCCACCTGTGGTGATGATAAGTCCCAAGAATTGAATGGATGTCTTTTCGAAATCGCACTTTTCGTATTTAACGAATAACCCGTGGGTTTTGAGGATGCACAGTAACTTCTTAACATGCATTCTGTGAAGTTCCAGAGTGGCTGAGGAAATGAGAATGTCGTCGTTTCATCAGAGTCTTTCGTGTGTAGTATCTTGGTTTCAGCAGACAGTCATACTTTCATTGCCGATCAAGTTACTGGTGGCAGTAATTTCCAAGGGGGGCTTAGTCTGGTTCTTCCCCGTCGTTCTGTAGGTGGTGAGTCAGCCCACCAGGGTGTCCAATGGCAAATTTCCAACATCGTTTGTTACTTTTTGGCTGCCCTCTTTTCTGCGGAAACATTTTCATCAAAGTACTCATCTGGGGATTTCACGATTCAGCACTTGCTACAGTTAGGGGGGGTATTGGCTATCCAAGCTGATATCATCAATGCTTGAAGCTACCTCCATCAGACCTGCCTGTTGGGAGGTCAAGACAATGGTGCAGATTAAACATGTGCAATTAGTTTTGTAACTAATCGAATTTCGGCTGAATTTTGACTGTTTTGGACATTTGGATGCATCCGAATGTCCGAATAAAAAAATAACGAATTTCAACTAATACGAAAGAAATTACAGCGGATATAATGAATGAATTCGACATGATTCGGTAATTCGTTAAAGATCTAATGAAACAAAATTTTGTGCTGGAGGTTGGATTACTGGCAAAGTGCATTCCTGAGAACTGAGAGAGAAGGGTGTTGTATTGTATTTGAGCAGAGGAGAAGAGATATTGTCATTGTGTGTGTTATTAGATTCAATAAACAAACGACTTTCCAAACTACGAATCATTATCACAAATATATATACATATATTCGTATCGAATTTCAACTAATACGAAAGAAATTAAATTATAGCGTATATGAATTCGACATGATTCGAGATTCAGTATAATGAATATCGACACTCTACAGAAATAACAAATTATCCGAAAAGAAATTAACGTAACATAACAAATATAACAGAAAGAGATTATGTACTTTACGAATGACAACGAAACTAAACTAAATTAAATTTTCCGTTGTGCACAAGTCTAGTTCAGATGTCGTTTCACCATTGGGCTTACCCTTGGGTCAAAAACATTCCTTGCTTCGAAACCTTTGCCAGCACTTCATTGGACCTTGGGTACCTGCAGGGGGTTCAGGGGTTTAATTAATTTAGTTGATTTCCTGTTGCGTGGAGACCCTGGTTACCACCCAAGGATCTGCAGTCCCTCTCAGGGTGTGTGCTGAGCCAACGTCCTCTTGGCGGCTCACAAATTGGTAGGTCCAGGCCGTATATCATTATTTTCTGGATTCCACTCTTGGCTCCAATCCCTTTATTGGGAGGTTGCCTGGAGAACTGCTCAGGTACATCAGACCATTCATTTTTTTGTCCGATCCTCAGCCTGTTCCAACAAGGGGGCTTACAGTCACTTTGGTTATGCTGAATCATGCCACAAGACTTATTCCCCAAGATGGAGTCTGGCCCTCCTTCCCCTGTTCAGGACTCCGACTCGATTGTCAGGTTACAAGCAGAAACATGACCCAGTCAAATCATGTGGGACCAGTGTTCTGTGTGTCTGATATGGTTTCTCCATGTTTAACATTGCATTTTGCCATAGCGCATTGGCCTGATCTGCCAACTCCATCAAACACATCCATTAGGTATCCAGCACTTCAGACCCCTGCAACTCCTGCCAATTCATCCATTTTTGCGGCTCACCCTCTTAACTTCCCCATACCAAGTATAGACAGGCCAGGGGTTTGTGGGAATTTCACAGAGCTACTTAACTGGTGTGCGTTCTTGAAGTGTTCGATCTTCTCGGCCATTATTTCGCAGGGGCTCCCTGGGGCGGCCCTTGCTCCCTTTCCCCCACGTATCCTCTCACTACAAGCAGTTCGTTCTCATGTCTGGGTTTTCTCAGTAATCAGGCTTAATCCAATCATTCACGGGACATTGTTTTGGGTTCTGGGCAGTTTTGCAGGTTTCAATAGGGGGTTCCTGCTTATCATTAAGTCATGGGATAGTGGTTTTCCGCCTGTCATAGCGGATACATACCAGATACATATACTGAAGCCATCCAGGCGCGCTACTCTACTAGGCGGATTGTTACCTACCCCTCATCAAGCTTTCTTATCACAATTTGTGTCTTCTTGCCCTCTTTCAGGCATACTGACCAGCTAGGCCAAGGCACACCTCAGGCCTTGGTAGTTATGGTATCGCATTTCCAAGTGAAGACTCTGACTACAAGTAAGAAGGCTGGTCGGAGACCAGCCTGTGTCTGTAGGAGGAGTCTGAGGGGTACATATCCCTCCTCCCCTGTCTGATCTGGCGTTGGCCTCACATCAGGGTTCCCACCCACCCGTTTCCCCCCCACCCGTTTCCCCCAAACCTTCATATATACTTAAACACATTTTACATTTTTCATATTCATACATTCAGGGTATGCCCTCTTTCAGGCATACTGACCAGCTAGGCCAAGGCACACCTCAGGCCTTGGTAGTTAGGGTATCGCATTTCCAAGTGAAGACTCTGGCTACAAATATTGTTTGTTTTCAATCCCTTTGAATCTGCACCATTCAAAAAAAAAAAACTGAATGATTCAAAAATGAAGGTCCTTTTAAGGACTTCCTGATATATGGTAACAGTTGTTCCCCAATTGTTTTCCTTTATTAATTTTATTATTATTATACAGGATATATATAGCGCCAACAGTTTGCGCAGAACTTTACAATAGAAAGGGAGACAATACAGAGACAATACAATTCAATGTGGAGGGCTCTGCTCTTGGGAGATTAAAATCTAATAGGGAGGGGTTGGTGGAACAAAAGGTAATAACTGTGTAGGGTTCGGGCCGAGCAAAAGTTTGGCCCAAACTTCGCCCATTCGGGTGTTCTCCAAACACCCACATTTTCAATTTTCAAATTGTCAATGCGTTGTTGAGGAGCGGGGCTGGGAAGCTGGGCTACAACGGCTACCCTCTGACAGCTAAAAGAAAAAAAATGCTGGAAAAAAAAAAAAAGCAGGTGTAGGGTTCCCTGTCCATAACAGGCCCTTCGGGAACTTTATGCAAAATTTTAAAATGGGCAAACAGACAGAAACTTTAATGCAGAAGAGACATGCTTTGCCCCTTTTGCATTAAAGTTACCTACCTGCCTGTCTCCCCTTGTACAGTGAGCCGCACATGCGGAGCTCACAATACATGTTCAGGAATGCTGAATCTGACTGAACTCCCATGTATGCATGGGAGCAACATCATCCCCGCCCAGCAATCAAGACCCGGAAGCTGGGTGCTCAATGTTGACAGCGGCCAGGTGGAGAGCTCGGGGACGTAGCATCACTGGAGCCAAGGTGAGTATAGTTCCACTTTAACCTCACTTTGCTGAAGACCTACTTCCTGGTCTAAGTCCAAACCCCAGTAAGAGGGTTTCTTTTGAACACCATCTGGCTCTTAGACTCCCCGCCCTAGGGGATCTCATTGAACCATCCTATTAATTGGGTGAGTCCTGATACAAGGTCCCAGGTCTTCCATGGTTCAGCATGATACTGAGCCCTTTCTCTGGTCTTACATTTCCCAGTGTGATCCAGTGTGGTTGCCCTCCCAGCTGTTGGCTTACACTTGTCAGGTACACCTACTGCCTTTCCTTGGTTATCACTTACAATGTAGCTGGAGTATCCACATTAGCGCAATTGATATTCTGAAATTTTAGGGTTCTTGGAGACTTCTTTTTGAACCAAACGGTCCATTTTTTGGCTGAATTTGCTATGCCTGCCAGACTAGACTATTTAGTTGTTGTTTCAAATCTATGTGATATAGATTATTTCCTTTCAGTGGAATTACTGATGTTAAAAAAATTAGTGATCTTTTTAAATTCCTTGCCAGACACATAGGAAAGTTTCGGAATTTCTTTTGGGCAACAGGAGTCCCGCGATTTTGTTTATGGGATTTAGCCACAATTTTTTCGGCAATCACGGCAAAATCACACTGCGATTGGGGTGCCATTGAAAGTAATGGAATTGCAAGCGCTTCCCGCGTTTTGTGGCGATTTGGGAATCACGGCAATTCCGCCCACGATCCAGAATGCCTAGGTGTGAACGAAGCCTAATGGGCCGTACACACAATCGGATTTTCCCACAGGAAATGCTCGATGTGAGCTTGTTGTTGGAAATTCCGACCATGTGTATGCTCCATCGGACATTAGCTGTCGGAATTTCCGACAACAACTGTTTGATTGCATGTTCTCAAATTTTCCGACAAAAAACTCCGAAATTCCGAGCGTGTGTAAACAAGTCCGAGACACAAAATTCCACGCATGCTCAGAATCAAGTACGAGACAGAAGCGCTCGGTCTGGTAAAACGAGTGTTCGTAATGGAGATAGCACATTCGTCATGCTGCGAATTTTGAAATATATAAATGCAGCGCATTTTTCTTCTTTATAATGCTGGAATAATGAAGTTGCTTTGCTGCTGATATTCACACACAGTTCTGACAAACTAATTTCTTTATTATTTCTCGTGATCTCCTGAATAATCTTTATTTATTTTTTTTCACCAGATCTCCAGAATAATGTTTATAATTTTTTTTTTAGAGTGATCTACTTTTTTTTTTATCAAGATCTCCTGAATTTTTTATTTTTTTTTTATAGTGAGTCGTACATAGAGTTGTACGGGCAGTGTGCCACATGGGGAAAGTGTGTGGCTAGCCAAGTGGTTGAAGCTTCTGGAGAAGGATCCAGGGGGACCAAGGGTAGCTTCCGGATCTGCCGGATCTTAAGACTGTCAGGACTGGATCTTGATGGTAGATTCAGAGGGCAAACATCCACTCATATCCAGATGATATGTGGAGAATAAATAATGTGCTTCCACATAGTGAAGATTAAAGAGGTTGTTTATTGCTAAAAACCACCATACAGATAAAAGTGATCACGAAATGTAAAAAAGGGGAAGGCAATGTAGAGAGTGATAACGGCCTACAGAATACTATTAAACCCCTTATAGTTGTAATAGTATGACCCCGAGTTGGGGGGTGGGACAATGTGGATGTGCTTCCCATCTATTGCCCCTCCGCAGTTAGGGAAGTCCCACTGCTGAGCAAACTGGGATGCCACAGTCTGCCATTCCTGTGGGTTTGAAGGAAACTGTGGAGTCAAACAAGAAAAAAAAATAGTACTTTTGCACATAAACATTGCAAGCAGATTAGACACAAACCTTCTTGGCCAACATAAGTATAACATTTATTGAAATGAGTATTTAAAGACAAAAGCATAAGGTCCACTTATCAGATTCCCTACCCCCTCTGATGGCCCATTGTAAAAATTTTAGGGGAGGGGATGTTTTGGACTGGTAACCGTCTCCACTTCATTGAGAGCTGAATGCATACATATTGTGTGTTACTTTGGCCAGCCGCTCCTTACTTACACTATTGGCAGCCTACTGGACAGGTAAGAAGTGTCATAATACAAAAATATGAATACACACTGTATAAATTGAAGCACATTTTTACATTCTGCAATTGCCTATCAAGATAATAGGAGAACAAAACTTTAAACAGCACCATTTGAAAGTATTCAGGCAGGCCCTTGCACTACATGCTTTGGTGAATTCATCCATAAATATGACCACAAAAGAGGTATAGTGTGTGTGGGTTTGGCAAAGTCAGCAGACAGAGAATTGGTATCGGTTGACTTAGCGGTTGGGGGGGAGGGAGGGGTCCAAATGAGTTTTGGCCCAAAAAAAAAAAGCTTCTTGCCTGAATTTAACATGTGTACGCATTTTATGGGGTGTTTAGGTTAAGCACTACAAGGGAGCTGACAAAATACATTGTTAAGTGACTAGGCTAGGCATGTATGGGCCCAGGATAGCATGCTGGGGAGGTTAGTGAAGGCAAATATGCATGAAGGACAAAAAAGAAGCATTAAAAGCTTACAGCATGCGTGAGGACAAAGGGGACACTCACAGCATATTACAATTATGGTAAATAGGGAATGATGAAATAAATACAATGCATTAGCAAACATTAAAGACATAGAATGTGATGTTAAAGGATAAAACTTACCTTAATATAGTCCTTCTGCAGGACCTGTATGATGGCAGAACAGGTCTCTGGAATAATAAGTCCCAGACCCTGGGGGGAGATGCCTGTCGAGAACTTAATGTCCTGCAGACTTCTCCCCGTCGCCAAGTACCACAAGGTGGTGACGAGCCTCTGCTCTGGAGTGATGGCTTGCCGCATGCAGGTGTCCTGCTTCATAATATAAGGGGACAGCCAAGCCAACAGACGGTGAAAAACGGGGTCCGTCATCTGGAGATAATTTCTGAAATCATCAGGATTATTCTCCTGGATCTCCCGCAACAAAGGCATGTGCGAGAATTGGTCACGTTGGAGCAACTAATTATTCGTCCATGAACTCCTCCTCGCCCTGTTCATGGACTAGACTTGGGTCAAAGAAAGAACTCCAACACCAAGCCCCTGCACAGCAGAAACTCTACGACGAGTACGTACCCGCAACATGGCTAGAAAACGGTCGGCTGGTCAGAACGAACTAACAGAACGCACTGAAAATCAGAAAGAACCTGAGAAGAAAGATCTGAAAATCAGAAACGAGCGGACAAGAATGCACTGAAAAACAGATATGAACTGACAACACGCACTGAAGAACAGATACGAACCCACAAGCACAAACTGAAGAACACATACGAATTGAAAAGCACGAGGCTGAAAAGCACGAATCGTCTCTCACCAAACTTCTACTAACACAAGATTAGCAGAAGGAGCCCAAAGAGTGGCGCACTGGCTATTGAACTTCCTTTTTATAGTACCGTCATAGGTGTTGTACATCAGCACGTTCTTACCGATCAGAATTTTCGACAGCATTTGTGTGACCGTCTGTATGCAAGACAAGTTTGAGCCAACATCTGTCGGAAAAAAATCCACGGTTTTGTTGTCGGAATGTCCGATCCTGTGTACATAGCTTAAGAGTAATGGGGCATACACATGGTCGGACTTTTCATCTACAAAAGTCCGACAACCTGTCTGACAGACTTCCGGCGGACTTTCAGCGGACTTGCGGCGGACTTGTGGCAGACTTTCTAATGAACGGACTTGCCTACACACGACCACACAAAAGTCCGACGGATTCGTACGTGATGACGTACACCGGACTAAAATAAGGAAGTTGATAGCCAGTAGCCAATAGCTGCCCTACCGTGGGTTTTTGTCCGTCGGACTAGCACACAGACGAGCGGATTTCGGGGTCCGTCGTAGTTACGACGTAAAGATTTGAAGCATGTTTCAAATCTAAAGTCCGTCGGATTTGAGGCTGAAAAAGTCAGCTGAAAGTCCGGGGAAGCCCACACACGATCGGATTACCAGCCAGCTTTAGTCCGTCGGCATCCGTTGGACTTTTGTAGACGAAAAGTCCGACCGTGTGTATGCCCCATAACAGGGAGCTGAAAGTCCGGGGAAGCCCACACACGATCGGATTACCAGCCAGCTTTAGTCCGTCGGCATCCGTTGGACTTTTGTAGACGAAAAGTCCGACCGTGTGTACGCCCCATAACAGGGAGCTCTTTTGATCTTGACATGATGACACTACAGAAGTCGATCCCAAAGAGAACACTAGACCCTAGATATCTAAGGTTCAAATAAGACCCACCTGCATAATCCCTAAGGAGGTTCTAATCATTGGCACTTAATCTAGAACACCTGCTCTAATTTCATATATTTTAGGGGGGTGGTAAATGTAGAGGTATACTTACTTTGCATGTAACAGATCTGCACTTTTGTTAATCTAATATATGAGAATGAATATACCATGCTAATTGTTTGTTTTGGTGAATCAGTTTGAGTTAGGCTTATGCCACGTACACACGATTGGATTTTCTGATAACAAATGATGGATGTGAGCTTGTTGGCGGAAAGTCCGACCGTGTGTATGCTCCATCGAACATTTGTTGTCAGACTTTCCGCCAACAAATGTTGGCTAGCAGGTTCTCAAATTTTCCGCCAACAAATTTTTGTTGTCGGACTTTCCGATCGTGTGTACACAAGTCCGTCGCACAAACGTCCACGCATGCTCGAAATCAAGTACGAGCCAGAAGCGATCGGTCTTGTAAAACTAGCGTTCGTAATGGAGATATACATTCGTGACGCGGCATTATGAAATCTCTCAACGCATTATGAAATCTCTCAACGCACCGTATTTTCTTCTTCTTTATAATGTTATAATAATGAAGTTGCTTTGCTGCTGATATTCACAGAGTTCTGCCAAACATATTTTTTACTATTTCTAGTGATCTCCAGAATAAACTTCTTTTTTTTATTTCTAGTGATCTCCATAATATTTTTTTTTTTTTCGTTTTGTGTGTCAAGTTACCACAACACCATTATTATCTTGTATTTTTTAACCTCAAAAGATACAACTATGTTGGTGTCCCTTGTTAATTTGAGAGAGGTGTGTTTGAGGTGTAAGTTCACCCCTCGTCCTCTAGTTTAGGGCCTTCAGAATAATCTCTTTGCATATAGTGCATTGGGCCTAATGCATGTGTTCTAATTTGCTGGCAGTTGCACATCCAAATGCTTCGTGGCCACCAGGGGTCGTGGTAATTGCCGCAGTAGCATGTTTAAGGAAAACAGCCGCGGTCTCCTCCAGGTTCCTTGCCTTCCTGGTCCTTTTGGTTGGAGGGCGGTGGGGAGGAACCTGGGATTCGGTCAGGCTGCTTGCCACTGCCTCCTCCTGGCTGAGACTTTCCTGTGAATGAAAATGGTACTTAGTTTTAGGTTTTTGGTCATCAATCACACACAATTTTGAGCTCATGACTGTTGCAAATTGAATGTTAACAAATAGAAAAGATGATCATTCTGACCCCAGTATTTTTCATTCTTGTCCCAATAACATTTTTGGCTACTACTGTCTAGTGATATGTAAACCACCTTGTTAAATCAGAAATCAATAACACTTGTTAAAATCATTCAATTTTTGACAAGAAATATGTTCAACAATGCTATACCTGGGTCAAGCTGGGCTCCTCCACATCTTCTTCTTGGGTGGAAGGCCCAGGTTGGACCTCAGGAGCCTCAGCTGATGTGGAAGGAAGTGTTGATAGCAATGGCCTGGGTTCTGTCTGGTCGGACAAAAAATGCAGCCTGGGGACATATACATCATCTGCTGCTGCTCCAGATCTCTGGGAATCCTGGACTTTCTTCCTATTATATGTGCTCCTCAGGCTACTAATTTTGGACTTCAAAAAGTTGATGTCTGCCGTGGGATACATGGGCTTCACCAATTCCAACAGTTTATCCAGCGCTTCCTTCCTCTTTTGCTTGTTCAAATAGTTCCTGCATTGGACTTGGCAGAGACATGGCAGCTCCCTGTATTTGTCAATAAAGTTGGGCAGGAAATCAGGGGCTGTGAATTTGTCCACCATTTTATCTGCAAGACACAACACAAGACAAACCCTAATGTCAGGCTGTCAGCCTAATGTCATAATCTTGTCCCAATATAGGCCTCAATCTATAAGCAGTGTAAGCCACTGATGCTCCAAGTTACAATTGTACCTTCAATTAAAGGATCGGCGCTAACGATCCTTCGTCCTCCACTCACAGATCGTATGTAAGTTGCCTGCGCATTTTGCTTTATATACACTGCACATGCGTGAAACTCCACCCCTATCCTTCTTTCTAGTGTATTCCCCTCCTCTTCTCTTTCGGGGCAGTGGGAGAGCACATAACGGAGACACAGCAGGTGTGTGCTGTTATCAGCAACAACGAGGAAAGCCCAGAGCAAGGCAGTTCCGCATCCAGGAGGAGATATAAGGCCTCAAATATGTCCTTTCAAGAGATGGTGGAGATGGTGGACATCTTGAAGAGGACAGACTATGATGGGCATGGACCGTACAGAAACCCTAATGTGAGAAAGGCCAAGATCATGGCTAAAGTTGTCAGAAGTCTGCACAGGACTTTTGGGGTACGACGATCCAAGGAGAAATTGAGGAAACGCTGGTCAGACCTGAAATTGAGGGAGCAAGATCAGTATAAAAAGATCAGGAAAGTGCTGCAAAAAAGTAAGTATTTGTCGTGTATTCTTATTATTATTATTATTACTTTCGTGCTGGCCCATGTGCTTTTCTTTACTGTTGTACAAATTAAAATGCCAAGTTTGAGGTTCGTAGACACAGGAATCGTTTGTATTAAACATCGTTAGTTCGACAACTAATATGACGTTTTTGGCATATGCAGGTTAACTACATTTGTTCATGCCTATTTTGATTAAAATAAGTTGATTACATTGTTGTCTAGATGTGTTTGAAACTATAATGAAATGACAAGTTGATTAAGTGTAAGGAGAGGACACTCAGCAGCTGTTTACATATCTGGATGCAGGAGCACTAGTGTGGGACAGCATAACAAACCTTGTTATGGTGTCCCACGCAGGTGCTCCAGTGGATACTAGGGGTCTCTCCATGTGTGAAACTTGCACAAAACAGGTAAGTATTCCGGCTTTTGAAAGTGAAAAAATCATGTCTTCAGCTTGGAACTCTGCCAAAACTATTTCTAGCCTAAAATATCTGTCTGCAAAGTATACCTTTTTTGTATTCACATAAAAAATAGGGACATCTGAGGACACCAGTAACCCCACACCTAATGAACAAAGGGAACTTACCACACAACATGAGGATGTGGATGCAGAGGTTCAGGAAGTGCTGGATGAAGTGGTCGAAATGGTGTCGACAACAGGTCAGTGTCTAAGACCATAGCTTCAGGTAATAGATGGATGCCTGCATATTTATAATACATGGTGTTTTTTTTGTTTTTGTTTTTTAGGTGATGTGGATGTTGTGGAAGAAGAAACTCACTTCAGCAGCGCAAGTGCACAAGTACTCATCAGTGAGATCATGGTGTGCAATCATGATTTGGAAAAGATGAAGCAAAACATCCATGATGTTCAAAAAAGACTGAGCAACATCATTGATATTTTAGGCAAAATCTAAACCAAAATTTGTAAGTTGTCGTTATTGTTGTACGTGTTTTTAGTTTTAAATGAATTGCAAAGTCAAATTTTGAAGATGCACACAGTGTGTCGACATGTTCTATCTCCTATAATGGGATATCAATGTACGCGTTTTGTGAGTGCAACTCCTTCCTCCAAACTAAAGTAGGTGAGAGGAAGGGGTTGCACCCCTGAAACATGTCCATTGATATCCCATGATGGGAGATAGCACATGTTGACACACTGGGGGTCATTTACTAAGATGAATGCACTGCGCTGGTTCAGCCCTTAATTGGTGTGCTGGATAAATCCTTAATCCAGCATGTGAACCAGCGCAGACACAGGAGTACCCGCAACGCGAGAATGTTTCCAGCGCGATGGGATCGCACTGGTTCTCGACGAGGTACATCACGCACTCGCTGCAATAGGAAAAATACTCTTCCTATTAAAGCAGCGAGAGAAAAACCGGTGTGGGTTCCCCCCAGGGGCATACCAGGCCCTTCGGTCTGGTATGGATTTCAAGGGGAACCCCCTATGCCGAAAAAACACGGCGTGGCTTCCCCCCAAAGTCCATACCAGACCCCGATCCAAGCACGCAGCCCGGCCAGTCAGGAGCGAGCGCCCCCCCCTCCTGAACCGTACCAGGCCGCATGCCCTCAACATGGGGGATGGGTGCTTTGGGGAAGGGGAGCGCGCTGCGGCCCCCCCCACCCCAAAGCACCTTGTCCCCATGTTGATGAGGACAAGGGCCTCTTCCCGACAACCCCGGCCGTTGGTTGTCGGGGTCTGCGGGTGGGGTGCTTTTTGGAATCCGGGAGCTCCCCTTAATAAGGGGTCCCCCAGATCCCGGGCCCCCCACCCTATGTGAATGAGTATGGGGTACATGGTACCCCTACCCATTCACCTAGGGAAAAAGTGTCAATAAAAGAACACACTGCACAGATTTTTAAAGTAATTTATTAGACAGCTCTGGGGGTCTTCTTCCGGCTTTGGGGGTCTTCTTCCGACTTCGGGGTCTTCTTCCGACTTCGGGGGTATCTCCAGTTCTTCTCCACTGTCTCCGGTCTTTTCTCCCGTTGTTCAACCCGTTCTCCGCGCTGTGCGGGTCTTCTGCCGGTATCATTCGCTATCTTCTGCTCTTTTGCCACTCTTTTGCTATAGCGGAGGAGCCCGGTCTGCTGCCTTCTGCCTGCTTCCCTCTTCTCTTCTTCTCTTCTTCCGATGTTGACATGACGCTCTCTCCGGCTGGAATACTCTCTGGGCGCTCCACTCTGACTTATATAGGCGGTGACCCCACCCCTTTATGCCGTCACAGTCCCTGGGCATGCTGGGACTGTGACGTTTTAGGGGGCGTGGTCACCGGGTGATGTTGACCACACCCCCTAAAACGTCACAGTCCCAGCATGCCCAGGGACTGTGATGGCATAAGGGGGTGGGGTCACGGCCTATATAAGTCAGAGCGGAGCGTTCAGAGAGCATTCCAGCCGCAGAGAGCGTCATGTCAACATCGGAAGAAGAGAAGAGGGAAGAAGGCAGAAGGCAGCAGACCGGGCTCCTCCGCTAGCAAAAGAGCGGCAAAAGAGCAGAAGATAGCGGAGGAGCCCGGCAGAAGACCCGGAGAGCGCGGAGAACAGGTCGAGCAATGGGAGAAAAGGCCGGAGACAGTGGAAAAGAACCAGAGAGACCCCGAAGATGGAAGAAGACCCTGAAGTGGGAAGATCCCCCCTCCCTGGAGCTGTCTAATAAATTACTTTAAAAACCTGTGCAGTGTGTTTTTTTTATTGACACTTTTTCCCTAGGTGAATGGGTAGGGGTACCACATACCCCATACTCATTCACATAGGGTGGGGGCCGGGATCTGGGAGCCCCCTTATTAAAGGGGGCTCCCGGATTCCGATAAGCCCCCCGCCCGCAGACCCCAACAACCAATGGCCAGGGATGTCGGGAAGAGGCCCTTGTCTTCATCAACATGGGGACAAGGTGCTTTGGGGTTGGGGGGGCTGCAGCGCGCCCCCCTTCCCCAAAGCACCCATCCCCCATGTTGAGGGAATGCGGCCTGGTACGGTTCAGCCACCCCCTTTCCTGACTGGCCGGGCTGCGTGCTTGGATCGGGGTCTGGTATGGATTTCAAGGGGAAGCCCCTACACCGAAAAAACAGTGTGGGGTCCCCCCAAAGTCCATACCAGACCGAAGGGCCTGGTATGCCCCTGGGGGGAACCCATGCCAGTTTTTTATTTAAAATTTGGCGTGGAGTCCCCCCTCAAGATAGAAGTCGGAAGAGACCCCCGGAGCTGCATAATAAAAGACTCGTCAAAAACTGTCTACTGTATTTTTTAACACTACACTACTTTTTTTTACAGGTGAATGGGTAGGGGTATGATGTACCCCATACTCATTCACATGGGGGGGTGGGATCTGGGGGCCCCCTTGTTAAAGGGGGCTTCCAGATTCCGATAAGCCCCCCCGCCCACAGACCCCACTGGGCAAGAGTTGTCGGGAAGAGGCCCTTGTCCCCATCAACATGGGGGCAAGGTGCTTTGGGGTGGGGGGGCGCAGAGCCCCCCTGCCCCAAAGCACCCATCCCCCCCATGTTGAGCTCACTCGTCCCCTCCGTTTCCTGACCTGCCGGGCTGCGTGCTCGGATAAGGGTCTGGTATGGATTTTGGGGGGACCCCCACTCTATTTTTTATTTTTAATTTTGGCATGGGGTTTCCCTCCGAATCCATACTAGACCCAAGGACCTGGTATGGACCTGGGGGGGACCCCACGCTGTTTTTTTTTCAAGATTGTTTTTTTAACCGCCATTTTTTTTTACATTGAGCGGGAAGTCAGCTGATGACTCATAGTTGTTAAGGATGCGGCCGCCAGTTTCCCAGCCCCCTTCTTAGCAACCAGCTATATACAGTGAAAAAAAATAAATTAAAAAAAATGCAAAACGCGGTACTGGCGTTTTGGATGCAGGTCCATTAAAATCTATTACAAGTAAAACGCTGCATTTTGCAGGAAAAAAAGTCCCCAACCCTTTCCAAAAACACAGAGGCACAAAAATGCATTGATGTGAACATGTTCCATAGGAACCCATGTTAAAAAATTCCCATGCATTCCTGCAAAATGCATCAAAAAACGCATTAGTGTGAACAGAGCCTAAGGCCCTTTTCACACTGGGGCGGGGGGATGTCTGCGGTAAAGCGGCGCTATTTTTAGCGCCGCTTTACTGTCATTTTAGCGGCATTATTTGGCTGCTAGCGGGGCAGTTTTAACCCCCCACAGGGCGGTTTTAACCCCTCTGCTAGCGGCCGAAAAGGGGTCAAATCCGCCCGCAAAATGCCGCTGGATCTGCATTTTGCCGGCGGTATCACAGTGCTGCCCCATTGATTTTAATGGGGAGGAGCAGTGAGTTCATCGCTCCAAAGAAGCTGCTGGCAGGACTTTTTGTGATGCCCAGCCAGCGCACCGCTCTAGTGTGAAAGCCCTCACTGGAGTGAATGGAGCCACTTCTTTTTTTCAGGTGCTATTTTTAGTGCTGTAGCGCCTAAAAATGCTCCAGTGTGAAAGGGGCCTAAAAAAAGTCCTGCTAGCAGCATCTTTGGAGCGGTGTATAAACTGCTCCTGCCCATTGAAATCAATGGGACAGCGCAGCTATACCGCCGGCAAAACGCCAGAAAAACGCCACTGCGGTGATGTTTTGCGGGCGGATTTAACCCCTTTTCGGCCGCTAACGGGGGTTAAAACCGATAGCGGCCGAATACTGCCGGTAAAGCAGCGCAAAAAATAGCGCAGTTTTAAAAAGTGTGAAAGGGGGCTAAGGCTCCCCTCACATGGACGGACCTTTCCGGTCCGCCTTGGACCTGAACGGGCAATCCACAGACCTCTATGGAGGGTAGATGTCAGTGGTGACATGTCCGCTGACATCCAACCCACTCCAATCCTAAAAAGTGTAACGGAGGAAAAAACTTTTTTACTATCTGCGGATCGGATCGGGTGACGACGGACTCTACGGTCCGTCATCATCCAATCCCCCATAGAGGAGAGCGGCACTCTGACAGGTCTGTCCCTGCACAGTGTGCAGAGACAGACCTGTCATCTGCCTGCCCAGCGGGGATCGACGGAGCGATCCCCCGCTGAGCAGAGCGGGCTCCGTACACGGGGTTCAAAGTCCCATCGTGTGTATGAGGCTTAAACACCAGAAATTCAAGTTTTCATATCTTTAAAGGTCACCATACACTGGCCAATCAGTTAGATCTTCCACAAATTAGATTCAGTGCAAGAGCCTGTTTGATTTTCTACAATTAGAAGTAATTTTTATAGTGCATCTTCCTATTACCGCTTTAGCCTAATGCTCTCTTTCCACTATTTCAACACCAAAGTTGCGTGATTTACAATGTGCTTTTTCGGCTTGTTTTCCACTATTGCAGCTTGTCATGCCACTAGGGACTGAAAAGTTGCATCACAAGCTCTACCCCATGATTTACAATGAGTACCGTTCATATGTCTGCAACTTCAAGTCGCAGCAACTTCAAAGTAGTCCCTGCACTACTTTGGTCCCACTTTGATGCGACTTGAGGTCCATAGACCTCAAAAATACACAGGCATTGCTTCAAGTTTTGGCAAAAAGTTGGGGGAAACTCGCGGCAAAAAGCACGCAACTTTGGGCTTGCAATAGTGGAAACCGTGTCTTAATGCCGTGTCATGCAACAAATTCAAAACATCTGAGAAAAAGTCGCACTGAAGTTAGAATAAAGTAGTGCAAGAACTTTTTTTGGAGTTGCACGGGGGAACAATGAAATACATGTGTTTTGACTTGTCCTGCAAGTTCACATGTGTCAAGTCGCACAACAACTCGCAGTAGTGGAAAGAGAGCCTAAGGCCACTTGGGACTGAAAAGTTGCATCACAAGTTGTACCCCATGATTTACAATGGGTACCGTTCATATGTGTGCGACTTGCTTACGCACATGCCGTATACACAGCGGGCACACATCTTTATTACAGAAATCCATAGCATGGAAATTACCACTTGCTTACTGGGCACCTTATCCCCCCTGCTGTCCTGACCAATTTTCAGCGCTGATCCATTTTGAATGACGGTCATACTTAGCCAAATGTTTTTTCTTTGTTTTTTTTTTTAAGTTTCCACAAATAGAGCATTCTTTTGGTGGTATATGATCACTGGTGTGTTTTTTTTTCTTTTGTTCAAACAAAAGAAAAGACAGATTTTTATAAATAATTTTGTATATTTTTAGATATTTTGATATTAAATTTTGCAAACAGGTAATTTTTCTCCTTCATTGATGTACGCTGATGAGGCGGCACTGATTGGTTACACTGATAGTCAGCACTGCTTGGGATCACTGGTGGGCATTGATAGGTGGCACTGGAAGGGGGTACTGGTGGGCACAGATGAGGCAGAATTGCCTCTTCTGGACCAATGTCACTTGCACCTAAGCCGGTTATCAGCTTTTATTTTTATCCTCATGCTGTCAGCGTGAGTAGAAAAAAAAAAAAACAGATCGGCCCTTACTTCGATCTGTGATCACCCGAGTCTCAATGACTACGTCCTAGGACAGCCTCCTAGAAATTCAGGTCCACGCTGTGGCCGTCTTTTGGCTATAGCACAGACACCAAGTGGTTAATAGAAAAACACATGCAGATTTCTAGGACTGGCCAAAAATAATGTTTAGAGCAGGGGTCTTCAAACTGCATCCCTCCAGGTGTTCAGAAACTACAATTCCCATCATGCCTAGTCATGTCTGTGAATGTCAGAGTTTTACAATGCCTCATGGGATGTGTAGTTCTGCAACAGCTGGAGGGCCGTAGTTTGAGGATCCCTGGTTTAGAGTCAAAGGCAACTGATGACTTTCTAATAAAGGTCTAAATGGGCCATTAACATGCATCACAATTGAACTTAGGAATGTGTCTTTGCAAAGTTAAACTCATTTCTTATTTTTGCTTGGGGATAGACTGCAGAGGGATTATAAGTTTTGGGGGATGTCTACACCCCTGATAGGGTGAAGACACCTACCAAATTTTGCCAATTTCGCATTCAAAATTATTCACTTTCTGTCACATAGCCAAACAGGAAGTGAGGGTAAAACCCTACCAATGTATGTCCTTGGGGACACACAGGTCAATCCAAATAGTTTCCCTATTCAGGAAATTGCACTCTAGCATTTTGCCATGTACATCCGAAATTATTATGTATCTTGGGGTTTATTTACTAAAAGGTAAATCCACAGGTGCACTTAGAAGTTCAGTTGCTGGAGGGGGACATGCAAGGAAAAGAAAAAAAAAAGCATCTTTGCCTCTACATGATTGGATGATAAAATCACCAGTGCTACCCTTCTGATTTTCATCAACTACACTTGTATTGCAGAAAGGATTGCCTTTAATAAACCCCAAAATACCTAATAATTTGGGGTGTATACAACAAAGTGCTAGAGTGCAATTTGCATAATGGGGGCACTCGTTAGACTGACCTGTGTGTCCCCAAGGAAAAATTAGGGTTTTACTCTCACTTCCTGTTTGGCTATGACAGGAAGTGAAGCCAATTTTAAGAAAAGGGACAAAGCCCAACCTTTAAAAAAATAAAATAAAAAAATAAATATCTTGACTTCCCTCAAATGTCCACAATTGGAAAAGGATTGGCTTCAGCTTGATTTTAGTTCAGTGCTCTAAATCAGTGCTTCTCAACCCTGTCCTCAAGTACCCCCCAACAGGCCATGTTTGCAGGTTTTCCTTCATCTTGCACAGGTGCTTTAAATCAAAGTCAATGGCTTTGTATTTTGGACAGCTATTTTAGAGCCCTTTCACACCGGGCTGCCCATAGCGTCGGTTTAGCGGCGCATTTTGGGCGCTAGCGGGGTGCTTTTACCCCCCGCTAGCGGCCGAGAAAGGGTTGAAACCGCCCGCAATGCGGGTACTTGAGGACTGAGGCTAGGGATGAGCTTCGTGTTCGAGTCGAACCCATGTTCGACTCGAACATCGGCTGTTCGGTCGTTCGCCGAATTGCGAACGATATGGGCCGTTCGCGCCAAATTCGTGTGGCGCGTCACGGCCCATAATTCACTGCGGCATCGCAGTGCATTGCTTGCTGATGATTGGCCAAGCATGCACTATGACCTGCATGCTTGGCCAATCACAGCGCCGCCTGAACAGAGAGCCGTAATTGGCCAAAGCCAAGGGGGCTTTGGCCAATTATGGCTCAGGGGATCTAGTACACGCCCCACACTATATAAGGCCGCCTGCACGGCGGCCCTGTGTAGTGTGTGTTCCGGCATTGAAAGAGATAGACAGAGAGACAGTGTCATTTGATTTGAGTTAGATAGATTAGGCAGAACAGTCAGTCAGTTAGCTGCACTTACAGTGTATTGTGTATATATATGCATCCCAGGTGTTGCATATATATATATATACACTGTATTCAGTTTAGCTAGATCCGTTCCTGTTATCTTCTAGACTATTTACATTTAGTGCAGTGCGTCCTGCTCACAGTGTTCAGCTAGATCTGTTCCTGTTAAATTCTAGACTATTTACATTTAGTGCAGTGCGTCCTGCTCACAGTGTTCAGCTAGATCCGTTCCTGTTATTTTCTAGACTATTTACATTTAGTGCAGTGCGTCCTGCTCACAGTGTTCAGCTAGATCCGTTCCTGTTATCTTCCTACTGACAGGCAGGCTTGTCTTGTTACAGTATTAACAGCTACCTAAAGAAAATTACTGGTGTTCTTTTGATCCTATTAGTACCACGGTCAGGCAGCTAGACTATTTACATTTAGTAAAGTGCGTCCTGCTCACAGTGTTCAGCTAGATCCGTTCCTGTTATCTTCTAGACTATTTACATTTAGTGCAGTGCGTCCTGCTCACAGTGTTCAGCTAGATCCGTTCCTGTTATCTTCCTACTGACAGGCAGGCTTGTCTTGTTACAGTATTAACAGCTACCTAAAGAAAATTACTGGTGTTCTTTTGATCCTATTAGTACCACAGTCAGGCAGCTAGACTATTTACATTTAGTAAAGTGCGTCCTGCTCACAGTGTTCAGCTAGATCCGTTCCTGTTATCTTCCTACTGACAGGCAGGCTTGTCTTGTTACAGTATATAAAGCTACCTGAAGAAAATTACTGGTGTTCTTTTGATCCTATTAGTACCACGGTCAGGCAGCTAGACTACTTACAGTTAGTGCAGTGCGTCCTGCTCACAGTGTTCAGCTAGATCCGTTCCTGTTATCTTCCTACTGACAGGCAGTCTTGTCTTGTTACAGTATATAAAGCTACCTGAAGAAAATTACTGGTGTTCTTTTGATCCTATTAGTACCACGGTCAGGCAGCTAGACTATTTACAGTTAGTGCAGTGCGTCCTGCTCACAGTGTTCAGCTAGATCCGTTCCTGTAATCTTCCTACTGACAGGCAGGCTTGTCTTGTTACAGTATATAAAGCTACCTGAAGAAAATTACTGGTGTTCTTTTGATCCTATTAGTACCACGGTCAGGCAGCTAGACTATTTACATTTAGTGCAGTGCGTCCTGCTCACAGTGTTCAGCTAGATCTGTTCCTGTTATCTTCCTACTGACAGGCAGGCTTGTCTTGTTACAGTATTAACAGCTACCTAAAGAAAATTACTGGTGTTCTTTTGATCCTATTAGTACCACGGTCAGGCAGCTAGACTATTTACATTTAGTAAAGTGCGTCCTGCTCACAGTGTTCAGCTAGATCCGTTCCTGTTATCTTCCTACTGACAGGCAGGCTTGTCTTGTTACAGTATATAAAGCTACCTGAAGAAAATTACTGGTGTTCTTTTGATCCTATTAGTACCACGGTCAGGCAGCTAGACTATTTACATTTAGTGCAGTGCGTCCTGCTCACAGTGTTCAGCTAGATCCGTTCCTGTTATCTTCCTACTGACAGGCAGGCTTGTCTTGTTACAGTATATAAAGCTACCTGAAGAAAATTACTGGTGTTCTTTTGATCCTATTAGTACCACGGTCAGGCAGCTAGACTATTTACAGTTAGTGCAGTGCGTCCTGCTCACAGTGTTCAGCTAGATCCGTTCCTGTTATCTTCCTACTGACAGGCAGGCTTGTCTTGTTACAGTATATAAAGCTACCTGAAGAAAATTACTGGTGTTCTTTTGATCCTATTAGTACCACGGTCAGGCAGCTAGACCTTTTACAGTTAGTGCAGTGCGTCCTGCTCACAGTGTTCAGCTAGATCCGTTCCTGTTATCTTCCTACTGACAGGCAGGCTTGTCTTGTTACAGTATATAAAGCTACCTGAAGAAAATTACTGGTGTTCTTTTGATCCTATTAGTACCACGGTCAGGCAGCTAGACTATTTACATTTAGTGCAGTGCGTCCTGCTCACAGTGTTCAGCTAAACCTACAAATTAGTGGGGTGCGTCCACCTCACAGTGTTCAGCTAAAGCTACCTGTAGAAGGTTGGTGGTGTTCTCATACTACAGGCAGGCAGTTGATTTTGCTAGCTGCAGTATATATATATATATATATATATATATATATATATATATATATATATCCCAGCTTAGTGCAGCTACAGGCCATTAGTATGTCTGGAAGGCCAAGAAGGAGAGGCAGACAGTCACAAGCCAATAAGAGAGGGCAAGCAGGCTCTGTGTCTTGTGCTGGTCGTGGAGACGGTGCATCCTCATCAGCACGTGGCCATGGGACACGCTTGGCCTTTTTTTCGGCAGCTGGCCGTGTTGAGCCGCAACATGCGGAAGACTTGGTCGAGTGGATGACCAAGCCGTCCTCATCCTCCTCATCCTCTCTCACCCATGCCCAGGGTGCTTTGTCTGGCAAAGCAGCGGCCTCTTCCCTCGGCTCAATGTCATCAGTGACTCCTTCCCTAGCTCCACCATGTCCTCCTGAGGAGTCCCTCGAACTGTTTGACCACAGTGTTGGGCACATGCTCCAGGAGGATGCCCAGCGTTTGGAAGGCTCTGATGATGATACTGAACTCGATGAAGGCAGTAACATGAGCACGGACAGAGGGGGTGCCCAAGAAGGACAGCAATCTGGCAGTCATGCTCCCCCTGCTGCAGCATACTGCCAGGTTTGCTCCAGTGATGAGGAGGGAGGGGATGATGAGGTCACTGACTCAACGTGGGTGCCTGATAGGAGAGAGGAGGAGGAGGAGGAGGAGGAGGCTGCACATCACCAACGAGGCAGGATGCCCTCCAGGGGCCAGCCTAAGGGCAGCACATTGACTGCATCACATGTGCAGGGCGCTGCAGTCTCTGCGCGTTATTCAAAAAGTTCTTTGGTGTGGGCCTTTTTTGAGACGAGTGCATCAGATCGCACCGCTGCTATTTGCAACATATGTCTCAAGCGTATCTCACGTGGCCAAAACATCTCCCGCTTGGGTACCACATGCTTGACCAGACATATGTTGACCTGCCATGCAGTTCGTTGGCAAGCGCATCTAAAAGACCCACACCAAAGAACAAAGAGGACCTCTCCTTGCTCCTCATCAGCTGAGATTTCCAACCCCACTAGACCTTCAGTCCTCTCTGAGACCTGCACTGAGAGAAATGAAGGTGTAGAATTAGGTGTTTCACAGCCAAGTACTTGTGGGCAATCTGCTTTTGGTACACCGACGTCAGATTGTACCAGGCAAATTTCCCTGCCCCAGCTGCTGCACCGCCGAAAGAAGTTTGCTCCCAGCCATCCACATGCCCGGCGGTTGAATGCTAGCTTGGCAAAATTGCTGGCACTTCAACTGCTGCCTTTTCAGTTGGTAGACTCTGCCCCCTTCCGTGAGTTTGTGGAATGTGCGGTTCCTCAGTGGCAGGTACCCAAACGCCACTTTTTCTCACGGAAGGCGATTCCGGCTCTCTACCGGCATGTGGAAGGCAATGTCCATGCCTCGCTGGACAGGGCGGTCAGCGGTAAGGTGCATATTACCACTGACTCATGGTCCAGCAGGCATGGACAGGGACGTTACCTAAGTTTCACGGCGCATTGGGTGACTCTGCTGGCAGCTGGGAAGGATGCAGGACAAGGTGCAGTAGTGTTGGAGGTTGTTCCGCCACCACGCCTCCAAAATGCTAATGATTGTGACACACCTCTCTCCTCCACCCCCTCCTCTTCTTCTTCCTCCATGGCCTCTTCCTCGGAACCAGCGGTGCTCCGTAGTCGTTCAAGGGGCTACGCAAGTACGCAGGCCAAAAGATGCTATGCGGTGCTTGAGCTGGTGTGCTTGGGGGACAGGAGCCACACTGGGGCAGAGGTTCTGTCAGCTCTACAGGGGCAGGTTCAGAGGTGGTTGACGCCACGCCAACTTAAGGCAGGAATGGTGGTTTGCGACAATGGCACCAACCTCCTCTCTGCCCTCCGACAGGGACAAATGACCCATGTGCCCTGTTTGGCTCACGTCCTTAACTTGGTGGTGCAGCGGTTCTTGGGCAGGTACCCGGGCTTACAGGATGTCCTGAGGCAGGCCAGGAAAGTCTGTGTGCATTTCCGCCGGTCATATAATGCCAGTGCTCGGCTGACGGACCTCCAAAAGGAGTTTAACCTGCCCAAGAACTGCCTAATCTGTGACATGCCCACCAGGTGGAACTCAACGTTGGCCATGCTGCAGCGGCTGCACACGCAGCAGAGGGCCATCAATGAGTACCTGTGCGACTATAGCACCAGGACAGGGTCAGGGGAGCTTGGTTTTTTTCCCCCACGCCAGTGGGCCATGATCAGGGATGCATGCACTGTCCTGTCACCATTTGAGGAGGCCACGAGGATGGTGAGCAGTGACAGTGCATGCATCAGTGACACTGTCCCCCTTGTCCACCTGTTGGAGCACACGCTGCGTGGAATAATGGACAGGGCACTTGAGGCAGAACAGAGGCAGGAAGAGGAGGACTTCCTTAGCTCTCAAGGCCCCCTTTATCCAGACAGTGCTCCTGCGTGCCCGCCGATCACACAGGAAGAGGACGAGGAGGAGGAGGAGGAGGAGGAGGAAGATTGTGTCAGTATGGAGGTGGAGCCTGGCACTCAGCATCAGCAGCAGTCTTTAAGGGATCAGTCCCAAGAAACACATGGACTTGTACGTGGCTGGAAGGAGGTGGCTGCGGACCATGTCGTCCTTAGTGACCCAGAGGACTCCGGACCGAATGCCTCAGCAAACCTACGCTGCATGGCCTCCCTGATCCTGCAAAGCCTGCATAAGGATCCTCGTATTCGTGGTATCAAGGAGAAGGACCAATACTGGCTGGCAACCCTCCTTGAGCCACGTTACAAGGGTAAGGTTGCGGACCTTATCTTGCCATCGCAGAGGGAGCAGAGGATGAAACATCTTCGGGAGGCCTTGCAGAAAGGTCTGTGCAACGCGTTCCCAGAGACTGGGAGGTTACAAACTCCTGTTTCTGGACAACGTGTTGCTGAGGCTTCGGTCAGTCAAAGAAGGAGCGGTGGAGCAGGTGGCCATCTGACAGATGCGTTCAGACAATTTTTTGGTCCGCAGCCCCAAGGTATGATCGGTTCCAGCAACCATCGCCAGCGTCTGTTTTACATGGTGCAGGAATACCTAGGGGCAAGATCAGACTTGGACACCTTTCCCACCGAAAATCCTCTGGGTTACTGGGTCTTGAGGATGGATCACTGGCCAGAGCTTGCACAGTATGCAATTGAGCTACTGGCCTGTCCTGCATCCAGCGTTCTTTCGGAACGCACATTCAGTGCTGCTGGAGGCGTGGTAACCGATCACAGGGTGCGTCTGTCCACCGACTCGGTCGATCGACTGACCTTCATAAAAATGAATCAGTCTTGGATCACCACCAGCTACCAAGCACCTGATGCTGATGTAACCGAATAATTTTTTTTGAAATCTCAGATCCCTTCAAAGACTGCCTATGCTGATGCTGAGTGACTATCCCTGAGTAATTATCCTGTTCCTCCTCAATCATCACGCTGATAGCTTGTAAGAACATTTTTGGTTCTGGGCGCCACCACCAGTGCCTAAGGCACAATTTTTCAGCCCCTGTTTAACAGGGGCGTGTAATTACAATTTTTGATGTAATACTTTGCAGCAGGGCTCGTTCCTGCATTCCAACTAGAGTGTCTGTGAGGGGTTGCAGTGTTGTGGCACCAGCACCAGTGCCCAAGGCCCAATTTTTCTTCTCCTGTCTAACAGGGGCGTGTAATTACAATTTTTGATGCAATACTTTGCAGCAGGGCTCGTTCCTGCATTCCAACTAGAGTGTCTGTGAGGGGTTGCAGTGTTGTGGCACCAGCACCAGTGCCCAAGGCCCAATTTTTCTGCTCCTGTCTAACAGGGGCGTGTAATTACAATTTTTGATGCAATACTTTGCAGCAGGGCTCGTTCCTGCGTTCCAACTAGAGTATCTGTAAGGGGTTGCAGTGTTGTGGCACCAGCACCAGTGCCTAAGGCCTAATTTTTCAGCTCCTGTTCAACAGGGGCATGTAATTACAATTCTTGATCTATTATTTCACAGCAGGGCCCTGTGAGGGCTTACAGTGTTGTGGCCACAGCAACACCTAAGGCCCAAATTTCTGCTGAGTATATAGGGCAGGACCCTACTTTCAAACATCTAACTTACAAACGACTCCTACTTGCAAACGGAAGGAGACAACAGGAAGTGAGATGAAATCTACCCCTAGGAAGGGAAATTCTCTCCTGTAAGAGTTAATATGGGAAAAAAAATTCTCCTTTCCACTGATGCTTTCCAATCCTTGTTCCACAAAAAAACCCAAATTTTCAAAAAACATTTTTCATTGGGACAAAAAGTGAGGTGAAATCTTCTGAAGAGGAGGAAAGACAGCAAAACAAATGTCACAGGGGTGATAACCCTTCCCTATGTTTTCCAAAAAGCTTAAAAAAGATTTTTTGGCTGGAGCTAAACACGTTAAAAATGTACCCGTTCAAAATTACAAAGAGATTCTACTTAACAACAAACCTACAGTCCCTGTCTTGTTTGCACCGCCTGTATACTGCTGTTCAGAGTATATAGGGCCTGGTGGCCCCACACCTTTCCTTATTTTAATTTGGGTGCGGGGTTCCCCTTAATATCCATACAAGACCCAAAGGGCCTGGTAATGGACTGGGGGGTACCCATGCCGTTTGTCTCACTGATTTTCATCCATATTGCCATGACCCGACATTACATTAAACCCGCAAGCAGTTTTAAATGAGATTTTTTCCTTTAAAAATGACATTTGGTGCAGGGACTGTTCTAAACACGGGAAACACGCGTCACTTTACAGGCATACTATAGACACCCCCCAGGTACGATATTTAAAGGAATATTTCACTTTTTTTTTTTACTTTAAGCATCATTAAAATCACTGCTCCCGAAAAAACGGCCGTTTTTAAAAGTTTTTTTTGCATTGATACATGTCCCCTGGGGTAGGACCCGGGTCCCCAAACCCTTTTTAGGACAATACCATGCAAATTAGCCTTTAAAATGAGCACTTTTGATTTCGAACGTTCGAGTCCCATAGACGTCAATGGGGTTCTAGCGTTCGTGCGAACTTTCGGTCCGTTCGCAGGTTCTGGTGCGAACCGAACCGGGGGGTGTTAGGCTCATCCCTAACTGAGGCTGAAAACCACTGCTCAAAAAGAAAATTGAATACTTACCACTCTGAAATGTTACTTTCCTGGTCACTATCCATGGCAGCATACGCACAATCCATGCATGTGCTACCATGAAGGCACCAGGAAAGTAACTAAAAAATAAAAAAAAATGAAAAAGGGATTTGTCCAAGACATGCCAATCAGCCTAGTTAAGCTGCAGCTGGGAAATCTGATGCATGAAAAGAACACACATAAAACAAAATAATTTGAAATAATTTTATTGGTCCAA
Source organism: Lithobates clamitans (assembly GCA_037952925.1). Lineage (NCBI taxonomy): Eukaryota > Metazoa > Chordata > Amphibia > Anura > Ranidae > Lithobates > Lithobates clamitans. Next base: position 1,448,657 of record JBBGZY010001544.1, read on the forward strand.
AAAAAAAAAAAACAGGACTTGGAAAAGAAGCAAGGAAAGCAAAATACCCACATGTATGTTAATTTGAGACACTAACAGAATAGGTTTGACTCTTTTGCAGTGTAAATTAACAGGAGTTAAAAGGAGTGCACCCACAAATGGACATCTATTAAGGATTAAAACAACATTAGGCACAACATCTTGAGAAAGAATTTTAAAAATAAGGCAGCACAGACAGTTAAATCAAAGTGAACAACCTAAACACAACAAAAATTGCCAACATAAAAAAGATTTCATGGGAAAATAACCACCACCCCAAAAAAACCCAGCAAACCAAAGTAACAAATAAATTGCATAAAAACATCTGTTTTGCAACAACATAACAAACAAAATACATATAGAAAATAGATAGATTGCTATATGCAAGCTTTATATAACATAGGTTTGTGTGCTAATGAGGCAATTGAAAACACATGGACAGTCCATTAAACACACAAAATGCAAGTTCACCCAATGTAGAGACTGAACTTCAAAGTGGGTACACCTGTTAAGGATGTCCATAAATTACTAACCCAAAAAACACACTCTGAGCATGCCCAGAAACATTCAAGTGCTGTTCACACACAAAAAGCACCACCAAATAATACCAAAGTCCCTGAGCATGCTCAGAACAACCCAAATGCAGCTAGCACAAAATAAGCCACCACACTGTCCAAAATTAGGCACATCATCCAGCATGCACCAAAATTACAGATGGGACAAAACACCCCCCAGTCCAGGGGGGCAACTATAGAGCCTAACATATGCAAAAGTTATACAACAAATACCATTGCAGTCTAAGGGAACTGACTTGGCAATTTTACTAGTTCCCACTTGGCTGGCTTATCTTCTAGTTATTGGCCTTAAAATGAGTATGGGGCCCAGGTCCTATCCTAAGGGACATATATCAATGTCACCAATTGGACAACCCCAAAAACGATACAAGGAGAAATGCCTTTAAATATGCCAAATTGCTTAAGGGCCAGTTCACACCAATGCATATTTTATGCATCAAAAATGCATGGAAATTTGGTTATATGGTGTGCAATGGCAAAGTTCACACCAGTGCTTGCCGTTCCAGTGTGTTCCAGTTCCAGAAAAAAAATATATAGGTATAGCCGCGGTATAGCCGGGCTGCCCCATTGATTTCAGTGAATACATCGCTCCTTCACTGCTCCAAAGATGCTGTTTGCAGGATTTTTTTTTGCTCTCCTGCCAGCGCACCGCTTCAGTGTGAAAGCCAAAGAAACAGCAGCGATAGTTTTAGGTCAGTTTGCAGGCGCTATTTTTAGCGCAATAACGCCTGCAAACCGCCCCAGTGTGAAAGGGGCCTTATGGTTAAGAAAAAAGAGGGGGGAAAAAAGCACTGGACTGCATCAAAAACGCACCAAAAATGCACTGGAACGCATAAAAAACGTGCATGTAGAAAAGCACCTGGAACGCATCCGGACTGCATTTCTATGGTGTGAACTGGCCCTGAGGGCCCTAAGGGCAAGATCACACCATAGAAACGCAGTACGTACACGTTCCAGGTGCTTTTCTGCATGCACGTTTTTTATGCGTTCCAGTGTGTTTTTGGTGCATTTTTGATACAGTCCAGTGCTTCCCCCCCTCTTTTTTCTTAACCTTAAATAAGGAAAAGTGTGTTGCAGTGCGTTTTTGGTGCATTTTACAGTGTTCCAGTACAGTCCAGTGCATAAAAAATGCAGCATGTTCGACTTTTTTTCTTGGGAACTGGAAACGCACTGGAACTGCAAGCACTGGTGTGAACTATGCCATTGAAAACCATATAACCTACTTTCCGTGCGTTTTTGATGCAGAAAAAAAAAGCAGTGGACTGCATGTGGTGTGAACTGGCCCTTAAGGAATAAAAGTTATTTAAAACTACTCGCGGCTATAATGAAATGTCGGTCCGGCAATTAGGGATGAGCCGAACACCCCCCTGTTCGGTTCGCACCAGAACTTGCGAACAGGCAAAAAATGTGTTCGAACACACGAACACCATTAAAGTCTATGAGACAAGAACATGAATAATCAAAAGTGCAAATTTTAAAGGCTTATATGCAAGTTATTGTCATAAAAAGTGTTTGGGGACCTGGGTCCTGCCCCAGGGGACATGGATCAATGCAAAAAAAAGTTTTAAAAACGGACGTTTTTTCAGGAGCAGTGATTTTAATAATGCTTAAAGTGAAACACTAAAAGTGTAATATTCCTTTAAGTTTCATTCCTGGGGGGTGTCTATAGTATGCCTGTAAAGGGGCACATGTTTCCCGTGTTTAGAACAGTCTGACAGCAAAATGACATTTCAAAGGAAAAAATGTCATTTAAAACTAATCGCGGCTATAATGAATTGCCGGTCCGACAATACACATAAAAGTTCATTGATAAAAACGGCATGGCGTGGGGTCCCCCCAAAAATCCATACCAGACCCTTATCCGAGCACGCAACCTGGCAGGCCGCAGGAAAAGAGGGGGGCGAGAGAGCGCCCCCCCTCCTGAACCCTACCAGGCCACATGCCCTCAACATTGGGAGGGTGCTTTGGGGTAGCCCCCCAAAACACCTTGTCCCCATGTTGATGAGGACAGGGGCCTCATCCCCACAACCCTGGCCGTTGGTTGTGGGGGTCTGCGGGCGGGGGGCTTATCGGAATCTGGAAGCCCCCTTTAACAAGGGGACCCCCAGATCCCGGCCCTCCCCCCTGTGTGAAATGGTAAGGGGGTACAAAAGTACCCCTACCATTTTACAAAAAAACAGTCAAAAATGTTAAAAATGACAAGAGAGTTTTTGATAATTCCTTTATTTCTTCTATTTTCTATCTTCTTTCTACTATCTTCCTTCGGTTTCTTCCTCCATCTTCTTCTTCTGGTTCTTCGTCCGGTGTTCTTGTCCAGCATCTCCTCCGCGCCGTCTTCTTTCCTTCTTCTCCTCGGGCCGCTCCGCATCCAGCATGATGGCATGGAGGGAGGCTCCCGCTGTGTGACGCTTCTCTCTTCATCTTTTTGTCTTCATCTTCTTCTCTTCATCTTCTTGCCTTCATCTTCTTTTCGGGCTGCTCCGCACCCAGGATGGCATGGAGGGAGGCTTCCGCTGTCTGACGCTTCTCCTCTTCTGACGGTTCTTAAATAATGGGGGGCGGAGCCACCCGGTGACCCCGCCCCCTCTGACGTCACGGGGAATGCCACAGGGAAGTCCCCGTCAAGTCCCCGTGCGTCAGAGGGGGGCGGGGTCACCGGGTGGCCCCGCCCCATTATTTAAGAACCGTCAGAAGAGGAGAAGCATCACACAGTGGGAGCCTCCCTCCATGCCAACATGGGTGCGGAGCGGCCCGTAAAGAAGATGAAGACAAGAAGATGAAGAGAAGAAGATGAAGACAAGAAGATGAAGAGAGAAGTGTCACACAGCGGGAGCCTCCCTCCATGCCATCATGCTGGATGCGGAGCGGCCCGAGGAGAAAAGGGAAGAAGACGCTGCGGAGGAGATGCCGGACGAGAACACCAGAGGAAGAACCAGAAGAAGAAGATGGGGAAGAACCTGAAGGAAGAAAGAAGAAAGAAGATAGAAAATAGAAGAAATAAAGGAATTGTCAAAAACTGTCTCTTGTCATTTTTAAAATTTTTGACAGTTTTTTTGTGAAATGGTAGGGGTACTTTTGTACCCCCTTACCATTTCACACAGGGGGGAGGGCTGGGATCTGGGGGTCCCCTTGTTAAAGGGGGCTTCCAGATTCTGATAAGCCCCCCGCCCGCAGACCCCCACAACCACCGGCCAGGGTTGTGGGGATGAGGCCCTTGTCCTCATGAACATAGGGACAAGGTGTTTTGGTGGGCTACCCCAAAGCACCCTCCCAATGTTGAGGGCAAGTGGCCTGGTACGGTTCAGGAGGGGGGCCGCTCTCTCGTCCCCCCCCCTTTTCCTGCAGCCTGCCAGGTTGCGTGCTCGGATAAGGGTCTGGTATGGATTTTTGGGGGGACCCCACGCCAATTTTTTTTTTAATTCTAGCGCAGGGTTCCCCCTAAAATCCATACCAGACCTTAAAGGTCTGGTATGGATTTTTGGGGGGACCTGTCACGTACCTGGTGATGGAGCCTGATATGCAGAGGACGGCCTCTCTTACAACTCTGACTTGGAGCCCCTGATAGAGCTGACAGGAAGCACCAAGATGCAGAGTCGCACGAGTGCCTGGCGGGATCACAGAACCTGGAGCTGGATCGGAGCACTCGGCCGGCTGTAGAGGTGTCTGTAGGAATCCCAGAGCAGTGGTAGGCAGGTAGCTGGAGTGAGTAGACAACCGGTCCCCACAGGCAGAACTGCAGGTGCAGCAGAAGGGATGGTGGCACCCTCGAGGCTGAAGAGAAGGCAGGTACAGGCAGGCCGGGTCATACACAAATGGGCACGTCAGGAACAGAGGCTGAAGCGGAAGTGGAATCAGATTACAGGCCGGGTCGTCAGCAGACTGGCAGCGAAGTGGCAGAAGGAGCAGGCAGATGCAGAGTAGAGGACAAGCCGGGGTCGGATGCAGGCAGGAAACAGGAACGTCAGGAAGCAAGCCGGGTCACAACAGGAACAGAAGTCAGGTAGGTAATTGCAGGATACACAGGGAACGCTGTAGAGCAGACAGCACTGAGTCTGAAAACTGACTGAGTTTAAGTAGCCTGTTTGGGTGTAAAAAAGCTGTCACAGGGTGTGTGTGCACCAATGGAATTCTAACAGGGGCAGAGGTAACAGGTCATCTTCTTCGGCAGCCATTTTGGGTGCTGGCATGCCCTTCCTGACAGGCAGAGGTAACAGGTCGTCTTCTTCGGCAGCCATCTTGGGTGCTGGCATGCCCTTCCTAACACTGCCCCCCCCCCAAAGGGCAGCCTCCGGATGCCCAACTTGGCCCACTTGTCAGGATGGGAGTTCTTAAAAGCTTGAACCAAATTTTGGGCATGGATATTACCTTCAGGTTCCCAGGAGTTGTCCTCTGGCCCATACCCTTTCCATTTTATCAGGAACTGGATCTGATTTCTTCTCTTCCTGCAGTCTAAGATTGTTTCCACCTCAAACTCTTCCTCCCCATCAATAATTACAGGTTCAGGCGGGCCGGAACTTCGTCCTGGGAATGGGTCAGGAATGGCAGGTTTCAACAAGGTTATGTGGAACACAGGGTGGATTCTAAATGACTCAGGCAACTCTAATTCATACGCAACCTCATTGATCCGTCTCTTCACCAGAAATGGTCCTATAAATTTAGGGCCCAGTTTCTTCGAGGGACAGGCCAGTTTCAAATTAGTAGTTGCTAGCCACACTTGGTCACCAGGGTTCAAGATCAATTCTCCCCTTCTTTTTCTGTCAAAAACTTCCTTATTGTATGCCTGTGTCTTGGCCATTGTTTCCTGTAGCAGTTTGTTATTGGCGTTGAAGAAATTTATAGTTTCGGAAACAGCTGGTACAGGGGAGTCTGGAATTGTATTAGACAAAAAAGAAGGGTGGAAACCGTAGTTTGCAAAAAATGGAGATTGCTTTGTAGCAGAGTGTACTGAATTGTTATAAGAAAACTCGGCCAGGGGAAGCAGAGAAGCCCAATCCTCTTGAGAAAATGAGGAGAAACATCTCAGGTACTGTTCGAGGGTTTGATTAGTCCTCTCTGTCTGCCCATTCGTTTGTGGGTGATATGCAGAAGAAAATGAAAGTTCAATCCCGAGTGCATCACATAAGGCTCTCCAGAATCTGGATGTAAACTGCACCCCACGGTCGGACACAATATTGGCCGGAATCCCGTGAAGCCTTACGATCTCCTTGACAAAGGTTTGAGCTGTTTCTCGAGCAGATGGTGTGCCCTTCATGGGCAGGAAGTGTGCCATCTTAGATAGTCTATCGACAACTACAAAAATGGTGTTGTGGCCCTCAGATGGGGGAAGTTCTATTATAAAATCTATTGAGATCATCTTCCAAGGTCTACTGGGGACAGGTAAGGGTTTTAGCAGACCCCAGGCTCTGGATCTGCTGGTTTTATTGCGGATGCAAGTGGTGCAAGATTCCACATATTTCCTACAATCTTTTTCCACCCCAGGCCACCAAAATGTCCATTGTACTAATTCAGTTGTCTTGCCAATGCCAAAATGACCTGCCAGCACATGATCATGGCATCACACCAGGATGGCCATTCGGAGGTCTTCCGGCACAAAGACCTTGTCTTCATGCCAAAGTAGCCCATCCTTTGCCAGTAGAGAGATCCCGGCTGGTGAAGGGTTCCTTACTAGAGTTTGTTTAATTTGTTTTATTAACTCTCCTTGAAGTAACAGGAAGTTCCCAGGGGATAGAATGGTATCCGGAGATGAGATTTCTTCAGGTTTGCTGAACATGATTGATAACGCATCGGGTTTTGCATTCTTGGATCCAGGCCTGAATGTTAAGTGAAAAGTGAATCTAGAAAAGAATAGTGCCCACCTGGCTTGTCAGGGTTTCAATCTTTTTGCTGTTCTTAAATACTCGAGGTTCTTATGATCGGTATAGATTAAGATTGGGTGTACGGCCCCCTCTAGAAGGTACCTCCATTCCTCCAGGGCGGCTTTGATGGCCAAAAGTTCATGGTCCCCGACGTCGTAGTTCCTTTCGGCATTTGACAGCTTGCGGGAAAAAAAAGCAACTGGATGCAGTAGAGCCTTAGCTCCCCGCCTCTGAGACAATATTGCTCCTACCGCTGTTTCTGAGGCGTCTACTTCCAAGATGTAGGGCAAGGCTGGGTCAGGGTGTGTGTGCACCAATGGAATTCTGACAGGGGCAGAGGTAACAGGTCATCTTCTTCGGCAGCCATTTTGGGTGCTGGCATGCCCTTCCTGACAGGCAGAGGTAACAGGTCGTCTTCTTCGGCAGCCATCTTGGGTGCTGGCATGCCCTTCCTGACAGGACCCCACGTCATTTTTATTTTTTTTTTGGCGTGGGGTTCCCCTTAATATCCATACCAGACCTGAAGGGCCTGGTATTAAATTTCGGGGGAACCCCACGCATTTTTTTTTCTGAATTGTGTTTGTTTTCTTAATGCTGTTTTTATCAATGAACTTGTATGTGTTTTGCTGGACCGGCATTTCATTAGAGTAGCACGAAGTGAACCAGCGTTAAAAAAAACAAAAAAAGTCTAGAGGTGCGCCCGTTCAACCTATGCAAATGCTTTTACGTTACCTGACATTTACTAATATTTTGCCGGCGCACTGAACTAGAGTATTTGAACAAGCGCAAATGCCGTTTGAGCATGCGCAGTGTATAAATTCACCTCCCACAGTGTAAATGTATTTGCCGGCGCTGCCGGCTTGTTCCGAGAAAGTCACTTTCTCGTTCTATATTGGCCATATTTGTGACTTGGCCAGTTAGTACAACACTTCCCCACATCACCCCACATCACCCCCATATTATTGGCACTTCCAGCTTGTGGTTTTTGAAGTTAAACATGCCATGCACCAGGTTTACAGTGCCGTACAGATCACCTCTTCCTGTGCGCCGGGAAGAGAACTGTAAATGGGGGATCGCGCTGTGTTACCGGCGCAAATGCTTTGTAAATACGAAAGTGTAATTTGCGCATCGGCGTGCACCGCAAGTCATGGCGCAAATGCTTCGTAAATCAGCCCCACTGTGTGTTTTGTGGCTTTATCAAAATAGATGTAGGGAAAATACACACATTTTAGGCATGGGATCATGAGGGAAATTCAAATTTTGATTCCCAATTTGTGTGCATTTTCAAAATTTGGCTTTTAGAGAGGTGATATCACCCAATCTGATGAAGGCAAAATCAACACAGTTTTGACATACTAATGTCTCATATGGCCTTCACTTTAGCAAAGTTAAACTTTGTAAGTTCCTGAGTTGGGGATGTGTATGTTATGTTTTTAAACATGCCTGTTTAGCCCCAAAAAAGGCAAATTTATGTCAAACATACGTCATACACCAAGATGTTGGTTTGTTTCAAAACCGTTTATAACGCACATGTGAAAGTGCTTGGAGTAAAATGTTTTATACTCAACAATGTGTGGCTTCTTATTTCAATGCTCAATAACAGTTTATTTTTTAAGTTAGTGTAGCTACAGTGACAATGGGGGTTATTTACTAAAGGCAAATCCACTTTGCACTACAAGTGCACTCTCAGTGCACTTGCAGTACACTTGTATTGCAAAGTGGATTTGCCTTTACTAAATAACCCCCACTATGCTGTAAAATTTGCCAAAATAAGGCCATTTTAGGGACTACAAGCAATTAATTAATGGAGTTAAAAAGGATGATTATTTTTTATCATTAATGCATTACATACATTAACAACAATAAAATTGTGTGTGTGTAGCAGACCTACAGCACAACATAATAGTTAGCTGAAGAAGAGATTGTCACCTCATGTATCAAATAAGTTACGTTTGCACTATTAAAGAAAATGGCCAAAAATAAAAGGCCATTTGAGAACCTGGGAGACAGATAAGAAACACAAACAGTAATTCAAATAAAATATGAGTTTAGTTTTTCTAAAAAAATGTATTACACAGCTTCCAGATTTGATTGTAAATCAATTGCCCACCTACCCACAAAGTATTCAACATAGTTTTGCCATACTTTGCGGGCGCTTTGGGGGGGCAAGCCAGGACAGCCACTTTCAAATGGCATCATTGTTATTTGTTCCGGTGAAAAAAAATTGGCCTCAGTCGCAACTCAGGCCAGATAGTTGGCTGCATTCTTCCGAAGGTGATTGTGAAGAATGCAGCAGCTCAAGACAATGTGATTCAGTTTGTATTCGGCCATATTTATGGCTGTAAGGAAAAGCCGGAACCAGCTGGCCATTATGCCAAATGCATTCTCGACCACTCTTCTGACCCTCTCCTATGGGGTCAGGGTCCTCATGGGGAACGGCCTCATCAGATGTTCCCCCAGAGCAAAGGCCTCATCCGCCACAAAAAAACGAGCTTGAGGCCAGCAACGTTATCCTCTGGAGGTGGCAACCCCAAGGTGCCATTTTGGAGACGCCGGTAAAATTCCATCTGGGCGATCACTCCTCCATCAGACATACGGCCATTCTTCTCTACATCCAGGTATAGGAATTCATAATTCGATGTCACCACCGCCAACATCATGATACTGCTGAACCCCTTATAGTTGAAGTAGTATGGCCCCGAGTTGGGTGGTGGGACGATCTGGACATGCTTCCCATCAATCGCACCACCACAATTGGGAAAGTCCCACTGGTGGTGGAATTGGGAAGCCACAGTTTGCCATTCCTGTGGGTTGGAAGGAAACTGTGGAGTCAAACAAGAAAAAAAAGTACTTTTGCACATAACATTGCAAGCAGATTAGACACAAACATTCTTGGTCAACATAAGTATAACATTTATTAAAATGAGTATTTAAAGACAAAAGTATAAGGTCCACTTACCAGATTCCTCACCCCCTTTGATGGCCCATTGTAAAAATGTTATGGTGGGGGGAGATGTTTTGGACAGGTAACCCTATGCACTTCATTGAGAGCTGAATGCATACATAATGTGTGTTACTTTGGCCAGCCCCTCCTTACTTACACTATTGGCAGCCCACTGGACAGGTAAGAAGTGTCATAATACATAAATATGAATGCACACTGTCCAAATTGACCTATCAAGATAATAGGAGAACAAAGCTTTAAACAGTACCATTTGAAAGTATTCAGGCAGGCACTTGCACTACATGCTTTGGTGAATTCATCCATAAATATGAACACAAAAGAGGTAGGTATAGTGTGTATGGGTTTGGCAAAGTCAGCAGATAGAGTATTGGTATCGGTTGGGGAGGAGGGAGGGTTCCAAATGAGTTTTGGCCCCCCAAAAAAGCCTCTTGCACTCTGTCTGAATTTAAGGACAATAACATTTGGACACATTTTAGGGGGTGTTTAGGGTAAGCACTACAATGGAGCTGGCAAAATACATTGTTAAGTGACTAGGCTAGGTGTGTATGGGCCCAGGATAGCATGCTGGGGAGGTTAGTGAAGGCATATATGCATGATGGACAAAAAAGGAGCAGCAAAAGCCTACAGCATGCATGAGAACAAAGATGACATTCACAGCATATTACAATCATGGTAATTATGGAATTATGAAATAAATACAATACATTACCAAACATTAAATACATAGAATGCGATATTAAAACTTACCTTAATTGGTTAATCACTGTTAAGCAACCAATTCTTGATCCAAGAACTCCTCCTCCCCGTTCATGGACTGGATTCGGGTCAAAGCAATAACTCCAACACCAAGCCCAATAACAGCACGAACTCTACGACAAGTACATAACCGCAACATGGCTAATAAACGAACGGCTTCTCAGAACGAACTGCCAGAACGCACGAAAAATCAGAAAGGACCTGACAAGAATGAGCTGAAAATCAGAAATGACTGGACAAGCACGCACTGAAAATCAGAAGCAAACTATAAATAGAACACACTGAAAGACAGAAACTAACTGACAAGCACGCACTTAAGAACAGATATGAACTGACAAAAGCTGAAAAGCAGAAACTAACTAAAAAGCACAAGGCTGAAAAGCGCAAATCGTCTCTCACCAAACTTCTACTAAGACGAGATAAACACGAGATTAGCAGAAGGAGCCCAAAGGGTGGCGTACTGGCTATTGAATTTCCTTTTTAACGGCCGTCGTACGTCTTGTACGTCACTACGTTTGTAATTGTTGGCCAACATTTGTGTGACCATGTGGATGCACAAGTTGGAGCCAACACCCTTCGAACAAAAATCCACGGCTTTGTTGTTGGAAAGTCCGATTGTGTGTACAGGGCATAAGGCTACATAGATGACTGAAGTTCTTTGCTATTGAGAGATTAAGACTGCTTGTTGACAGTAACCTTGTTTGGAACACACCAATATTAATGTGCTCACTCAAAAGTCAAATTGCTCAGCAGCAAAGAGATTTAATCATTTGTCCAGTTAGGAAATGCCATGGGGTACATCATGGAAAATGTTCTGCCACCATGGGTTTGATTTTGGAGTCATGTATAATTTATCTTTTGTATAACCCATGTTGGCGAGTGTCAGGGTCAGTAATATAAATGATTAAATAATACATTGAAACTGAATTGTATTGCGCCACATTTGATAAATACTATATAGCAGCAAGCAAAACCAGCTGGATTCACATTGTTCCTTGTGCAGTGCAGCAAGCCTTGTAGTGCACACATCTAGGTGTATATGTTCCTAATTAATTTAATTCTGCCTTTACCAGAGAAGGTTGATCAGCCATTTGAAGAAAGGGCTCGGAATAAGAATATTGTTTTCAGTGACATTGAAATATGGGGGAGGGGGAGAAGGCTCTTGTCACGATCCATAAACCTAATTCAAGGCAGCCTTTTTTTTTTAAGGCTTCATTTGTATCATCATAATGAGCTATTGGTTCTTTCTCTCATTAATGGACAAACCTCAACAACCCATTCCGACATGGTGGAGAAATCAAGGTAATATTCCAGTGCCCAGGAATTCAAGCTTTGGCTGGCCATAAAGAAAAGCGTAACCATGTTGACGACTCTCCAACTTTTGGCGTTGTGTAATCAACACCCTGTTATTGCCTACTCAACCCCAGGAATTCCCATCTTAACTTTCTCATCTCCCCAGAGCTCCTTCTCCTTACCATCTCTTTCTCTTCTCTCTTCCTCTCTCTTATCATTACTCACCCAACATTCTGTGCCCTCTTGATGGTTACCTATGACCGATGTTGGTGTGCCTGCTTACCACGCTTAACTTCTCCACTCCTTTGACTTTGTTTTTGTTTGCTTAGGTCGGTCGCTATGATTCCTGGCTATTTTAACTTCTCCAAGTGCATTACATGTACCTTGATTTGTTCAAGGAACCTTTTTTTAAAGGTTTTTATTTGCCAAGTGTACATACACAGAAGGGAAAATGAAAGCAGAGTACATAATTAGGTGTACATAAAACCATAGTATTCTTCTTATTATATCTGAAGTAGGAATGAGTGGAACACCCCCTGTTCGGTTCACACCAGAACATGCGAACAGGCAAAAAATTTGTTTGAACATGTGAACACCGTTAAAGTCTATGGGACTCAAACATGAATAATCAAAAGTGCTAATTTTAAAGGCTTACATTCAAGTTATTGTCATAAAAAGTGTTTGTATCAAGGCAAAAAAAAGTTTTAAAAACTGTGTTTTTTTCAGGAGCAGTGATTTTAATAATGCTTAAAGTGAAACAATAAAAGTGTAATATTCCTTTAAATTTTTTGGGGGTGTCTATAGTATGCCTGTAAAGGGGGCACATGTTTCCCGTGTTTAGAGCAGTCTGACAGTAAAATGACATTTCAAAGGAAAAAAAGTCATTTAAAACTACTCGCGGCTATTATTGAATTGTCGGTCCGACAATACACACAAAAAAATTTATTGATAAAAACGGCATGGGATTTCCCCACAAGGGAACACCGAAGCAAACTTTTAAAAAAATGGCGTGGGGGTCCCCCTAAATTCCATACCAGGCCCTTCAGGTCTGGTATGGATATTAAGGGGAACCCCGCGCCAAAATTTAAAAAAAAATGGCGTGGGGGTCCCCCTCAAAATCCATACCAGACCCTTATCCGAGCACGCAACCTAGCAGGCCGCAGGAAAAGAGGGGGGATGAGAGAGCCGCCCTCCCTCCTGAACCGTACCAGGCCACATGGCCTCAACATTGGGAGGGTGCTTTCGGGTAGCGGCCTCCCAAATCACCTTGTCCCCATGTTGATGAGGACAAGGGCCTCATCCCAACAACCCTTGGCCGGTGTTTGTGGGGGTCTGCGGGCGGGGGGCTTATCAGAATCTGGAAGCCGCCTTTAACAAGGGGACCCCCAGATCCCGCCCCCCCTGTGTGAAATGGTAATGGGGTACAAAAGTACCACTACCATTTCACAAAAAAAGTGTCAAGAATGTTAAAAATGACAAGAGACAGTTTTTGACAATTCCTTTATTTAAGGTCTTCTTCTTTCCATCTTCTGTGGGTCTTTTTCCTTCTTGTAAATATCTGTATAATTTTGTCTCTGGCTGAGATAACTGTGTGAGGCTAACACATGCTCCCACTGCTCCTCCGTTAGCTCAGGTATAATAGTGCTCCATCTCTCCCTGATTTTCGTAGCTTTTGGAATTTCCTTACCTATCAATACGTTATAGTAGCTAGAAATTAATTTAGTATGTTTGGGATTTGCAAGGAGGTTTCTTAAGTTCGTATTTTCTAAGGAGATTGGTTCATTCCCAAACTGACTTTGTGCTGCATGTTTCAGTCTGGTATACTGGAATGCCCAAGAATCAGGTATATCCAGTTCCCTCCGTAGTTGTGCAAAAGTTTTGAGTTCACCCACATCATACAGTTGGTGAAGATATGTAAGCCCAAATTTAGACCATTTATACCTATCTTCCAGATGAAAAAATTATTTTAGACATGGGTTGAACCAAAGTGGAGCATTGAGGGATAAGTGAAGGGGGCCATCTGCTATATGTTTTAGACAGATTCCTATGATACGTTTAGCTGATTTAAGCATTACCCTGCCCCCCTCTGTAGGCACTCTCCCCTAAAGTTTAGCAGGGTTGCATACAAGGTTGCAATCGATGCCTCCACCGCCACTGCTGCGTTGTTTAATTGTGGGAACATTCGCCAATGAATATACACGCCTGCATGGGAAGCAGACTAGAGACACAGCATCAAGATGTAGTCACTAGCAACAAATGGAGCGGGGAAATATCCCCTGAAACCAGGACTCTACTTCTATTGAACATACAAGGACTCTTATCTGTAAAGGTATGAACTGGGGCAGCTATGCTTACCTAGTCAGGAAAAGGACTGTCTGTGTCAATGGCTGCGGTATTGAACTGTGGAACTTCAGTAAAGGCTGTTAACCGTGTATTGTCTGTTCTGAAGTTACTGAAAAGAGGTTTATGGTGGTATTAGGCGTATCACAAAGAACAGGGCCTGTCACACACACATGGGGTGAAGAGGAGGACATGTAGTCATTAAGAGTAATCAACACAAAGTAATGATACAACAGCCAGACAGCGGTAGGACAGTAGCGGCGGGAGTAACAGGTTCTCTGCATAGTGAGGAGGGGCGGTTCACTATATCCCTCCTAAGCAGTCGGTGCCCCAGCTACTAGGAACGAATTTGCATGGCGGAGACCTAGGGAATTTAGCCGCAGGTACAGAAGAAGTTACTAAGTCAAATCATGCATGCAGGGAGGTTTGCGCATGTACATGGAGGAACCTGCACTCTATCACTGGGAGCGAGGTGATAGGAAAGCTGGACTGGTGGGACAGAACACAAGCTCAGCAGTGTTTTGTTCTAAATGTCACATTCCATAAAGGTGTACGTGCCATGAGTGCGGCTCACTTCTAATCCTGGGTACCACCTTAATATTGCATTCACATGAACGAAGTCCCACCTGCTTCCAGGCATTATTGAGCATGCACTCCAAAGGGAGAGAGGCCCCATGTGCATGAGCAAGTAGGCCCCGCCCACATACTATAGTCATGTGACCACTTTCACAAATGTACTAAAACAGATAAAAACACATCCTAAAAGTCATGTAGGAATGAATATAAATTGATAGTGAGTCATATAAAAAATATGTGGAAGGAGGTGAAGTATATTTCTTGCCTAAGTTGAGGAACACTGTGGAGTTGCTCTATGCATTTGGGCTCATTTACACTTGCTTCAACGTCAATACACATTAAAGTGCTTACCGCTTCAGCATGCTTTTTTGTTGATGCGTTTTTCATGCTTCAATGATACTTCAGTGATGCTTCTTTGAAGCTTTAATGAAGCTTGGCAAATGCCCTGTGTGTGAATTAAATTTCTATTTGTTTTAAAGAGGCAGAGTAGAACCCCATCTTAGTAGTACCCCCAGTCAGCAGATCCCCAGCTTATTAGTACCCCTCTTTGGCAGTACCCCAGCTCATTGGTACCCTTGTTCAGCAGATCTTCAGCTTATTCATACCATGGTACAGCAGATCACCTGCTCAGAAGTACTCCCAACTCTTCTGATGGCCCACTCAGTAGTAACCCCTAGCTCTGCTGATCCCTTGCTCAGTAGTAACCCTCTGGTTTGCTGTTCCTCCTCTCTCTCTGGTCCCCGCTCACCTCCCACTGTATTTCTCCCACGCTGCGCAGCACATGTGATATTGCTAGTTTCTCCTGCTCCGGCCCCCCACCCCCACTGGTTAGTGGTACCATGCCTATGGTTTGTAATGAGATGTCTTAAAAGTTCATCTAGGTATTAAGGTCAGGTGTCCATAAACCTTTAACTATATAGCATATGAGCTAGACATATATGTTACATTGCTTTTGAAAGCATAACTGGTTATCCAGTGAAAAGGGAGAACGAATATACAGACAAAATAGCCTTTTATATAATATATATAAAAATTGCATTTATTTCCAATACATTATTTTGCTTAATAGTACACTTTTTTTAAATTAAAAGTCCATCAGTGACTCTATTAGCTTTAAATCTGGATGGAAAGATTTGATTTTGGTTTCCCAGTGCTTCCTGGGATATCTCATACCTGAATATAAGCCTCTCAAAAGCTGCAGGTGCTTCAAGCAAGTTTTGTCATAAACTTCTATGGAGGCTTCGGAGATGCTTTGAAGCACCAAGAAAGCTACATCGGGTATAATTTTTGAAGCAAAGTGAAGCAAAGCAAAAGCATCTTGTAAAGAGGACTGTAAGCTAACCATTTTATTTAGTGACAGGTGCTTTGATTGGCATTTAGAGCGCTTAAAAAAAGCATGTCCAAAGCCACATTTTCAAGCAAGTGTAATGTGTTAAAAAGGTATGAACAGGGCATAACACTTCTACCTACAAGCTCACTAATTTACTAAACCAATGTAGACCAATAATAAAAAAGTTGTAGGTAAGAGTAGACAATAATTATGTGTCATTTTGGCATGATAACTTTATAAGTTCTTATGCACTTTGTATTTTTAATAATTCACCAAATGTTAGTACATAAACTGCAGGGTTTCTAAAACATATCCAAGCCACTCTGTGTTAATCATTTATGTAAGCTAGTCTGTCTGTCTGTCTCTATATGTGTGTATTTATCTGTATTGGCCCTTCTATGTGCAGGAGAGCCTCTATTTTAAATTTAGTAACATCAAGCTATATGAAGCTTGACCTGTTTCATATAGTCTGCCTTTCTGCAAGTTCTCCAAAACCCAAGGAGTCTTTTGCTTCTTCCTGATGCTGCTTGGAGAGAGTCCCTAGCAATAGTGTAGGAGGTAACAATACCCTGAGTTTTGAATATTTATATTTGCCCTGACCAACCACTAAGAGGTTTATGTCTTGTGGTGCATGCTGGGGAATGGTATAAATATTTAGGGGAACTTCCAGGAACCTCTCTTGCCTCCCAAACTCTGCCTGGACTGTTTATCAGGGCCTCCCAGGTCTGCTGCCTGGGAAAACTATAGGTAGAAGAAAGGCCTGGGTCCAAAGGCCTATAGTTTTATGCTGCCTCTCCTGAAGGAGACTCCAGTAGAAGAGGAGCAGAAAGATGGCTGCCATTTAAGAACATCTTGCAGAGGGAATTTTGCTGTGCTGGGCAAAAGCTGCTACCAGTAGACCCTGCAGAAAGCTTAAACTGAACACTTTGCAATCCAATATCCACGTTCTATCAGCTATCGGCACACAGTCAAATAATGCCAGTACTAATGACTTAAAGACTTACAATCAAATATTGCCGGTCTCGGCTTAAAGGCTCACAGTCAAATGTTGCTATCTTGACCTAATGTTGCACCAACAGTCTTTGAGAAGGGATGAATTAATTTTTCACTCTTTGTTATTTTGTGTAGAAGGAACCTTTTTGAAGCTGCCATGTATCTTACAGTAACCCCTTTTCTCCCAGAGTCAGCCAAAAAAAAATCTCATTGTGCAAAGTTTAACAGAGTAGAGGTCCATTTATAAATTAATGCTGATTGGCTGGTGAGTGCTCTGAGGCAAGTGTGGAACTGTTACCTCAAGACAGACCGTGAGGGCCCATTGTATCTCAGAGGCTCCTTCGGGGGTGAGCGCTACCTAGCACTACTTATCTATCTTGACCTGGCCATACACTAGTATATTTTCAAATGAAGGTTCATACAAAAATTCTTATCATAACATTTAATGACTTGATGAAGGTTGTTTGAAAGTACTTAAAAAAACATTTGCTTTTAACATTTGATTTTGGAGTGAAGAACATTTCTCAAACAAAAAAATTCCCATTCTCAAATTTTCTTACAACTGTAGTACCAAACGATCCTTGATTTTGCCCCACTAACAAACAGAAAATCATACACATGTTCCGATATTAAATTCCCCTGTGGGTAGATTAATGATGATTTCCCAGCATGCCTTCCTCTGCATCATTGTGACCATTTATTTGATCAATGGAATTGCTTAGACAACCAATTAGACAACCAAATGCATTACCATTCCAGTAAACAGGGATCATAAAAGCTCTAATAAATTACAATTGGTGCTTGAAGTGCCTAATTTCATTTCAGCAATACAAAAATTGTTTCAACAAGATTCTGGGATGATCCTTTTTAAGAATGGAGAAAGTTTAGTATTGGACAAAAAAGAAAAGGCTTACACTAGAGAATTGTGCTCTGACAGTGCCACTGAACACAGTTTGAAGCAGATCCAAGCCCTAGCAAGCTCAAAATGCAATTTTCACTTTTTCTGTTTCAAAGTGGAGTTTTAGGCAAAACTTTTATTTTATTTTAGATAGAGTAAGGGAGGGTTATAACTTTGCCCCACTTCCGATCCCATTTACCTTCACTTACGGTCCTATGGCCACAACAGGAATGGATAGGAAATCATTGTAAAACAATTCAAAATTTGGGATGTTCTTTTACTTTCACTTTCAATGCTAATGGTAATCAGGACAAATAGAGAGCAATAAAACCATCAGGTGTTAAACTGAGGAAAAAGTTTTGCTTCTAGTTTTACTTTAACCACCTCAATACAGGGCAATTACACCCCCTTTCTGCCCAGGCCATTTTTCAGCTTTCAGCGCTCTCACATTTTGAATGACAATTGCGCGGTCATGCTACACTGTAACCATGTGAAATTGCTATCATTTTCTTCACACAAATAGAGCTTTCTTTTTGTGGTATTTAATTACTCTTTTTTTTTTTTTTTAGGAAAAAATAAAAAACCCAAAAGGACCAAAAATTTGGAAAAAAAAGTTTTTCTTAGTTTCTGTCAGTAAATTAAGTAAATAAGTAATCTCCTTAACTGATGGGCGCTGATGAGGCGGCACTGATGGGCACTGATAGGCTGCACTGATGGGCACTGATGAGGTGGCACTTATGGGCACTGATGAGGAGGCATGAATAAGCCGCACCTATGGGCACTGATAGGTGGCACTGATATGTGGCACTGATGAGCACTGATAGGCAGCACTCATGGGCACTGGGCACAGATAGCAGCACTGGTGGGCACAGATAGGCAGCACCGGTGGGCACAAATAGGTAGCACTGATAGGTGGCACTGATGGGCGGCACTGATGGGCATTGATGAGTGGCATTGATGGGCAGCAGTAATGAGCATTGATGGGCAGCAGTGATGGGCATTGATGGGCAGCACTGATAGCCAGCACTGACTGGCATCACTAATGGCCACTGATTGCTGGCACTTGTGGGCACAGATTGGTGGCAATTGTGGGCACTGGTTGGAACTGATTGCTGGCAGTGGTGGGCACACATTGCTGGCATTGGTGGGAACTTAATTGTAATCAGGGCACTGATGATCACTGCCCTGATTACATGCCTAGCTGCTCCCTGTGAGGAGATCCTGATGATCGGCTCTCCTCTCATCACACTCTGTCAGTGTGAGGTGAGAAGCACAGATTACCGCATCTCCGTGTTTACATGCGACCGACTGTGATTGGACACAGTCAATTACATGGTTAAAGAGCCGCGGCTCTTTACACAAATCGAGGTCATGCCTTGTTCTAGCAACGTGGCACGGCCGCGATCGCTGCGTGCCCGCTGAGGGCACGCAAGAGCGGTAGTCCTGGGAGGCCGTTCACCCAGAACGAGCGCCGTCATGTATTTTTATGTAAAAATAACAAACATGTTATGCTTACCTGTTCTGTGCAGTGGTTTTGCACAGAGCATCCCAGATCCTCCTCTTCTTGGGTCCCTTTCCGGCGCTCCTGGCCCCTCCCTCCTGCAGAGTGCCCCCACAGCAAGCAGCTTGCTATAGGGGCTGAACCGCTGCTTGGTGTCTGCATTCAGACACAGAGCTGTGGCTCGGCCCCGCCCCGCCCCCTTTCTCTCCCCATTGGAGCCAATGGTGCCCACTGCTGTCTCAGCCAATGAGGAGGGAGAGTCCCCAGTCTTTGTGTCTCTCATGCAATATTGCTGGAACGAGATGGGGCTCAGGTAAGTTGTAGGGGGGCTGAGGGGGGCTGTTGCACACAGAAGGTATTTTATCTTAATGTATAGAATGCATTAAGATAAAAAACCTTTTTCCTTTAGAACCACTTTAATGCATCAGATCTCCCCCAGTCTTTTTTCAGCTACTTCCTTGCCACTTCCAGTCTACTTTTCTTTTCTTTTTCTTTTTTTTTTTATTCTTGTAGTCTCCATCTGGGGAGTTTGTGACAGGATGACAGTGCAGAAGCACAAATGAAACACAGTTGTTACCCCATAACTAGAAGTGTTTGAACTTTGACCTTCATTGCAAGGTCACCAAGTATTCTTTCAATGAAGGCAGCAGACTGAAAACGGTTTTGAAATTACACTAACATATTAAAGCTTATATTATATTTTATTATTTTGGTTTACATGTTTTTCAAGATGAAAAGCAAACTAGAAAAGACTGCATGAAAAACGGGTGATTCAATTCTAATTATCAGCAAATAGAAAATCATCATGTATAAAATATGTTAGAAATCTTACTGATCTTTATTTGCAATTCTCATGTTTCAACTTTGACTTTATTTTAATTAAAAAAGGATTTCAAGCGTTGGATTTTCAGCAAATATGTCTGCCTTGCCATCATCAGAACTTTAAGCCTGATCTTTTTTATTATTTTGAGAAATGTCATGTGGTTTTTTATGTAATGTGAAAGTTAATACTTGATACTTAAATGTAATCCCGAAATATGTACGGTTCTTACTGGTGGTGCTGCTTCAGTTTTCATTTTTTATTTGTGTCGAGAATGTGCTGCTGAAATCCAGAGTACTAATCTGCAGATTTATTTCTACAAAATAGAAAATGTGTGGCTTTAGATGAAATGAAAGCTCTGAATCAGAAGAGTGGATGCAACTAGGTTAAATAAGTACAATAATAATTTATTAATGTTCTGTCTCTTATTCATGTATCTTAGACCTAGGGAGCTGTTAACTCCTCACTGACACATAGATCTCTATGGGGTATATTTAATACAAAATGAAAAAGCCAGACATATTTGTGTGCTTGGACTCAAACATATTCTGCAGCCATCCATCCGCACAATTTACAGGTTGCTTTTTCAGATGCAGGGGGAGTACAGTAGCGAATGAGTGGGATCAAGTGTGCCAGGTCTCCATATTAACCAATAATACTATCAGTGGTCTGCCATTTCAAAACAATAAATATTTGAAAGAGATCAGTGCCATCTAATATAACACTGGCAGTATAATAAAAATGGCAGATGTTACTGAGACCTGGGAAATCAAAATGGTGGCCAGATGGTACTTAAAGTGCTTACATTAGGGCTAGGTACCACACTTGTCTGAGCTGCCTTGACTTGGCAGTTTGGCTTTACACCTATATGTAACAAAAACCTCTGTTTTAACAGAGATATTTAAACAGTTTAAGCACTTGCCGACCGCCGCACGCCGATTTACGTCGGCAGAATGGCACGGGCAGGCAAAAGGGCATACCTGTAAGTCACTTTGCATTTGCCGCCTAGCGGGCATGTGCACCAGTTGCGCGCCGTGGGAGCGTGCCCGTGGGTCGCGCAAACTCGATGTTTGCCAGCAGCCCACGATTGCGGCGAGGAGAGGCAGAACGTAAACAAGGCACTTCCCTGTTCTGCCTAGGAACATGACAGGGATCTACTGCAGTGATCTCTGTCATGTTGTAGTAAGCCCATTACCCCTACAGTTAGAACACATCCAGGGAACACACTTAACCCCTTGATCATCCCCTAGTGTTTAACCCCTTCCCTGCCAGTGTCATTTATACAGTAATTAGTGGCTATTTGTAGCTCTGATCGCTGTATAAATGTCAATGGTCCCAAAATAGTGTCAAAAGTGTCCGATCTTTCCACCATAATGTCAAAATCCTGATAAAAATCGCAGATCGCCGACATTGCTAGTAAAAAAAAAATAATAATAAAAATGCCATAAATATATCCCCTATTTTGTAGGTGCTATAACTTTTGCGCAAACCAATCAATATACACTTATTGCAAATTTTTTTTCCCAAAAATATGTAGAAGAATACATATCGGCCTAAATTGTGGAAGAAATTTTTTTTATATATTTTTGGGGGGATATTTATTATAGCAAACAGTAAAAAATATAGCTTTTTTTTTCAAAATTGTCGGTCCTTTTTGGTTTATAGCGCAAAAAATAAAAACCGCAGAGGTGATCAAATACCACCAAAAGAAAGCTCTATTTGTGGGAAAAAAGAACGCCAATTATTTTTGGGTACAACGTCACACGACTGCGCAATTGTCAGCTAAAGCGATGCAGTGCCGTATCACAAAAAATGATCTGGTCAGGAAGGGGATAAATCCTTCCGGGGCTGAAGTGGTTAATTTAGGTGGACTAAGAAATCCACATATCCGCATGATATATCCACTATAACATGACTCCACTCTGATACCAGACAGCAAGATCTCGTATGGTCACAACATGGGGTGAATCCATAGGTTCATATATTGGATAAAAAAGAAGCAGCTCCTCATAGTGTAGTATGTTAAATCAAGGTGATTTTATTCCATAAAAAGCATACAAGGTACTTACATATGAAGAATTAAAACGAGCATATCAGGAATTCAAAAGGGTCCTAGGTTAAAGGAATTTTAATGAGCATATCAGGAGCTCAAAAAAGTCCTAGGTTAACATTGTTTCCAACCAGCAAGATGGTTGGAAGGGCCTTCTTGCTGGTTGGAAACAATTTTAACCTAGGACCTTTTTGAGTTCCTGATATGCTCATTTTAATTATGAGGCGCTGCCTCTTTTTTTTCCATATTTATCCATCCAACATGTGAACCTATGGATTCACCCCATGTTGTGACCATACAAGATCTTGCTGTCTGGTACCAGAGTGGAGTAGTGCTATAGTGAATATATCATGCTTATTTGACCACCTATAATCTAGTGGTCCACTTTTTACGGTAAGAGGCCCGGTGTGTTGGTGTTCAGTGGAGGATTTCTTAGTTCACCTCAGTTTGTCATATTTACACCGTGGGTGATGCCTTTCCTTTGAACATGGACTCTTTATGCTCAATCACAGTGGAATTTTCAATTACATAGTTTATGCTTGTATTTTTAGAGCTGCATATCTTCATACATTTTTCTTCATACTGTTACCTATATTTTATGCTAACTGCTGAATAGACATTAGCGCAGTGATTAATTTTATTTATAGTTTAATTTAGGTATTTTGCACCGACAAGCTGGACTAAGTTTAAGGAATTTTTGTATTGTTCAGTGTATTGCTCTGCCCAGGTGACATCTTTTTTTGCTGTTTAAAAATTGATCTAAGCAGTTACCATTGCTTTAGATTTTTTTGGATTTGGGGCAGATACTGGGGATCTTAAGCTAACCTTAAAGTGGTTGTAAACCTCAGTCATGCAATCTGAACAAAGCACATACAATATACTGTATCTGTAGTGTTTACTTGTCTCTCTCCAAAGCTCTAAGTGTCTTTTCTCTCTGTTGCTTTGTTCCTCTGTTATCAGCATGAGTCACTTCTGAGAAGTTATCCCGACACATGAGATACATTTGTGACGAGGAGCTCAGTACACAGCTTGACTATTCAGAACACAGCTCTGGATCCTTCCGTCGTTCCTGTGCCGTGTGTAAAGAGAGGTGTGTCCCTTTCCTCCAATCAGCTCTCACACAATGCACAAGAGCTCTAACT
Source organism: Lithobates clamitans (assembly GCA_037952925.1). Classification (NCBI taxonomy): domain Eukaryota; kingdom Metazoa; phylum Chordata; class Amphibia; order Anura; family Ranidae; genus Lithobates; species Lithobates clamitans. The sequence continues at coordinate 1,471,769 of JBBGZY010001544.1, forward strand.
GCAGCTCTGTCCTCCTGACAGATAAATAAGGATTTTATCACAATTCTGCACTTTTGAACAGCTGGAGAGAAGAGAAGACTGCAGATCCACATTTAAAACTTATGTAGGAAGATTTGTTTCATCTATGTGTATCATCTGAGGCTATTCGCTTCACTAGGTATACAGTATCATAGGGTTTACAACCACCTTAAGATAGTCTGGGCCTCTGATGTGTTGTTACCTGCTTTCAATTTACTCATGATTTTATATATATTCCCAAGTTGGGAGCTCAAACAATTTTGAGTCAAACCTTTGCAGAGCTGCCTCGACTGAGTAGTGTAACACAAAAATCTCTGCTACATTTTAAAACAGTTTAATTAGTTATTCTGTGCTGACAAGCTGGATTAAGTGCTGGTGATTTTTTGTATTATTTGAAGCTGAACTCCAGGCAGCTATAAATGTCATAAGTTAAACTCATCTCGGTAATATTTTTTAAATAATTTAATTAATTCTTTATTTTAAATGCAAGCAGTGTTAGTAATTGAATTGACTTGACACACCTGCAGCCCCTGTACAACAGAGCTCAGATGGGTGGAGGGAGATAAAGCAAAATGGGCCAATCAGGTGTGCTGTAGTGCACAGAAGGTGTGCTGCAGTGGAAGAAGTATACTGTGAGTAAGAGAGAGCAGAGTGACAGAGAGATGACTTCATTAGTGTGCTGCTTCTTCATAGTTCAGTCACAGGATGGGGAGGGGACCTGTAAGTAAAAGTAATCCTGCAGCAAAGAAAGCTTGGGTCCCTTCCCTGCTAGACAGGGCTGTGCTCTGGAGCACAGCTGTGGAAATCTTAAGACTGAACATAAATGCAATCCTTTGGCAATTATAACAGCTCTTATATACACTATAATACCTAAAGTATTGGGACACCTGCCTTTACACGCACATGAAATTTAATGGCATTCCAGTCTTAGTCTTTAGGGTTCAACACTGAGTTGGCCCACCCGTTGTAGCTATAGATGCTTCAACTCTTCACGGAAGGCTGTCCACAAGGTTTAGGAGTGTGACTATTGGACTTTTTGAACGTTCTTCCAGAAGCACATTTGTGAGCTCAGGCACTGATGTTAGACGAGAAAGCCTGGCTCGCAGTGTCTGCTCTAATTTATCCCAAAGAGTCTTCTATTGGATTGAGGTCAGGACTCTGTGCAGGCCAGTCAAGTTCCTCCACCCCAAGCTTACTCATCCATGGCTTTATGGACCGTGCTTTGTGCACTGGTGCGCAGTCATGTTGGAACAGGAAGAGGACATCCCCAAACTGTTCCCACAAAGTTGGGAGCATGAAATTGTCTAAAATGTCTTTGTATACTGACACCTTAAAAGTTCCCTTCACTGGAACTAAGGGGCCAAGCCCAATCCCTGAAAAACAACCCCACACCATAATCCCCCCTCCACCAAATGATTTGGAGGGGTGGCCCAATACTTTTGGCAATATAGTGTGGATGAGCGAGTTTGGGGTGGAGGAACTTGACTGGCCTGCACAGAGTCCTGAACTCAACCCAATAGAACACATTTGGGATAAATTAGAGGGGAGACTGGGAGCCAGGCCTTCTCATCCAACATCAGTGCCTGACCTCACAAATGCACTTCTGGAAGAATTAGTCAAATATTCCCATAGACACACTCCTAAACCTTGTGGACAGCCTTCCCAGAAGAGTTGAAGCTGTTATAGCTGCAAAGGTTGGGCCAACTCAATATTGAACCCTACGAACTAATGCCCCGTACACACGGTCGGACATTGATCGGACATTCCGACAACAAAATCCATGGATTTTTTCCGACGGATGTTGGCTCAAACTTGTTTTGCATACACACAGTCGCACAAAGTTGTCGTAATTTCTGATCGCCAAAAACGCGGTGACGTACACCACGTACAACGAGACTAGAAAAGGCCAGTTCAGAAGCAAGCTTGGCACCCTTTGGGCTCCTTTTGCTAATCTCGTGTTAGTAAAAGTTTGGTGAGAGACGATTCACGCTTTTTCAGACTCGTGGTTTTCAGATCGTTTTCTGCTGTTCAGTTTGTGCTTGTAGGTTTGTATCTGTCCTTCAGTGTGTGCAGTCAGTTCGTATTAGAATTTTCTGTGCAATCTTGTCCGCACCACCCTGCGTTACTTGGCAATGGGGAGAAGCCTGCAGGACCTTAAGTTCTCGACAGGCATCTCCCCCCAGGCTCTGGGGATCATTATCCCAGAGAGCTGTTCTACCATCATTCAGGTCCTGCAGAAGGATTATATTAAGGTAAGATTTATCCTTTAATATCACCTTTAATTGTATTTAATGTTTGTTAATATATTGTATTTCTTTCCTCATTCCCTAATTACCATGATTGTAATATGCTGTGAATGTCCCCTTTATCCTCATGCATGCTGGATTTTTATGTAATTTTTTTTTTCCTTCATACATATTTGCCTTCACTTACCTCCCCAGCATGGTCTCCTGGCCCTATATTCACCTCATGTAGTCACTTAACAATGTATTTTGTCAGCTCCATAGTCGTGCTTTACCCTAAATACCCCCTAAAATGTGTAAAAATATGATTTGTGCTTTAAATTCAGGCAGAGTGCCAGAGGCTTTATTTTTTGGGTACCCAAATCATTTGGAACCCTCCCTCCCCCCAACTGCTAAGTCAGCTGATACCAATTCTCTATCTATCCTCAATCATCTATCTACTGACTTTGTCAAACCCATACCCACTTAACCCATCTCTTTTGTGGTCAGATGTATGGATGAAATCCCCAAAGCATGTAGTGCAAGGGCCTGCGTGTATACTTTCAAATGGTACTGTTTCAAGTTTTTGTATACTATTATTTTCTTGATAGGTAATAGCAGAATGTCCAAATGTGCTAAAATGTGTACAGTGTGTATTTATATCTTTGTATTATGACACTTCTTACCTGTCCAGTGGGTTGTCAATAGTGTAAGTAAGGAGGGGCTGGCCAAAGTAATACACATTATTTAGGCATTCATCTCTCAATGAAGTGGAGAGGGATACCTGTCCAAGATTCCCCCCCCTAAAATGTTAGAAATGGCCCATGAGAGGGTGGGGAATCTGATAGGTGGACCTTATACCTTGGTCTTTCCAAACTCCCTAAAATAAATGTTATACTGATGTTGGCCAAGAATGTTTGTGTCTAATCTGCTTTCCCTGTTTAGGTGCAAAATGATTAATTTTTTTTTCTTGTTTGACTCCACAATTTCCTTCCAACCCACAGGAATGGCAGACTGTGGCCTCCCACTTTGCCCAGCGGTGGGACTTTCCTAACTGCGGAGGGGGAATTGATGGGAAACACGTCCACATCATCCCACCACCCAACTTGGGGTCATACTATTATAATTATAAGGGGTTCAATAGTATTGTGATGTTGGCGGTGGTGATGGCTATTTACGAGTTCCTGTATGTGAACGTGGGGAAGAATGGCCGGATGTCCAATGGTAGAGTCATCGCCCAGACGGAGTTCTACAGGTGTCTCTAGAATGGCAGCTTGGACTTGCCACCTCCAGAAGACAATGTGGAAGGACTCCCATTCTTCTTCGTTGCAGATGAAGCATTTGCGCTGGGGGACCATCTTATGTGGCCATTTCCGATAAGGACCCTCACCCCGGACCAGAGGGTTTTTAATTACTGGCTGGCCAGAGCCAGAAGAGTGGTGGAGAACACGCTTGGAATCATGGCCAGCCGGTTCCGCCTATTTATTACACCCATACACATGGCGGAGTACAAACTGAATCATAATATCCTGGCGTGCTATGTTCTACACAACTATTTACGGCAAAATTCTGCCAACTATGCTGGCTCAGTTGGGCCTGAGGCCGGAATTCATAATGAATCAACCCTGACGGCGCTTGAAAGTGCCCGTCCTGGCTTGCCCCCCCGAGTGCCCGTGAGGTCCGTCTAAGATACCTTGATTGCTTTGTGGGTAGGGGGGGCATCAATATGCCAGACAATGTCTGAAACATTTTTAAAATAAAAAAATCATTTGCACTACTAAAATCTTTGGTGACATTTACTGCTTGTGTTTCTTTTAACTGACCCTGACAGAAATGTGGTGAGTCCTGAAAATGGCGTGATTGTGTAACATTGCAAAGCACTGTTGGGTGTTATTTACTAAAGGCAAAGACACTTTGCACTACAAGTTCACTTGAAACTGCACTTGTAGTGCAAAGTGGATTTTCCCTTAGGAAATAACCCCCATTGTCACAGAAAACACCAATTTGAGCACAACAACATTTTTGGAGCCTTTAAACAATAATCCACACATTCTTGAGTATCAATCTTTTTAATACCAGCACAATCACATGTGCATTTATAAAAGGTTTTTAAAACAAACCAACATGTTTGTTGTATAACAATTTTTGTGGTCACATTACTAAAAGTAGAGATGTCCATTTAAGATAAAACAGGCATGTTTAAAACCAACAAGAAAGACACAAATCTTGAACTTACAAAGTTCAACTTTTCAAGAAATTGAAGGCAATATCAGACATGAGTATTTATAAACTGTGTTTGCTATTGCGTTCAGATGGGGTGAAGTCACCCCTGGAAAAGCCACATTTTGAAGATGCACACAAATTGGTGAATGTCAACATGTGCTAGCTGCCATCACGGGGGATCAAGGGACGTGTTTTGGGGGTGCAACCCCTTCCTCCCATCTACTTTGTTATTGAGGAAGGGGTTGCACCCCCAAAACGCGTCCATTGATCTCCCGTGATGGCAGATAGCACATGTTGACACACTGTGTGTATCTTCAAAATTTGGCTTTTCGAGAATATGTCAAAAAATGGTTGAAATTTTTAGAGCCCAAAAAGCACAAAAAAGGTAAGGGATTTGTAGGTGTTTTAAACTCTCCCTAAAACATCAATGATGTTCTTAATTTTTTTTGAACATCATTGATGTTTTTCTGGATGTTTTCCAAGTCCCTATTACACCCCATGATCTCTCTGATCAGGATCTGTGCACTTTCAGAGGTGAAATGATCTGGATCCACAACATCACGATCACCTAAAAATATAGAAACAAAACACACCATGTATTATAAATATGCCGGCAGCCATCTCTTACCTGAGCCTGTGGTCGCAGACACTCACCTGTTGTGGTGACAATTTCCACCACATCTCCTTCCTCCTCCTCCTCCTGTTGTGTTTGGTGGGTCTCCACTTCTTCCTGAGGTGGGGGGTCTGTCGTCTCCTCGGATGAGGGGTGTCCTCCGAGTCTTTTCTCCCCTATGTAAAAAAAAATAGGTATACTTAGCACACAGATATTTGATGGCAGAAATAGGAATATTAAATATTGCATGGAAGTAGGGTACAATTGTCTATTTTGGCAGAGTTCCAAGATTAAGAAATGTTTTTGTCCTTTGTCAAGCTTGAATACTTACCTGTTTTTTAAAAGCTTCACAGATGGAGTAACCCCTATAGTATACACTGGAGCACCTGTGTGGGACCCCCTAATAAAAAGGGTATTCTTGTGTCCCACACTAGTGCTCCAGCGTCCAGATGTGAAAACTGCTGCTGCGTGTCCTCTCCTTACCTAGAATATAGTTTGCATTTCATTCTAGTTACAAACCTATCTCCACAACCAAATTATTTTAAGAGGAGTAGGCAATAAAAAATCTATTCAAATGCATATGGCCAAAAAAATGGTGTTTTCTAGGCCGAACGAAAATGTTTCATACGAACGAATAATGTGCCCATGAACATGAAAGTTGCCATTTTAAACTGTACAACAGTTAAGAAAAGCACATGGAGCAGCACGAACGTAATAAACATAAAGAATAGGAACACAGCACAACTACTTACTTTTTTGCAGCACTCTCCTGATCCTTCTGTACTGCTCATGCTCCCTTAATTTCAGTTCCGACCACCGCTTCCTGAGCTGATCCTTGGATCGTCGTACCCCGAAATTACGGTGCAGACTCCTGACTACTTTCGCCATGATCTTGGCCTTTCTGACATTGGGGTTGGGGTAAGGTCCATATTTCCCGTCATAGTCAACCTTCTTTAATGCCTTAAATCGGGACGTTTCAGGCACCGGGCTTTCCTCCTCCTCCTCCTCCTCCTCCTCGTTGCTGTAATTAGCACGCACCTGCTCTGTCTCCGCCATGTGCTCTTCCCCCACCGAACGAGAAGGGTGGAGAATAGACTAGAACGTCAGGGGTGGACGGAGTTTCACGCATGTGCAGTGTATGTAAAGCAATGAAAATAAGAACTACAAGGACTTTAACTAGGGCTTATTTGGGGGGGTAAGGCTTATATTGCAGCCATCACCGACAATCATGCTAGGTCTTATTTTCAGGGAAACAGGGTAGGTGCACATTGGAGCAATTTGTCATACGATTTGAGAGATCAAATCACGTGACAAGTTGCAGCCTATTGGAGGCAATGGCACTGTTCCAATCAGTGCAACACCGATTTTGCAGTGCCGCACTGATTTGCAAAAGTAGTTTCTGTACTACTTTGCCCGATTTCCGTTGGGACTTCAATAGACATCTGTGCATGAAGCCACACAGATGTCTATCAAGTAGTACCTGAAATTGCGCTGACCTTGCTACTTTAAGTGAAGTAGCACGATTTTAAAGTAGCATCAATGTGAACCAAGGCTCAGTCCCACTTTACATCACAGTTTTCTCTTAACAATAATGTCCTCTGCACCCCTTCACATCACTCCCTCACAAAGGCCATTTAGTGATGCCTGTGTTATGCCGCATACACACGGTCGGACTTTACGGCATACTTGGTCCGGCGGACCAGAGTCTGCCGGACAATCCGCCCGTGTGTGGGCGCCGGCGGACTTTTCCGGCGGACTTCTTCCCAAAAGCCCGCCGGACCTAGATTTGAAACATGTTTTAAATCTTTCCGTCGGACTCAGTTTCGGGCGGAAAGTCCGCTCGTGTGTGTGCTGGTCCGACGGAAAGCCCGCTCGTGTGTATGCTGGTCCGACGGACCAGATACAACACGAGGGCAGGGTATTGCATCTCGCGCTCGCTGCAATAGGAAAAACAAATTTTCCTATTGCGGCGAGCACGGGGCATACCAGGCCCTTAGGTCTGGTATGGATTTTAAAGGGAAGCCCCTACGCTGAAAAAACGGCGTGGGGTCCCCCCTAAAATCCATACCAGACCCCGATCCGAGCACGCAGCCTGGCCGGTCAGGAAAGGGGGTGGGGACGAGCGAGCGCCCCCCCTCCTGAACCGTACCAGGCCGCATGCCCTCAACATGGGGGGTGGGTGCTTTGGGGGAGGGGGGGCGCCCTGCGGGGCCCCCCCACCCCAAAGCACCTTGTCCCCATGTTGATGAGGACAAGGGCCTCTTTCCGACAACCCTGGCCGTTGGTTGTCGGGGTCTGCGGGCGGGGGGCTTATCGGAATCTGGGAGCCCCCTTTAATAAGGGGGCCCCCAGATCCCGGCCCCTCACCCTATGTGAATGAGTATGGGGTACATGGTACCCCTACCCATTCACCTAAAGAAAAAGTGTAAGTAATAAAATACACTACACAAGTTTTTTAAATATTTTATTAAACAGCTCCGGGGGGGTCTTCCTCCGGCTTCGGGGGTCTTCTTCCGGCTTCGGGGGTCTCTCCACTTCATCTTCTCCCGGCGTCCGGTTGGTTCTCCTCCGCTCTCTTCTCCCGGTGTTCCAGTTCTTCGGCCGGCTCCTCTGCTGTCTTCAGGTAGCTCTCTTGCCAGCAGAGGTCCGGACTTCTGGGCTTCTGGGCTTCTTCTCTTCTCTTCTCTTCTCTTCTCTTCTCTTCTCTTCTCTTCTCTTCTCTTCTCTTCTCTTCTCTTCTCTTCTCTTCTCAGATGTTGACACGACGCTCTCTCCGGCTGGACTGCTCTCCGAGGGCTGCGTTGTGACTTATATAGGCGGAGACCCCGCCCCCTTTTGATGTCACAGTCCCTGGGCATGCTGGGACTGTGACGTTTTAGGGGGCGTGGTCAACATCACCCAGTGATTATTAAAGGGGGCTCCCAGATTCCGATAAGCCCCCCGCCCGCAGACCCCGACAACCAACGGCCAGGGTTGTCGGGAAGAGGCCCTTGTCCTCATCAACATGGGGACAAGGTGCTTTGGGGTGGGGGGGCCCCGCAGGGTGCCCCCCTCCCCCAAAGCACCCACCCCCCATGTTGAGGGCATGCGGCCTGGTACGGTTCAGGAGGGGGGGCGCTCGCTCGTCCCCACCCCCTTTCCTGACCGGCCAGGCTGCGTGTTTGGATCGGGGTCTGGTATGGATCTTAGGGGGGACCCCACGCCGTTTTTTCGGCGTAGGGGGTTCCCTTTATAATCCATACCAGACCTAAGGGCCCGGTATGACCCACGACGGGGCTCGCAAGGTGTCAATCTCGCCGATAAAAGCGGCAAGATTGACATTCTTTTCTAGTCCCGTCACACCTGAGTCACATTCAAAATGAACAGACTTGTCTGTGTGTGGGCAAGTCCGTTCATTCTGAAAGTCCGCCGTAACTCCGGCGAAAGTCCGTCGGAAAGACGGGCGGACTTAGCCCGCCGGAAAGTCCGGGCGTGTGTGGGCAAGTCTGTCCGTTTTAAAGTCCGGCGCACCTGGCGGACAAAGTCCGTCGGAAAGTGTGCCGGACCAAGTAGGATAGAAAGTCCGACCGTGTGTACGCGGCATAAGACTGACAGCATTGTGAAAAAGAGACCAGGTTGACCTAAAGTGCTGACCTTCCTTGTCCCAGTTTGAAAATTGTTGTGGAGATGATCACAGGCAGTTCATATCAATACATATTGCGGTACACATGTTAGCCATGTGTAAAAAACATTTTTTTTTTAAATATCCTGGTTTGGCAAGGTCAACATCCCAAAAATAGATACCCTACCAAAATTACTTTTATTTGCCAGACTATCCTGTATAATCCTGCAAAATTTTCTTTAATATGTTAAAATGTTTGACTAGGATATTTTTGTCTTCTAAACCACCTGCCTTCCTCAAAAACAAGATTCTTTGCCATCATGGATCAGCTAGGAGCACCAGTCTTCCTGATATGGAATTATATCACAAGGCAGCTTCGCTCTCATATCTTCAGGACTGGTTCAATGTCTCACCCAAAAAACATTTTGTCTGTATTTAGGCAGGGCATTCTCCTGGATTACCCCTATTGCAGGACTGTCAAAGGTTGACCTCCATGATTTAGTGACTGCTAATTTTGTAGATGTGGGATTCTATCAGTGATAGATTGCAATCTTCTATTCCTGGACCCTGCATTCCACTATTTGACGATCTCGATTTGCTTACTGGCATACATGAGCTCCCTTTTGATGACTAATGTAGGGACACATGGCCCCAAGCTAAAAACTTTATAGTGCCCAGTGACAGTTTCTTAGTTGTGCCCAACACTTATGCCTCGTACACACGGTTGGACTTTGTTCGGACATTCCGACAACAAAATGCATGGATTTTTTCCGACGGATGTTGGCTCAAACTTGTCTTGCATACACACAGTCACACAAAGTTGTCGGAATTTCCGATCGTTCTGAACGCGGGGACGTTAATCACGTACATCTGGACTATAAACAGGGCAGTGGCCAATAGCTTTCATCTCTTTATTTATTCTGAGCATGCGTGGCACTTTGTCCGTCGGATTTGTGTACACACGATCGGAATTTCCAACAACGGATTTTGTTGTCGGAAAATTTTAAATCCTGCTCTCAAACTTTGTGTGTCGGAAAATCCGATGGAAAATGTCCGATGGAGCCCACAGACGGTCGGAATTTCCGACAACACGCTCTGATCGGACATTTTCCATCGGAAAATCAGACCGTGTGTACGGGGCATTACACAAATCAGACTACCAAGATCAATTTTCTAACCAGACTCCAAATAAATAATGTTGGCACAAATATACATTTCTCTTATAAAACACATAGAGCACTCACTGGTTTTCAACAGCTATGGGCATTAGCCCCACCACACCCTAACTATGATCTAAAAGAAGGTGCCTATTAGTTTTGGATGTCACAATACTGTACTGTGTAAGTGGAGAAAGAGACCTTAAATGCTAGATTTCCCAGCAAGATTTGGAGAAGTCACATGTATCCACAAAGCTTTGGTTTCAAGCTATGCCAATAGAAAAGCTACAAAATCATATTCCATTGGTATAGAGATCTGGTTTCACTATGAGGAATATTTTCACAGATGTATTTTTTAATACAGTATATGCTGAAGCTGCAGAGCAAAGAGAAGTACTCACCTCCACATATGGTGGGACTGTCCCTGCATTGAACATTTTGGAAGAAAATATTTAGGATCTAAAACCATGTTTTGTCTGGATCATATCAATCTCTCACCAGAAACAGTTTCCCTATCTGTTTTCCAGGGATACATTTTTAGCCAGAAAAAATAATTACTATGCCCCTTTGCAGCCCAGCCATTTATCCCTCTATTTTTGAAAACTTCCTCCACCCCAACTATAAGCCTTTGGGTAGACAGAATGAATGATATTATAGAAATTAATAAACTATTTACAGATGATAAAAATACTACAGACAAATTTCTAGTACAATAGTAAATTTGCCTAGCATTTTCAAAATCTCATAAGATGTTGGTCTATTTATAACAGTGCCTTCAAATACTGGAAGCCAGATAAATGACAAGGAGTAACAGAACCTCATGCTGAAGGGTTATGAAGGCATCCTGGTTGGGTTCTCTTTTTTTCATAACCCTTATGCCCTGTACACACGGTTGGATTTTCCGATGGAAAAAGTGCGATCGGATTGTGTTGTCGGAAATTCCGATCGTGTGTGGGCTCCATCGGACTTTTTCCGCCGGAATTTCCGACACACAAAGTTTGAGAGCAGGATATAAAATTTTCGGACAACAAAATCCGATCGCTTAAATTCCGATCGTGTGTACACAAATCCGACGCACAAAGTGCCACGCATGCTAAGAATAAATTAAGAGATGAAAGCTATTGGCTACTGCCCCGTTTATAGTTCCGACGTATGTGTTTTATGTCACCGCGTTCAGAACGATCGGATTTTCTGACAACTTTGTGTGACCGTGTGTATGCAAGACAAGTTTGACCCAAAATCTGTCTGAAAAAATCTGATGGATTTTGTTGTCGGAATGTCCGATCAATGTCTGATCATGTGTACAGGGCATTATTCTTTTACTCCCCTCTCTTTCCTTACCCTTTGTTGTCTAATTCTTAATTATCTTATTTCCCTGTACCACTCTCGCTTCTCTTGTACTATCAGTGGACCCTAAAATGTTCATGTGTCTTTAACATTCCACAAAAATCTACTACCTAATATTGTATAGAATTATACTGGCTCTCTGTGAACATTCTTTGCTATATGGACCCCAACTTTAATGAAATCTTCTATTCTACTCTCACTTATTTACACAGCCCAAGTATGTCATATTACTATGTATATAATAAGATGTGCTTTGGTAATGTGTTAAAATCCGTCAAAATAAAATAGTTTAAAAAAATCATGAAATACATTTTATGGCTGAATTTGTTTTAAATAGAGTAACACCTCTATTGAGATTTGATCCATGTTTCAGTAATTATTTACATTGTTTGTTATCCCTGTGAAATGCATAGTTTAAGTAGAATTACACATCCTACAGTTAATCTAACAAGGTTTTCCCCAGGTCATTCGTGGCAGGGCTGAATTTCTTACCAGGCAACCTTGGCAAGTGTTCACAGCCTTGTCAAAGAAGGGGGGTGTCTGCATCTCTTCTAACCATTCTCTGCAAATCCTTATTTTGCCTAATACAAGTAGCCCAAGGCTTTTCTACAGAAGCAGCAACTCATACATAATTAATCTGGTTGAAAAAAGACATAAGTCCATCCAGTTCAACCAACAACTCAGTGCCTGTTCCTGCAACTTCAGAAGGTCAGCTGGAAATATCTCCTTGCAAGACACATTGGCATATGTAAACCATCATTATTATGCTACAGATAATCCCAATTTAATTGGCAAATAGAGACAGTAATGCCCCGTACACATGGTCGGACTTTGTTCGGACATTCCGACAACAAAATCCTCGGATTTTTTCCGACGGATGTTGGCTCAAACTTGTTTTGCCTACACACGGTCGCACAAAGTTGTCGGAATTTCCGATCGACAACCACGCGGTCACGTACACCACGTACGACGAGACTAGAAAAGGCCGGTTCAGAACCAAGCGCGGCACCCTTTGGGCTCCTTTTGCTAATCTCGTGTTAGTAAAAGTTTGGTGAGAGACGATTCGTGCTTTTTCAGACTCGTGGCTTTCAGATCGTTTTCTGCCGTTCAGTTTGTGCTTGTGGGTTTGTATTTGCTCTTCAGTGCGTGCAGTCAGTTCGTATCGGAGTTTTCTGTGCGATCTTGTCCGCTCGTTGCTGTTTTTCAGGTCGCTCTTCACAGGCCTTGCTGTTCTTCAGTGCGTTCTGTTACTTCGTTCTGAGCAGCCGACTGTTTTCTAGCCATGTTTCGTATGCGTACTCCTCGTACAGTTCGTGCTGTGCGGGGGCTTGGTGTTGGGGTCCTGACCTTGACACAAGTCCAGTCCATGAACAGGGTGGGAAGGAGTTCATGGACCAAGAATTGGTTGCTTCAGCGTGACCAGTTCTGTCATATGCCTTTGCTCCGTGAGATCCGTGAGAATAATCCTGGTGATTTCAGGAATTTTCTCAGGATGACTGACCCTGTATTTCACCGTTTGTTGGCTTCGCTGACCCCCTATATCAGCAGGCAGGATACCTGCATGAGGCAAGCCATCACTCCGGAGCAGAGGTTGGTCTCTACCCTGCGGTAATTTGGCGACAGGGAGAAGCCTGCAGGACCTCAAGTTCTCGACAGGCATCTCCCCCTAGGCTCTTCTTTGTGGACATTTACTGCTTGTGTTTGTTTGAGCTGACCCTGACAGAAATGTGTGGAGTCCAGAAAATGTCGTGATTGTGTAACCTTATACAAAGCACTGTCGGCTGTTATTTACTAAATGCAAAGACACTTTTCACTACAAGTGCACTTGCAACTGCACTGAAACTGCACTTGTAGTGCAAAGTGGATTTGCCCTTAGGAAATTACCCCCATTTTCTCATCAAACAACAATTACATCACCCCAAAAGTGTTGTCGCGTGGGACAATAATCCACACATTCTTGATGAACAATCTTTTAATACCTGCACAATCACATGTGCATTTACCAAAGGTTTTTCTGACAAACTGACATGTTTGTTGTATAACAATTTTTGTGGTGTCATTATCCAAAATCAAAATGTGCATTTTATAGAAAACAGGCCTGTGTAAAACCCACAAGAAAGACACAAATCTTGATCTTACAAAGTTCACATTAGGTAGAACTTGAAGGCAATATCAGACATGAGTATTTAGGAACTGTGTTTGATATTGCATTCAGATGGGGGGAAATCACCCCTGGAAAAGCCAAATTTGGAAGATGCACACGAATTTCCCAATGTCAACATGTGCTATCTGCCATCATGGGGGATGAAGGGACGTGTTTTTGGGGAGAAAGCCCTTCCTCACCGTTACTTTATTATTGAGGAAGGGGTTGCACCCCCAAAACGCGTCCATTGATCTCCCGTGATGGCAGATAGCACATGTTGGCACACTGTGTGCATCCTCCAAATTTGGCTTTGGGAAAAATCACAAAAACATTTCGCACATTGTAGCAGACAAAAGAAGAAAGTGATTTTGAGGGGCTTTAAACTCGCCCCAAAACATCAATGATGTTTTTATATTTTGGAATAACATCATTGATGTTTTGCTTGATGTTTTCCAATTGTAAATTACACCCCATGATCTCCCCGATCAGGATCTGGGCACTTTGAGATGTGAAAGGATCTTCATCCACAACCTCACGATCACCTAAAAAGAAAGGAAACCCAAAATAAATTAGGTCTAAAAAAAATGCCGCCATCCATCTCTTACCTGAGCCTGTGGTCACAGACACTCACCTGTTGTGGTGACTACTTCCACCACGTCTTCATCCTCCTGCTCAGCTTGTGTTGGTATTTCCCCTTCTTCCAGAGGGGGGGGGCTCTGGTCTCCTCGGATGAGGGGTGTCCTCCGAGTCTTTTCTCCCCTATGTAAAACAAAAATGGTATAATTAGCACACAGATATTTGATGGCAGAACTCTAAAGATGAAACATTGCTTGGAAGTGGGGTACAATTGTCTATTTTAGCCGAGTTCCAAGATGTAGCTTTTTTAGTGTCCTTTGTCAAGCTGCAATACTTTACCTGTTTTGTACAAGCTTCACAGATGGAGACCCCCCCTATAGTATACACTGGAGCACCTGTGTGGCCCCCTTAATACAAAGGGTGTTCTGGGGTCCCACACTAGTGCTCCAGTGTCCAGATGTGAAAACAGCTGCTCAGTGTCCTCTCCTTACACACAATCTAGTTTGCATTTCATTCTAGTAACAAAGCCATCTACACAACCCAATTCTTTGAAGACAAGTATAGGGCGTCAAAATGGTGGCCAAATGCATATGGGCTAAACAATGGTATTTTATAGTCCGAAAAAAAAATGTGTGATCCGAACGAATAATGCGCCCATGAACATGAAAGTTGCCATTTTAAACTGTACAACAGTTCCTAAAAGCACATGGAGCAGCACGAACGTAATAAACACAAGAACAATAGGAACACAGCACAACTACTTACTTTTTTGCAGCACTCTCCGGATCTTTCTGTACTGCTCATGTTCTCGTAATTTCAGGTCCGACCACCGCTTCCTGAGCTGATCTTTTGATCGCCGTACCCCGAATTTCCGGTGCAGACTCCTGACCACTTTCGCCATGATCTTGGCCTTTCGGACATTGTGGTTGGGGTAAGGCCCATACTTTCCATCATAGTCGGCCTTCTTCAGGATGTCCACCATTTCCAACATCTCCCCAAAGGACATATTTGAGTCCTTTAATCTCCTTCTGGATCGGGACGTTTCAGGCTCCGGCCTTTCCTCCTCCTTCTCCTCCTCGTTGCTGTAATTAGCATGATCCTGCTGTCTATCCGCCATGTGCTCTTCCTCCACTGCGCCGAAAAAAAAGGGGCGGGGAATAGAATAGAAAGAACGTCAGGGGCGTCAGGGTGCGCAGTGTGTATAAATCGTAACGCGCGCGTCTTACGTATGATCTGTGAGCGGAGGAAGGAGCATCGGAGACGCCGATCGTGCTAACGAAGGTAGGATCTAAACTTGGGCCTATACTGCTTCGAAATTGAAGCCTATATTGTAACAAGATTAGGGGAGTTTGGCCTGACATTAGGGTTTGTCTTGTGTTGTGTCTTGCAGAGAAAATGGATGGGTTCAACGACCACAATTTCCTGCCCCTGTTTATTGACAAGTACAGAGAGCTGCCCTGTCTGTGGCAGGTCAGACACCCCCACTATAATCACAAACAGAAGAGGCAGGCAGCGCTGGAGAAACTGCTGGAGTTGGTGAAGCCGGTGGTCCCCACAGCAACCATCCCTTATTTAAAAGCTAAAATTGGTGGCCTGAGGAGCACATATCTTAGGGAGCGCAAGAAGGTCACAGATTCCCAGAGGTCCGGAGCTGCAGCAGATGACGTTTATGTCCCCAGGCTGTGGTACTATGAGAGACTGCGATTTCTGTCAGACCACACTGAAGTCAGGGAATCCCTCTCCACTCTTCCTTCCACGCTTCCTTCCACCCCAGCTGAGGCTTCTGATGTCCAACCTGGGCCTTCCAGCCAGGAAGAAGTGGAGGAGCCCAGCTGGAGTCAGGTATAGCATTCTTCTACAGATTTCTGGGCAATAAATAAATGATGTTTACTAGATGTTATTATTGATCACTAATTGCTGCTTGAAAGTGTTTTACATATCAATACACAGTAGTGGGCACCCAAAATTGGGACAAGAATGCAAAATAAGACTGACAGCATTGTGAAAAAGAGACCAGGTTGACCTAAAGTGCTGACCTTCCTTGTCCCAGTTTGAAAATTGTTGTGGAGATGATCACAGGCAGTTCATATCAATACATATTGCGGTACACATGTTAGCCATGTGTAAAAAACATTTTTTTTTTAAATATCCTGGTTTGGCAAGGTCAACATCCCAAAAATAGATACCCTACCAAAATTACTTTTATTTGCCAGACTATCCTGTATAATCCTGCAAAATTTTCTTTAATATGTTAAAATGTTTGACTAGGATATTTTTGTCTTCTAAACCACCTGCCTTCCTCAAAAACAAGATTCTTTGCCATCATGGATCAGCTAGGAGCACCAGTCTTCCTGATATGGAATTATATCACAAGGCAGCTTCGCTCTCATATCTTCAGGACTGGTTCAATGTCTCACCCAAAAAACATTTTGTCTGTATTTAGGCAGGGCATTCTCCTGGATTACCCCTATTGCAGGACTGTCAAAGGTTGACCTCCATGATTTAGTGACTGCTAATTTTGTAGATGTGGGATTCTATCAGTGATAGATTGCAATCTTCTATTCCTGGACCCTGCATTCCACTATTTGACGATCTCGATTTGCTTACTGGCATACATGAGCTCCCTTTTGATGACTAATGTAGGGACACATGGCCCCAAGCTAAAAACTTTATAGTGCCCAGTGACAGTTTCTTAGTTGTGCCCAACACTTATGCCTCGTACACACGGTTGGACTTTGTTCGGACATTCCGACAACAAAATGCATGGATTTTTTCCGACGGATGTTGGCTCAAACTTGTCTTGCATACACACAGTCACACAAAGTTGTCGGAATTTCCGATCGTTCTGAACGCGGGGACGTTAATCACGTACATCTGGACTATAAACAGGGCAGTGGCCAATAGCTTTCATCTCTTTATTTATTCTGAGCATGCGTGGCACTTTGTCCGTCGGATTTGTGTACACACGATCGGAATTTCCAACAACGGATTTTGTTGTCGGAAAATTTTAAATCCTGCTCTCAAACTTTGTGTGTCGGAAAATCCGATGGAAAATGTCCGATGGAGCCCACAGACGGTCGGAATTTCCGACAACACGCTCTGATCGGACATTTTCCATCGGAAAATCAGACCGTGTGTACGGGGCATTACACAAATCAGACTACCAAGATCAATTTTCTAACCAGACTCCAAATAAATAATGTTGGCACAAATATACATTTCTCTTATAAAACACATAGAGCACTCACTGGTTTTCAACAGCTATGGGCATTAGCCCCACCACACCCTAACTATGATCTAAAAGAAGGTGCCTATTAGTTTTGGATGTCACAATACTGTACTGTGTAAGTGGAGAAAGAGACCTTAAATGCTAGATTTCCCAGCAAGATTTGGAGAAGTCACATGTATCCACAAAGCTTTGGTTTCAAGCTATGCCAATAGAAAAGCTACAAAATCATATTCCATTGGTATAGAGATCTGGTTTCACTATGAGGAATATTTTCACAGATGTATTTTTTAATACAGTATATGCTGAAGCTGCAGAGCAAAGAGAAGTACTCACCTCCACATATGGTGGGACTGTCCCTGCATTGAACATTTTGGAAGAAAATATTTAGGATCTAAAACCATGTTTTGTCTGGATCATATCAATCTCTCACCAGAAACAGTTTCCCTATCTGTTTTCCAGGGATACATTTTTAGCCAGAAAAAATAATTACTATGCCCCTTTGCAGCCCAGCCATTTATCCCTCTATTTTTGAAAACTTCCTCCACCCCAACTATAAGCCTTTGGGTAGACAGAATGAATGATATTATAGAAATTAATAAACTATTTACAGATGATAAAAATACTACAGACAAATTTCTAGTACAATAGTAAATTTGCCTAGCATTTTCAAAATCTCATAAGATGTTGGTCTATTTATAACAGTGCCTTCAAATACTGGAAGCCAGATAAATGACAAGGAGTAACAGAACCTCATGCTGAAGGGTTATGAAGGCATCCTGGTTGGGTTCTCTTTTTTTCATAACCCTTATGCCCTGTACACACGGTTGGATTTTCCGATGGAAAAAGTGCGATCGGATTGTGTTGTCGGAAATTCCGATCGTGTGTGGGCTCCATCGGACTTTTTCCGCCGGAATTTCCGACACACAAAGTTTGAGAGCAGGATATAAAATTTTCGGACAACAAAATCCGATCGCTTAAATTCCGATCGTGTGTACACAAATCCGACGCACAAAGTGCCACGCATGCTAAGAATAAATTAAGAGATGAAAGCTATTGGCTACTGCCCCGTTTATAGTTCCGACGTATGTGTTTTATGTCACCGCGTTCAGAACGATCGGATTTTCTGACAACTTTGTGTGACCGTGTGTATGCAAGACAAGTTTGACCCAAAATCTGTCTGAAAAAATCTGATGGATTTTGTTGTCGGAATGTCCGATCAATGTCTGATCATGTGTACAGGGCATTATTCTTTTACTCCCCTCTCTTTCCTTACCCTTTGTTGTCTAATTCTTAATTATCTTATTTCCCTGTACCACTCTCGCTTCTCTTGTACTATCAGTGGACCCTAAAATGTTCATGTGTCTTTAACATTCCACAAAAATCTACTACCTAATATTGTATAGAATTATACTGGCTCTCTGTGAACATTCTTTGCTATATGGACCCCAACTTTAATGAAATCTTCTATTCTACTCTCACTTATTTACACAGCCCAAGTATGTCATATTACTATGTATATAATAAGATGTGCTTTGGTAATGTGTTAAAATCCGTCAAAATAAAATAGTTTAAAAAAATCATGAAATACATTTTATGGCTGAATTTGTTTTAAATAGAGTAACACCTCTATTGAGATTTGATCCATGTTTCAGTAATTATTTACATTGTTTGTTATCCCTGTGAAATGCATAGTTTAAGTAGAATTACACATCCTACAGTTAATCTAACAAGGTTTTCCCCAGGTCATTCGTGGCAGGGCTGAATTTCTTACCAGGCAACCTTGGCAAGTGTTCACAGCCTTGTCAAAGAAGGGGGGTGTCTGCATCTCTTCTAACCATTCTCTGCAAATCCTTATTTTGCCTAATACAAGTAGCCCAAGGCTTTTCTACAGAAGCAGCAACTCATACATAATTAATCTGGTTGAAAAAAGACATAAGTCCATCCAGTTCAACCAACAACTCAGTGCCTGTTCCTGCAACTTCAGAAGGTCAGCTGGAAATATCTCCTTGCAAGACACATTGGCATATGTAAACCATCATTATTATGCTACAGATAATCCCAATTTAATTGGCAAATAGAGACAGTAATGCCCCGTACACATGGTCGGACTTTGTTCGGACATTCCGACAACAAAATCCTCGGATTTTTTCCGACGGATGTTGGCTCAAACTTGTTTTGCCTACACACGGTCGCACAAAGTTGTCGGAATTTCCGATCGACAACCACGCGGTCACGTACACCACGTACGACGAGACTAGAAAAGGCCGGTTCAGAACCAAGCGCGGCACCCTTTGGGCTCCTTTTGCTAATCTCGTGTTAGTAAAAGTTTGGTGAGAGACGATTCGTGCTTTTTCAGACTCGTGGCTTTCAGATCGTTTTCTGCCGTTCAGTTTGTGCTTGTGGGTTTGTATTTGCTCTTCAGTGCGTGCAGTCAGTTCGTATCGGAGTTTTCTGTGCGATCTTGTCCGCTCGTTGCTGTTTTTCAGGTCGCTCTTCACAGGCCTTGCTGTTCTTCAGTGCGTTCTGTTACTTCGTTCTGAGCAGCCGACTGTTTTCTAGCCATGTTTCGTATGCGTACTCCTCGTACAGTTCGTGCTGTGCGGGGGCTTGGTGTTGGGGTCCTGACCTTGACACAAGTCCAGTCCATGAACAGGGTGGGAAGGAGTTCATGGACCAAGAATTGGTTGCTTCAGCGTGACCAGTTCTGTCATATGCCTTTGCTCCGTGAGATCCGTGAGAATAATCCTGGTGATTTCAGGAATTTTCTCAGGATGACTGACCCTGTATTTCACCGTTTGTTGGCTTCGCTGACCCCCTATATCAGCAGGCAGGATACCTGCATGAGGCAAGCCATCACTCCGGAGCAGAGGTTGGTCTCTACCCTGCGGTAATTTGGCGACAGGGAGAAGCCTGCAGGACCTCAAGTTCTCGACAGGCATCTCCCCCTAGGCTCTTCTTTGTGGACATTTACTGCTTGTGTTTGTTTGAGCTGACCCTGACAGAAATGTGTGGAGTCCAGAAAATGTCGTGATTGTGTAACCTTATACAAAGCACTGTCGGCTGTTATTTACTAAATGCAAAGACACTTTTCACTACAAGTGCACTTGCAACTGCACTGAAACTGCACTTGTAGTGCAAAGTGGATTTGCCCTTAGGAAATTACCCCCATTTTCTCATCAAACAACAATTACATCACCCCAAAAGTGTTGTCGCGTGGGACAATAATCCACACATTCTTGATGAACAATCTTTTAATACCTGCACAATCACATGTGCATTTACCAAAGGTTTTTCTGACAAACTGACATGTTTGTTGTATAACAATTTTTGTGGTGTCATTATCCAAAATCAAAATGTGCATTTTATAGAAAACAGGCCTGTGTAAAACCCACAAGAAAGACACAAATCTTGATCTTACAAAGTTCACATTAGGTAGAACTTGAAGGCAATATCAGACATGAGTATTTAGGAACTGTGTTTGATATTGCATTCAGATGGGGGGAAATCACCCCTGGAAAAGCCAAATTTGGAAGATGCACACGAATTTCCCAATGTCAACATGTGCTATCTGCCATCATGGGGGATGAAGGGACGTGTTTTTGGGGAGAAAGCCCTTCCTCACCGTTACTTTATTATTGAGGAAGGGGTTGCACCCCCAAAACGCGTCCATTGATCTCCCGTGATGGCAGATAGCACATGTTGGCACACTGTGTGCATCCTCCAAATTTGGCTTTGGGAAAAATCACAAAAACATTTCGCACATTGTAGCAGACAAAAGAAGAAAGTGATTTTGAGGGGCTTTAAACTCGCCCCAAAACATCAATGATGTTTTTATATTTTGGAATAACATCATTGATGTTTTGCTTGATGTTTTCCAATTGTAAATTACACCCCATGATCTCCCCGATCAGGATCTGGGCACTTTGAGATGTGAAAGGATCTTCATCCACAACCTCACGATCACCTAAAAAGAAAGGAAACCCAAAATAAATTAGGTCTAAAAAAAATGCCGCCATCCATCTCTTACCTGAGCCTGTGGTCACAGACACTCACCTGTTGTGGTGACTACTTCCACCACGTCTTCATCCTCCTGCTCAGCTTGTGTTGGTATTTCCCCTTCTTCCAGAGGGGGGGGGCTCTGGTCTCCTCGGATGAGGGGTGTCCTCCGAGTCTTTTCTCCCCTATGTAAAACAAAAATGGTATAATTAGCACACAGATATTTGATGGCAGAACTCTAAAGATGAAACATTGCTTGGAAGTGGGGTACAATTGTCTATTTTAGCCGAGTTCCAAGATGTAGCTTTTTTAGTGTCCTTTGTCAAGCTGCAATACTTTACCTGTTTTGTACAAGCTTCACAGATGGAGACCCCCCCTATAGTATACACTGGAGCACCTGTGTGGCCCCCTTAATACAAAGGGTGTTCTGGGGTCCCACACTAGTGCTCCAGTGTCCAGATGTGAAAACAGCTGCTCAGTGTCCTCTCCTTACACACAATCTAGTTTGCATTTCATTCTAGTAACAAAGCCATCTACACAACCCAATTCTTTGAAGACAAGTATAGGGCGTCAAAATGGTGGCCAAATGCATATGGGCTAAACAATGGTATTTTATAGTCCGAAAAAAAAATGTGTGATCCGAACGAATAATGCGCCCATGAACATGAAAGTTGCCATTTTAAACTGTACAACAGTTCCTAAAAGCACATGGAGCAGCACGAACGTAATAAACACAAGAACAATAGGAACACAGCACAACTACTTACTTTTTTGCAGCACTCTCCGGATCTTTCTGTACTGCTCATGTTCTCGTAATTTCAGGTCCGACCACCGCTTCCTGAGCTGATCTTTTGATCGCCGTACCCCGAATTTCCGGTGCAGACTCCTGACCACTTTCGCCATGATCTTGGCCTTTCGGACATTGTGGTTGGGGTAAGGCCCATACTTTCCATCATAGTCGGCCTTCTTCAGGATGTCCACCATTTCCAACATCTCCCCAAAGGACATATTTGAGTCCTTTAATCTCCTTCTGGATCGGGACGTTTCAGGCTCCGGCCTTTCCTCCTCCTTCTCCTCCTCGTTGCTGTAATTAGCATGATCCTGCTGTCTATCCGCCATGTGCTCTTCCTCCACTGCGCCGAAAAAAAAGGGGCGGGGAATAGAATAGAAAGAACGTCAGGGGCGTCAGGGTGCGCAGTGTGTATAAATCGTAACGCGCGCGTCTTACGTATGATCTGTGAGCGGAGGAAGGAGCATCGGAGACGCCGATCGTGCTAACGAAGGTAGGATCTAAACTTGGGCCTATACTGCTTCGAAATTGAAGCCTATATTGTAACAAGATTAGGGGAGTTTGGCCTGACATTAGGGTTTGTCTTGTGTTGTGTCTTGCAGAGAAAATGGATGGGTTCAACGACCACAATTTCCTGCCCCTGTTTATTGACAAGTACAGAGAGCTGCCCTGTCTGTGGCAGGTCAGACACCCCCACTATAATCACAAACAGAAGAGGCAGGCAGCGCTGGAGAAACTGCTGGAGTTGGTGAAGCCGGTGGTCCCCACAGCAACCATCCCTTATTTAAAAGCTAAAATTGGTGGCCTGAGGAGCACATATCTTAGGGAGCGCAAGAAGGTCACAGATTCCCAGAGGTCCGGAGCTGCAGCAGATGACGTTTATGTCCCCAGGCTGTGGTACTATGAGAGACTGCGATTTCTGTCAGACCACACTGAAGTCAGGGAATCCCTCTCCACTCTTCCTTCCACGCTTCCTTCCACCCCAGCTGAGGCTTCTGATGTCCAACCTGGGCCTTCCAGCCAGGAAGAAGTGGAGGAGCCCAGCTGGAGTCAGGTATAGCATTCTTCTACAGATTTCTGGGCAATAAATAAATGATGTTTACTAGATGTTATTATTGATCACTAATTGCTGCTTGAAAGTGTTTTACATATCAATACACAGTAGTGGGCACCCAAAATTGGGACAAGAATGCAAAATGCTGAGCTCAGAAGGATAGTCTGTTATATTTGTTAACATTCAATTTGCAGCAGTCAGGAGGTGAAAATTATGTGTGATTGATGAAAACAATACTAAAACTATGTCCCTTTTTCATACACAGGAAGACCTCAGCCAGGAGGAGGCTGTGGAATGTGGCAGTCAGGAGGAGGCGGGGATTAGTGGCAGCCAGGAGGAGGCGGGGCTAAGTGTCAGCCAAGAGAAGCCAGGGACAAGTCGCAGCCTGACTGAGTCTCAGGTTCCTCCCCTCCGCCTTCCATACAAAAGGGCCAGGAAGGCCACTCCCAGTCCTGTGCAGGATTCAGCATACAGGCTGATCCAGGAGGCTTTGGCGTCAATCAGAGCCTTCCCCAGTCCTGAAGAGGCCTTTGCCTGCATGGCTGCCACCAAATTGCAGGGCATGCAGGAGGGCCAACGCAAGATTTCTGAGGACCTGATTTATAAAGTCCTTCGTAAGGGGGAGAGTGGGGAACTGACACCCAAGACGGATGTCATTGAGATGGACCATCCTCCTCCTCCTCCTCCTCCTGCTGCCACAACTCCACCACCACAGCCAAAGCCTGTAAGGAAGCGTGGAAAGAAGACCTGAGAGTGATGACCCTAGGTTCAGTCTGGTCTGACAGAAGATACAGTCTCTCGTATGACCACAGCCTGGGGACACAGATGTCATCTGCTGCTTTCCGGATCTCTGGGACTTCTGGACCAGACTGCCCTCCCTTAGATATGGACTCCCCAGGCCACCAATTTTGCTTTTAAATAATTGATGTCTGCCCTGGAAGTCCAAGGCTTCGCCCACTTCTGCAGTTTCTCCAGCGTTGCCTCCCTCTTTGTTTATAGTTGTGACCCCTTAATAAAATATTTTTAGGTAAATTCTACTCTCCTGTGTGTGTTTTCATCCAAAAAGGACAGTTTGTTGGTGAGTATTCAGGTACATTTCTAAAGTACAATGTGAAATTAACAAGGGACAACAACACCAAACAATCTCCTCCTACAGATTAAATAGAACAACATATCAATGGTGTTGTGGGAACTTGTCACAAAAAACACACAAACATTTTCGGGAGTACAAATCAAAATCACCAAAAAATAAAAAAATAAAAAGAGAAACACAAAAAAAGAATCTACATTAAAGTAAAAAAACAAAAAAGAAAAAAAAAATTTGTTGTCAGATGTGAGAAATCAAAATATATTGAGGGAATCCCGATAAATAGTAACGAAAAAAGTTTGTGAGAAGTGTGTGTGAATATGAGCATCAAAACGACTTAATTCTTGTCACATTATAAAGAAGAAGAGAGTGCGCTGTATTAAACCATTTTGAACATTGCAGCGTGACGAAAGTGCTTTATCCATTACGAACGCTAAGTTTACCAGAATGAGCTGTCCCGTGTCGGAATTTCTTCTGAGCATGCGTGGCACTTTGTGCGTCGGAACAGGCCACACACGGTCGGAATTGACGCGATCGGATTTTGTTGTCGGAAAATTTTATCTCCTGCTGTCCAACCTTGTGTGTCGGAAAATCCGATGGAAAATGTCCGATGGCGCCCACACACGGTCGGAATTTCCGACAACACGCTCCGATCGGACATTTTCCATCGGAAAATCCGACCGTGTGTACGGGGCATAAGAGTGAAACCAGCCTTGACCCCAGTGATTGCAGAATTGATTCAAAATAGAACTTGATGGTGGTGTAAATTAGCAGATGGCTTCACATCTGTGGCCCATTATGTGATTTTTTATATATATTTTATTTATATAACTTGTTATATCTATGTTATTTATCATTCACGTTTTTGGATCACATGTAGCACTGCACTGATTTTTACACTAATCTTGGGTCAATGTATGTCAACTGATGTGCTAGCAGTTGTATTTGACCTCTAAGCACAAATTCCTTTTCTTTTAAGGAGGAATGGGGACCCTGATGTAAAGAGGAGACTCTGGGGACCTAATGTAACTAGGAAAACTCTGAGGACTCTCCTTTTAGGGAGTGACTCTAGGGACCCTGAAGTAATGAGGGAAGGGCTCTGGGGCCCCTGATGTAAGAGAGGGCAGATCTCACATAAGAGGGGTGACTCTAGAGGTCCCAATGTAAGGGAGGTGATTTAAGGGACCCTCGTGTAAGGTGGGTGGCTCTGGGGACCCTAATGTAAGGAGGGTGACTCTGGTAATCCTTACCCAGATAGCAAGGAAAACTTGCCACAAATTTGTGGGAGTGTTGAATTATGAGTCTGTTAACTTGCTGCACATTTGCACTGGCAAGTTGTACACTCGCAGAGCACTTGAAGCACAAGTTCTAGTTGACACTTTTCCAATTTGTAGCAAATTTGTGTGGCAAGTCTCCAGCAAGAGCAAAGTTGCAGTGTTGAGACTATAGCAAGAGCTCTGCAAGTCTACAGCATGCAAATTCAGCCACAGTGACCCCTGTGGTGAGATGACTATTGCACAACATAACTGAACCAGAACTTTCAGCAGACTTGGATAATGTTTGCAAAGAAAGTTGATCTGGAGTCATCCAATGCAGACTTGCTGCAATTGTGCAACAAACTTGTGAAGCCTGCCAATTCTAGCAATAGCTTAGCAAGTCATTTTAAAACTTGACAATTGCTTGCTATCTGGGTAAGTTAGGGGTTTTTTTGAGGACCCCGAGATAAGGTTGAGGAACCCTGGGGCTCCCAGTCCCAACCACAGCCTCAGCAAATGTAAACAAACAGCACCGAAGCTCTGATCAGGTGCTGCTCTTGTGTACACAACCTCAGATAGGGTAAAATAAGAGCTGAGCCTGTGTTCAGAGAACCACTCCTGATCACAGCCTGAGATCTGCTTAAAAATGCTGCGATTTGAATCTGAACAAAGACTTATGCGAGGTGTACACTATGTTTTTTTTTTTTGTTCCACCGAGCGGGCTGAAAGAAAAAAAAACGTACAGATCACCGTACTAGCACAAGCGATGTTAGTGTAGGGATCTCCTCCAGTGAGCTATTGCATTCTGAAAAGGGGACTGCCCCCCAACAGAACACACTGATTAGCGCTCGCAACCATTGGCTGTAAGCGCTGATCTGATGCAGGTTTTCCAGCATGCTCATTCTACAGAAGTCGGTCGTAAGACAGCTTCTGTCAGACAGGGAGATGTACACATGGGCCGAAAGTTGGCCAGCTCTTACCGAACCGACCATTTTAAGCCAACTTTCAGTCCTTGTGTACCCAGCCTCAGCTGTCATTCTACCTGCCCTGGGGCTGTGTGCATTGAATGAACTTCGCCCAAGCACAGTCTGAGCAAATGTAAACAGTCAAAACTGTGATCAGGAGCTGTTCCCCTGCACATAGCCTCAAACAAAGTAAAATGACAGCTTAGTCTGTGTGAAGGAGAATTGCTCAATTACAACCTCTACAGATCACCAGATGACATCTGCAATCAGCAGAGGACAGCCAGAATGTAAAAAATCCAATACACCTGAAAATGTTGAATGCTTCAAAATGTTCTCCTGCTTGCTCAAAGAGGGATATATTGTGTACAAATAGAGCAATGTTAAATTTAGAAATAAGAAGAGAATGTTTGGTCTGGTTGCAGTGTATCTTTAAATGAAGGTATCACCAAGAAGGTCTTCTTTTATATATATATATATATATATATATATATATATATATATATTCCCATATGCTTATTGGCAACATTTCCATTGATTTTTTCCATTAATCTGCTTTAAAGTACAACATGTCGCAGTTTAAATCCTTGACATTTCTGTTTTCTTCTAATGTAGTCAGCCAGAAAAGGGAAAGACTAAAATAAAGACTTAATGAACCTGGTTGAATTGTTTAAAAGAAAGAAGTAAAAACTGAATAAAGAAGGGACAAAGCCTACAGGGAAACAGCCTGCATTTTCTTACAGCCTTTACTTCTGCTTTTTATGATGGAATAAAAACATTCAGGTGCACTTAGCTGGTTCCGCCAATTAAGTTTTGTTCACCACACTTGCTCACTGCTGAATGATAATGGCCTTAAAGAGAAATCTATTCTCATACTGTCTTCATAGAATGCAAAAGTGCTAGAACTGTATAATAATAATAATAGAACTACTAACTAAAAAAACGATGTACAAGGAGCTCTAGAATGAATTGCACACTAGGAATCCATTTGTATTGTTACCTGTAGTCCCTGGTAGCGTGCACATGCAGGGGCAAACCTAGAGCATTTGGCACCCGGGGCGGATCCTATATTTGGCAACCCCCTCATATTTAAAATGTAAAAATACCTCACCGTGCCCCCTGCATACCTTTGCACCCCCCAATATCTCTTTGTCACTACTGTGTGCCCCCTCTCCACTCCACTGCACCTCTGGACCCCTTTACATTACACAGCCCCAACACCTCTGGTCCCCTTTACATTGCACAGCCCCCCGCAGCTCTGGATCCCTTTACACTACACAGCCCCCGCACAGGTCTGGACCCCTGCACATTACACAGCCCCCACACTATCTCTGGACTCCTCCACATTACACAGCCCCCCCAACTCTGGACCCCTGCACATTACACAGACCCCCAACAGCTCTGGACCCCTGCACATTACACATTGCCCCCCCAGCTCTGGACCCCTGAACATTACACATTGCCCCCCCAGCTCTGGACCCCTGCACAATACACATTGCCCCTTCCTACCTTACTGAGGCATGCATGTACAGCTGGAGACACAACAGCGCTGAACAGAGGGAGGGAACTGCTGGAGTTAATTTTTCATATTAAAAAGCTAGTGATTGGTTGCTAGGACCACCTAGCAGCTGATCACCTAATAGTTAACTTGTAAAGTTAAGTCCAGCAGTTGCCGTCCATCCTCTAGTCAGCGCTGCTCACTGTCTCTCTCCTCTACTATGAGTGGCAGAGTGAATCCGACGGCCGGCCCTGGGTGTCATTCACCTGGGTACCGTCCACACTTGGGCACCCTGTCACAGCTCGCCTCTCCCTGCCCTGGCTGCCTGAGCCGCTGTCACCGCTTCACTCACGGGGGGCAGGGGGCACCGGCTGACCCCCCCAATATGTGGCACCCGGAGCAGACCGCCTCCAAATGGTACACCACCGTGTACATGTCTACTGTCTTCTTCTGTATCCTTAGGCTACATAATGGATTCTAGTCTCTAGCCACTTGGTGATTTAACCAGTTGTTGGCAGCCACCATATTTTACACACTGAACCTCTTGGGAAAACAAGAAAGGACACGTGTATAAATAGCCATAATCTATTCATTAAGGCCACTTTCAAACTGAGGCATTTTACAGGCATTTTTTAGCTAAAAATAGCACCAGAAAAGCGCCTGTAAACTGCCTCTTCTGCATCTTCAGTGTGAGAGCTGGAGTTTCACACTGGGGCGGTGTACTTGCAGGTCAGGAAAAAAAGTCCTGCAAGCAGCATCTTTAGGGCACTTTAGGAGCAGTAAATACAGTGCTTCCAAAATGTCACTGCCATTGAAATCAATGGCCAGCTTTGCAGGTGCTTCGGCCGCGGCGCTTTTAACCCTTTTTTGGCTGTTAGCGGGTGGTTAAAAGCGCCCTGCTAGCGTCCAAAAAGCACTGCTAAAATGACAGTAACGTGGATGTGGCCTAAAAGGCTCAAGCTACTTACCCAGTATTGGCCAAAGACAAACAAACAAAAAGAGGGAACTTTGGACACGGTGAGTACTGGGATGTAAAACTTTAATTCTTCAGAAATTTATGGAACCTTTATTTTTATTACAAAGTTGAACTTGGAAAGTAATGAAAAAACAAACAAACAGTTAAATTAGCTATGTAATAAAAAAAGAATAATTAAAGTGGAAGTAAACCCTTTTTTTGATCTAGCACGGTTTAGGAGATATTCACACTGCATGAAGCCAGTGATGTCACCGGCGCATCCACTCTAAAGGGACAGCATACCCGTGCCATCCCTTCAGAGATCCGTGCCGCAGTCTGTGACTCCTGAGCACATGCACAGGAGTGACGTCATTAGGGTGCAGCCAATCAGATGGCCAGAGGATGCAAACCTTGAAGGAAGACCAAGTGAAGATGGAAGCGCCTTCGGCTTCATTCTAAGGTAAGTATTCTAGTGCATATATTTCAAAATGTGCTAGTTTGCCATGCCATTGTCTTCCATGGTTAAAAAAAATGTGGTTCAATACCGCTTTAATAGCATGTTCTAATGCAACATGTGCAAGTACCTTAATTGTTCCTGATATCAGTCTCCCATTATTTTAAGTTAAGCAGCACTCAAATTGAAAGTGGGTCACCTTTTAGACAGCAGCCCTTGCTGCTGCAGAAATTGAAGTCCAGGACTTTACTGTCCCATAGGGGTGTCTGGATCACAAAATCAATACAGAAGGTCAAAATTTCAAAATGAAAGTGTACTGGGAACCTATAAACTGTTTTGTATGTTGCCCTGTCCACATATACCTTTCTTCTGTTTTGCTAGTTTCAAACTGATCTGAGCTGCTGCTATTGTTTTTTTTTATGTTACAAAAGCAACTGCACAGAATTATAAATGCAGCAGCAATCCTTTCCATGAATTTATTTCAATTTTATTTAGCTACCTTTCTAAAGAAGGATTTGACATACTGTATGAATAGGTAAAATAAAAATCACTTTTAATTTCATTAGACATTGTTACCCCTTCCTTTCACACAAACTCTACCTCATCCACTGCTGATCAGCATGCTCTCTTTTTTTTCTGACATGTCACAGACAACCTTTCCTAAAATTAGTATACAGGGATTGCTATAGTTGACAACTTTAGAAGAGCAATGAGGACTGATTCATGAAAACTACAGAAAGAAAGTGAGCACAAAAGTGGAGCTGTCACCTATAGCATCAATTTTCTTTTCTCCAGTTTTTATGTATCAGTCCTTATGTGTTCATTGCAGGGGTTATTACTTGTGACTTGTGTCTCTGCATTTTTTGCTATACTCTAAAATAGAAGACAATGGCTGCTATCGAGGGAGGTGGGTAAACTTTCATTGTGTCAAGACAGCACCACTTGAGACAGGAATATTATCTTGTTGAAGGTAGGATTCTTTCCAATGCAAGTTTTAAAAAGATTATTGTATTCATTTTTTAAATAGTATGTTTAATATGTAAGTTTTAGATGTAGTTCTGTTAATATCTTCTTATCAATATGTCAAAATGTTAAGGAAGCTCATAAGGCTTGCTTGTCTTCTTTAGTTTTTCCTCCCTTTTTTTCATTATTTCTTTGAAACGTTCTTCTTCCATTTTTTTATGTTCTAGTTGCTCTTGTTTCATTTCTTCCTCTTCCTTGTCCATCGTGATTTTTAGCTCTTTTTCCCACTGTTGGAAAACAGCATAATATTAATATTGCAAATAATGATGTAGCAAATTCCTAATTCCAGCTTTTTACATTTATTACATTTGTTGAGAATTTCCTATGGATAGGAAGAGGATAGACTGGAGAGGAGACGCTTCACATAAAGCATCAATGATACTAGCATTTGCAGAGCTTTGTTGTGCGCTTTTTAACTGGTTCCCGACCAGCCACCGCAGTTTTACTGTGGCAGAATGGCAGGGGTGGGGGCAAAACAACGTTACCTTATGGCAGCCGCGACAATCGGATTTGTTTCAGAACTGATCAGTTTCCAGGCCCAGGGCAATGATTTCTGGCCTGGACCTGCAGATTGTTTCTGACAAATGAAATGCTTCCCCTGTTTGTAAGTGTAAACACAGGCAGGGGAAGTGATGTCAACCCCCTCTCTGGAATTCTTTTCCATTCTAGAGAGAGGAGAGAGGACATCCAAACGTGAGTTGCACCAACGCTACACTGACACAGTACACGTATGCACACATTTCACCCCCAGATCACCCCTTGATCGCCCCCCCCCAGTTAACCCCTTTACTCCTTGTCACTGTGTCACCTAGTGCAGTGTTCATATTTTTCTTTGATCACTGGTGTCATTTGTGACACTAATCAGCATTACTGTACTTAGTAGTAGGCCCAGATAGGTCTAGGGACCACCCTAAACCCCCCTAATAAAGGTTTAACCCCTTGATCACCCCTGTCATCAGTGATCACCGTATTAGTGTCACGGGTGATGCTGGTTAGTTAGGTATTTTTTATAGTGTCAGGGCACCAGCCGTACATTACCTAATAAAAGGTTTAACCCCCTGATCACCCAGTGGGTGACATCAGTTAGGTTTTAATGTCAGTTAGGGTCTGCGTTGCCCCAGGCGGCGTCAGATTAGTGCCAGTAGCACTAACACCCACGCACGCACCATACATCTCCCTCAGTAGTATAGTGTCTGAACGGATCAATATCTTAGATCTGATCAGAACTATATTAGTGTCCGCAAAAGTTTAGGGTTCCCAAAAATGCAGCGTTAGCGGGATCAGCCCAGATACCTGCTAGCACCTGCGTTTAGCCCCTCCGCCCAGCCCACCCAAGTGCAGCATCAATCACTGTCTCTTACAAAACACTAAACACATAACTGCAGCATTCGTAGAGTCATGCCTGATCCCTGCGAACACGAACAGTTTTTTTTGGTAGCGTTGGAAGCAGTCGCTGTCAGGTGCTCTTTTTTCCTGTGAGTCTCACTAGTTGTACCAGTAAATTTAGAGGCCAAAATGTCCAATCGAAGGTACACTAGTAAAGAGGCCTACACGTTTCTGAGCATGACAGATGAGAGTGAAGAGGAACTCACCCATCTGTCAGATTCACGCTCAGAATACAAACCTGTAGACAGCAGCGGCACCCTGACAGATAGCTCTGACAACGGAGTAGTGGTCCCTGTCAAGGTCAGGCGTACCCAACCCCGTTCTGCTGCTGTTGTTGAGGTGCAAGAACCGCAGGGCTCTCGTAGGGAGCAGAGAGTCAGTACTAGTGCTCATACTTCAGAATAACTGGCAAGCACCAGCGGCCTAGTACATCCTGGTCGACATCCAGCACTGCAGTAACAGTTGGTGACGTGGCGAGTCCCATAAGTGCAGTTCAAGTTGATGAGGTGGCTAGCACAACTAGTGCCCTGCAGCCACCAAGAGTCCATGGGGTGTAATTTCACATATGCCCATGGCATGTTTGAGCAATATATCATTTAGTGACAACTTTCTGCAAAAAAAAAAAGTTTGTAATTTTCCCGAAACTTGTGACAAATATAAAATATTCCATGGACTCTAATAAAAGTAAAGTAGCGACTAATATATGAAGATTTCGAAGAATAAACTAATGGTGATAAGAAATTAATATTTAGAATTTGCTGCAGCTGTCACTAATGTGCTCCCACAAGTGACAATATAAGAATGAAAAAAGTGTGACAGCACTGCAATTATACAGTATAAAATAAGCCAAAAACCTTCTACTCAAATAAAATGGAATAATGCAGTATAAAATGAAAAAAGTCCAATAATCAATATATGGAGAATCCTTCAAAGTGGTATTTCTTCTAAACAAACTCTTTATCCTCTGTGCTCCCACCACCGCATGCAATGGTCGCTAACCTTATGCGCCCGCAAGGGGTCAAATACGCCTTTGCACTTACTGCCAATAAACACTTTAAGGAATCCTCTGTAATCTGTACTCTGCTCAAACAAAACGATCAATGGCCAGCATAAGTTCCATCCACTGTTCTGCTTTCACGTTTAAGACCAGTAGATGTGGAAATACATATGAAACAACAAGAAAAAGTGCCTCCTATAGTACAGTATCCAAGGGGTTAAATAATGAAACCTCTCCACCCCAGCTAGCAATAAACTCACATTTATTAAAATGATTAAAAGCATAGAAAACAAATCTGAACAGTCTCACTCAGTGTCGATCAGTCCACCGCCAGGTTCCACCTCTACTAGTTTTGCCATCTCCCACGTGGCTTCATCTGGAGGAGATGCCAAGTGGCTGTGGCGGGACCAATATATAGGGTACAGTATGAATAGAAACAATTACCTTAGTTGTATACAGCTGTAGCATTCACAGGACGCCCGCACATGCGCAGTAGCACTACCTCGTGTCAGTACTACACGATGTAAACAAACAATGCGCCATTAAGACGCACTTCCGGTTAGAAAACCGGAAGTCGCTCATTTATGACCACTTCCGGTCACGGACTATATTAAACATAAGGAGCTTCAAGAGAATGGTGGAAAAATGAGGATGTATTATTAACATATAGAGGTGGAGCCCTCAATGGAAATAGCATTACACCATATATCTTTGAAACAATATATACAGTGCATAGGTAGAACGCAATTAGTAAATATATATATGTAAACATCTGCACTGAATTAATCTAAAGATAGAGATCAGCGGAAAGTAACTTTGCAATAAAAGCAAAAATTATTATGGCAATCTTCACAAAGATATAAATAATGTAAAAAATTACAGGATTGAAATATGCATAGAGGCATGACTTTAAAAATCATTTATGAAGCAATTGATATCGAATTCAATATTATGCCCTGAGGGATATAAAGTATTCATCTCATATATCCAGAAGGGCTCACGTCGACTAAGGGATTTAACGTTATTAGTATGCCTCCATTGTGGGTGGTATTTTCTATCCCCCAATAAAGGAGAGAGGAGGGGTCTTTATGATGATGTGTTGCGTAATGTTTAGAAATACTGTGCTTAGGGTAACCTTTGATAATTTTTAGCACATGTTTCCGGATTCTTATTCACATTGGTCGTTTAGTGCGACCAATTTACTGAATTTGGCAGGGGCACTGAAGGGCATAAACAACACCCTCTGTCCTACATGTGATGCAATCTCTTATCTGATATTCCCTTCCTGTTACAGTAGCTAAAAACTTATCTTTGTTGATGTTCTTTCTCTTAGTTCTGACACATGCATAATATTGTTTGCACAGAAAAAAACCTTTTTCTGAGAAGAAGGTAAAATCTGGTACTTTTGGGGGGTCTACTACATTCTTACCAATCTTATTCGTTAAAGTGGGGACTTGTCTGTATGTAAACGTTGGATTAACTGGTAGTATTTGTCTAAGATGCCTATCTGAAATAAGTATGGGTCAGTACTTTTTAAACAACTTTTCTATTTTTTGTGCTGTGTTCCATAATTAAGAATAATGGGCATATGGTCCTGGAAAACATTCAGCTTTGGTTTATCTTTTGTTAGAGTTGTTCTGTCTAACGCATTCACCATTTCTAGTTGATTTTGAATATGAGCTTCTTGATATCCCTTTTCAATAAATCTTTGGCTAATTAGATCAGTCTAATCCTTGAAATCTTGTTCATCTGTGCAATTTCTTTTCAGCCTAATGAATTGTCCTTTTGGCACATTCAGTAACCAGGGAGCATAATGACAACTTTTCAAAGGGATATACCCGTTCCTGTCAACCATCTTAAACAATGTCTTTGTTTTAAACTTTCCTTCAGTCACTGATATAGTAAGGTCCAGAAAGTGAATTTGTTTTGTATCGTATTCCCATTTGAACGTTATACTCTGATTATTTTGATTAAGCTTATTTAAAAAATGTAATAGGGAGGTCTCTGTGCCTCTCCAGACCAAAATTACATCATCAATGTATCGTTTGTTCAAAAGTAAATCCTTCGGTGTGTTTTGATAGATGGCTTTTTCTTCCCATTGGGCCATAAAGATATTCGCTACACTTGGGGAAAATTTGGCCCCCATGGCGATGCCTTTAATTTGTTTAAAAAAATTACTGTTGTGCCAGAAGTAGTTATACGATAGACAGTATTCAAGACTCAACAATAAAAATGCCTGCTGTTTCCTTGTTAGTTTGCTTAAATGTTTCAATGCCCATTGGGTTGCTTTAATTGCTTCCTGGTGACCGATAATAGTGTATAAAGAGTTGACATCAGCTGTTTCTAGTATACATGGCCCTTCTACTTTGATTTCTTCTAACAGTTGGATAAGGTGCTTCATGTCCCTCAGATATGCCTTTCGTTTTCTGTGCCAATGGTTGTAAATGAAAGTCCAAGTACTTACCCATTCTTGCCCCAACTGATTGAATTCCATTGACAATGGGGCGTCCTGGAGGATTCTTATTGCCCTTGTGCATCTCAGGATCTGTATATATAATTGGAATCTTACAGGTGTTAGGCACCAAATATCTACTTTCTTTATTTTTTATGTAGCGCTGGTAGATTTTAATCTACCGTTGACAGGTAAATTTTGTGGGTTACTTGTTAGGTGAAGTTAGATTTGCCTCTGTTCCAGCTTGCATGAGTTGCGTGTAGTTCCACACTGTGCTGGTGGGTGTCGTTGTCACCATGGGCTGGTGTTGGAAGGGCAACGTGTTGAAGCGTATGAGTGCTCCTCTGTCCTGGAGACAACTCGGTGGAGGTGGTCCTCCGAGTTGCATGCTGGGAGAGGGTATTTATGGAACAGACGCCATGTTTAGGGGTTCGTTTTCAGCCACCTGCTGGCCCTCCTGGCCGACAGGTATGCGTTAAGAGTACCACCTCATGGTCCTCCATTCCGAAGGCCCATGTCGCTGTGGCGTGTGGGTGGGCCCAGAGGCCTGTCTGTGGCCTACCACAGCAGCAGAGGAATGGTCCTGAGCTGTCTATCCCAAGTGAAGAAGCTGAACAACCGAGGAGATCCCAGGGGAGAACCCATCATGGAAGGATCATGCAGAGTGCTGGTCTGGAGAGGGGCCTGGTGACTCGGTTGGTCTTGGTGCATAGTACTGCCGGGTTGGCTTAAAGGTTCGAGTACTGTGTCTGACATTCATCGCAAACCAATACATCCTGTGGCAGAGGATCGTACTGGTTTTATTCCAAACAAGTCTGTGGCAGAGACTTGTTCGTGCTGTGTACTGGCTGCTAAGCAAGTGAGAGAGGCCTATCCAGACGGGCAGAGATTGAATCCCACAAGGGGAGTTCATTCAACTACAAGTGATCAATTCCAAAGAATGCTCTAAAGAATACTAAGGAAAGGTATTTGAGCTTCCCTGCAACTTTCCTTCTGCCTCTTTCCTGCTACTTCCTTTATTACTTGTTCATTAAAGCATTGGAAAATATACTCAAGTGTTTGGTGCTTACATCATCCAGAGGTAAACTCAACGGGACCCTAGACCCGGTGCCGGTGAAACAGAGGTATCGAGAGTTAAGGTAACAGCCCACTTTAAACCAGCAGCTCCACCGAGAGTTAGTGCTACATTTAATATACCCTTCTTTACGCCCTTCTCCACAAGATACTCCAATTCATTCTTATAGCTTCTCGTAGGATTACTTTTGAATGGAATATATGTTTCATTATCTTTTAGTTGTCTATTCAGCTCAGCACGGTACATTTTAGTTTGAGCGACGAGTCCCCCCCCCCTTGTCTGCAGGTTTAATGACCATATTTTTTCTATTTTCTAAATGATTGATTCCTATTTCAATATCTTTAGCTTCGTTTACTTTTTTCAATTCCATGGTTTGTAAATCCTGGGCCATCATTTTCTTGAAAACTTCATTTTGACCATTATTACTAACTGGAGGGTTAAATATGGACTTATTTCGCAATGTTGCATGTTGAAAGATTCCTTCTATATTTGTAGCCATTTTCTCCCAAGGTTGCGATAACATATATTTCTTTGATATTTAGTTTTCGTACATATTTTTGAATGTCCACATAGATATCAAACTTGGTCATATTTCTAACTGGAGCATATTTCAATCCTCTGTCTAAAAACTATCATTTCCTCCTTAGTAAGAGATACCTCTGATAAATTCCTCCACCTAATATTCTCTTTTTCACTTGCTTCTTGTATCCTGCTCTACATCCCCTCTTATTGGTGGGCTTCTTCTTGACCTCTCATCTCTGTCCATTCGTTTGGGGGTCTGTTCCTGATTTTATTCTAAAAAATGCCTTGGTGTTCTATTAGTATCCCAATCATCTCTCAGGGGTTCATATCTATTTTGGGATGATACTGGGCTTCTCCCTTGCTGATAATAACTATAGGGTTCCGGTCTATGATATGTTAGGGGAGGGGTTCTTGTACGATTACCATGGTCACGTTGGTTTCCATATCACTGGTGACTCAGTCCCGGACTCCTCCTATCATTTCTTTGATTACTATATTGTTGATGACCTTGATTATAGTTTGTATAGTGGTTAGGTCCTCTGTAAGGGTAATAAGGTCTTCCTCTTCTCCCTTGATTTCCACCTCTATGACCTCCTCCTCTGTAATAGCCTTGATCTTCCCTTTGCCTCCATGATCCTCTAGGTGTTTGATAATTATCCTGCTGTTGATTAGATTGAGGAACGGGACATCTTGTGTCCTGTGTGTTAGTCCCATTTGTACCATTCGTGGCTATTCTGACTTCTTTTTCTGGAGTTTAGCTAGCTGAGGGTAAACCTCCTTCTCTCAGTTTACTTTGCCATTTAAAGACTGAGTTGGTGTTATAATCATTTATGTCTCTTTGATATTTTTTCTTTTTACGATTCTTAATTTCTTGATCTTTAAACTCTAAATCATTATTCAATTGATTGGCTAGAGCTGAAAATCCGGTAGGTCTTTGAATGGTTCTAGTGTAGTCTTGTGTTCTGCACTAAATTTTCCCTGATATACATATCATGAGTTATGGTATCCCACCATGTGTTGATTTTCTTCTCCATTAAGTGTCCTAGTTTTCTGAAAGTACTTTTAATAGTGTCAGATTTATTAGTGTTCTGAGTATTAAATACTTCATCTAAATTGATCTCCCGTGTCTCTATAATTCCAAAAACTTTCATATTTGCTGCGCCACTTAGTTATGAGGTATATCAAGTGAAGAATAGAAGTAAAGTAGCGGCGCGCTAATATGTGAAGATTTTGAAGAATAAACTAATGGTGATAAGAAATTAATATTTAGAATTTGCTGCAGCTGTCACTAATATGCTCCCACAAGTGACAATATAAAAATGAAAAAAGTGTGACAGCGCTGCAATGATACAGTATATAATAAGCCAAAACCTTCTACTGAAACATTTAAGCAAACTAACAAGGAAACAGCGGGCATTTTTATTGAAAAGTCTTGAATATTGTCTATCGCATAACTACTTCTGGTACAACAGTAATTTTTTTAAACAAATTAAAGGCATCGCCATGGGGGCCAAATTTTCCCCAAGTGTAGCGAATATCTTTATGGCCCAATGGGAAGAAAAAGCCAACTATCAAGACACACCGAAGGAATTACTTTTGTACAAACGACACATTGATGACGTCATTTTGGTCTGGAGAGGCACAGAGACCTCTCTATTACATTTTTAAAATAAGCTTAATCAAAATAATCAGAGTATAACGTTCAAATGGGAATACGATACAAAACAAATTCACTTTTTGGACCTTACTATACCAGTGGCTGAAGGAAAGTTTAAAACAAAGACATTTTTTAAGACGGTTGACAGGAACGGGTGTATCCCTTTGAAAAGTTGTCATTATGCTCCCTGGTTACTGAATGTGCCGAAAGGACAATTCATGAGACTGAAAAGAAATTGCACGGATGAACAAGATTTCAATACATGAGATGAATACTTGAGATGAATACTTTATATCTCTCAGGGCATAATATTGAATTCAATATCAATTGCTTCATAAATGATTTTTAAAGCCATACCTCTATGCATATTTCAATCCTGTAATTTTTTACATTATTCATATTTTTTGGTATTATTAATATAATAATTTTAGATTTTGATTTTTCATTTTCATTTTTCAATTATGATTGGGATTATATTAATCAATAGTTTTTTATGTATTGAATTTATTTAATGCATTTGGAACTTCTTGCTTAATACATCAGTTTAATTGGATACTGGGGTTCTTCTAATATAGTTATTATGAACGATCTTTGTAAAGATCGCCATAATAATTTTTGGTTTTATTGCAAAGTTACTTTCCACTGATTTCTATCTTTAGATTAATTCAGTGCAGATGTTTACATATATATATATATATATATATATATATATACTAATTGCGATCTACCTATGCACTGTATATAGTGTTTCAAAGATGTATGGTGTAATGCTATTTCCATTGAGGGTTCCACCTCTATATGTTAATAATACATCCTCATTTTTCCACCATTCTCTTGAAGCTCCTTATGTTTAATATAGTACGTGACTGGAAGTGGTCATAAATTAGCGACTTCCGGTTTTCTAACCAGAAGTGTGTCTTAATGGCACGTTGTTTGTTTACATCATGTAGTACTGACATGAGGCAGCACTACTGCGCATGTGCGGGCATCTTGTGAACGCTACAGCTCTATACAACTAAGGTAATTGCTTCTATCCATACTGTAGCCTATATATTTGTCCCGCCACAGCCGCTTGGCATCTCCTCCAGATGAAGCCATGTGGGAGTTGCCGAAACTAGTAGAGGTGGAGCCTGGCGG
The DNA here is from genome assembly GCA_037952925.1 of Lithobates clamitans. NCBI lineage: Eukaryota > Metazoa > Chordata > Amphibia > Anura > Ranidae > Lithobates > Lithobates clamitans. The sequence goes on from JBBGZY010001544.1 coordinate 1,511,199, forward strand.
TGGACTGATCGACATTGAGTAAGACTGTTCAGATTTGTTTTCTATGCTTTTAATTGTTTTAATAAATGTGAGTTTAATGCCAGCTGGGGTGGAGAGGTTTCATTATTTAACTCCTTGGATACTGCACTATAGGAGGAACTTTTTCTTGTTCTTTCATATGTATTTCCACATCTACTGGTCTTAAACGTGAAAGCAGAACAGTGGATGGAACTTATGCTGGCCATTGATCGTTTTGTTTGAGCAGAGTAAAGATTACAGAGGATTCCTTGAAGAGTTTATTAGCACTAAGTGCAAAGACGTATTTGACCCCTTGGGGTTGCATAAAGGAGGTGAGCGGCCATTGCATGCGGTGGTGGGAGCACTCAGGATAAAGAGTTTGTTTAGAAGAAATACCACTTTGAAGGATTCTCCATATATTGATTATTGGACTTTTTTCATTTTATACTGCATTATTCCATTTTATTTTGTATACTGTCACACTTTTTTCATCTTTATATTCCATAGACTCAACATGCCTCTCAGCAAATAGCTTGGGGTGTCTACTTTCCAAAATGGAGTAATTTGGGGGGTTTGCACTATCTTGGCATTTTATGGCCTTCAAAACTGTGATAGGTAGTGAGGAGTGAAATCAAAAATTTACGCCCTTAGAAATCCTGAAAGCGATGCTTGGTTTTTGGGGTCCTGTACGCGGCTAGGCTCCCAAAAAGTCTTACACATGTGGTATCCCCATACTCAGGGGAAGCATCAGAATGTATTTTGGGGTGTAATTCCACATATAACCATGGCATGTGTGAGCAATATATCATTTAGTGACAACGTTATGTAATTTTTTTTTTTTAATTTTTCAATCACTTGTGACAAAAAAATAAAATAATCAATGGACTCAACATGCCTCTCAGCAATTTCCTTGGGGTGTCTACTTTCCAAAACGGGGTCATTTGGGGGGGGGGTGTACTGCCCTGCCATTTTAGCACCTCAAGAAATGAGATAGGTAGTCATAAACTAAAAGCTTAAGCGTAAATTCCAGAAAATGTACCCTAGTTTGTAGACGCTATAACTTTTGCACAATCCAATAAATATACGCTCAATGACATTTTTTTACCAAAGACATTTTGGCCTAAATGTATGGCTAAAATTGAGTTTATTGGATTTTTTTATAACAAAAAGTAGTAAATATTATTTATTTTCAAAATGTTCTGTATTTTCCCGTTTATATCGCAAAAAATAAAAAATCGCAGAGGCAATCAAATACCATCAAAAGACAGCTCTATTTGTGGGAATAAAAGGACGCAAATTTTGTTTGGGTAAAGCATTGCATGACCATGCAATTACCAGTTAAAGCAGCGCAGTGCCAAATTGTAAAAAGTGCTCTGATCATTGAGCAGCCAAATCTTCCGGGGCTTAAGAACAAGTGCGTGGTCATGCAACACTGTACCCAAACTAAATTTTTATCATTTTGTTCCCACAAATAGAGCTTTATTTTGGTGGTATTTGATCACCTCTTGGGTTTTTATTTTCTGCTAAACAAATAAAAAAATACCAAAAAGTTTGAAGAAAAAAGTTTTTCTTCGTTTCTGTTATACAATTTTGTAAATAAGTAAGTTTTCTCCTTCACTGATGAGTTGGCACCAATGAGTTGGCACTAATGAGGTGGCACTGATGGGCACTGATGATGGGCACTGATATGCAGCACTGATGGGCACTGATATGTGGCACTGATATGCAGCACTGATGGGCATTGATAGGCGGCACTGATGGGCACTCATAGGTGGCACTGATGGGCACTAATAGGTGACACTAATGGGCACTGAAAGGCTGCACTGATGGGTACTTATGGGTGGCACTGATGGACATGGATGGGCACTGATGGGTGGCACTGATGGGCATCACTGTAAAGGAGGCACTGGTAGGCAGTACTGATGGAAACTGATTGGCATTATTTTGGGCACAGATTGGCATCCCTGGTGGCCATGGGTGGCATACCTGGTGATCATCATTGGTGGGCATCCCTGGTGGCATCCCTGGTGGTCCTGGATGGGCATCCTCTGGGGGCTGTGCTGATAATCAATCAGCGCAGACCCCCTGTCAGTATTGTCTCTCCTCTACTCGCGCCTGTCAGATGCAAGTGAGGAAAAGCCAAGACACGGCTCTTCCTGTTTACACCGTGATCTGCTGTGATTGGACGCAGCTGATCACGTGGTAAAGAGTCTCCATCAGAGGCTCTTTACCGAGATCGGTGTTGCGGTGTGTCAGACTGACTGCGGGCGCGCCAGCTGTTATCCTGAAAGACATCATATGACGTCCAGTCAGGATAGCAGAACCACCGCCTGCCTGTCATTTTGCTATAGGCCGGTAGGGAAGTGGTTAAAGTACCATTCAACTCCAGTTTGAACATAGGATCCTAATAGGAGTGTTGATTGCCACAAGCAAGTTGCTAGCAGGCTTCTGCAGGCTTTCAACAAGCTTCAAGTAGTGATGAAGCCTGCTAGCACCTTGTTTAAAGTGGCAATCAGCACTCCCATTAGGATCTGTGTTCAGCATTTACAAACTGAGGCTGAACGGTTCAAGCTTTAACAAAGCTTGCTGAAAGCTCTGAAAATGCTTTGTCAAAGCTTGCCTTTAACACTTCTCTTATACAAGCTGAAACCCGTGTGAAACAGGCCTTAAAGTAAACTGTCATGAGAGAATAACAGACGGTGCCTTGCAGACATCCTATTCTGGAAATGCTAGTAGCCTGAATGCATGTATTGACAAGCCTCTGACTTACTTGTATTGAGGCTAAGTTACTAAATGAGGGGCAAGGATAAGTTATTATGATAAACTTGCATCACGGGACAAGAGGGGGGGGGGGGGGGTAGGAGGGGTGGCTGCCCCAGGTGCTGGTATCATGTGAGGTCAAGGGGGCACAGCATGAAGAGTTTCTGCCACTACAAGCCAATAGGAGTAGTGACAACAGCATCACTACTCTTGTCAGCTCAGCGCATCAGGTATCAAGTTGAATCCAGAGGACAGAAGATCGAGAGGAGGTGCTCTGTCCCCTCCAGCTCATCCCCCTGTCACTGATCGCTACTGCATTGGAACTGTCAGATCGGGACTGTGCAGGGTAAGCTGACTCTGAAAAGTCCTGATCTGACAGCAGGTGTCCCAGAGTCGCTTTCCCAGGGCCGGGACAAGGGGGAAGGAGGGGGCTGCCCCAGACATTGATATCATGTGAGGGTGATTTGGGGGTTTGTGCTGGGAGGGCTAGTAAGGCCATTTTTTATTAGGGGGGGTTTGTGTTAGGAAGGGGGATTAGGGGGAGGGAGGGTTTGTTCTAGGAGGGCAAATTTGTGTGTGTGGGGGGGGTTGTGATAGGAGGGAAAGTTTGGGGAGGGGGATCTGTACTATGAGGGGAAATTGGGAAGGGGGGTAATTTGTGTACTAAGAGGGGGATTTGTGTTTTGGGGAGGATGTACACTCATGGGGAAATTTGGAGTAGAGGATTTGTGCTAGGAGGGGAGATTTGCCAGGGGGGTTTTTTGCTTGGAGGGAAATTTTGAGGGGTAGAGGATTTGTGACAGGATGGGCGATGAGGGGATTTGTGTTAGGAGGAGAGATTTGGGGAGAAAATTTGAGGTGGGAGGGGGGATTTGTGTTGGGAGGCAGGAGAATTTTAATTTAGGGAGAATTTTGGCTTGCAAAAGGAAAATATATGCTGAGGGGGTCAGTGTGTAGAGTATTGCTTTTCTTTGGGGGGGGTTTCTGACACATAATGCTCATATATCTTGGGGAGGGGGTGCAGTTTGGCATCTTCACCCTGGGCTGGTTAACAACTCCCGGAAGATTTTACCCCCTTCCTGACCAGAGCTCTTTTTACAATTTGGCACTGCGTCGCTTTAACTGGTAATTGCGTGGTCATGCAACGCTGTACCCAAACTAAATTTGCGTCCTTTTTTTCCCACAAATAGAGCTTACTTTTGGTGGTATTTGATCACCTCTGCTGTTTTTATTTTTTGCGCTATAAACAACAAAAAAAAAAACAATTTTGAAAAAAAAAAACCAATATTTTTTTTACTTTTTGCTATAGTAAATATCCCCAAAAATGTTTTTTAAAAACAAAATTTCTTCATCAGTTTAGGCCAATATATATTCTAAAATTGCAATTGCAAGCGTATATTGAAAGTTTTTAAACACAAAAAAGATGCGCAAACAATATATTCACAATGTGTAGAAATTGTATACCATAAATATATATGTACAATAAATAAATCAGTACAATAAATGAATCCAGATAAAAAAATAAACATCCCAAATAAATTCTAAATGGATTGTGAAAAAAAAAGGAACACTTTTTTCACAATCATTTACAAAAATATTTTTTGCGAACCCCTTTTTTGTGAACACGTTTTTCTCAATCCATTTAGAATCTATTTGGGATGTTTATTTATTCTCATTTAACCACTTTTTAGTGATTTTTTTTTCATCTGGATTCATTTATTGTACTGATTTATTTATTGTTTATTTATTTATTATTTATTATTTATTGTACATATACATTTATGGTATACAATTTCTACACATTGTGAATATATTGTTTGTACATCTCTTGTGTGTTTAAAATCTATGTTAAAATTAAGTATTTATTTTTTTAGGAGATAGCAGCATTCATTTATGCCTACAAGTATTTGGTCATATATACAAATAACTTTTTTCACCTTTTTATTTAGGTATTTTTCATGAGTGGCTGGGTGAGCGCAGATTGATTCACTATGGGAAAGATTTATGGCATTTTTTTTTAAACTAGTAATGATGGTGATCTGCGATTTTTAGCGGTACTGCGACATTGCGGCTGACAGATCGGACAGTTTTGACACGTTTTTGGGACCATTGACATTTGTACAGCGATCAGTGCTATAAAAATGCACTGATTACTATGTAAATGTCACTGGTAGGAAAGGGGTTAACACTAGGGGGCGATCAAGGGGTTAAATGTGTTCCCTAGTTAGTGTTTCTTATTGTATGAGGATGGGACTGAGTGGGGGAGGAGACATATTGCTGTTCCTACTTACTAGTAACAAACAATCTGTCTCCTCTTCACTGACAGAACAGGGATTTGTGTGTTTACACACACAAATCCCCGTTTTGGATCTCGTGCCCGTGATAGCGCATGGCCGGCAGCGATCGTGATCATGGGTGCACGCGTGCCTCCGGACATCTTAAAGGAGACATTGTTATGCGCACCCATGCTATTTTGCCGACGTATATCAGCGTGAGCCGGTCAGCAAGTGGTTAACCTTGTCCCGGCACTGCGGGCCAGCCCGCCCCTAATGGATATATGACTGCACAGCATTTGGGAACCTTTAACCTATCCTACCCTGTTTAATGGGTTGCCACCAAATAAAGGTAATGTTGTGCCACCTTTTCCTATAAGGTGCGCTAAAAATGTGCAAGCCAACATTTTAAAAATCAAAAACAACTTGATAAGCTGTCACATGTACATGCACTAAACTAAATATGTCAATTTTTTTAATGCAGTGAATGTTCACCAAATATTCACTTTGGGTGATCTTCCATGTGCATGTGTTTTAAACAGCGATTGATTCACCTGCAGTGAATGTCTGGTTTTCATACAAATTAAGCGTTTTCAATTTATTTAGTAGTTGGATTATATGACCATCTTCAAGAAATTAATAACAAAAAATATAAAGAAATTATACGACATATTTTAAACTGAAAAGAGTGGAGCGCTAATTGGATTGCATCCAACAAATGCATGTGTGAGATACATTTGATATCCTGTTTTCAGGAACTAAACAATACCTAATTAATAGCCCTGTTTTCACATTCTGAGCTTCAGTTTGCCATCTTGCAGTTTTATGTTACATTTAATAAGTGTTATAAACAAATTAATAATTCAGTAATTAGCTTTTGACATTGCATGGCTTAAAAATAATTAGAGAGATGTTATGAATTTGTTGAAGATTCTATTAATTAGCAAAGAATGTCCTAGCAACAACGCAATATAAACTGCAGGCTATTCTATTTATTTAATGGTTAATTGTAATTTTAAAAAAACATTCTTTTTTTTAATATTACGTATGTAGAGATACCAAGCAACCTTGCACTAAAAATCTTTCCTGTGCTTTTTATTGTACTGTTCTGTGCTGTGACCACGGGGTCTGGCTATTGTAAACATTTATTTGTTAAAATTTAGCTTGTCTATGTATGCCTTGTACCTGCAGACAAGGTTAACGAACAAGATAGGCATTTTCTCCACATAGTCACTTGAATTTACTGTCTTCATGGCCAGGAGCCATAAAAGTTTACCTCTATACTGTGAGGCACGTATGTGGTTAATGGAGATCAACTAGATACTAGAAGCAGGCAGACCACCCTACATATGTTTTGCTAAGGCCTGCCTGTAAACAAGTTCATGTGGGGACATGGAGTAATGAACGCTTATGTCCATAGAGGCTTCCAGAGATAATTGCCTAAACATGGTGTATGGTGTTAATGCGGCACTCTCTGTAATAAGGGATACTTTTCCTGCTTTATGTTGGTTCTTTCACTGTTTGCTTGTCACTGCAATGACTACCGCCTGCATACTTTTCACATCAGCCCACTACTTTTCTGTGCAGCATTTCTAAGCCTTTCCCGCAAACTGTGCACCAGGCTCCCCTAGCCATTGCACTTTGGCTTCCCATTAAGACATAGTTGAAAACGTTATCTCTTACTTTTCAGGACACTCACTTCTGCCCTTCACATTAGCTTTATTTAGCCCTGGATCCCAGAAAGCACCGCAATGTGCTTTAACCTCCGCGGCCTCTCTCTCTTCAACAACTCTCAGGCCAGTACCCAGGACACCCCATGCTACAGTATGACCTAGTATTGGGGTGCTGACCACTAGAGAAGGAACCCAAGTACATTAGTTCTTTCGCTAACAGAGATTTCTGTCACCCACGCCATGTCACCGCACTTCCTGGATGGTTGGCTCCTATCTTGCAATTAGAAACTTCTATTGTAGTTGCTGGCAACAGTGATGCAACCCTCCAATTCAGCCACTCTTGGGACACCTGTACTGTAGCTTCTCCTTGTGATGTTTCCTCCCTTTGGTATTACCATGTTATGGGATACACCATGCATTCACTCCTTTAATGTGTCCTTGGACAACTTCAGACCAGGCAACTGAATTCTTTTTATTTGGCATATCCTCCACAAGTACAATTCAATACATCTACTCCATACTGACAGTCTTTACATAGCCCTGGTGCCCCTGCCCTATTGTTAGGTCCATTCCTTTCAGTGACCTGATATCAGTCAGTTTGTCAGGAATCATCACAGGAGGTGACCAGATAAATGTACCTACACAAAGAAACTCGGACCAGACCATATGTACATATCTTGAAAGTGAGATTTATTTACAGTGGATGTAAGTTAACTACACACCAGCAAGCAATAAACATGCATGAAAATCAAAACTGAAAGACAAAATGCAGCAACCCAAACATCTAAATACATAAATAAATATATACAAATGTGACACATGCAAGGCTGGGGAAAACTTGAGAAGCGAATGTGAAGGGGGAAACAAAATTGGGAAAGGAACAACAGGGAACAAGGCAGCAGAGTGTAGGTACAGGGCAAGATCAAGAGTAAATGGCAACAGAGTCAGGCAGCAGCACGAACAGGGTACAAGGCAGGAGCAGCCAAAACGACTGACGTGAGGAGAGAAAGCAGAGGTGGCACTTAAAGCGGAGATCCACCCAAAAGAGGAAGCTAAACTTCTTTTTGACAGGTACCCATCCACACTTCCAGGAAACCTCCTCCTTCCTCCACCGCCGGGCCATTTGTGCATGCGCAGTAGGGAACTGGCAGTGAAGCCGGAAAGGCTTCACTGCCGGTTTCTCCTACAAGGAATGGTGGCGGTAGCACCCGAAAAATTTGGCTGGGGTGCCAATATTGTGGGATCCCTTTAACAGGTAAGTGTCCTAATATTAGAAGTCAGCAGCAACAGTATTTATAGCTGCTGACTATGATTTTTTTTTTGTGGGGGGCTGGAGCTCCTCTTTAAGTACCCTCCCAGCAGCTGTGGCCAGGTGGAGCTGACTGCTGGAGCCTGCTGGCTGCTGGGAGACACCCGCTGGTGGACACTGGAACCACAGTTTTCCACCCAGAGAACCACGGTGCCACCAGCAAGTAAAACAGGTCCTGACCCCATATAGAACACAAATTCTGTACCCTGGAACCCCGATCAGGTTCGTGGCAAGGGGCCGAAGAAGTGCAACAGTCCAACCACATCTCTCACAGGTCCTGCTCCTTTTTCATTTACAAATCAATCTCTCCTAGCCTCCGCTTGTATTTATAATCCATCAGAGGGGGCGGCATTATGAACACAGTTAACTCTTTTCAACCCTGAAGGCACCAACTCAAATGCAGCCACATAGCACAGTATAACAGCTATAACAATTCAACATAAAATAAGGCAGCAGTGTAAATGAGCTAGTCACATAAAACATACATTGAGCATCTGCCTACATGTCCCCCACCTAACACATACACGATTGTAGGCAACCTATTGTGGTAAGCAGAATGCACATTTAGAAGTATACCAGATCCTCCACTCCCATATGTACAAATCACTCTGCTCCTGATAACCCCTCCAACCTTCTGAAGGCAATCTCCTAAACTTTTTTCATGTGCCTGGGTTTAAACCTGGGTCCTTCTGTTTTTGGGCTGTAGGCTCACTTCCGAGCCTACTCTCTGCATGCATAAGACATAGAGACCTTGCGCTCCTCCACCTTCCATTTGAGGATGCCCCACAGATGCTCAATAGAGTTTAAGTTTGGAGACATGCTTGGCCAATCCATCACCTTTACCTTCAGCTTCTTTAGCAAGGCAGTGGTCGTCTTGGAGGTGTGTTTGGGGTCGTTATCATCTTGGAATACTGCCCTTCATCCCAGTCTCCGAAGGGAGGGCATCATGCTCTGCTTCAGTATATCACAGTATATGTTGGCATTTACGGTTCCCTTAATGAACTGTAGCTCAACCCCAGACCATGACACTCCCATCACCATGCTTGACTGTAGGCAAGACACACTTGTCTTTGTACTCCTCACCTGGTTGCCGCCAGACACGCATGACACCATCTGAACCAAATACGTTTATCTTGGTCTCATCAGACCACAGGACATGGTTCCAGTAATCCATGTCCTTAGTCTGCTTTTCTACAGCAAACAGTTTATGGGCTTTCTTGTGCATCATCTTTAGAAGAGGTTTCCTTCTGGGATGACAGCCATGCAGACCAATTTGATGCAGTGTGCGACAAATGGTCTGAGCACTGAAAGGCTGACCCCCACCCCTTCAACCTCTGCAGCAATGCTTGCAGCACTCATACATCTATTTTACAAAGACAACCTCTGGATATGACGCTGAGCACGTGCACTCAACTTCTTTGGTAGACCATGGCGAGACCTGTTCTGATTGGAAACTGTCCTGTTAAAGCACTGTATGGGCTTGGCCAGTGTGCTGCAGCTCAGTTTAAGGGTCTTGGCAATCTTCTTATAGCCTAGGCCATGTTTATGTAGAGCAACAATTCTTTTTTTCAGATACTCAGAGAGTTATTTGCCATGAGGTGCCATGTTGAATTTCCAGTGACCAGTATGAGAGAGTGAGAGCGATAACACCAAATTTAACACACCTGCTCCCCATTCACACCTGAGACCTTGTAACAGTATGTCTAATTGGGCTCAGTTTGGACATTTTCACTTAGGGGTGTACTCACTTTTGTTGCCAGCAGTTTAGACATTAATGGCTGCGTGTTGAGTTATTTTAAAGGGAACAGCAAATTTACACTGCTATACAAGCTGTACACTCACTACTCTACTACATTGTAACCAAGTGTCATTTCTTCAGTGTTGTCACATGAAAAGTTATAATAAAATATTTACAAAAATGTAAGGGGTGTACTCACTTTTGTGAGCTACTGCATATGTGGTGATAGTGTTCACAAAAAACAAGGTGTTCCCTGAATGTACAAGAGGGTAGAAGGAGTGAATAAGTGACCGTACAACTTAAATGTATGCGAGCCACAGCCCCCTTAGTCACAGCACTGGAAGCATATTGTATAGCATGAATGAAACAATAAAAAGTAGAAAAATGGTATACACCTCATGTGAATAAACCTGGAGTTTGCTTTATGATCAATTAAAAAAGAAAAAAAGAAGAACTTACACCCTTAGAATCCTAAACCTAAACTTTGCCCAAGGGAAAGCAAAAAACCTTATAAAGCATTGTTCAATCTGCAAAGGCAATCAGATAACCCCCTGCATGAGCACACATGTTAGTAGTATCTGTGGAACAAAGTAATGATACTGTGATGGTCATTCTAGTTCACTAGTGCTTTATCAAGATTGCTACGTACCTGATCCTTCATAACTTTTTGTAAGTCCATACTAGTACGTGTGATGAAATCTAATGGTGAAGGGGGAGATGGCTTATCAAACATAAGTTCTTGCCTGTTATAAAAATATAAACATTGTTATAAATAGTGGGTAATACTGCGCTGTCCTAAATTAAACATATAAATGAAATTCAAAATCAAATGGTGACATAAAAGCAGCAACTTTTCTGTGAGACACACACAGCACAAATTAAATAGTCCAAATTAAAGTTGTGCTATGTATTAAATGAAGAGGAAAAAAACAAATATAAACACACTGCAACAAAGGAGTCCATATAGTGATAGGAAATCCAATGAATTCCACGGTGAACTTCAACATTCACCAGAATGGTGTGTGTATTTCAGAGAAAGCCTCCACCTCATATGAACGGCCGCTTACCAGCTCCTTATGACCTCCTATTACGGAAGGTCTTTCCCACTTGTGGCTATAAACCCAGCCAGGGCCTTGGTTTATCCAGGGGGTTCACACTGCAAAGCATCAGCCACTCAGGAAGGACCAGATCGTATAAGAACCCCAAAAATAAATAAGGCTTCCATAGTGTACAATCTTTTACATTTTAATAATATATAAAAAAGAGTTGCACTTAAAAAAAGAAGTGTTAAAACATCCATGAAAATAGATAAGCCAGATGGCTCAATATAGTAGCCAGTCCTTCCTGGGAGCTGCGCAAACGCGGTGACGTCAGGGCGGAGCGACGTGCTGATGTCACCGCAACAGAACTGATAGTAAGATCCTTTTTAGGGCATTTTATCTACTTAGACATGGTTTAACAAAGTAGGGCAGAATCTGCCAGTGAGAAAGAGTTTTCAATCGGTTGGGTCCTCAAAAGCAGGTGCATCCTCCACCAATGTAATATTTGCCTTAAGACACGACTGATTACACAGTGGGAACAAACTAATTCAACTAAATTAAATCCACCCCAAATGAAAAGCAAGCACCTAGTAAAGCAAACAACCTATAAGGGCACTCTCAATCTTCATATAGAAACAACTGGAAAAGCAGATGCCAAGGAAAAGTTATTAAATACCAATCTGACCCACGGCTGGAAGCAGCATCTGTTGAAGCTATAGATTGATCCTATAGTTTCTACTTCCTTTGCACCAATAATGCCCCGTACACACGGTTGGATTTTCCGATGGAAAATGTGTGATAGGACCTTGTTGTCGGAAATTCCGACCGTGTATGGGCTCCATCACACATTTTCCATTGGATTTTCCGACACAAGGTTTGAGAGCAGGCTATAAAATTTTCCGATAACAAAATCCGTTGTCGGAATTTCCGATCGTGTGTACACAAATCCGACGCACAAAGTGCCACGCATGCTCAGAATAAATAAAGAGATGAAAGCTATTGGCTACTGCCCCGTTTATAGTCCCGACGTACGTGTTTTACGTCACCGCGTTCAGAATGGTCGGATATTCCGACAACTTTGTGTGACCGTGTGTATGCAAGACAAGTTTGAGCCAACATCCGTAGGAAAAAATCCTAGGATTTTGTTGTCGGAATGTCCGATCAATGTCCGACCGTGTGTACGGGGCATAAGAGCTAAAATGGTCTCCTTTATTATGGAAGTAATAGCAAAATCCTCTGACTTCTCAGGGGTATCCTCATTCTAAAAAAGATTTGAGTGACTCAGAAATCAGACAAGGTCTGTGGTCCATGGCTCAGAAGCCACAGTCCTGCTGCCCTTCTACATGGTCAGTCACCCGTTATAACCAAGCCAAACGCTCTGTCTTTTGCTTGTGATAGCGAATGATACCTGTTGTTCCTGATTAAGCTCCCTGTCTGTCTGCCCTACTTCACTAGTTTGGATTTCCCTGTGTATGACCTGGATCGGATATTGGACTTTTCCATGAACTCAGCCAGCCTTTTACCTGGACTGTCATAGAACCACGCTATCTGTTTGCTAACTGCAAGTAATCTGTTTGCTCTGTTCGCATCTGCCCTGGCATGGTGGCCAGGCACTATAGCATTGTGTATAAGTCCTGGGGGCAACCAAGTACCAGTAGGCCTGCTTGCCTTAAGGGACAGGGGGCTGCTATAGGTGAAGCACACAGTAGCTAGCTATAGTGTCTGACCACCTGCGTTGGGGTAGACGTGACATTATCACAAGCCTTTAACACAAAATTTTCTGTCAAGATGAACTCTACAAAAGCTCGCTTATTTGCTAAGGAAAACTAACATGCCAGGTCCAGGAACTGTCTGTGCGTGTAAACGCACCTCCAGCAGTAACGCAGGAGCCAGAGCCCAAAGTTAACCCGCCTGATAGTTTTTCTGGTTACCCCCATGTGTTTTCCAACTTTTTTTTTTTTGACAGTAAGAGTTTTTATTTATTTGAAGAAAGAGAAAATTACAAGATACATATAGCATGAACATAGTCAGTACAGTATTTGCCACTAGACCATAACTCAGTGGGATTTAACCATTGCTAGGCAAACGGAAAATCAGGGTTTCCAAAAAATAAAACAATCTGTAGTAAAGAATATGACTATTTGGAACCTTCCAATATCAAAAGGAAAAGTACGATTAAGGGGGGGTGCATGTATTTTATATAAATAGAGATATTCTTAGCTTATACCTAACAGTCTCCTGCTAAAGATATAACAAGAAGGAGATTATTGCGATCCGGGGGGGGGGGGGGGGGAGGTAGGGAGGAAAGAGGGGGAGGAAGGAAGGAGGGGAAGGGAGGAACACGGGGGAAGGAGGGGAGTGGGGGGGGGGGGAAGGACGGGGGGGGGGAGATGCACCAGAGAACGACCCACAGCCATTCCTAGCTCCCCAGCTGCTTATGAAAACCGAACCCTAACAGTTGTATATAATATGAACTCACTGTTTTAGGCATCAGACCAGTTTGATCATATTTTGCCGGGCAGTTTCTACTTTCATACGTAATTTTGTATAATGGAAGGACTTTATTGATTGCATTACGCCATTCGGCAACTGTAGGGAGCCCTGTACTCTTCCATTTCAATAGGATCTCTCGTCTTGCATAATAGAGGGCAAAAGTCAAGCACAATTTGGTATAGCGGTCACCTTCTACATCCCCAAGATAGCTGAGCAAGAAGACAAGAGGGTCCAGTGTCAACTCTACACCACAGACCTCCGTTAGTACCTCCGCCACTCCCCTCCAGTATGGATGGATCTTGGGACAAGTCCATACCATATGGAGGAATGAACCACGCTCAGTGGAGCATCTCGTGCATATTGGGCTGTGAGAGGGGTATATGTTGGCCAACCTTTGTGGGGTATAGTATGCCCTGTGCAAGAATTTTAATTGCACAAAACGATCTCTAGACGCTATCATAGAGGGAATAAACGTGGACACACAATCTTCCCATATCTCCTCGTCTAGGTTAGGAATGTCTACCCTCCACTTGGCCAGCAAGTGTGAGGTGTCCGTGTCGTGAGCCACTGTTAGATACATGTAGAGGGTGGAAAGTGGTTTGTGCAGAAGTTCTGAAGTAAGAAGTCTCTCAATAGAGTCAGAAGTCAGAGTGATTGGGCCGGGGAATTGGGAGGTAAGGGCATGTCGGAGCTGCCAATAACGGAACTGAAAGGATCGAGGAAGATTAAATTTTTGTTTTAGTTCCAGGAATGTCAGGATCTTACCATTTGGCATTATTTGCTTAAGAGTAACAATGCCCTTCGCTGCCCATGCCGCCGGGTCGGGTACTGTATTCAGGTGGGGGAGTGAGGGATTGCCCCAGAGGGGTGTGTGAGGGGAGGCCACCATAGGGTCACTATGTGCCTTCCGGGAGCACTGCCAAACCCGTATAGTGGTCTTCATAGGCACCGTAACAGCCGGGTGTGCTTTACACCCCCTGAAGACTAGATTAGAAAGGGCCGCGTATGAGCCAAGGATTGCGGCTTCGAGGGTAACCGCTGGATTCTGTCTAGGCTGAGAAAACCACCAACGGACGGTAACCAAAACCGCCGCCCAGTAATATATAAGGAAATTTGGGAGGGCCAGGCCACCTCCGGAGAGGGGAAGATAAAGGGTCCGTCTGGCCACTCTAGGAGGTTTACCCGCCCAGACAAAATCACTCACAATGCTGTCAAGTCTCCGAAATAAAGCCCGGGGTATATGAACAGGAGTGTGACGAAAAAAATATAACAGTTTGGGCATATACACCATTTTGATTAGATTCCCTCTGCCCACCGGCGTAAGTGGGAGCTTGCGCCAAGTGGAGCATTGTTTGGTAAGCTTATCCAACACCGGAAGAATATTACGTTCAAGGTAGCCATCTAAGGATAAGGCCACTCTGACGCCCAAATACGTAAACTCTTCAACCCATCCAAGAGGGGTCAGAGTGTCAATACGAGGTAGGGAAGGATGAAGTGGAAAGAGAACTGACTTGTCCCAGTTGATGCGGACTCCTGAAAAACGGCTGAAGGCATCAAACTGAGACAAGGCAGCCCTCAAGGACCCGGAGGCATCGGCTAGATAAAGGAGGGAATCATCGGCATAAAGGGACAGTTTCTCCTCCAGTGGGCCTATCTTGATACCCCTAATAGCTCGGTCACTTCTAATATGGGCCGCAAGTGGCTCCAGAGCCAAGGCAAACAATGCCGGGGACAGCGGACACCCCTGCCTAGTTCCCCGCTCCAAGAGAAATGGTTCCGAAAGATTACCCCCCGTGCGTATGCGGGCCTTTGGACATGCGTATAACATCTGAATCCAGGAGAGAAAGACCGGACCGAAACCAAATCTGGAAAGGACCCTCCACAGGTAGCCCCACTCGACCGAGTCAAATGCTTTCTCTGCGTCGAGTGAGGCCACCACCCCAGGGCTCCCCGGGTCGGCCACCGCGATATGAGTGTGCAATCTACGGATATTTATGTCTGTACCTCTACCGGGCATGAACCCCGTTTGGTCCGGATGGGTCAGGGCGGTGATGACTTTATTTAAACGATTGGCAAGGATTTTGGCTAAGACCTTCGCGTCAACATTTAGGAGAGAAATAGGGCGGTAGGACGCACAGAGGGTAAGATCCTTCCCAGGCTTCGGAATGAGCACTATAACTGCTTCATTCATCGAGGCCGGAAGGGCCCCAGTTTCCAGAGCTGAGCTAAAAACCCTCTGTAGTCTAGGGGCTAGTTCTTCCATGTAGGTCTTATAGAACTCCACTGGGAAGCCGTCTGGACCCGGCGTCTTCCCCGTCTGCATCATTTTGAGGGCTTTTTGTATCTCTTCCAGTTGGATGGGAGTGTCCAGATTGTTTGCTGCGGTGGGCGTAAGGACTGGGATGTCAATTTCCCCCAAATAGTCAGTGAGGGCTTGTTGGTCATATACCACTCGTGAGCTATATAATTGCTGGTAATAATTGGAGAAGCATCTATTCACTTCCGCTGGGGAGGAATGAAGTGTCCCCTCCTGGTCCCTAATCTGCGCTATTGCCGTTACCCCGGATTGTTCTCTGGAGAGCCAAGCCAAAAGGCGACCTGTCTTCTCCCCCTGCTCAGATATGCGTTGGGATTGGTATAATAGCTTTTTTTGTGTCAGGGAGGTCCGTGTCAGTAAGGTTTGTTGGATAAGGGATTGGAGTGTGGTATAGTCTTGTGGGTCGCGAGACCGGACATAAATAGCCTCCTGCCTGATCGCGTCAGCCTCAAGTCTGGTAAGGTCTGCCCTGCGTAATTTCCTTACTTTAGCGATAATACCTTGATAATGCCCCCTTGATGAGGCCTTAAAGGCCTCCCAAACAGTATTAGCAGGGGCGGTGCCCGGGTTGACTTCCCAAAATTGCTGCATTGATTCCCGAAACTGAGAGTCCACATCTGTGTCAGATATCCAGAATCTGGACAATCTCCAGAGTCTATCCGATGGAGTCACCGTCAGTTCCAGGGATAGCAGCAGCGGGGCGTGGTCTGAGATCCCCCTTGGGAGTATGCTGATAGCTCGGACTCTGGGAAGGACAGGGGCCGCCACATAGGCCAGGTCTATACGAGAAAATGATCTATGCGTGGCCGAGTGGCATGTAAATGCTTTGGTTTGAGGGTTTTTCCATCTCCAAACATCCACCAGACCATATGTATCAGCCCAGTCGGCCAAATCATGGCGAGCTGTACCGCCCACCGAGCTCCTGTCCAACCCAGAGTCCGGAACCAGGTTAAAGTCCCCCATTAGCACCACATTGTCCGGGGGAAACAGAGCCAGCCCTCCCGAGATTAAATTGAGGACCCTGAAGGAAGCCGGGGGGGGCAGGTTTACACCCACCAACACCCATGGTAGGTCATATATCAGAGCATGTATTAGCACATATCTCCCATCAGGATCCAAAATTAAATCAAGGAGTTTGAAAGGGAGAGTTTTTAGGACCAAGATGCTAACCCCTCTAGCAAAGTTGGAATAGGTAGAGTGGTAGTGATAGCCTACCCAGGGTTTCTTTAGGCTGAGGGTTTTACTACCAATCAGATGTGTCTCCTGTAACACACAAATATGGGGGTTGTGTTTTTTAATAAATTGAAACACTAAGGAGCGTTTCAGTGGAGAGTTTAGGCCCCGTGTGTTCCAGGAGAGGATATCAAGGTTAGTCATGTATACAGTTTAAATATTAAGGAAACAGGATATATGTTGCATACAAGTCCCGGTGCACCGCCGGTCGTCACAGGGGACGGTCGAGGTGAACCAAGGCCCGGCAAGAGTTTTAGTAGGCTGAGCAAACACAGTACTGTCAAATAATAATAATAAGAACAAAAAGAAAACTGGGAGCCAGAAACATGGCTCAACATCCCCGAACCTCCCCCCACCCCACCCGACCCCCCAACATGG
The DNA here is from genome assembly GCA_037952925.1 of Lithobates clamitans. NCBI lineage: Eukaryota > Metazoa > Chordata > Amphibia > Anura > Ranidae > Lithobates > Lithobates clamitans. Next base: position 1,528,410 of record JBBGZY010001544.1, read on the forward strand.
AGGCAGGTTTGTAACCCAGAATTTACGACAACCCAAAGGCTAGTCATGGAGGCAGTGAACTAGAGGCAACCAACCTCTAAGAATCAAAAAATAGTCAAATTTACTTTGAGTTCCGGTAAGGAAGAGGTGGTGTGGATCACCCGGAGCCCCGGGGGCACAAAACTTATGGTAGTTGCCGAGTGTCCCCGACCCCAGCCGGGATCGAGGGTTTACTGGAGAAGCTAGCAGGGGGAAGGAGGGGGGAGAGGAGGGGGGGGGAAAGTGCAAAAGGCAGGTGGCTACTGAAGTCCTATCCTGTCTCCAGGAGGATGAGAAGTCACATCTGCGTCCCTGGTGGGCCTCAGGATTAATGGGGAAGTCCATCTTTTGTCCAGCCGCATGCAGAATCGGTAAAGGATATTTTATATATAAGGAGAAGTTCAGAGTTTCATACCGGTCATCTCTCGTAGCCGCATGCTGGATCCTGGAGGAACCTGTGTGTCACCAGGGATGTACTGGAGGGCGGGAACATGGGTTTTCCAACTTTAAAAATAGTTGTATGCTATACTTTAAGGAGGAGGTCCACTTAAACAAAAAATATTAAAAGCCAGCAGCTACAAATACTGCAGCTGCTGACTTTTAATAAATGGACACTTACCTGTCCCAGGGTCCAGCGATGTCGGCAGCAGAAGCCAATTGATTGCTTGTCTCTCAGCTGCCCCCACCGCCATCCTCGGTTAGGGAATCAGGAAGTGAAGCGTTGCGGCTTCACTGCCCGGTTCCCTACTGCGCATGCGCGAGTCACGCTGCGCTTCTACACTGGTCCCTGTTGTGTTGTGGGAACTGTGTATTTCCCACAACACAACAGGGGTGGGCGGACATTTGCGGCTAGCTGCGGCTAGCTATTCCCGGAAGTGGGTGCAGATACCTGTATTATACAGGTATCTGCACCCCCCTCCCCCCTGAAAGGTGCCAATTGAGGCACGGGAGGGGGGAATCCGATGAGCGGAAGTTCCACTTTAGGTTGGAACTCCACTTTAAGCTTAAGTCACACCCTTCTGGTTCTGAAGTGCAGTGGGTTAACCTGATTATTACATGGTTGCAGGGAGATCCCCAGTCTTGGGCGTTTAGTCTCCCCACAGACGACCCAGCCAGAGGGTCAGTTGAAGCTTTTTTCAAGGCCTTAGGTTTACTGTATGATGATCCTGACTATACCAATTCAGCTGAAACTAACCTTAGGTCATTATGTCAGGATAAATGCACCGCTGAACAATACTGTTCTGATTTCCGCCACTGGGCACCTGATTCATAGTGCAATGACCAAGCTCTAAGAAGCCAGTTCAGGTTAGGCTTATCAGACTCCATCAAAGACTCCTTAGTACACTACCCTGAACCAAAGTCATTGAATGAAGCCATGCAAGTAGCTATCCGTATAGACAGACGTTTAACGGAAAGGCATACAGAGAGGGTTGTTTCTTTGCCCCCTAGTACGCTGCCCACATTTTCTTCATTTCCTGAGCCCTCTCAACCCCCCCAGGAGGATGAGCCCATGCAAATTGGCACTACCCATTTATCCTCTGGGGAAAAGGCTAGAAGGAGATCTCAGGCACTCTGCTTATACTGTGGCAATCATGGCCACTTTGTCGCTAGCTGTCCTAATAAGCCAAGAAACGCCAAGTGTCTAGTGCGGGTGGGGTCGGCTTCCATAGACTATACTTTGTCAGTTTCCCTCAGAGATAAAATATTTGTTCCTGCACAACGTAGCTCTACCAAGTTTTCTCGTCACCTCCCATTTTTTATAGCTTCTGGTGCTGCTAGCAACTTCATTGATAAGTATTTGTAATACTGACATATAATCACACACATGGGTTGGACTTGATGGACTTGTGTCTTTTTTCAACCTCACCTACTATGTAACTATGACCTAGCACACCGTCTACAGATTCCAGTGACTAGGGTGCACAGACCCTTCTCAGTCTTAGCTGTTGATAATTCTCCCTTGTCCATGGGCCTGGTCACCTTGTGCACTGTACCTATTACCCTGACTAGGGATGAGCTTCGTGTTCGAGTCGAACCCATGTTCAACTCGAACATCGTCTGTTCACCCGTTCGCCGAATTGCGAACGATATGGGCCGTTCGTGCCAAATTCGTGTGGCGCGTCACGGCCCATAATTCATTGCGGCATCGCAGTGCATTGCTGGCTGATGATTGGCCAAGCATGCACTATGACCCGCATGCTTGGCCAATCACAGCGCCGTCTGAACAGAGAGCCGTAATTGACCAAAGCCAAGGAGGCTTTGGCCAATTATGGCTCAGGGGATTTAGTACACGCCCCACACTATATAAGGCCGCCCTTTAAGGCCGGCACTGTGTAGTGTGTGTTCCGGCAATGAAAGAGATAGACAGAGAGACAGTGTCATTTGATTTGAGTTAGAAAGATTAGGCAGAACAGTCATTCAGTTTAGCTGCACCTACAGTATATTGTGTATATATATGCATCCCAGGTGTTGCATATATATATATATATATATACACTGTATTCAGTTTAGATAGATCCGTTCCTGTTATCTTCCTACTGACAGGCAGGCTTGTCATCTTACAGTATTTACAGCTACCTGAAGAAAATTGCTGGTGTTCTTTTTATCCTATTAGTACCACAGTCAGGCAGCTAGACTATTTACAGTTAGTGCAGTGCGTCCTGCTCATAGTGTTCAGCTAGATCCGTTCCTGTTATCTTCCTACTGACAGGCAGGCTTGTCTTGTTACAGTATATACAGCTACCTGAAGAAAATTACTGGTGTTCTTTTGATCCTCGTAGTACCATAGTCAGGCAGCTAGACTATTTACAGTTAGTGCAGTGCGTCCTGCTCACAGTGTTCAGCTAGATCCATTCCTGTTATCTTCTTACTGACAGGCAGGCTTGTCTTGTTACAGTATATACAGCTACCTGAAGAAAATTACTGGTGTTCTTTTGATCCTATTAGTACCACAGTCAGGCAGCTAGACTATTTACAGTTAGTGCAGTGCGTCCTGCTGACAGTGTTCAGCTAAACCTACAAGTTAGTGGGATGCATCCTGCTCACAGTGTTCAGCTAAACCTACAAGTTAGTGTGGTGCATCCACCTCACAGTGTTCAGCTAAACCTACAAGTTAGTGTGGTGCGTCCTGCTCACAGTGTTCAGCTAAAACTACAAGTGTACCTGAATAAAATTGCTGGTGTTCTTTTGATCCTATTAGTACCACAGTCAGGCAACTAGACTATTTATAGTTAGTGCAGTGCGTCCTGCTAACAGTGTTCAGCTAAACCTACAAGTTGGTGTAGTGAGACCTCTGCACAGTGTTCATTTCAAGCTACAAGTTAGTGCAGTGCGTCCTGCTCACAGTGTTTAGCTAAAACTATAAGTTAGTGCTGTGTGTCCTGCTCACAATGTTCAGCTAAAACTATGTTGGCCATGCTGCAGCGGCTGCACACGCAGCAGAGGGCCATCAATGAGTACCTGTGCGACTATGGCACCAGGACAGGGTCAGGGGAGCTTGTTTTTTTTTTCCACACCAGTGGGCCATGATCAGGGATGCATGCACTGTCCTGTCACCATTTGAGGAGGCCACGAGGATAGTGAGCAGTGACAGTGCATGCATCAGTGACACTGTCCCCCTTGTCCACCTGTTGGAGCACACACTGCGTGGAATAATGGACAGGGCACTTGAGGCAGAACAGAGGCAGGAAGAGGAGGACTTCCTTAGCTCTCAAGGCCCCCTTTATCCAGACAGTGTTCCTGCGTGCCCGCCGATAACACAGGAAGAGGACGAGGAGGAGGAGGAGGAGGAAGATTGTGTCAGTATGGAGGTGGAGCCTGGCACTCAGCATCAGCAGCAGTCTTTAAGGGATGAGTCCCAAGAAACACATGGACTTGTACGTGGCTGGGAGGAGGTGGCTGCGGACCATGTCGTCCTTAGTGACCCAGAGGACTCCGGACCGAATGCCACAGCAAACCTACACTGCATGGCCTCCCTGATCCTGCAAAGCCTGCATAAGGATCCTTGTATTCGTGGTATCAAGAAGAAGGACCAATACTGGCTGGCAACCCTCCTTGATCCACGTTACAAGGGTAAGGTTGCAGACCTTATCTTGCCATCGCAGAGGGAGCAGAGGATAAAACATCTTCGGGAGGCCTTGCAGAAAGGTCTGTGCAACGCATTTCCAGAGACTGGAAGGTTACAAACTCCTGTTTCTGGACAACGTGTTGCTGAGGCTTCGGGCAGTCAAAGAAGGAGCGGTGGAGAAGGTGGCCGTCTGATCGATGCGTTCAGACAATTTTTTGGTCCGCAGCCCCAAGGTATGATCGGTTCCAGCAACCATCGCCAGCGTCTGTTTTACATGGTGCAGGAATACCTAGGGGCAAGATCTGACTTGGACACCTTTCCAACCGAAAATCCTCTGGGTTACTGGGTCTTGAGGATGGATCACTGGCCAGAGCTTGCACAGTATGCAATTGAGCTACTAGCCTGTCCTGCATCCAGTGTTCTTTCGGAACGCACATTCAGTGCTGCTGGAGGCTTTGTAACCGATCACAGGGTGCGTCTGTCCACCGACTCGGTCGATCGACTGACCTTCATAAAAATGAATCAGTCTTGGATCACCACCAGCTACCAAGCACCTGATGCTGATGTAACCGAATAATTTTTTTTGAAATTTCAGATCCCTTCAAAGACTGCCTATACTGATGCTGAGTGACTATCCCTGAGAAATTATCCTCTTCCTCCTCAATCATCACGCTGATAGCTTGTAAGAACATTTTTGGTTCTGGGCGCCACCACCAGTGCCTAAGGCACAATTTTTCAGCCCCTGTTGAGCAGGGGCATGTAATTACAATTTTTGATACAATACCTTGCAGCAGGGCTCGTTTCTGCGTTACAACTAGAGTATCTGTGAGGGGTTGCAGTGTTGTTGCACCAGTGCCTAAGGCAAAATTTTTCAGCCCTTGTTTAACAGGGGCGTGTAATTACAATTTTTGATGCAATACTTTGCAGCAGGGTACGTTTCTGCGTTACAACTAGAGTATCTGTGAGGGGTTGCAGTGTTGTTGCACCAGCACCAGTACCTAAGGCCCAATTTTTCAGCCCTTGTTTAACAGGGGCGTGTAATTACAATTTTTGATGCAATACTTTGCAGCAGGGCTCATTTCAGCATTCCAACTAGAGTATCTGTGAGGGGTTGCAGTGTTGTGGCACCAGCACCAGTGCCTAAGGCCCAATTTTTCTGCCCGTTTAACAGGTTCGTGTAATTACAATTTTTGATGCAATACTTTGCAGCAGGGCTCATTTCAGCATTTCAACTAGAGTATCTGTGAGGGGTTGCAGTGTTGTGGCACCAGCACCAGTGCCTAAGGCCCAATTTTTCTGCCCCTGTTTAACAGGGGCGTGTAATTACAATTTTTGATGCAATACTTTGCAGCAGGGCTCGTTCCTGCGTTCCAACTAGAGTGTCTGTGAGGGGTTGCAGTGTTGTGGCACCAGCACTAGTGACTAAGGCCTAATTTTTCAGCCCCTGTTCAACAGGGGCATGTAATTACAATTCTTGATCTAATATTTCACAGCAGGGCCCATTTCTGGACCCACCAAGAGCGAGTGAGGACTTACAGTGTTGTGGCACCAGCACCACCACCACCAAAGGCCCAATTTTTCTGCCCCTGTTCAACAGGAGCATGTAATTACAATTCTTGATCTAATATTTCACAGCAGGGCTCTGTGAGGGCTTACAGTGTTGTGGCCACAACAACACCTAAGACCCAAATTTCTGCTGATTATATAGGGCAGGCCCCTACTTTCAAACATCTAACTTACAAATGACTCCTACTTGCAAACGGAAGGAGACAACAGGAAGTGAGATGAAATCTACCCCTAGGAAGGGAAATTCTCTCCTGTAAGAGTTAATATGGGAAAAACATTTCTCATTTCCACTGATGCTTTCCAATCCTTGTTCCACAAAAAAACCCAAATTTTCAAAAAACATTTGTCATTGGGACAAAAAGTGAGGTGAAATCTTCTGAAGAGGAGGAAAGACAGCAAAACAAATGTCACAGGGGTGATAACCCTTCCCTATGTTTTCCAAAAAGCTTAAAAAAGATTTTTTCGCTGGAGCTAAACACGTTAAAAATGTACTCGTTCAAAATTACAAACAGATTCTACTTAACAACAAACCTACAGTCCCTGTCTTGTTTGCACCGCCTGTATACTGCTGTTCAGAGTATATAGGGCCTGGTGGCCCCACACCTTTCCTTATTTTAATTTGGGTGCAGGGTTTAAGACCCAAAGGGCCTGGTAATGGACTGGGGGGTACCCATGCCGTTTGTCTCACTGATTTTCATCCATATTGCCAGGACCGGACATTACATTAAACCCGCAAGCAGTTTTAAATGAGATTTTTTCCTTTAAAAATGACATTTGGTGCAGGGACTGTTCTAAACACGGGAAACACGCGCCACTTTACAGGCATACTATAGACACCCCTCAGGTACGATATTTAAAGGAATATTTCACTTTTTTTTTTACTTTAAGCATCATTAAAATCACTGCTCCCGAAAAACGGCCGTTTTTAAAAGTTTTTTTTGCATTGATACATGTCCCCTGGGGTAGGACCCGGGTCCCCAAGCCCTTATTAGGACAATACCATGCAAATTAGCCTTTAAAATGAGCACTTTTGATTTCGAACGTTCGAGTCCCATAGACGTCAATGGGGTTCTAACGTTCGTGCGAATTTTCGGTCCGTTCGCAGGTTCTGGTGCGAACCGAACCGGGGGGTGTTCGGCTCATCCCTAACCCTGACCATTGAGGAATTTCATGGGGAGACAATTAGCTTCTACTTGATCTCATTTCCCGCCTATCCCCTTATCTTAGGGTATCCCTGGCTTAAACTTCACAACCCACAAACAGACTGGTCTACAGAGGAGATTAGGTCCTGGTCCCAGACCTGCATGCAGAATTGCATTAAAACTGCTGACCAGTTGCCCATTTATAACTCCTGTGTGACCAGTACCAGTCATGTGCCTTTATTACACTCATATTCAGATTCTGATTATGACAATGTTTCCAAATGTGACTCTAGTTTGAATGACCATGTGCCTTTATATGACTCTGTTATAGCAAAAGACGCTGACAAGTCAATTGAATTCTCTACAGGTCACCTCTTCCAGCCAATTGTCACAGCCTGAATCCTCTCCTCCTAGAAGCCAAACTTATCCATTGTCTCAAAGCCTTGAGCCCTATTTGGAAACTTCCTCTAAGTCCTCAGAAATTTAGCTTCCTGCATTACCCCTAACTTTGCCTGTCGCTAATCTCCCTTGGACACACAGCCAGGCTAACTTGTCCACAGTCGCTACACCTGATTATGCGATTCAGACAGTCGCTACACCTGGTGATGCGATCCAGTCGCTATGCCTGGCAATGCAATTCAGGTAGTTGCTATACCTGGTGATGCGATTCAGACACCTAGCGATGCGGCTCAGTCTGCCACTGCATCAGTTATGCCAGTCCAGCCCATGCCCATTGAGCTTCCTGCTTTTTCTTAAGCCCCATACACATGATAGGACTTTGTACAAACTTTCCCTTGGATTTCTGTGCAAAGGGCGTTGGCCAGAAGTTTGTCTTGCATACAGACGACAGGACTTTTCCAGCCAACTTTCACCAAATCACGTGGTTTTTCAGCTCTTTACCACCACCCTTTGGTCAACTTCTGTACTGTTGTCTGATATTGTGTCAATCTTGCCACTTTTATTGGCGAGATTGACACCTTGCGAGCCGGGTTCACACTGGTGCGGGGATCCGACTTGGATCCCCGCCAATGCCAGGCACTGTGTTTGGTATGAATCTTGAGGGGGAACTCCACGCCAAATTTTAAATAGAAAACCGGCATGGGTTCCCCTCCAGGGGCATACCAGGCCCTTAGATCTGGTCTGGATTTTAAGGGGAACCCCCTTCCCCCCAAAAAACAGCGCGGGGGTCCCCCCAAAATCCATACCCGACCCTTATCCGAGCATGGAGCCCGGCCAGTCAAGAAAGGGGGTGTGGATGAGCGAGAAGCCCCCCTCCTGAGCCGTACCAGGCCGCATGCCCTCAACATGGGGGGTGGGTGCTTTGGGGGAGGGGGCGCCCTGCAGCCCCCCCAAAGCACCTTGTCCCCATGTTGATGAGGACAAGGGCCTCTTCCTGACAACCCCGGCCGTTGGTTGTCGGGGTCTGTGGGCGGGGGGCTTATCGGAATCCGGGAGCCCCCTTTATTAAGGGGGATCCCAGCCCCCGAAGTCGGAAGAAGACCCCTGGAGCTGCCTAATAAATAACTTTTAAAACCTGTGTAGTGTGTTTTTTTTATTGACACTTTTTTTCCCTAGGTGAATGGGTAGGGGTACCATGTACCCCATAGTCATTCACATTTGGTGGGGGGCCGGAATCTGGGGGCCCCCTTATTAAAGGGGGCTCCCGGATTCTGATAAGCCCCCTGCCCGCAGATCCTGACAACCAACGGTCAGGGTTCTCGGGAAGAGGCCCTTGTCCTCATCAACATGGCACCCACCCCCCATGTTGAGGGCATGTGGCCTGGTACGGCTCAGGAGGGGGGGCGCTAGCTCGTCCCCACCCCCTTTCCTGACCAGCCGGGCTGCGTGCTCGGATAAGGGTCTGGTATGGACTTTGGGGGGACCCCGCACCGTTTTTTCGGCGTACGGGGTTCCCCTTAATATCCATACCAGACCTAAGGGCCTGGTATGCCCCCAGAAGGGAATTCCCTCTTGCGCTCACCACAATAGGAAAATGTTTTTCCTATTGCAGCCAGTGAGAGATGTACAGTACCCTGTCACCGAGAAGCAGCGCGATGGGTTTGCGCTGGAAACATTCTCATGGGCGTACAAAAGTCCGATGCCTTTGTGTACACACGATCGGACTTTGCTCCATCGGACTTTTGTTGCCGGGAAGTTTGTCCGTTCGCACAGCCAACAAAAGTCCGATGGAAACAGAGAAAGTTTGTCCGATGGAGCGTACACACGGTCGGATGTTGCTCCAAAACAGCTAATTTGCATGTTTGTTGTCAAAAAGTCAGATCGTGTGTACGGGCCTTTATTCAGGATTTTCTGTAACCTGGCCTCACCCTACTTCTACTACACCCATTCTAACCGGTCTAAGAGGTTTAATCCATCCTTTGGATAAACTGCCTCATTCAGCCAGGTGGGGCTTTCAACCCTTTTTTTAGGGCTCTCTGCATTCTGCTCATGTTTCAGCTATCAGGCTTGACTCCTGTGACACGTCCCCTGCTAACCAACCTGACCTTGCAGATTCATGGACCTCTGCCCAGTCTGATGGTCCTGTGCTTGATGTCCAGCTTGTCTTTGAGGGTCCGGGGGCCCCTCCTCGGGGGGGGGTAATGTCAGGATCACTTAAGTGCTCCTGCTCCTTATTCCAGCATCCGGGTTTTGGCTGTTGCATTCTCCCTGTCTGTGTCCAACTGCTGGGTAATTGATATGGTCAGTCACCTGTTATAACCAAGCCAAACGCTCTTTCCTTTTCCGTGGGATAGCGAATGATACCTGTTGTTCCTGATCGAGCTGCCTGTCTGTCTGCCCTGCTTCACTAGTTTGGATTTCCCTGTGTATGACCTGGATCGGATATTGGACTTTTCCCTGAACTCAGCCTGTCTTTTACCTGGACTGTCATAGAACCACTCTATCTGTCTGCTTACTGCAAGTAGTCTGCAGTTTGCTCTGTTTGCATTTGCCCTGGCATGGTGGCCAGGCACTATAGCATTGTGTAAAAAACCTGGGGGCAAACAAGTACCGGTAGGCCTGCTTGCCTTAAGGAAAAGGGGACTGCTATAGATGAAGCACACAGTAGCTAGCTATAGTGTCTGACCACCTGCGTTGGTGTAGACATGACACTAGGACACAAGCAAAAAATTAGGTTTACTAGTAGATGTATTGGGCTGGTCTACAGGTTTTTTTGTTTGACAATGTCTAATGTTCCTGTAGGTGGCAGTATAGTTTGAAGGTTTAATACTTCTTGTGACCCTCAATTTATTTTCAACATGAATAGTGCAAATCGTTAATGTCTATTATATACAAAATAAATACTCATTTACTTTTTTTGGATTTGATAGAAAATGTGCTGTGCATATCCACTGAACACTCTGCATAATTGTATTTAATTCTGATATTGTCGTCCTCTCTTGTGCTTGCTGTCACCAACATTTGAGCTGGCTACATGTCTAACAAGGGCTCTTCAGTGTCTGGCATATCAAACAGCTTCACATCCTTTTCTTGAATATTTAACATGATGTACTGTAAATTTGTGATCATTCAGTAGCTGTTCAAACCAAAAACAGAACAAAAGATCATTTCCCAAGCGGAACCATTCACATACTAGAAATCTTAACCAAAAATAAATGTTTGTACTAAGATAACTGTAACAATACGCAATCTATAATAAAATATAGGACCTTCCTGATAATAAGCATCTTCTATGGCATATTACATCTGTTCTGCTTTTTTATATGTGTGGTCTCAGCACTGAAAGGTTTCACCTAACTTTAAATGGTATTTAACCTCCCTGGCGGTATGATTATTTCGGATTTTAGGTGCTAAAAGCGGTACAATTATTTTGCATGGAAATTTGGCGTTTTATAATGTAGGTCTGTAATTCTTAACAATAACACACTTAAATCTGTCCAAACAAGAGTCTAGTAGATATCCCGGGTATGATAAAGTTTGAAACACAAAAACATAAATTTTAATATAATAAATAAAAATAAATAATTAAAAAAATAAAAATAAATAAATAATAAAATAACTTTCCCCACGATTCACTATCGCTCAATTCTGCAAGTGTTCTAATTTACTATTGCTGTTTTCTTGCTGGTCTAAAGCCACTTTTGACGTAAAGGGACACGTTTTGGTTGCTATGGACAATCTCCAGTTTCCAGGCAGAAAGAACAGTATATGTAATAAAAAACTGCATGCAGGGCATGGGCCAAAGCACTGGGGACAAAAGGGATGTGAAATAATTTGATACAGTACTGTAATCTGTAAGATTACAGTACTGTATGTGTTATGATTTTTACAGTTTTTTGAATTTGCCGCCAGGCTCCGCCCCCGTGCGTCACGACGCTCGCAGGGAACGGAGCCTGGCACAGAGAGGCTTCGGAGGAGGACGGAGCCTACGGACACTGCGGGGGACATCGCAGGATCCCGGGGACAAGGCAAGTATACCGCTCCAGGATCTCGCAATGTAATCCCGAGTGTGGCTCGGGGTTACCGCTAATGGTGCTGAATTTTAACCCCGAGCCACACTCGGGAAAACCGCCAGGGAGGCTACAAATTATTTTTAGTATATATAAGGACTATCTTTTAATATATAAGGGCACACATTATTTACTAATAACATTTTAGCTACATTATGCATGTGTAATGTTTAGGGAGCTTTATAGAATAAATGCCACCCAAAAACAATATATAAGCTGTAGGTGTACAGTGGTGGATTGAGTATTCTCCTGGTTTCTATCATCATTGAGAGAGATCTCCGTACCATCATTTCTAGTTCTGCTCCAATGCACCTTAGAGTTGTTTTTGCCCAGCTTTCAGGGTGTTTCTACTGCGCCAGCTGTATACCCCATTTTCCTAATTACCAAATCCAGCTTTAACATAATTTTAGCTTTGGACAGAGTGAGGAAAAGTTAGAACTTTTGCCAAATTCCTGTTGTTGTCTGCATTCCCACTGAGAAGATTCTCTGACTTCCTCTTAATATGACATGTGTAAAACAGTGCAAGAAGTATTGGGAAGCATAAGTTTTAGCTGTAGTTGGGCTTTAAATAATAAAAATACATTTGAAAATAGGGATTCCAATTGTAATGGTTTCAGCAAGTGAGAAATTTTGGAATCTCTATCACAGAGATCTTCTGCTTAAAGTCTCTGATAGATATAAAATAATCTGTTAGGTAAATTAACTCTCTTGCATGTCTACAGGGAAAGTGGTACTCCTAAAAAAGAGTTTAGCAGATGTAAAGACCTGGAAACTTCGATGGAAATCTCACCATTGGAGACTCAAAAAGGACAAAAGAAAAGTGCTTTAACTCTCCGACATCTACCAAACACTGACAATGGTTTTGGATGTGCTGACCCTACAAAATAAATAGCTCACCAAACAGCACAACTGTACTCTCCATTTCAGTTTATTTAAAGTCTGCTATTGGTTGACAAATGTAAGGTATATCAAGGCTCTTTCTTAGATGTGTTGTGTGTTTTGTTAATCCCTGGGTGGCTGACCCTTTAGATATTGACCCTAATAAACCCTGCCTTCCCAGACATTTTTACATTTGCTTGACTTATCTCCTGTTTGTTCTGTCCGGACACATGGCCTAAGAATTTCCCAGTATTGGCCTATTGCGTAACAATGTCTCTGCATCTGACCCGCTGGATCAGCCTATGACTTAATCACAACTTTTCTACATCTGACCTTTTAGGTATGTCTTATTTGGCTATTCCTTGTTAGTGTAGGGTCCTTCAGTTCAAATTCTGGATCATAAAAATCTGGGGGCAGGCGGCTACAGTGAGTGCGTAAAGCTTCAGCTTCACTTCAGACCCTAATTCTAAAGGCACTAATGAAGTTTATTTACTAAAGTAGTAGAAGCTATTCACTAATAAATTAACTTCACTTTGAATATCCAATCTTGTGCTAGTAAAAATCCTGTTTTAACCACTTCAGCCCTGGATGATTTTACCCCCTTCCTGACCAGAGCGCTTTTTACAATTTGGCACTGTGTCGCTTTAACTGACAATTGTGCGGTCGTTCGATGCTGTACCCAAACGAAATTTGCATCCCCACATCCTTTGTGTTTTTTATTTTTTGTGTTATAAACAAAAAAATAGCAACAGTTTTAAAAAAAAAAACAATATTTTTTACTTTTTGCTATAATAAATATCCCCCAAATTTAAAAAACAAAAACAAAATTTCTTCATCAGTTTAGGCCAATGTATATTTTTCTACATATTTTTGGTAAAAATCCCAATAAGCATATATTAATTGGTTTATGCAAAAGTTATAGTGCCTGTAAACTATGGGAAAGATTTATGGCATTTTTATGGCATTTAAATTTTTTTTTTTTTTTTAGTAGTGGCGGTGATCTGCGAGTTTTAGCAGTACTACGACATTGCGACACTGTGACAGATCGGAGACTTCTGACACTTTTTTGGGACCATTGGCATTTATACAGCGATCAGTGCTATAAAAATGCACCAATTACTGTGTAAATGTCACTGGCAGGGAAGGGGTTAACACTAAGGGGCGATCAAGGGGTTAATTGTGTGTTCCCTCAGTGTGTTCTAACTGTATGGAGATGGGATTGACTAGGAGAGGAGACATATCATTTTTCCTACTTAGTAGGAACAAACAATATGGCTCCTCTCCTCTGGCAGCACAGGGATTTGTGTGTCTACAAATCCCTATGCTGGCGCTCTTGCAGGCAATCGCGAGTGGTGATCCAGCCTGCAGGCCACGCGCTTCGGGTCCCCCACCATGGAGTGGGCGCGCACCCTCTGGTGGCTGAAAAATGGTAGGACGTACCTATACAGGATTTCACCCAGGAGAGCCATTGTGCCGCAGTATATCTGTGTGACATGGTTGGGAACCAGTTAATTTCCCTTGCACATGATTGGGTATTCAGAGCAAACACAGGTTCACCCTATTTGACAACATTCACTTTAAAAGGGAACATTCACTTTGCTAAGTAAACAGCCTCTTCTCTTTCAATAAATCACCCCCACTGACCCTATTACAATCATACCAGGACACAAACATTAACACTTGGGTGGTATCTTCTGCCATGTTGTGTCAGGAATCTAAAGCACCTTGAGAAAACTTCTCCAAACAAAGGGACGATTTAGAAAAGTCCTTGGAGAATTTGCATACAGGAGCTTCATGCTGTAGTTTACTAGAATGACAACAACTTGGAAGCATTGCTGTTATTGTTGTTGGTATTGTTAAGTTAACAAAAGACAAAAACACATCTAACTATTTGAAATAATGTTACCAATAAAGAAAACAATGACGGAAAAGGATCAAAAACAATCGGGATTTCATATACACATAGTAGTAATATTCTTTAATAGTTCTTCAGATAGTTTATGTGTTAATTAAAGGCCTTTCATTTCTCCCCAACTTGTCAGTTTCACACACTCTTATGCCGCGTACACACGACCAGACTTTCCGGCAAACTAGGTCCGACGGTCTTCCCGTCGGACTTTCGGCAGAGTTCCGACGGACTTTCAGAACGAACGGACTTGGCCACACACGAACGGACTAAGTGCGGTTGTGTTTTAATTTCCCTTGCACATAATTAGTTATTCAGAGCAAACACCGGTTCACCTTTTTTGTCAACATTCACTTTAAAAAGGAACAGCCTCTTCTTCTTTAGTAAATCACCCCCGCTGACTCTATTACAATCATACCAGGACACAAACATTAACACTGGGGTGGTAAGTGTGAAAGCCCAACAATCTTCTGTCATGTTGTATCAGGAAACTAGAGCACCTTGAAAAAACTTCTGCAAACAAAGGGACGACTTACAAAAGTCCTTGGAGAATTTGTATACAATGCTATAGTGCAAGAATGCCAACCACTTGCCAGCATTACTGTTATTGTTATTGGTATAGTTAAGTTAACAAAAGACATAAAACACATCTAACTCCAGTATTTGAAATAAAGTTACCAATAAAGAAAACAATGACGGAAAAGGGTCAAAAACAATGGGGATTCATATACACATAGTAGTATTATTCTTTAATAGTTCTTCAAATAGTTGGTGTGTTAATTAAAGGTTTTTCATTTCTCCCAAACTTGTCAGTTTCGCACACTCTTAGTTCTAATGTACCTAATTAATTTTGTGATGAAGACAAAAAAGCTCTAATTCATTTCATGAATAGCACTGTATGAATGCATTTCAAAGTCACTCACATAAGGCATCTTGTATACTTAATTTTCAAGAACAATGTCAAAGCCTAACTTCAGTATTTGGAAAGTGAATCTAATTATCAAGTGATGCAACCTTGCAAATTAATGGTCATGAAGTTTGATTCTAATCCAATTTAATCTCTTGGGAAGTAACTTGATGCTTTCAAGAAATAGTGGGTCGTATATTATTAGCTACAGTGTGTACTCAAAGGCTACATTTGTCTTCCTTATCTGAAAACTAGCATAAAGGTTAAACTACATGGGAGATTTTAATGTCATGCTACCAAGTGATTTAGCCTCTTGTTAACAATCACCTTATTTTTAACACATTGATTACCACTTGTTGTTATCAAGCTGTTTGTCCACAGGAAGTTTAACTACTGTTCGTTCTAGCCCTAAAGCCATTAAAGGAAACATGTCATGAGAGAAATATGGAATCTGCCATTGCTGACCTACTTATAAAAATTAGATTTGGCTGTCAGGCTGACCTCCTGGTTTTTGTCCTTTCTAAGCTTCTCACCTAGAAAAAGAATTCTGATCAGGAGTCCTGAGTTTACTATGGTTCCATGTACTCCATACATGTGGCAAAGAGGAAACAATTACAATGTATTGGCATCCATCCCTTTGACAATAATAAGTAGATACTGCCATACAGATAGTTGATTGTGTAGTAGTTTGGGGAGTTTTATGTATTAACCACTTGAGTACCAGCTGTATTACCCCTTTATTACCAGGCCATGTTTCCATTTTCAGTGCTGTGCCAGCTTGCCTGACAAGGATTCCATCATCTAGAACTGTACCCAAATTAATTTTATATTACTGTTTTGAGACAGATAGAGCTTTCTTTTGCTGGTATTTAATAATTGCTGAGTTTTTATTCTTTACTATAAAAAGGAAACAAGACCAACATTTTTGAAAAGAGTTTACCTTACTTCCTATTAAAATAAAAATACTGAGAAGTATAGAAGAGTATAGATTAGCATAAAAAAGCAAAATGGCCTTTTTTTAAAAGTAGACACCCAAAGGTGTTCTCATTTTTTTCCACAATTTTTTTAGAAATGAAGAAACATGTCGGTATTGAGGAGGTGCTTGAGAATGCTCCTTTATCCAAAGTAGGGGCCCCCTAATACAGAAGGTGTGCTTCTGGCCAGGTCGCCAGGTGAAGACAGATGGAGAAAAGCCTGAAAAAAAGAAAGCTAATGCAGCCACCATCCTTTCTGAGAATCAGACTTGTGCTGACCTATTGAAGGATGGTGTCAATATGGTTATAAGGAAAGCTCCGTCCCTAGGTAGTTCCTTATCACCCAGTTTTTTTACCACCAACAAAACACAGTCTACAACATGGTTACACCTCAGCAATTTCAGCTGTGGTGTATCCAAATGTCCTTGTTGTAGGCATATTATCAAAGGGGAGGTTGTGCATTCTTATTCTACTGTGAAAGAACAGAGACTACGGTCATTCTATAATTGCAATACCAAACATGTTGTATATATCATTACATACAGACTCTGTAATGTACAGTACATTGGACACACAATCAGACGTCTCAGGGATAGATTCATTGAGCATCTATCCAGTATTGAGAAAAATCATTCCACCAGTGTTGCTCACCACTTTAATCAATACCATAATGGTTCACCTCAGCAGTGGGAGTACAGATCCTTGAGGAAGTCAGCCCACCTAAAAGGAGGGGATGTGTTTACATCTCTGTAAACAAGAGTTTTTTTGGATCTTTTATTTCAAAACTCGTATACCGTACGGTTTAAATTTCGAATGGGATATCACACATTTTCATGACTAAATTAGATAGTTTTTTATGCTCTCATACATGAACCAGTGATTTACCGTTTTTGGTATTTTTTGTCATTTTGAGTTTTTGCACAGATATTTGCTGTCATGCTGGACAGTTTTCCAGTATTTACCGTCATTCTTTGCTATCTTTAAGTATTCATATATTATTGGATTCCACAGGGCTGTCATAATATTTTATCAATCGTGATACTTGGATGGTTTTAGATTGCCCTCGTTTTTCTTAAGATGTTTATTGCTTTAATGTAGCATTTGTGAATATTAGATATTAATTGCTGCATTTTTATTTAGCACACCATTTCTTACATCTCTGGTTCCTGCAATTGTTTTTGTATGGTTGTTTGGTCTCATACTTTCCAAACACTCTTACATATTTCCGTGTGTACTTTCGCATATATTACGATAAATGTTTATAGGAGTTCAAAAGAGGACTTTTACTGTTGTTGGATTTGTGATCTGATTGTATACACATATATATTTATATATGGTTTTTATTTTGTTATGTAATAATTTTTCTATGTGTCATTTTTTTCGATCGCTCTCTTACAATCGATATATATGTTCTCACTTTTAGATTCAGTGGTTGATTCTTGTGTTCTCTTTTTCATTTTAACTAACCAACCAATGTATATTATTTTATATTTATTTTGTTTTGTTTTTTTTTTTTGATTTTTTTCTAGGTACTTTTTGGGGGTCTTTATTATGTACCGTATTTATTGGCGTATAACACGCACATTCATTTTAAGAGGGAAGTTTCAGGAAAAAAAACGTACATTTTAAATAAGGAACTTTGAAGCAAAAAAAGGGTAAGTGCCCATCTGCAGCTTCACAAGTGCCATCAATGCAGCCTCATCAGTCCACATCAATGCAGCCTCACTCATCAGTCCACATCAATGCAGCAGCCTCACCATTGCCATCAATGCAGCAGCCTTTACCATTGCCATCAATGCAGCAGCCTTTACCATTGCCATCAATGCAGCAGCCTTTACCTGTGCCATCAACGCAGCAGCCTCACCATTGCCTTCAATGCAGCAGCCTTACCATTGCCATCAGTGCAGCCTGATTGATGCCCATCTGCAGCCTAAAGGGAACAGGGAGGGACGAGCGTCAACAGATTACATACAGTGAGAATCTCCTATGATAGACAGAACAGTGGTCCAATGGCGGCCCAGGAGACAGGACTTCCTATTACAGAGGCCGCCAAGTAAAAAGGAGATTCTCACTGTATGTAATGTGATGGCGCTCATCCTGCTCCCCTCCCCGTCCCCTCCAAGGCAGCTAAAATTGAAGTATTGGCGTATAACATGCACATGGTATTTGCACCTGATTTTCATGGTGAAAAAGTGAGTGTTATATGCCAATAAATACAGTATATATATTTATATATATGTTTATGTATATTTCTCCTCAAGCTGTACTCTTCATTCTATCTTCAAGTCTAGTTTTTACACATGAAATAACCTCTATTAATTTGCAAAGAACAGAAAATTAATATAAGCGGCGCTAATATCAATGATATGACATGATCCGGTGACCAAGTGTGTAACCAGTGCACTATAGTGATATTCAGAAAAAAATTGTATATATCACAAAAAAAGCAATCATTAGTACATCATGTGTAACCCCCATAGATCAAACAAAGAATAGATAGTAGAATCCATCCATAGGAAAAATTAATCCATAGAAATGTCCATAAAGAAAACATCGTGAATGATGTGCAGATTTCTTAAATGTCCACCAAATCAAACGTGCCAGTGATTCCTCTCCTTTCAGATTCAACACTCACCAGATGAATATGCCTCACACTCTCGTGTTTTGGCAAATGAGCATGGTAAACCATATAATTAAGTATAGGTGAAAGATCCAAATTCCATCCGTCCAAGTGCCATTTCATTCCATATGCAAATAAAAAATGCGCATATAGTGTAGTACCGTAAAACACAAAATTCAATAAACTGTGTAAACTTCAAACATTGCACTCACATAAAAACTCTTTAAGCCAAGCCAAAACAACACAGCAATATGAGTTCCCAGTCCTCCTATGTAAACTCCCAACACCAGATGTAATGATGGTCACGGCGGACCCGAGGTAAGCAGGAAAAGGCTCTCACCCCCACTCACTGAACCTCGTCTGATCGAACCAGGATCCTCCGCTCACACACTCAGATTAGATGCAGCGCGTCCTCCGTCACACGCTGCTACTGATGGATGCCGTACAGCCACGCCCCAGTGTGAGTGGAGGATCCTGGTTCGATCAGACGAGGTTCAGTGAGTGGGGGTGAGTACCGTTGTTTACTAGTTTTTACACACTTTGTGATTTAATGATTTTATCTGATGTGTTTAATTGCTATACATGTCGGTCAGCCAATCAAACCGGGCTTTTTTTGTTGCATCACTTTTGGGTTGAGCGTTTAAATAGCTCAGGTTTGGGGCTACATTTTTGTTGTGAAAAAGCACGAGTTATCCATGTGAAACCGGTCTACCAATGTTCCTGTAACGTCCTGTCTACGTCCTTTGGCACCTTGACAATAAAGTAAATATTCTACAGAAGTTCTTCCTTCCATGGTGTGCGACTAATCTTCTTTTTCTTCAATTACTATTGACGGTGGTGAGCCGGGGCCAGCGCCCACTAGGAAATCTTTATCCACAGTCTGAGCGGTGTTACACTCTTTTTGGACTAATGCAGTCACCACACCAAAGATTGGTAAGCTGGAATATATTACATTTTTTGGTATTGGATTTAATATAGGGATGCACCAATGTATTGGCCACTGAAAATAGGGTTACCAGCATTTTGCCAATAGGAAAAAAGGTGCTGATAATGGGCACCGAAAACGCATACAATTTTGCTGCGATTGTACCGTGATTTTACAGCGAATTTCATAGATCATGTGATACAAAAATGCATTACAAGTGCAACACGGGTGCGGTTTTTATGCATTTTCAATGCATTTAAATGGGGAGGTGCGTTACACCACAATGGAAGCACAATGGACCAGTGTGAAGACATACATAGAATTTAGAGGGTGCATTTTTTTTGAGCTTTTCTTGCATTTTTTTAACGCAAAAGTGCTTAAAAAATGAATAACTAAAAAGTCGACTATAATACAATTATATATAAAGAAATCTATATTTTTTAAAAACTGTCCATTTCAGTTTCGGTTTTCAGCCAGGTGCATCCTGAATTTTCGGTTTATGTCCAGAATTTTCATTTCGGTGCACCACTAATTTAATACCACATTTATACACTGCCGTTTATGAATGGCACTGGGTAAATATAGGGCCACCAATCTGCCATTTATTGGCATGGTAGAAAAGGGGTTAAAGCCACATTGCAGCTTGAGTGTAAAACAAAGAAAAGGATCCCCCATCAGGTCTTAGGCCTCATGTACACTGCTGCTGGTAAACGGATGTTTAGGGCATTTTTTTCAACTGCTCCTGAACTTTCCTCTATGTTATCTTATCAGTACATGTTCACAGGGTCATTTATAGTTGTTTCTAGGCAGTTGAGTTTAGAGGCTTTTTCTGGAACCTAAAAAATGTGTTCAGAAGCTGTGTTTAGAGGCAGTTGAAATGCCAAATGCTTGTAACTGCTTGTAAACTCATGTAAAAGCTGTAACCTGAGTTTAGCCATGTTTTTCGTTTATAATCGCTCCTAAAGAGGAACATGTAAGATATGGGAGAAACACAAATTTCACCACATGCTGTTGCCTGCAGGGGGGGCAGAGGGTGAGACAGACAGAGAGACAGACAGACAGAGACACACACAGGCAGAGAGAGAGAGAGAGACACACACACAGGCAGAGAGAGAGACAGACAGGCAGAGAGACACACAGGCAGAGAGAGATACACAGGCAGAGAGAGATATACAGGCAGAGAGAGATACACAGGCAGAGAGAGAGATATACAGGCAGAGAGACACACAGGCATAGAGAGAGACACACAGACAGAGAGAGAGATACACAGGCAGAGAGACACACAGGCAGAGAGAGAGACACACAGGCAGAGAGAGATACACAGGCAGAGAGAGAGATATACATGCAGAGAGACACACAGGCAGAGAGAGAGACACACAGACATAGAGAGAAACACACAGACAGAGAGAGAGACACACAGACAGACAGAGAGACGCACAGACAGAGAGAGAGACACACAGACAGAGAGAGAGATAGACAGGCAGAGAGACACACAGGCAGAGAGAGAGACACACACAGGCAGAGAGACAGCCAGAGAGACACACAGGCAGAGAGAGATACACAGACAGAGAGAGAGATATACAGGCAGAGAGACACACAGGCAGAGAGAGAGACACACAGGCAGAGAGAGAGAGACACACAGGCAGAGAGACAGGCAGAGAGAAACACAGGCAGAGAGAGAGACACAAAGACAGAGAGAGAGACACACAGGCAGAGAGAGACACACAGGCAGAGAGACAGACACACGGGCAGAGAGAGAGACACACAGGCAGAGAGAGAGACACACAGGCAGAGAGACAGGCAGAGAGAGAGACACACAAGCAGAGAGAGAGACACACAGGCAGAGAGAGAGAGACACACGGGCAGAGAGAGAGACACACAGGCAGAGAGAGAGACACACAGGCAGAGAGAGAGACACACACAGGCAGAGAGAGAGACACACAGGCAGAGAGACAGGCAGAGAGAGAGACACACAAGCAGAGAGAGAGACACACAGGCAGAGAGAGAGACACACGGGCAGAGAGAGAGACACACAGGCAGAGAGACAGGCAGAGAGAGAGAGATGCAAGCAGAGAAAGAGACACACAGGCAGAGAGACAGGCAAAGGGACACACAGGCAGAGAGAGATACACACAGTCAGAGAGACAGGCAGAGAGAGAGACACAAGCAGAGAGAGAGACACACAGGTAGAGAGAGTAACACAAGCAGAGAGAGACACACACACAGGCAGAGAGAAAGACACAAGCAGAGAGAGAGACACACAGGTAGAGAGAGTAACACAAGCAGAGAGAGAGAGATACACAGGCAGAGAGAAAGACATGCACAGGCAGAGAGAGAGAGAGAGAAAGAGACAGGTACAGCGAGAGAGGCAGAGACAGGCACAGCAAGAGAGGCACAGAAAGAGAGAGACAGGCAGAGAGAGAGAGAGAGAGAGAGAGAGAGAGAGAGAGAGAGAGAGAGAGAGAGAGAGGCAGAGAGAGAGAGAGAGAGAGAGAGAGAGAGAGAGAGAGAGACATGCAGAGAGAGAGACAGAGAGAGACAGAGAGACAGAGAGAGAGAGAAAGACAGAGAGACAGGCAGATAGACAGAGAGAGACAGCAGAGAGGCAGACAGCAGAGAGAGAGACTGATTGGCAGAGCGCTAGATAGAGACTCCATAGTTAAAGCACACTGCTGTCTCTTCTCACAGAATGGCTGAAATAGTTAATAATTTACATGTTTTCCCTGCATTGTGGACATTTGGAAAGGTCTCCTAAGGTTATGTTGAAAAAAGCTTCTAACCTCAACTGCTGATAACTGCTGCCAAACTCAGTATGTAAAAGCTGTTAAAAGGAGGTTTTTCACTGTCATTTATCAGCTGTCAGTTTCCAGAGTTCAGAAGAGGTTTTCAACTGCCTAGTGTACACAAGGCCTTAAAATAAAAAAACAGCTATAGCTGCCATAGGCTTCATGCACACGAGACGCCAGTGCAAACTCTGCTGAACACATGTTTTTAAAAGCTGAAACCGGCGTTTAGAAATGCCCGTTTTGCTGTGCTTGCATGCCGCGTTTAGCCGCGTTTGCGTCTAGAAGCGTCTGCAGAGCAGAGAATGACATTTTCCGACCTGATTTTGGGGCCCCATATCTCATGGCCACTTGGTGCTAGGAACCCTAAATTTGGTGTGCGAACACAGTGGAACTAGCACTACAACTTATCCAAATTTAGAGTTCCTAGCACCAAGTGGCCCCGAGATATAGGGCCCCAAAATCGGGTCGCAAAATGTTGAGCACTTTTCTGCAGCAGAGAATGACATTTTGTGACCCGAATTTGGGGCCCCATATCTCGGGCCACCTAGAGCTAGGAACCCCAAATATATGGATATGTTGTAGTGCTAGTTCCACTGTGTTTGTACACCAAATTTGGGGTTCCTAGCACCAAGCGGCCCTGAGATATTGGGCCCCAAATTCGGGTCGCAAAATGTCATTCTCTGCTGCAGTTTACCATCATATTTCTGTGTTTTCTGGTCCAAAAAATAGGGTTCCTTTAAAAAACACTTATAAACGCAAACGCGGCTAAACGTGGTACCGGCATTTAGCCGCGTTTAGCCATGTTTGGCATCTGCAACTGCCTAAAAATGCCAAAAAACGAGACTCTGTACATGGACACATAGGATAACATTGAATGAGTTCAGGGGCAGTTGAAAAAAGTGTCCAACTGCCTCTGAACACTCGTTTAACAGCGTCTCGTGTGCATGAGGCCTTACATTTTTGTGTACAGCCATTAATGTCTAAACCGCTGGCAACAAAAGTAAGTACACCCCTAAGTGAAAATGTCCAACTTGGGCCCAAAGTGTCAATATTTTGTGTAGCCACCATTATTTTCCAGCACTGCCTTAACCCTCTTGGGCATGGAGTTCAAAAGAGCTTCATAGGTTGCCAGTGGAGTGTAAACTGTTTGCAGACTTTCTAATGTAACATAGAGCTGCACGATTAATCGCTAAAGAATCGAGATCGCAATTCAACCCTTTCCTAAAGTGCAGTGCAGATCCGTTCTATGCTCACTGCTGACCGCAAAAAAAAAAAAAAAAAACAGGCAGCCTGCCAAGTTTATCACAACATCGCAAAGGCGGGGATAAAGAGAAACATTGTAACATTTAGTTCTTTTAGATCAAAGGGATGAACTTCGGTCTGTAAATGAGGTCAGTTCAACCACTTAAAGACTAAACCTTTTTCTGACACTTGTTGCTTACAAGTTAAAATTAGTATTTTTTGCTAGAGAATTACTTAGAACCCCCAAACATTATATATATTTTTTAGCAGAGACCCTAGAGAATAAAATGGTTATTGCAATATTTTATGTCACGCTATATTTGTGCAGCGGTCTTTCAAACGCAATTTTTTGGGGAAAAAATACATTTAAAAAAACTAAACAGTAAAGTTAGCCCAATTTTTTTTTTTTGATAATGTGGGGTATGATGTTATGCTGCCAGAATCGTGAGAGATTCTTGATTCTAAGCAAAAAAAAAAAAAAAAATTCTCATTTTAGCCAAAATCGTGCCGCTCTAATATAACGCTATGAAAGTCAGCATCTGCTGCTGCAGTTTTCTTCCAGTTTTCAGAAAAACAGATATAGAAACAGAAGGAACAGGCATACACGTGAATGTCTACATATACTCCAAGGTAAATGCATAATTTGTGAAGTGTATTTTATTTTAACCCTATAATAATATACAATAGTGCTATTGAGACCGTGAAAGGGGTATTTTTTGCATACATATTTATTTTTTTATTTACAGTCTACAGCTTGTCTTGCATTCTTTAAGTGTTATTTGGCATTTTTAACTCTTTCCTGATAATGGTGATGGATTGTGGCTTATTATTATTATAGATGCTACTACAGGCAATATAGTATTTGAGTTTACATCTTAGGATGCTAATGGTTAGGTCAGAAACTCTCAGTTTTTGGTATTATACATTCATTTTTCAGGTATTATAAGTACAATGTATGACAAAATGTTAGTTAATGACATAATTAACGTGCTGAAAATTTGGACACAAAATTTCCATGCCCAAAACAACCACATTATTTTTTAGAAGCTAAAAACATACTAATGCGTATCTCCCAATCAGTATCTCCATTTGGATTTCATAATACAGCTCTTCTAAACTATTTTAACAGATATCATACTATAGAATGCATTACAAAAAAAAAACATCGCAACTGTAAACTGCTGAACAGTTCTATTTTTTTATTACTGCAAATGTACTATAGATGGTTAATGTAGAAAAATAAAGTTAAGGTTGTTAGAGCTTCCTGCAGCATTCTTGGAAACATTGCCATCTGAAATATGTCTAAATGCCAACACAAAGCCCCATATAATCATACAATGTGACCTATTTGACCATCTGTTGTGATGTTGGAGCTGTGTAGGAGTTAGCTATACAAAGATAAACAGGTTGATTTATTAAAGAAGTAGATGCTGTTCCGTAAAATTACTGTTTTGAAGGTTGTATTTACTTTAAAGTGGTTATTGAATAGTGCATTGGGGTCGGCTTATAAATTGGAGACATCTTGTAAGGATATTATTCCACTACAAGGTTGGTGTCATCTGGAAACACAGAAATAGTATGTTTAAAAAACTGTATACAATTTATAAATAAGTTAAAAAAAAATAAGAGTTCCAACACTGAACCTCGGGGTACACTACTAATAAACTTAGACTATTCAAATGAAACGTATTGATTTAAAACAGAAAATAGGGCATTTGGAAACTAAAGGGAATTAAAGAGGTTGTATCCTATTCCTTTGAATGAATGAATGAATGATTGATTTGTAAAGCGCTGCAAATGCAAACTGAATCGCCTCAAGGCGCTAAATACGTTTTGTGTTGTCAGCTTCTTAGAAGAGGTAAGTCTTGAGTTTTTTCCTGAAGACCTGATGGTTTTCTTCCATGCGGATGTGAGTTGGAAGAGTGTTCCATAGCCGAGGTCCCTGGACTGCGAATCTTCGTTCTCCCCTTGCTTTGTAGCGGAATTTGGGAACGAGGAGGAGGTTTTGGCTAGATGATCGCAGATTGCGATTGGGTGTGTAGTGTTTTATTTTCTCTCGGAGGTATTGAGGGGCGTTACCTTGTATGCATTTTTGGGTGAGGCAGAGGGTCTTGAATGTGATTCTTTACCATTAGCCAATGTAGGCTCCTCAGGAATGGGGAGATGGACTCCCAGGGTTTTTTCCTGTTAGCAGTCTTGCCGCCGCGATTCGAATGGCCTGTAGGCACGCAAGCTGATATTGGGGTAATCCTATGTACAGTGAGTTTGCGTAGTCGAGACGGGAATTGATGATTGTTCCAACTACTGCTGCTTTGTCCTCTTCTGGGATGAAGGGGATGAGTCTGTGTAGCAGGTGGAGGAGATGGTGAGATCCGCTAACTACTTATCCTATTTGTGCATCCATTGTCATTTCTGAGTCAAAGATAACTCCAAGACTTTTGGCTTTGGTGCTCGGAGAGATGGTTTGTCCCAAGATGGTGGGAGGTGTCCATGGAGTCTTGGTTTTGGGATTTTGGTTAGCGTGTAGGTAGAGAAGTTCTGTTTTTGACCCGCTGAGTTTGAGGGAACTAATGGTCATCCAGTCATCTATCAAAGTGAGGCATTTCTCTAGTTGCTGATGGTGGTCTTTTTGTCCGGTGATGCAAAGGTAGATTTGGGTATCGTCAGCGTATGAGTGGAAGTAGAGGTCTGATTTTTTGATGATTTTGAGGAGAGGGCGGATGTAGATGTTGAATAGTACTGGCGACAAGGGTGAACCCTGAGGCACTCCACATGAGATTGTCCGGGTTTCCGAGGTGAATGCTCCTAGTTTCACTGTCTGAGAGCGATTCTCTAAGAAGGATGTGAACCATTTTAGACTAGAATCTGTGGCTCCTGCAACTTCTGTGAGGCGGACAAGTAGAGTATTGTGGTCCACTGTATCAAATGCTGCACTGAGGTCTAACAGTACCAGGAGACATGATTCTCCGTCATCTGCTGCTTCGAGGGCATCGTCCCATATTTTTAGAAGTGCAGTTTCTGTGCCATGGCCTGGGCGGAAACCTGATTGTAGAGTGTCCAGAAGTTGATGCGTGTCCAGGTGGCGTTGTAGCTGTTGTACTACCGCTTTCTCCATAATCTTGGAGATGGTGTTAAGGCTTGTTATAGGTCTGCAGTGGTTAGGGTCTTTAGGGTCGAGATTGGGTTTCTTTAGCAGGGGTTTGACGGCGCCTTGCTTGAGGGTGGTTGGCACAATCCCTTCTTTGAACGACTGATTTATGAGGTGTGTTATAGTGGGAGCCAGGATGTCGGAGCATTCTTTCAGGAGTTTCGTGGGAATGATGTCATTTGGTGATGTGCTGTCACGAAGACTTCTCATAATGTTTTTAGTCGTGTCAGTGGTGATTGGGGTCAGGAAAAAGTCCGGCGGTTGTGTGCTGTTCGTGTTGATGTCCTCTTTTTGCTTTGGTTGGGTAAGGTTGGTTGCTTTTTTCTGTTGAATTGATTTCCGAATGTTGTCGATTTTGTCAATGAAGAAATTTGATAACTCATTGCAGAATTCTTGAGTATCGTTTGCTGGGGGCTCTAAGCAGCATGGGTTCATTGATTGGGGACTATTTTGAAAAGTTCCCGCGGCCGGTTTAAGGCAGTTGAGATGGTGTTCGAGAAATGTTCTTTTTTGGCTGTGAAGATTGCTTTGTGGTATTTCACAGTGAGTACTTTGTAGTTTGTATGGTTTTCCTTGGTAGGATTTCTTCTCCATGCTCTTTCAGCTCTTCTATGTTCTTGCTTGAGTAGGGTGAGAGTGCCATTAAACCATCTCAAGTTTTTTTTGCGGATGAGTGTTCTGCGTTTTGACGCTACTGAGTCTGCTGTTTGTAGTAATGCCTTGTTTAGGGAGTTGAGTGTTTGTTCCGTTGAGAGGTTTAAGTTTAGCGGTTGTATTTTGTTTGATAATGTGGTTTTGAAGAGTTCAGAGTGCAGTTTCTTCTGGGATCTGTTCCAGTGTGTTGTTGTTGAATGTTTCTGTTTTTGGAGGGTGGTGTTATTGGTGATTTTAAATTTGATGGCGTGGTGGTCCGTCCATGGTAGTGGTGTGTTGTCCAATATGTTGATGTCTATATTCTGTTTGAAAATGAGGTCTAGAGTATGTCCTGAACCGTGCGTGGGAGTATTTATCAGCTGTTGAAGACCTAGTTCTTCCAGTTGGTTGATGCAGGCGGTCGCAATAGGGTCTTGGGTGGAGTTTGCCCAAAGGTTGAAGTCTCCAAGTACCAGAAGGTTTTTGGTTTTCAGGGTGTGCATTGAAAGCATGTTAAACCGCAAAGTGCTTGTGCGGTGATATTTGTTCCATTAATATACCTTGTTGATCCTGCCTGTTTCTTTGTCCCCCTTAGTGTGCTAACCACGGTAATCATACCTGCTGATCCATGATACCATTGTCAGTTTACATGCCTCCATCATCCCGCTGCTCTCCCCCTCCCTCTCTTCCTGTCACTTCCTAGTGTGTGAGCTTATAAAAAACCCATCCCAACTCCCCTCCTGCCGCTATTCCGTGCGGCAATCAAATTAGTAATCCCAATTCCTGCCAGCCCCTCTGTAATAATTATATATAATACAAGTGACTGCTCGGCTTATGTCATGGAAATCTCAGCCCCTCCCACTGTAGTCCTTAGTTGATGGAATGGGAGCGGAAGGCGGTCACGTGACCGCGCATTGGCGATGTGAAAAAAGGTATTTACCGTAGCTGCCAAATTTTCAAAAAACACACACACTGTGTACTGTAGTACAGGGCTCAGAATTTCAAATCCTGAGCTACTAGCCAGACCTTAAGAGTTACTCGCCACCCGTTGCCCCACCCAACACCTACCCACCCCTAATTCTGCCCCTTAACAGGCCCTCATAAATTATCTCATGAAATTACACTGTTAGATGTTTTAAGAAGAATTAACTTACAAAAATAAATATTAACAACAACAACTTTAACAATATTAACATAAAGCATAACAGTACCCATCAGTGCAGCCTCATCACTGCTCATCAGTACAGCCTATCAGTGCCCACCAGTGCATCCTCATCAGTGCCCATTAATACAGCCTATCACTGCATGGGGATCACAGGGAGGAATCGGTAGGAGATCTGGCCAGATCACACAGAGAGGATCTCCTGCTGTGACACAGCATGGTTCTGAAACGAAACAAAGTGCCACCTCCTGGACCGGCTCCTATGATAGACAGCACACTGATTCAATTTCCCAGCAGTGTGTTGTCTATCATAGCTGGGACTTTGTCAGCAGCCGGAGTTTCAGATCCAAGCTGTGTCACAGCGAGAAATTCTCTCTCTGTGTGATCTTTTTGTGACTTTTGTGCTAATGCTTTTTTTAGACTTTTTTTATTTTAGACCCCTTAGTTTTAGTTATTTGCATGCATGAATTATTGATAAACTAATAAAAATGATTATTATCGGTGTAATTATTGGTAATTTCCGTTATTGCGAGGCACATTTTTTCACTTATAACCCCAATGAGTGCTTCTGAGTTATTCTATTTACAGAGAGAGTTTTCAGCTGGTTCTGTAAGATAAAGGAAAATAACTTTCTTAACAGCACACAACATTAGTTCATAAGCCAGGAAGATAGTAGTAGCAAATCCCAAAAGTATGGCATACATTTTTTACTAGTAAAGGTGTTTTATTTTTGGTGAAATTTTCATTTTTCTAGCGGGAAAACATCTGCAACGCAAGATTTGATTTAATTTGTAATTCCCAACGTCAGCCGTGAAACTACAGAAATCACCCAGATGCACCAGAATACAGAACCTACAATGCCATTTATGACCCCATTACCCACCGCTGAAAGCTGAGGAATACTCCATAGGTTTAGCAATAATCATTGGAGGCTGGCAATGTGCATGATAAGATTTGTGTCATCACTGCCATTTTCCTCCAGAGATAATTACGTAAACTTATGGATGCATGGAAGAAAATATTCTAAACATGGGAGCCTTTATTCACTAAACTATAACATGTATGTTAATTACTACAATGCTCAATACATTCAACCATGTTGTTTTCACTTCTTTTTGACCTTAGTTGCTGAAAATAATAGTCATTTTAGTTGAATAATGGACTGAACATAATGAATATATTGCAACCTTTAATTGCTTGAAAATTTTTTATTTTTTTGTTACTGGGGTTCTATAGAGCACCACTAAACTCCAAACAATATAGGGAATTCTCTGGTCACAGTATACACGTTCAGTTTATAACATCAACGTTGTAATAACAGTACAAACAATAATTATTTTTCACAATTAAATATAACCTTACTCGAAAATTCTCTTTTCATGTTTTGAGTGCTGCCTGTCTATTGGACTTCTCTTCCACAACTTCCTGAATTGCTTTGCTGCTTCTCCTCTGCTTATTCCTTGGTTTACTGTCAAGGACTACATATCCCATGATACCATGAGGTGGTGTGTTTCTTGTACTGACTGTGCCTCCAAATTAAGATAGCTGGCTCTGTAAAATGTGTGACACAGCAGTGCATGTTCACAGGGCAAGTTAAATCATTGAAATTCAATGCCTCTCGTAGAGTTACAGGCTGCAAGCACCTGTACCCTCCACCCACAGCTAAATGTCAAAGTCCCACGCAGCAGTGTGCATCAGGCCGGGTAGGTAGGTACTTTGCTTTACAAGTATTATTCTATTCTAGCTTTTATTGCAGCCAAAGCGCAGTGCCAAAATAACTGTAGGCAGTTTTTGTCTGTAAAAGTATCATATCACTTATGCAATAAAGAGACTTGATTTGTTGTAGCCGTATTAGTGCAATTGTGACAGAGTACTCAATTTTCTCTGCAATAAAGAGAAAAACACATGTGGGAGAGACGCATGCGCTGCACACCCCAAGACAATAATGGTAAAAAATGGACAGTTTCCCCGGTGGGGCTTTAGACAGCAATATCTTGAAATCCAGAATAATAAAAAAATGTATAACCAGTAAGTGCTTTTATTGAACCATGAACAATTGTAATGTCATAATTCAATTGGCATTACAACATAGAGCGCTGGCCAGCGCTCTATGTTGTAATGCCAATTGAATTATAACATTACAATTGTTCATGGTTCAATAAAGGCACTTACTGGTTATACATTTTTTTTTATTATTCTGGATTTCAAGATATTGCTGTCTAAAGCCCCACCGGGGAAACTGTCCATTTTTTACCATATCACTTATGCTTCCTTAAAGCTGAACTCTAGGCACACATAAATTCATTTTAATAGCTATATATTCTTCAATAACCAAAATGAGTTTAAAATCACTTTGTGTGCCCCAAATGGCGTTAACAAACTTCAGCCCTGGAAAATTCGGCTGCTCAATGACCAGGTCATTTTTTGCGATACGGCACTATGTCGTTTTAACTGACAATTGCGCGGTCATGCGTTGCTGTACCCAAACAAAATTGACGTCCTTTTTTTCACACAAATAGAGCTTTCTTTTGGTGGCATTTGATTGCCTCTGCGGTTTTTATTTTTTGCGCTATAAACAAAAGAAGATCGACAATTTTGAAAAAAAACACTTTTTGCTATACTTTTTGCTATAATAAATATCCCAATTAAAAAAAAAAAAAAAACTTTTTTTCCTCAGTTTAGGCCAATGTGTATTCTTC
This sequence comes from Lithobates clamitans, assembly GCA_037952925.1. NCBI lineage: Eukaryota > Metazoa > Chordata > Amphibia > Anura > Ranidae > Lithobates > Lithobates clamitans. The sequence continues at coordinate 1,559,552 of JBBGZY010001544.1, forward strand.
TACATATTTTTGGTAAAAAAAAATCGCAATAAGCATATATTGATTGGTTTGCACAAAAGTTATAGCGTTTACAAACAAGTGATAGATTTATGACATTTTTATTATTTGTTTTTTTACTAGTAATGGCGGTGATCTGCGATTTTTATCAGGACTGCGATATTGCTGCAGACAAATTGGACAATTTTGGGACCATTGACAATTATATAGCGATCAGTGCTATAAAAATGCACTGATTACTGTAAATATGTCACTGGCAGGGAAGGGGTTAACACTAGGGGGCAATCAAGGGGTTAACTGTGGATGGGACTGACTAGGGGAGGAGACAGATCGGTGTTCATACTTAGTATGAACACATGATCTGTCTCCTCTCCCCTGAGAGAACCGGGATTTGTGTGCTTACACACACACATCCCCGTTCTCGCTCTGTCACGAGCGATCACGGGTGCCCGGCAGTCATCACGCTCTCCAGGCACTCGCATCGGCTCCGAGCACACGCTGCAGGCGCGTGCCTCTGGAAGACATACACAAAGCAAACAAATATAGGTAAGAATACCGATGCCTCCTGGGATAAGAAACAGTGTTTCTTATCCCAGATTTCACCTATACATAGTTAGTAAGGTTGAATGAAGACACCAGTCCATCCAGTTCAACCTGAGTGAGTGTGGGTGCGTGTCTACAATTATCCCTATTGTTATTTAAGGTACTACCCATATAGCGCTGTCAATTTTACGTAGCGCTCCACACATACATCGCACACTCACATTGGTCCCGACCCTCAAGGAGCCCACAATCCAAGGTTCCCAACTCACATTCATATACTAGGGCCAATTTTGGACAGAAGCCAATCAACCTACCAGCATGTCTTTGGAGTGTGGGAGGAAACCGGAGTACCCGGAGGAAACCCACGCAAGTACAGGGAGAACATGCAAACTCCAGGCAGGTAGTGTCGTGGTTGGGATTCGAACCAGCGACCCTTTTTACTGCTAGGTGAGAGTGCTAACCACTACACCACTGTGCCGCCAAAATAACCTATAAGTATCTTTTACGTAAAACAAGGAAAACAAACCAGACAGTAACAAAATTGGAATATAGTATACTGAAAATCCCTGAGTCATCACTCACAACATAGGTATCAGACACCATAGAGAGGCCGAGAGCTACCGTGACACTATTAAACACAAAGAAACTCTCCTGCGTCACGGATTTTCGGTCCCAGTCGACATATCTCCAGAGCAGAGAGAACCACTCTCAGGAAAATAAATGAAAATGTGTCTAAAGCTCACATAAAATTATCCTCCATTATCCTGAGCTATCATGTGATTGAACTCCTGTACACACTCCAAGAATATGGTCGTGGCCTTCACACCAGGTTCAAAGCTACTGAGATGTGTTGCCTGGTAAATCGATAGTGGATAGGGAACGATCAGCTAAGTCCAATATTTTAAACGTCTAAGCTGGATGAGATTGAGACTGGTTGGGCAATATGTTCCTTCCATTTTGCCAAATGGAATCGAACCTCTTGCGCCTGCCTTTACATGTGGCAAGCCACTTCTCCGCCTCCATCTTCTCCCTCACCTTCCGCATCCATTCCATTTAATTCGGGATTCGAGAACTTTTACAGTGAACTGGTATGAGGTGTGACAAACGCGGGTGTCAGATCCCTGCCCTCCTCGCTAACTCGCGACGAAGGACCGACCAACCTCACACCACGCTGTCACTTACGTAACAATGCCACTCTCAGCTGCGCCCAGCACAAAGATTTTCTAGCTTGCGGGACCACAATCTAGGTGCCAGCAGTCTGAGAGCAATTGTCACTGGGCTAATTACACAATGAACCCTTTAACTGCCACCACCCCCGTTTAGACCGAGTCGGGGGAGACTCGTGATCTTAGCAATACCAATTATAATTTTAAAATAAGCGTCTGCAACACACACTGCCACCACAGAATGGTCTGCTCAGAGGGCTTACTCTACAACAGTAGCGCTCTTCGCGAGGCAGGTTCGTTTATAGCTTGCATTAAGAGCTTTAGAGACAGGGTTAATACTTTTCAACATAAGGGTTTATTATGAAAAGGTCAAAGTTGGTGCAAATAAAACATTTACAGAAAAAAGATGTTTCAAAGAGATAACGACAATATACAGCCACAAAGAAATCAAGTAAAATTGGGGAGGAAGACTACTTGCAATTAATGTCCGAGGGTTGATCAGAGTTCGATCGATGAGCTGGGTACTCGGTTCTCAAACTTGGCAGATGTTCCTGCTTGGATGGTAAAAGGAGAACTGACCATTGTCTTGGCATCTCCTCTTTTCTACCAGATCAAAGGGGTGTTGACAGCGAACAGTGACCAATCGCCTGGTCATCTTGTTTAGGGGTTAGTTGCTGGGAGGTGTCTACATTCATGACCATGTCCCCGGTACACTTTGTGATACATATTCATATCTCTGCATCTCTACTGTTTACAGACTGTGAATATCCATATTATTGTTCAGCGTGGGATTTCCTTCAAAACAGATATAAACATGCCAGGTCTCCAATGTCTAGTTTACATAGGAGGAATAAGGGGTACCAGTGGTTTCCCATATGATCTGACATAGGGGTGTCTGGACTTGAAATGTTACAAATTATCTGAGGAAACTAAATATGTCCATATAATGGCTGTGCTATTATTAACTTGGAAGGTCTGAAACATGCTGAAATTTCAGAACTATCCCAACTGTTTAAGCTTTATTTGCATTAAGGTATTTACGACTGGAATCTGTTGGTTCTCTGGACTAAGAGGGTGACAGTTTTACGATAGTCCTGGATATCCTGCCAGGGCGACATTAGCTGTTTTTTCAGACCTAGCCTGGTCCTGCTTTCTCTATGTTGAGATAACAGCTCTTTTGAAGTATAAACCTATGAATTCCTGGAAATAAGGGAGGAGGGAGTTCAGATTTCTACTGCAATGTTAAACTGTTAGCCAAGCTGTCATGGCTGCCCTACGGTTCTCAAACAACATGGCCACTAGCTACAGCTTTTCGTGTGTCCAGTACATGATATTGTTACATGAGGCGCTTAGCAGCACTGAGGAGGTGGGGGAGAGCACTACGTTTATAGAGAGAGAGGCATATGGGGAACTGGAAGGAGAAAGCATTTTGAAGAATTAGGGTGGTCTATCCCAAAGCCCTCCAGCATGTGTTTACGTATCATTTCCCAGAAAGGTAGGACAAGAAGGCACTCCCACCATATATGGAGGAAAGTACAACTCTGTGAAGGGTACATTTTTGCTAGAGTTGTGGGAACACGATACCACCTGGTCAACAGCTTATAATTATTTTCCTGTGCTTTGGACTCTACTCTACTACTGAGCTAGAGTAGGTTAAGTAATACAACTGCTGCATTTGTTCTTTAGTAAACTCACATTGGAGGTCACTCTCCCAGTCTATAATGAAATATGGTTTAGAAAGCGACTTGGCTGCATCTAATAGTTGGTATAGGATGGAGATCATGTGAGGCTGAGGATCCTGAGTTGCCCATAAATGTTCAAACTCTTTGAAAGTGGATCTAATCTGCATTTCCCGATGTGTAGAGGCAACAAAATCTGCCAACTGGCGGTGCCTCCAGAAATCGAAGGGGAAGCTCCCATACCTCTCTCTGAGAACACCAAGAGGGATCAAGGTGCGGTCCTCTACCAAACGTGCCAAGCTAACTATGCCTTCTCTTGCCCAGGATCCAAGGAAAGACAGCCGCTCCCCAGGGGTGAACCAGGGGAACCCCCCACTGGAGCCAGCGGAGATGCTGGGGAAGTTAGATCCAAGGATGTATTCAGTCTATCCCATACGGTTAGTGAATTGGTGGTCAGCGGGGACACCTGTCTCCCATCGGAACCCAGGGGGCGTACACCAGGTTGCTACCGGTAATAGTCTTTTCTAGTGAGACCCATAGTTTAAAGGATGTGTGAAATTTCCAATCAAGTAAATGCTGCAAAGCTATCGCCTGATAATAATGGAGGATATTAGGCAGACCAAGACCTCCATGTCTCTTGGACCGCTGCAGTAAGGTCATAGCTACTCGTGGCTTCTGGTTTCTCCACACAAACTTAATAAAAAGACTACTGAGCTCCATAAAAAAGCACCTTGGTAGGCGAATTGGTACCATCTGCAGGAGAAGCAATATGCAGGGGAGGATTGTCATTTTTATGATATTCGTGCAACCAACCCAAGTGAAAGTCGTCTTAACCCAAGATTGTAAATCTAGGTGAAGCTTCATTAGTAATGGGGTGTAGTTATGTGTAAATAGAGCTTCCAAGCTACTAGTAAGTTGGATTCCCAGATACCGTATTGAAGAGGATGCCCAAGTAAAAGGGAAAGCTCCCTTCAGGGTGGTAGTCAGGACTGGAGGGATCGTAATTGTCAATATCTCCGATTTAGTATAGTTGATCTTAAAGTTAGAAACCTGTCTATAAGCTGCTAGTTCCTCCATCAGGTTTGGCAGTGAGACTGTAGGGTCTACCAGGTGAAATAGGACATCATCCGTGTATGCAGAAAGTTTATGTTCTGAAGAACCTACAGTAACCCCTCTGATGTTTTGATTAGCTTGTATTTTCCCGAGCAGAGGTTCCAAGACCAGAGCAAACAAAAGGGGGGAAAGTGATCACCTCTGTCTCATGCCGTTCCGGATAGGAAACACTGAGGATAAACAGCCATTCACCTTAACCTGAGTGAAAGGAGACGCATAAAGTGCTGGCATCCAGTGTAACATCTGAGGCCCCAACCCCAGCCTAGCCAGTATCGCATTGAGAAAACCCCAGTCCACGTGATCGCACCCCTTATCGCCATCTGTGGAGATAACCAAACAAGGGGGCAGATGGTTGCGTGTCTGGGCCCAATGAATGAGCTGTAGAGCCTGAATAGAGTTATCTCGGGCCTCCCAGCCCACTATAATGCCTGTCTGGTCTGGGTGGACTATTTAGGGGAGGAGATTTTTAAGGTGATTGGCAAGAATTTTGGCAAATAGTTTTAAATCTGTATTCAATAAAGAGATCAGGCAATAGCTCTGTGGGAGAGTAAGATCCTTCCCTTCTTTTGGGAGGACAGTGATGTGAGCCAGTAAAGCCCCCTGAGGGAGATGCTCTGCAGAAGCCAAGGAATTGAAGAAGGAGCACATAGGTGCCTGTATTCTCTCGATAAATTTCAAATAGTAGGCCATTGTGAAACCATCCGCGGCCCTGGGTGCTTCCCATCAGGAAGTGACTTTACTGTAGCCAACAACTCCATCTGGCTGCTGCTTGAGAGTTAGATTGGGAAGACCAGAGGAGGAGAGATAGGCCTCTATCCTTGCTTGTTTCTGCACTATGTCTGCTGGGGAGGCATTAGGGTCCAAATTATATAGGGCCATGTAACAGTCCCCGAACATCGACGCAATTTTCATGTTATGTTGTACCGGTTCATCCGTGGGGGAGTGGAGTTTATGAACATGTGACGATACTCACTGAAGCTCGCGATGAAGCTCCGATATGTCAAATCCCTGATTGTGGGAGGCGGAGGAGCCAGGGGAGGCTGGGGCAGCTGTATCGCTTACCATGTGTGGGGATTCAATAGGAAAGAATACAGGCTGCAGTGATGCCTGGGTGGCTGCTGCTGCGTTCTTCCCCTTGTCTTGGCCGGCCGCCATCTTGGCTAGCTCGTCCCGCGGCCTCCCTCCGTTACTGAAATAGGCATTAATGGAGCAGCAGGGGAGCTTAACGAAGCCCCGCATCTGTGATTGAGCTCTGTGGTGGTAGGACATCCCGGCTGAGGCTCAGTGAAGCTAAAGATCCCCGGTGGAGGCTGTGAAAGTGTCCGTTAGCAAGGAGCTGTAAGAACACATGTCCTCACTCGCTCATGTCCAGGCCACACCTACATACTTATTTAACAATGTTACTAAAATATTTTTGAATAATCCCATTGTAGTGGGATTCCTGATTAATTAAAATTCCTGATTAATACATTAAGGCAAGAATGAGTTAAGCCTTTTAAAGTAGGACGGTGAAGAGATAATAACTTGAAAGGAGTGAATCACCCTCTCTCATCACTAGCCATTCCCCATGACAGGCAATTTTCAAATATTCTATGATATAGAAACAAATGTCTTCTTTACACGTTACTAAACGCCTAACATCATCATTTTGCAATTCCACTCATGTACCTTTAATCCTGTGTATGATTGATCTGCACATCATTTTATCCGGAAGGGAATTATTCCAATTGTTTCATTAGAGAGGAAAAGGCAGCACTCATTGATAGACAAGTAACACTAGCAAATTTGACGTTCAGTTTCCCTTCGCTTCATGATTAAGAGGTGTAAGTAAAAGATTTCTTACACAATATTAGACTGTAAGACTTCAGACTAAAGGAAAGTCTTCAGCCTAGAACATTAGATATGAATAGGCAATGTTCTCTGGAAATGGAAATAATATTCACCAGAATAAGAAGGGTACAATCCATTTTACCTAGCAGGCCTGTTAGGGACTATTTTAAGCACTGGAAGCTTAGAATCTCACATGGACAATGCAATATCTCATGTCCTGTTCTGGTGACAACTGTAAAATTGTGAATTCCCCCCTATTCATCTCTATCCTGGTTGCTAGAATCTCCTTGATTTTCCTTGCATGTGATTAGATATTGTGTTTGAAATTGTACCACATTATATAAGCCAGTCATTCTCAAAAAGGGTTCAGTAGAACCCTAGGGTTCCTCCAGAGGTTGTTTGAAGTTATTATCATCTTGACCTCCCTTTTGATGGTGCCTGCATAGTTGCAGGTTCAACACCACTTGGCAAGGCTAGCAGCATGACACCAATGATCTTTTTAACTGTCTGTAAGGGGGACATTCTCACCATCACTCTGAGAGGAGCATTCTTCCTACTTAACACCACAGTAAAAGGCATTTCTCCTATTTGAATGAATCGGTTTTAATAGTTGTTCCCCAAAACATAAAATGTATCTTAGGGGTTCCTCTGGGGTATAGCGGTTTAGAAAGATTGCTTTAAGATCTAATAAATCACCCCCCAACGCCCACCCACGTTCTGTGAGTCCAACTGCTTAATTTATTTTCCCCTTGCTAAAAGTAATGACATCTGAATTTGAAAGTTGAAGAGAGACGCTAAAAATGATAAACCTAATCAACAAACCTGAATTATAAAACTAAGCTGTTAGCATGAAATGAGGTGGATTCATTACCCAGACGTTTGCCTTAATTTGTATGACTAATTTTTATTTATCTATTTTATCTATTTTATTAATCTTTATTTTAGATCACTATTTCAAACAACTCTTGTTGCCTTCAACATGTCCTACATATTAAACTGTATTCCTTTAAAGAGTTAATTTATTTAGTCAATGATCATTTGATCACCAATGTATGCAGCTAAAGCAAAAGCTTAGCTCTATGGGACTTTGTGCCAGATGCTTAAATATACTGTCGGTCACAGAGCTCCCATGATGGATTATAATAATGAAAACTGTAGCTGCACAACAGCTGGAAAGCCACAGGTAAACAAACCATTCTGCTTTGCAATTCAGGGAGAATTAAAATGGTCATAGTCATGTTGTTAATTTAAGATGCACCAACAAAAGAAGAAAAACTGAATAATTTCAGACTGTCTAAGGTTTCCATCATGTTCTTACACATATACAGGACTTGAGGTGCATTTACACACTGTAGATAACAACCTTAGAGCTAAACTGCAGGCATATATTATCATTCAAAATTTGTATTCATTTCAGCATAGAAAAAACATCAACATGGCGACAATGTCACATTGTCTGAAACAATACATGTAATATGAATCCAGAACACAGGAGTATAACTTCAAAATTACAGTCATGGCTTAAGAATCCTGAGTTTAATACCAGAACCATAAATCGGAAGCAAAAAAAAAAAAGCATGGTAGTGATTATTAAAGCCTCAGGTGATTATTAAAGCCACTGAGCATGCTAAGAAACAAATCATTCTTAAGATGCTCCTGATCAGTACAAAATATCATTTGTCGCCATCAATATCATAGCAAAAAAGATGAGATGGTGGAAATCAGAAGAAAAGAATCCCAATCCTGTGTTTGTATAGCACAGGCTGTCAAGGACAGGGGCACATGTACAGTGGGGACGGTAAGTATTCAGACCCCCTTAAATTTTTCACTCTTTGTTATATTGCAGCCATTTGCTAAAATCATTTAAGTTCATTTTTTTCCTCATTAATGTACACACAGCACCCCATATTGACAGAAAAAAAACGGAATTGTTGACATTTTTGCATTTATTAAAAAAGAAAAACTGAAATATCACATGGTCCTAAGTATTCAGACCCTTTGCTCAGTATTTAGTAGAAGCACCCTTTTGATCTAATACAGCCATGAGTCTTTTTGGGAAAGATGCAACAAGTTTTTCACACCTGGATTTGGGGATCCTCTGCCATTCCTCCTTGCAGATCCTCTCCAGTTCTGTCAGGTTGGATGGTAAATGTTTGTGGACAGCCATTTTTGGGTCTCTCCAGAGATGCTCAATTGGGTTTAAGTCAGGGCTCTGGCTGGGCCATTCAAGAACAGTCATGGAGTTGTTGTGAAGCCACTCCTTCATTATTTTAGCTGTGTGCTTAGGGTCATTGTCTTGTTGGAAAGTAAACCTTCGGCCCAGTCTGAGGTCCTGAGCACTCTGGAGAAGCTTTTCGTCCAGGATATCCCTGTACTTGGCCGCATTCATCTTTCCTTCGATTGCAACCAGTCGTTCTGTCCCTGCAGCTGAAAAACACCCCACAGCATGATGCTGCCACCACCATGCTTGACTGTTGGGACTGTATTGGACAGGTGATGAGCAGTGCCTGGTTTTCTCCACACATACCGCTTAGAATCAAGGCCAAAAAGTTCTATCTTGGTCTCATCAGACCAAAGAATCTTATTTCTCACCAGTTTGGAGTCCTTCAGGTGTTTTTTTAGCAAACTCCATGTGGGCTTTCATGTGTCTTGCACTGAGGAGAGGCTTCCGTCGGGCCACTCTTCCATAAAGCCCCGACTGGTGGAGAGCTGCAGTGATGGTTGACTTTCTACAACTTTCTCCCATCTCCCGACTGCATCTCTGGAGCTCAGCCACAGTGATCTTTGGGTTCTTCTTTACCTCTCTCACCAAGGCTCTTCTCCCTCGATAGCTCAGTTTGGCCGAACGGCCAGCTCTAGGAAGGGTTCTGGTTGTCCCAAACGTCTTCCATTTAAGGATTATGGAGGCCACTGTGCTCTTAGGAACCTTAAGTGCAGCAGAAATTTTTTGTAACCTTGGCCAGATCTGTGCCTTGCCACAATTCTGTCTCTGAGCTCTTCAAGTAGTTCATTTGACCTCATGATTCTCATTTGCTCTGACATGCACTGTGAGCTGTAAGGTCTTATATAGACAGGTGTGTGGCTTTCCTAATCAAGTCCAATCAATATAATCAAACACAGCTGGACTCAAATGAAGGTGTAGAACCATCTCAAGGATGATCAGAAGAAATGGACAGCACCTAAGTTAAATATATGAGTGTCACAGCAAAGGGTCTGAATACTTAGGACTATGTGATATTTCAGTTTTTCTTTTTTAATAAATCTGCAAAAATGTCAACAATTCTGTGTTTTTCTGTCAATATGGGGTGCTGTGTGTACATGTAATGAGGAAAAAAATTAACTTAAATGATTTTAGCAAATGGCTGCAATATGACAAAGAGTGAAAAATTTAAGGGGGTCTGAATACTTTCCGTCCCCACTGTATATAAGTCACCCGAGGTTCCCAGGTCTGGTCAAGCAGCTTACTTCTATCATTAATAATACTTGCAATCTTTTCATGAACCATAATCCAAGAGATTTCATGTTTGAATCATCTAAAGGATACTGAGGATGCCTTCCATGCTCCTGCTATAGTAATCTTGGCCCCTAGAAGAATAAAATAAATCAGGTGATTCAGTGGACGTAGCCACCCAGATGGCAACGCTATGGGGGTTGTTGCTCAACAAAGAGCCCTGTTACTTTCCGGAGCATCGAAAACACCCTGTTCCAAAAGCCCCTAATATTGGGGCACTCCCACCAAATGTGAAGCATGAAGCCTCACAAATTACAGCCCCGACGCATTCTGCAGTGGCTGTATTATGGCCAGGCACATAGGGACTAGATACCATCTGGTCAGCACTTTAAATTAACACATTAATGCAACACTGTAATCACGAATACAACATTAAATGTATTTTACATGCAGGCAGTGTAAGAACCAAGATTTTATTTAGTATCAGCCACTTGCAGTCTTTGCACAGCAGAGCTCAGAGGCCAGTCAGGTGTTCTGCAGTGTGAGAAGCATGCTTATAGGAGGAAAAAGCAGAGTGACAGAGAGACAAGCTCACCAGTTTGCAGCTTCTCTTTGCACTGTCCACTCAAAGGGTGAGGATGGGGCAAGTACCTTTGAGTAAATGTGAAACTACAGTAGAGAAAGATCATGTCTCGATCCTTGCCAAGCAGGACTGTGCTGTGTGGCAGATTTTAGTAAATCCCTGGCCTGGATGGACAGAAAAACAAATTCCTCTAGCAGATAAAATGGCTACTATATGTGTCTTTCTTCTGTGTATTTATTCATTTACCTGGAGTTAAGCTTTAACCCTTTTACTGCCAATGCCATATTCCACATGTCACAGTTGCAATAGCGCCATGAGTCTCTTTGGCTAAGTCCTGTTATAGGTGAAATGCGTTAGGGCATAGCTGCTGTGGGAGCCGTTAGTCAAAAAACATAGTTGGATCAAGACTTCATTGGTGTGTGGCCCATTTCATTTGATATGCAGTCATGAGCTTTTATTTTAGACAGTAGGCTCCTGACCTTAGTAATAGAGACACCAGATCACATTTATGGGACTCACAATGTGCTTCCCCTCCCCCCAACTGAACCCCCCCCCCCGTGGTCACTTCAGTCTCCCGCCTCTCCTGGGACTCTCACAATGCCCTCTGCAGTGTGAAACCGGAAGCGATCAGCTTTGAGCATTTCTGGATTCAGAGCAATCAAAATCCCCGCTGAAAGGCCAGGTAAACAGCAGATCGAGCACTGTCTGTCAGTCATCCTGCCTAGTGCTATCACTTGCATTTTTAACGCAGATTTTTACCTCTCAAGAAAAACTGTGTTTACAATAAACCCCAGTCTTCAAGTGAAGAAAGATACAAACGATGTGGCTCTGTTATCTGATGCAGTTATGAGCATGTAGATTGTGGGAAACAATTGCTGATTTGCTTGTATGAAGTAAGTTAAACTACAGCAATAATGTCCTTTGTTTATTTCAGTGCATTCAGCATAATGCCGTAAGGTAAGGTACTACACAGGGCAGACATTTTCCGAGTTTAAAGGGGTGACAGATATGGCCCACAGTTCAGAAAACATAGGTAAAGCCAAATAATGGGGCAAATATAAATTCCCAATGAATAAGCTCACAATAGGGGAGAATTGGCCTGGAGGACATTGTTGTAAAAAGAAGATATTGGGTTGTTAGACCTGAGTGGAGATGTTTACCTATTTGGACATTAATCAGAGTGGTACCTGCACACAGTGATTGCTGGTGGGCACTATATAGCTACCTGCTCATAACGTTAAAACCTGTGAACATATCACCTAGCAGAGGAAAGTGTTTCAGTATCAGCTTGCTTTGAGCCTCTGAGATGCCACATGGCCAAAAGTCAAGAGCCAAAAAGACTGATGCTGGAAAAAAAAATGCCCCATCGGGTCAAAAGTTCTCAGTCCTCCCCTTATCTGTAGGTTTACATCATTTTAATTATTTAAGAATGTGTCAGGAGTGTGTAAATGACCTCGGATCGGATATAAACTATTCTCTGAACTCTGCCTGCCTTTTGACTACGGATTGACCCTGCCTTGTACCTGGACTGTCATTGAACCATTCTACCTGTCTGCCAGCCATAAGTATCTGTTTGCTTTGCTCTGTTCGGGCCTGCCCCGGCGTGTTGGCCAGACACTACAGAATTGCGTATAAGTCCTGGGGGCAACCAAGTACCAGTAGCCAGCTATAGTGTCTGACCACCTGCTTTAGGGGTAAGCATGACCGAATGAATATTTAAATTCTTGCTTAGGCCCAGGTTTTGACAAATTCTAATTAAGTCAAATATTTTTATTGTGGTATATTTTTAGTCAGTAGGAATAGGTCTCAACAATGTTTGCAGATATTGAAAAAAAATGATATATGAACAGTTATGAATAGACAAACAGCTACTGTAGGATAGTGCTTATTTGTATCTAAAGAGGGAATGAAGTAGCATTCTTAGTTTTTAACAGTGTGACTGCTTTTTTTCAAGAATATAGTATATATCCAAAAAGACATAATCGGCCTGTCTTACTGGAAAAGTTTCCTCTTTCATCCATGTGTTCTTAAAGTGGATGTAAACCCTCATACATACCCAGTGAAGTGAAAAGCCTCAGATAATACACAGAGATGAAACAAATCTCCCTACATACGTTTTACATGTATATCTGCTGTCTTCAGCTTTATATATCTTTAGAAAATGCACGTTACAGATTTTGTATTTCTATTCAGCACTGGGAGTGGATTATTGGCGTACAGCCAAGACAGCTGAATGGCATTTTGTCATAGGGTCTTAGGCATTAGCCAAGATGATTTCTAAATACATGGAATAGAAGGTTACAGAACAGTTCAACTATTGCAAAATTTGGAATGAATTGACAAGCAATAGTGTTTCATCCCAGACAGACTGCAAATAAACCTACATTTCCCCATCCAGTTCTTTTGCTCTAAGTCTGATTCCTACTCTCTCGTCTCTGTAATTTGCTCTCTTTAGCTTTCTTTTTTACAATGATGTCCTCCCTCCTCTAATTCTCATTCCTTTACCCCTTTTATTTAGCCCACAACTTTTATATCTCACCTCCATTCCTGCCCTCTCCCTATTACTGCACCCATCACTTCCTGCTATTTCTGAGCCCACATGCCAACCTAACCACTAGGACACTGGGGCATGTGACCTCACTCCCATCTTACTTTACCTGCCCTCCTGGGCATATTTCCCATAATCCTGGACCTTCTTCCTGGCCATCACCTGCACAGTGTAATTTCTATTCCCCTGCTAGCAACAACCTGCCCTCCACCCCTTCTCATGTGCCCTATACAATGCCCACTCTGTCAGTAGCAAGTTCATCTCTGTCCTTTACCATCTTATCCCAAATCCCTTAACCTTCTTGTTGTTACTAAAACCTGGCTTAACCACTTCAGCCTTGGAAGAATTCACCCCCCCCCCTTAATGACCAGGCCATTTTTCGCGATACGGCACTGCGTTGCTTTAACTGACAATTGCGCGGTCGTGCGACGCAGTACCCAAACAAAGTTGATGCCTTTTTTGCCCACAAATAAAGCTTTCTTTTGGTGGTTATTTGGTCAGGTTTTTATTTTTTGCACTAAAAACAAAAAAAGACCGACAATTTTGAAAAAAAAAACAATATTTTTTACTTTTTGCTATATTAAATATCCAAAATAACTAAACAAATTTCTTCATCAGTTTAGGCCAATATGTATTCTGCTACATATTTTTGGTAAAAAAAAGTCGCAATTAGCATATATTGATTAGTTTGCACAAAAGTTATAGCGTCTACAAAATAGGGGATAGAGTTATGGCCTTTTTAATTATTATTTTTTATTTTTTTACTAGTAATGATGATCAGGGACTTTTAGCAGGACTGCGACATTGCAGCGGACAGATTGGACACTTTTGACACTTTTTGGGAGCCAGTGACATTTATACAGCACTCAGTGCTATAAAAATGCACTGATTACTGTATAAATGACACTGGCAGGGAAGGGTTTAACACTTGGTGGTGATCAAGGGGTAAGTGTGTTCCCTGGGAGGTGTTTCTAACTGTGGGGGGAGCGGACTGACTGGGAGTACAGAGAGATCGCTGTTCCTGATCACTAGGAACAGACAATCTCACTGTACTCCCCGACAGAATGGGGATCTGCTTTGTTTACATTGGCAGATCCCCATTCTGCCACTCTGTGGAGCGATCAAGGGTGGCCGGCGGAGATTGTGCGCCTTGCAACCCCTCATCCCTGCCCATACAGCTGTGTCCTTTATTCACACAGATCTGTGAATGAATGAACTACAAGTCTCCTCTGCCACTGTGGCAGACGATTTTGAGTTCTCAATGAACTGCAAGGGTGCTGATGAGCACCCCTGTAGTTCATTACTTTTCCTGCACTTCAGTAACTGTCTGCTCAAGAGATATGGGCAGACAGCTGTATTGAGTGTCTGCAGGAGCCTGACATTGCATCTATGATCTGCTAATCATGGGTGCAATGTTCTGCAGGCTCCTAGGGAAAAAAATAAATAAATGTGCATTTTATTTTTATCTGCACTTAACTGTACATACCGGAGACCCATTGCAAAACCATTTCAGGGCCCCTGACTCTTTAACCCCTATTTTAAAGTGTTACTAAACCCACAACAGTAAAATCAGTCTGTATGTACAGTAAAGCATGCTTGTTATACTCACTGTTGAAGGAGTTAAATCTCCACACTGTGTAAAAAGGCTGTTTGATTCTGTCTTCTTTGATCTCCCCTTCTTTTACTGTCCCTAATACATCTGCTGATAGTACAGAGCCCTAGGAGGAACTTTGCACATGCTCAGGGGGCATGCTCCCTTTTTGGGAGGGTAAAAAAAAACAAGGAAAGGGGCGCCTCTGAGTATATATCAACAATAATTTATTCAACAAACAATATCCACTCACATGGAAAACTATAATGTTGCATTCCAGTACGTCTCTGGGTAGAGGAGAAAATGGAGGACTACAAGTCACAGCAAGTCCATACAGTGCGAGTTAGCTCGCTATTGGTGGTGAGAATAGCGGCACTCCTTTCTCCAGTTGAGAAAGGAGTGCCGCTATTCTCACCACCAATAGCGAGCTAACTCGGAAACGCGATGCACAGCTGTGACGTCACAGCCCGGCGCCGCGCTGTGCTTGCCCTCCAAGCCTCGTTTTGGCTCCCTACACGGCCGTAGCTATTCCACCTCATGGAGCTGTAGGAGCCTTGTCATACACTGCAGCATGGCCGGTGATCGGCCTTGACGTCCTCACAGTCATATCCCTGGAACCCGCAGCTAGATGGACTGTGTCATTCTGACTTCATCCAATCCTGATGTGTT
This sequence comes from Lithobates clamitans, assembly GCA_037952925.1. NCBI lineage: Eukaryota > Metazoa > Chordata > Amphibia > Anura > Ranidae > Lithobates > Lithobates clamitans. The sequence continues at coordinate 1,574,722 of JBBGZY010001544.1, forward strand.
ATCTGGATATCTGAGGGAGACCCTGCTTTGCCTAGTCATCCCACCCCATCCTTGCCTGGATCCGATGTGGGGTCAGCACTGTATGGACTTGCTGTGACTTGTAGTCCTCCTCTACCCAGAGAAGTACTGGAATGCAACATTACAGTTTTCCATGTGAGTGGATATTGTTTGTTGAATAAATTATTGTTGATATATACTCAGAGGCGCCCCTTTCCTTGTTTTTTTCTCCTAGCTTATTGGACCTTGCTTCTGGTCTTTTTTGGAGGCACCCCTGACTGATTCCTCTCCATATATATTTTATAAATATACCCATCCTGCCATTGGACTATTTAGGAACAGTTATCTGAGGTATACCTGCATTGCGCCTTTTTTACTTGTTTAATACCTTTTTGGGAGGGTGCATGTGATCAGCACAAGACCAATCAGCACTGTCCAGATAGCAGGTCAGCGGTCGTGCAGCCTCATAGGACAGTCAGAGGAGAATGAAAACTGCTCCTACAAGCTTTAGCCAGTGCTCTGTCAGACACTGATAGAAGTCACACGATTGCTATATACTGCTAATGAGAAAAGGCATTTAGCAGTTTATATTTAATAAAATAATTGCATGTCCATGTTCTGTGTACTATTAGAGACCAGATATAGTTAATGCAAGGTCCTGGGTTTAGTAACACTATTCCAAGCATCATGAATGTTTGGAATAATGACCTACATGATTCTCAGCAGCTCAGACAGCTCAACAGCATTGGTGAAATACTAATTCTCTTCATTCAATCTTCACTAATCACTGCTATTCTGAAATAATAAAAATCACTGCAGTATATTAATTGCTTCCATAGCTATTTGACCGAGGTGCCTGAAGCAATTACACCTTTCATTTATACAAACGGAATTGTTGCCTGGATACATTTTGTAAACAGGTAGTAGCTGGCATTCTACATAGTACGGTCTTGTATTGCTATAGTTACGTTTTGTAATAAATCTGCTATATGATCACCTGTTATGTTCTGGAAGTCTGGCTCTGGCAGTAAACAACCTGTGCAATTCTCCATATGTGCATGTTGTAAAGTCTGGGAAAGTTTCAGCCTAATATGAAGAGGGTTGAGCAGTCTGCACACATGGGATCAGCTGAGAAAACCTATGTATAACCATCAGGGAGACTTTAAATTATTGAAAGTAATTTGACCGCTGATCAATGTGTTCCCCACCAGACAGGCATATAAATATGAGCTATACACAAAAAATGATGTAGCGCAACATGCAAAGAATAAACACAATATAATCAAACAATGGTGCAAATATATTTGAAGAAAAAGCACACAGACTTAGTGCTCTCCATTTAAAACTTCACATTTAATAAAAGAATAAAGTTTTACACTTACAAAGATGGCACTATAGGCAGTGTTAACCATGAATCACGTGTCTATCATATACAATCACAAGACCGCTAGATGCAGAGATGGCCGCGGGATGACATCATATACGTGAGACCTTGTCCTGTGTGCTTTTTCTTCCTGCATGCATGCTGTAGAGATTGCAAAATTCATCCATCCATCCAAATAGGAGGCATTTGAAGCCGTAGCTGTTTGTCTTTGTCCCCAGAGAGGGAAAAATATGTGGGGTGAGCTACTGGTAATGCAGGGGGCCACGACAGTGAGGTGAGAGGTTTATTCACAAGGTGGAGGATTCACATCTCATATTACATGTCACATTGGTGATTGGAGTTGATTCAAGTTGGATATCCTTTTCTTTTTGATGTGTTTGGATATTCATTGAACTATTTTTTTGCACATCTATTTTTGCACATCTATTTTTGCACCATTGTTTGATTATATTATGTTTATTATTTGCATGTTGCCCTACATCATTTTTTGTATATATCAGATAATAAGGTTAGAATCACTTATAGGTGTTGGCTAGCAACGTTTTACAAATAATTTGGTTCACATATTATTGGATTGCGCAGAATATTGGTATACTATATAAATATGAGCACTCATGTCCTGTCACTGTGCATGCACTATGCAAGTATGTGTACTGCAGGTACACCCTCATCTCAGGGAATAAATATTATAGGCTATGTCACCCAGAAAAATAAAACTACCCAATTCTGAGCTTTTAAGATTGACAGGGGTGCTGAGTGTGCCTGCTGACGTCTGTGGTTTTTCGCATACATTGTGATTAAATCTTGAATCTGATAATCGAGGAAAGACTAGACAGCAATTATTGAATGTTTATGAGTACCTTACCTGGGGCTGCAGACAAGTGGGTCTTTGACATGCTGCCAATGACTCACCTTGATGTTCAGCCCTTTTCAGGAGAAATATGGATATGGCATTTAAACATCAATAGTTTGGTCCTGGGATATAAACAGATGAACTCAACTGCTACCCATATCCTATTGACAAATATATGCGTGTGCAATAATGAGTAATTCCGCGTTCACACGAGCGGACTTTCCGGCAGACTTGGTCCGGTGGACCGGATTCCGTCGGAAAATTAGATCGTGTGTGGGCTCCAGCTGACTTTTTTTCCCCAAAAGTCCGACGGACCTAGAAGTAAAATATGTTTCAAAACTTTCCGACGGACTTGAGTCCAGTCGAAAAATCCGCTCGTCTGTATGCTAGTCCGACGGACTAAAATCGACGCTAGGGCAGCTATTGGCTACTGGCTATCAACTTCCTTATTTTAGGCTGGTTGTACGTCATCACGTACGAATCCGTCGGAGTTTGCTGTGATGGTGTGTAGGCAAGTCCGTTCGTTAGGAAAGTCTGTCGGAAGCCTGCCGAAAGTCCGTCGGATAGACCGTCGGACCAATTAGGTCGAAAAGTCCGCTCGTGTGTACACGGCATAAAGGGTTCATAAGGTTCTGTGTATAACCAACCTTAGTTACATACAGGAATTTGTAGGTTTTAAAGCCCCACATACTGTATAATACTGTGAAGCAGGGATGAGCCATACACAATCCCGGTTCGGTTCGCATCAGAACATTGCAAACAGGCAAAAACTTTGAGCGAGCATGCGAACCCCATTAAAGTCTATGGGACACGAACATGAAAAATCAAAAGTGCTCATTTTAAGGCCATAAAAAGTGTATGGGGACCTGGGTACTGCTCTAGGAGACATGTATCAATGCAAAAAAAGTTTTTAAAACAATCATTTTTTCAGGAGCAGTGATTTTAATAATGCTTAAAGTGAAAAAATAAAAATGAAATATTCCTTTAAATATCGTCCCCTTAGTCTGCCTGTAAAGTGGTGCATCTGTGCAATGTGTAGAACAGTGCCGCAGCAAAATTACATTTCTAAAGGAAAAAATGTCATTTAAACTGGCTCCTGGCAATATAGATGAAAAATCAAGGAAAAAAATCTACTTGGGTTCCCCCCCAGTAGGACTGGGGGGAAAAAAACAGCATGGGGTCCCCCCAAAATCCATACCAGGCCTTTTGTGTCTGGCATAGGTTTTAAGGGGAACTCCATGCCAAAATGTAAAAAAAATTGGCTTGCGGACCCTCCCAAAATCCATACCGGATACCGGAGCAAGCAGCCTGGCAAGCCGCAGGAAAGGGGGGGATGAGCGGGCACCCCCCCTCCTGAACCATACCAGCCACTTGCCCTCAACATGTTGATGGGGAGAAGGGCATCCTCCCGACAACCCTGGCAATTGGTTGTCGGGGTCTGCGGGTGGGGGCTTATCAGAATCTGGAAGCCCCCTTTAACAAGGGGGGCACCAGATCACAGCCCCCCCTTATGTGCATGGGTATCAGGTACATTGTACCTCTACCCATTCACCACAAAAAGTGTCAAAAAGCAAAAACCACAATAGACAGTTTTTGACAATTCTTTTATTAAAAAAGAAATGAAAAAAAGTGTCCTGCAATGTACATCCATTGCCAAGCACGCTGTCTTTTCGCTTTAACAGCTCTTATATAGGCAAGGGCGGGGCCACCCGCTGACGTAACCAGATGACTTTGCCCCTGTCTGACGTCACATAACATCAGAAGGGGGCAGGGTCAACGCCCTTGCCTATTTAACAGCTGTCACAGCCAAGAGACAGCAGTCGCTGGGGGCCTCCCATCAAAACTGAGCTTTTTTTCTCTATTTTTTGGGTCCATCAGGTGGCGTGATTGAAAATGGATGGACATCGCTAAACACTTTTATTTTATAAAGCAATTGTCAAAAACGGTCTGTTGTGGTTTTTAATTTTTGACACTTTTTTTGGTGAATGGGTAGGGGTACAATGTACCCGATACCCATTCACATGGGGGGGAGCATCTGGGGTCCCCCTTGTTATAGGGGGTTTCCAGATTCCAATAAGCCCCCACCCACAGACCCCATCAGCCAATGGCCAGGGTTGTTGGGAAGAGGCCCTTGTCCCCATCAAAATGGGGATTAGATGCTTTGGGGGGGCCCCAAAGCACCCTCCCCATGTTGAGGGCAAACAGCCTGGTATGGTTCAGGAGGGGGGGCGCTCGCTCATCCCCCCTTTCCTGGCCTGCCAGGCTGCTTGCTCGGAAAGAGTCTGGTATGGACTTTGGGGGGATCTCACGCCAATTTTTTAAAACATTTTGGTGTGGAGTTCCGCTTAAAATATATACCAGACCCAAAGGGCCCTGTATGGATTTTGGGGGGGACCCCATGCCGTTTTTTTTTTAATTCTGTCATAGGGTTTCCCTTAACCACTTCAATGCACTGTATTATATACTCTGCACTGACTGCACTGTATGTATATACAGTATCTCACAAAAGTGAGTACACCCTCACATTTTTGTAAATATTTTATTATATCTTTTCGGGTGACAACCCTGAAGAAATTACACTTTGTTACAATGTAAAGTAGTGAGTGTACAGCTAGCTTGTATAACCGTGTAAATTTGCTGTCCTCTCAAAATAATTCAACACACAGGCATTAATGTGTAAACCGCTGGCAACAAAAGTGAGTACACACCTAAGTGAAAATGTCCAAATTGGGTCCAATTAGCCATTTTGCCTCCCCGGTGTCATGTGACTTGTTATGCCCTGTACACAAGGTCGGATTTTCCGACTGAAAAAGTGCGATCAGATTATGTTGTCGGAAATTCCGTTCGTGTGTGGGCTTCATCGGACTTTTTCCGTCGGAATTTCCGACACACAAAGTTTGAGAGCAGGATATAAAATTTTACGACAACAAAATCCGATCTTGTGTACACAAATCCGACGCACAAAGTGCCACGCATGCTCAGAATAAATTAAGAGACGAAAGCTATTGGCTACTGCCCCGTTTATAGTCCCGACATACGTGTTTTACGTCACCGCGTTCAGAGCGATCGGATTTTCCGACAACTTTTGTACGACCATGTTTATGCAAGACAAGTTTGAGCCAACATCCGTCGGAAAAAATCTGATGGATTTTGTTGTCGGAATGTCCAATCAATGTCAATCAATGTGTGTACAGGGCATTAGTGTTACAAGGTCTCAGGTGTGAATGGGGAGCAGGTGTGGTAAATTTGGTGCCATCGCTTTCACTCTCTCATACTGGTCACTGGAAGTTCAACATGGCACCTCAAGGCAAAGAACTCTCTGAGGATCTGAAAAAAAGAATCGTTGCTCTACATAAAGATGGCCTAGGCTATATGAAGATTGCCAAGACCCTGAAACTGAGCTGCAACACGTTGCCAAGACCATACAACAGTTTAAGAGGACAGTTTCCACTCAGAACAGGCCTCGCCATGGTTGATCAAAGAAGTTGAGTGCACGTGCTCAGCGTTATATCTAGAGATTATCTTTGGGAAATAGACATATGAGTGCTGCCAGCATTGCTGCAGAGGTTGAAGGGGTGGGGGGTCGGCCTGTCAGTGCTCAGACCATATGCCGCACACTGCATCAAATTGGTCTGCATGGCTGTCATCCCAGAAGGAAGCCTCTTCTAAAGATGATGCACAAGAAAGCCCGCCAACAGTTTGCTGAAGACAAGCAGACTAAGAACATGCATTACTGGAACCATGTCCTGTAGTCTGATGAGACCAAGATAAACTTATTTGGTTCAGATGGTGTCAAGCGTGTGTGGTGGCAACGAGGTGAGGAGTACAGAGGCAAGTGTGTTTTACCTATAGTCACGCATGGTGGTGGGGGTGTCATGGTCTGGGGCTGCATGAGTGCTGCTGGCACTGGGGAGCTACAGTTCATTGAGGGAACCATGAATGCCAACATGTACTGTGACATACTGAAGCAGAGCAGGATCCCCTCCCTTCAGAGACTGGGCCGCAGGGCAGTATTCCAACATGATAACGACCCCAACACACTTCCAAGACAACCACTGCCTTGCTAAAGAAGCTGAGAGTAAAGGTTTTGGACCGGCCAAGCATGTCTCCAGACCTAAACCCTATTGAGCATCTGGGGGGCATCCTCAAATGGAAGGTGATGTCATCTTCTTGATGTTGTCATGGAGGAGTGGAAGAGGACTCCAATGGCAACCTGTGAAGCTCTGGTGAACTCCATGGCCAAGAGGGTTAAGGTAGTGCTGGAAAATAATGGTGGCCACACAAAATATTGAAACTTTGGGCCTAATTTGGACTTTTTCACTTAGGGGTGTACTCACTTTTATTGCCAGCGGTTTAGACATTAATGGCTGTGTGTTGAGTTATTTTGAAGGGACAGCATATTACACTGTTATACAAGCTGTACACTCACTACTTTACATTGCAGCAAAGTGTCATTTCTTCAGTGTTGTCACATGAAAAGATATAATAAAATATTTACAAAAATGTGAGGGGTGTATTCATTTTTGTGAGATACTGTGTGTGTATATACGTTTGTACGACTGACATAGTATTGATGTTACATGCCCTTATATTATGCAAACATTGTGAGCGTTTTTTTGTGAGCTAATTTTAAATTAATAAAGAATTGTTGTACTGGTTTACGCTATGTGGAATTTTTTTATCTATTGCTTGCAATGAGCAAAATGCAGATGACAAGTCCAGTGAACAGCGATTATCCCTTTGATTGATAAGCGTGTTAATCATCAGGGTCTGGTAAGTGGATTACCTACAGGGCTGTGGCACAAGTGATGTGGTGATGGAGACTTGGGATCGCTGCTAATATTTTCTTCCACAATCGTCTACTTTATACTCACCTGCCTTTTCTTAATGGACTTTCACTGAGTGGATCACCATTTGATACTTTGTTTAAGTGGACTCTTAAGCAATTTCATTGATATTCTTAAATATTTGCTATTTTTGCACTAGCGCTGCTAATGTTTTAGAAATTTTTCTTTCACATATATTTGATGTATATATATATATATATATATATATATATATATATATATATATATACACCGTATTTATCGGCGTATAACACGCGCCGGCATATAACACGCACCCCAAGTTTAGGAGGGAATTTTAAGGAAAAAAATGTTTTAAGGAAAAAACTTACATTTAAATGCCCATCAATGCAGCCTTGCACAGCGTCCATCTGCATGCTTGTCCAGTGTCATTTGAAGCCTTGCAGTCATTTGCAGTCTTGCAGTCAGCAGCCTTCGTGTCATTTGCAGCCTTGCAGCCTCGGCGGCTCTCGTTCACTTTCGGCAACTTTCGGCTCCACTCGTAGTACCGTCCGGGATTGGCGTGACTGTGAGCGGAGCTAGCCGAACCTAGCCGAGTACACTCGGCTAGGTTCGGCGGTGCTCGAGTGAAGCCGAAAGTGGCGAGAAGAGCCGAGGACCGGCTCTGTGTATTTCGGCGCCGGCGGCGCCATTTTTAAATCGTGGTCGGTGATCGCTCCGCTAAATCAGCGGGGGATCGCAGGGGATCGGCGTATAACATGCACCCGCGATTTTCCCCTGATTTTAAGGGGAAAAAAGTGCGTGTTATACGCCAATAAATACGGTATATATATACATATATAACCGCCACTCGCTCTTATTTTTAATCAATGATAGGGATGGAGGCAGTTATCCCTTTGGTTCCTGCTTCATTCAAAATCCCAAAACCCCCTGTTACTGTTAATATCTTCACAGTATGGATGGCCCCGATGTTCGAATCGAACGTAAATTCGACTCGAACATTGGATGTTCGTTTGTCCGCAAATGAACCAAACATATGGGGGGGCAAATTCGAGTGCCGCAGAATGCCCCATAATGCACTGTGAGATCGCAGTGCATTAACGGCTGCTGATTGGCCAAAGCATGCACCTGACCCGCATGCTTTGGCCAATCACAGCATGATCTGCTGGGAAAGCCATGATTGACCAAAGGCAGGATGCCTTTGGCCAATCAGAGATGGATAGGCTGAGCTGCTCAGGTGAAAGTGTTCCTCTCTCTTACGTTGTGCTTGCCTAAGTGACGCTTGGGGCGGGGCTTTGGTGGTACACCTAAATGGGAACCTCCTATGGCCGGTTCACACACATCACTCTATCCTTACACCATGGATCACTCACATGTCCATGGATTTTGATTTCCATCTGTTATCAACAGGTACTTATCCACCTCCACCGTTCACCTTCCTTGTTTTTCAGCCTGTGTGCTCTTTTTTCTTTTTTACTCCTGGCTGTCATTTTCAGTTTTTATCCCCTTTCAACTCCCATTCCTTTTCTTTTTACTCACTTTTTTCTTATCTTTCCACTCACTCACCACTCACCTTACTCACACATTTATACTTTAAATACCCTCTACCCCAACACACAGTTACCACCATAAATACAATTGCACACATTTTTTTCACCTAGTCCCCTACTGGGGTCTTTACCTCCACCTTTAACAAGGGTTTCTCAACCACATCCATGGCCTAGGATCTGTCTGTGCCAGTTGTTCTCACCTCTGCAAGCCTCCACGGCCCCCAGAGATGAAACCCTGCGGTGTATTGGCGATTTGTGATGCCGCATTGCCGCTGCGCAGATGCAGATGTAAGTTGGACAAACAATCTTGTACAATCTTCCCCATACATTCTTCCCTTTCAAATTCTCCTTGTTCCTTTTTGTTTGTTTTAACCCCCATTTTTCAATTAATGTTTTTTGAGACTATCTAGAAATGATATTCTCTGTTACTAGATATTTCCCATGGTTTATGCTCTTGATGAGCGGCTATAAGGCCGCGAAACGCATCGAGCCATCAAATCCTACTATCATCTTACCATGGACTAACCAAAATTCACTATGGTTCAACCAATGTTGTTAATAATTTTTCATATTAACTATGTTAATTCCCTTTTTCTTTCCCTTCTATTTTTTATTTCGAGAGAAATCTAGAAAGATTATCTAGGCCATTTAGGCATTAATCTTATCTTGTTTACAAATGTATCTTTTGCTTATTCTATTTCTAATACATGAATGTCTACTGGATTGTGAATACTATGTAACTTATGTTGAAAATGATCAAATGTTTTTAGAGGTTGTATGCCCAAAATGTTCTATATAAGATTATACAATATAAATAAACATTATTTCCCAGTCACTTGACTTCCTTTATTGCTGCTGTGTGCTTCATATAAGGTCCCGCCACTCGCTCTTATTTTTTAATTAAAGTAACACTTTGCTATGTGTTCCTATTGCATTGAAATTTTCACTATGATCACACAATAATATACTATTAAAAAACAGCACCATTACATACATACATGGTAGGTAGGTGCTAGAGTAGGATTTTTGTAGGTTAGATACATTTAGGCAGGCCTGGCTGGCAGCCAGGCCTATCTGTTTTGATTTGGTTTGGGCTGGGAGTGTCTCAGGGTAGCAGCTGATGACTCACAGGCAGCATCACTGGGACCTCCCTCTTCTTTACAGAAGGTTCTGGAAAGAGGAGGAGAGGAGAGGTGCAGCTGCCCGGGGTATTCTGAGGAGCCCTGACCAATCCCCAACTTGGATTGGCAGGGGGCAGGCCTCCTAAAATACCCAGGATCAGCCCAGCTGGGGAGGAGTTGGAGTTGTTCAGAGCTTGGAGATGGAATGCTAGGCTGTCAGAGCCTTTAAAGGAGCTCCCCAGTCTGGGGGGGTGACCTTGGACCTGGAGCACGTGTGCGGACGGGGCCCTTCAAGAAATTGTGAAGGTGTTCTGGACAGGAGGCACAGGAGGAGCAAGAGAGGAAGAGAGGACAGCAGGAGAGAGCATTGCTGGGCAAGTCTCCAAGGGGAGGAACAACTGGTCGCAGCCAGGAGGGCTGGTGAGTGACATGCACAGTCTGGAGGACTGGGAGGCATGCCTGAGAGGACTGGGAGCATGCAGTCTGGGATGTGTGCAAAGCCAGCAGAGTGGACTCTGGTGTCATGGGCAGTGGAGAGGGGCAGCTGCAGCCAGGCAGGCTGGCAGGGCCAGAAGATGGGTTACTGGGCTTAGTAACCGAAGTTAGGGCAGCTAGCACCAGGAGCTTTCTATTGCTGCACTAGGGGGGCCCCCAGTCCCTGCCTGCAAAATGCAATTGCTAAGGCCTGGCTGAGCCAGTCAGGCCTAACCACTTTGTGCTAGCTGTGCCTGAACATTAGAGAGGAAGCGATGTGCAGGAGGAGAAATGCGGTGTATACAGTATACCAGCCTGTATATAGTTGTCCCAGCAAGTTCTGCAAAATTCCATTGGGCATCCCATACTTCCTATACCCCATCCAAGTTCAAATCCCTCAATAAAACATAAAAACAAGCACATGGACTGTTTTCTGTCTTGGAGTGTCTGAGAGGTGAACGCTGGGCTGGGCAGGGTGACAGGTGGGCCTCATCACTCAACAGCCCTTACGGGGGCACCGCTACATACATACATACATATGGAATAGTACAAGGTTACTAAACAATAAGTCCTGTTGTTATAAATCCTATTCAGATTCACAAGTACTTTACAGCCTAGGGGAAAACATAAGAGAATGTCTTCTGCAGTAGAAATGTCAGTGTAGAAATGTGGCATCTCACAGAGCCTTCCATACTTTGCAGAGGCTCTAATCACCTGCTCACCCCTAGCATGTATTTGTGAGGTGAGGACACAGGGCCTGTGACATTCTGACTCTCAATAAAAAGGACTCCAGTAGTTTTAACCCTTCTGAGACCAGAAACATTTGAAGCCTAAAGGCCCAGCCTCAGAAAAATGTATCAGTGTCTCCATACATCAGTTACCTTAACTATAAGTGTAACTAATTTGCATATATAAATAACTTTTATATTCCCTTTTTCAGGCTTTCTTCCCTTTATTTTCACCTGGTGATCTACCCAGTAAGTTGGGTGTTTTTCACAAGCACAAGCTCTTTTGCAGATGCATTAGTTACAGGGATGAGACAAACCATTTAACAGTAGTAGGGGTGCTTCAATGATCATCTTTACGCTTATTTATTTAAAACCTTTATCCCAAAAGGAAAAAAAAGGTTGCTGTAACTGTTTATAAAGTGTTATCTAGAGTTCAGTTTCAATTTGTCTGTGTATTTAAATCTGCTAGTACATCCACCCTCCCCCCAGACTGACAATGCTGCTGTCCAAATCTGCCCCCTGTGCTCCTTCATCCAGAGTAATGTCTGTATAGTACAGGAGGAGTGTTACTGGCCAGATCATCAGGGGAAAAGAGGGGAAAAGCCTAAAAAAAAGAAAAACAATGCAACCACAACATCTAATGATTGGTAAGATGCAATATATTACATTTTTGGTTTTAATTTTATTACCGCTTATTAAAAACATTGCAGTTTTATTACCCTACAGTTAAAGAAATAGACAAAGGCACACTGTCATCTTCATACTGCAGTACTGCAATATTTGCCCACTCTTCTATGCAGAACTGCTCAAGTTCAGTTAAATTTGATGGTGACAGTTTGTGGACTACAGTCATTCCACAGATTTTCAATGGGGTTTAAGTCTGGGCTCTGACTAGGTCATGCAAGAACATTCACCTTTTTCTTCTACAACCACTGTGTGGTCATTTTTGCTGTGTGCTTTGGGTCATTGTCATGTTGGAAGGTAAAACTTCTTCCCATTGACAACGTTCTGACAGAGAGCAGCAGATTTTCCTCAAGAATTTCATGGTATTTTGCCCCATCCATTTTTCTTCTATCCTGACAAGTGCTCCAGTCCCTGCTGCAGAGAAACACCCCCATAACAGGATATTACCACCTCCATGCTTTACCGTAGGAATCATGTTATTTAGATGGCAAGCTGTATTGGATTTCGGCTAGACATATAGTTTGGTGTTAAGGGCAAATATTTCAAATTTAGTCTCATCTGACCACCTTAAATGCACATTGAAGATTCTGAGGCCACATGGAAAAAGGTGTTATGGTCAGATGAGACTAAAATTGAATTACGATAAAATAAAAACGATAGATCTGGCAGAAATCCAACACAGCTCACCATCCAAATAACACCATTCGTACAGTAAAGTATGGAGTTGGTTATATCCTGTTATGGGATGTTTCTCTGCAGCAGGGACTAGATCACTTGTCAGGGTAGAAGGAAAAATTGATGGGGCAAAATACCATCAAATTCTTGACGAAAATCTGCTGCTCTCAGCCAGAAATTTGTCAAGGGAAAAAAGGTTTACCTTTCAAGATGAGAATGAGCCAAAGCACACAGCAAAAATGACCACACAGTGGTTATAGGGGAAAAAGGTGAATGTTCTTGCATGGCTTAGTCAGAGCCCAGACTTAAACTCCATTGAAAATCTGTGGAATGACTTGAAGACTGCAGTCCACAAACAGTTACCATAAAATTTTACTGATCTTGAGCAGTTCTGCAAAAAAGAGTGGGCAAATATTGTAAAGTATAGATGTGCAAAGTTAGTAGAGACATGTCCCAACAGACTAAAAGCTGTAATTAAAGCACAGGGTGGGTAAAAAAAATACTGACATAAAGAGGGTGATCCTTTTTACAACTCAGTCATTCAATTTTAGAATTTTTTTTTCTGACATGTTGGTGTTATATCTTTCACTCTGATGTTATAAGTTGCACTAGTAAATACAGCTGGATAAAACAAAAACCGTGGCTGTCTTCATTTCAGGCTGCAAAGCAAGAAGATGTGATTATTTTAAAGGGGGGAAGGGGTGATTTTTTTCTATATCCATTGTACTTGAGCCCACATTCGATCCGGTGCTGTGTCCATCTGCAGCGGCTCTCTCCCCTCACTTCCTGGTCTCACAGGCTTTGCTGAAACACCAGGAGCCACTGACTCTTGCTGCTGTCAATCAAAGTCCATGATGAGGGAACAGGGGTTGGATACTCGCCAGAGAGGAGGAGGAAACACTAGCGTGGGACCCAAGAAGAAGAGGCTGGGACGGCTCTGTGCAATTCTATTGCACAGAGCGGGTAAATAAAAATCCTTAAAGCGGAGTTCCACACAAAAATGGAACATCCGCTTTTCGGAACCCTCCCCCCTCTGGTGTCACATTTGGCACTTTTCAGGGGGGAGGGGGGTGCAGATACCTGTCTAAGACAGGTATTTGCACCCACTTCCGGCATAGACTCCCATGGGAGTCTATGCCTCTTCCTGTCCCTCCGCGCTGTCTCCTGGGAAACACACAGCTCCCAGGAGAGAGCGGGGACCACTTACGATGCGCAGCACGACTCGCACATGCGCAGTAGGGAAACGGGAAGTGAAGCCACAATGCTTCACTTCCTGATTCCCTCACCTAGGATGGCGGCGGCAGCTGTCGAGAACCGAGCGGTTTCTCGGCGTCACCTGCCGACATCGCTGGATCCTGGGACAGGCAAGTGGCCATGTATTAAAAGTCAGCAGCTGCAGGATTTGTAGCTGCTGGCTTTTAATTTTTTTTTTTTTTGGCGGTGTGGGTGGACCCCCGCTTTAAGGAAACAAGCTGCTCCAGGTGAGTGAGTCACCAGTTAATCCCCACACACACTAGTCAAGTGCTAGGCCAGCTTGCATGCTGTGTACCATAAGGAAATGATTACGGACGGCTGCACTTCCAAAAATCCTTTTATTAAAGCTTCATATAACCAGTGGTGGACAGATAGAGTAGGGGACAAATAGGGTAGATACGTTTCACGCAAATGTTAGCGCTTAGTCATTACTTCTTTGTCCTCTGCTCCGTCTATCAACCACTGGTCATATGAAGTTTCAATAAAAGGATTTTTGAAAGTGCAGCTATCCGGAATCATTTCCTTATAAAAATAAAAATCCTGTTTGTTATTTTTTTTTAAAATTGCATTTATAACCCTACTATTAAAAATAAAAAAAAACCTGTATAGTATTATCATAATATAGTATTCTTCACATTAGTTGTTCATTAGGCCCAGTTTGTGAGCAAATCCAAATTAGAGGAGATCAAAAGGATCAATATAGCCACTATTAACATCAAAAGAAAGAACAACGTAACTAATACAAATATAAAGACAAGTTATTGCCAAATCAATAACTATAAGAGCTAGCCACTAGCACTGATGTAGTTAGGCTCCTAAAATTACTTAACAATACAAAATGTACCAATAGGGATCTCATGTACATTAAAAATGAGTAAATTAACACTGAAAGGGACAGGTATGAAGAATATTTTTGTCCCTTTCAGTGCTCTGAAGAATGAATGAGCAAGAGTGGAAACCTGTCCATTTAGCCAGTGTGCCAGCCAACCTACAGTATAGCAAGGGGGATATTTTCTAAAGAATGCATGAACTCAACTCTGTAGATTATTATTGGAAAGCTGTTAAATTTTGGTTAACTTATAGCTCTAAGACTAAGGACAAAGTTAGACCCTGGCTGAACCACATTGGGTAGACCATAAAGCTAGTCTGAGGTGTAAACTCTGACATTTGATAGCTGTCCATGTTAGAGAGGGCAAGGGGTGATTGAGGGCAAAATTTAAAGCCTAATTGATATTGCTCTCGATGTCCCTAAAAGGCAGACTCACCCTCTCTATTTGTCTTGGTGACCATTGTGATACATATCTCTTCCCTTGCTGAGATGCCCTCTCACTTCTTATTGGCCTCAAAAGAAGTATAAAGATATCCTTCCCAAGAGGACACAGACAACTAAAAATAAATTGACAGAGGTTTTAACTCTTTCCTGCTCTATTCTAAACTAAAAGAAAGGTTGTGGCTATGCATACACTTTATTCATAATTTCAGTTTCAAAGTAAAGCTATACAGATATTGGCTAAAAATCTTAAAGCTAAATCGCATAACCGCGTTGATGCTTAATGAACAGATGTTGAACATCCGCGGGGACACTCATGCCAAGTTCCTCAAAATTTGGGAACTGTGGCTGTCACACAGTATGCCTTTCCTACCCTCCCCTCAGCTAGCTTGGGCTGCCTGTGATGGATGGTCCAGATGATCCCAAGCCCTTCCCTTTTTCCCATCTCCTGGTCCCCATCCTTCTGACCTTCCCTTCTTTACTAGACTCCCCTGTGCCTTCTCTAGCTCCCTACTCGGTAGTTGAGCGACCTCCCTTTTCTCTAGCTTTAACTTTCTGCCTTACTTTCTTCTTTTGTCTGCTCCTCTTTCATTGTTAGTTCCACTTGGACTGTACATTGCAACACCTTTTGGGTTATGGGGGTGCCCCGTAGTTATGGGGAGCCTCTCTGGGACCCCCGAATCCTGACGGTAATATTCACTTAAATTTACTACTGTTGCATTTTTTCTACTTCTGTAGCTTTATTCTTGCCCTTACCTGTTCCAACTTCAATGCTAGCCCCTGCGTGGGCAGAACTTTTGCATTTTAACCACTTGTTAAAATTAGACATAAACAAAGGGGGTTGTGACCTATCCAATCCCCTTTGTTTATGTCTAATTTATGGGTGGAAGACACCCGCTTTCTGTGACCTGAGCAGCCTATCTTTATAACTCCCATTTAATATCATCTTTCTGAGTATTATTTTTCAAATTAGTCAGTTATCTACTGGCCATTTTACACCTATGATTAATTCAATGTAATATTCCCTATCCAATCTGCTTTAGTGATATATATGACTCACTTTAAGTATCCACTTTTTCACCTTCCAACTACTCCATTTTTGGGTGGTGGGACTTGTGTTTTCCGGTCATCGCTCCGGGGGTTGCGATGCGTCCAGTTCATGACCCCCTGCTCACCCTATAACATGATGGGGGCGGGTTGTGACCTCGGCGCATCGGCATCATGTCTTCACGTCCCGCATGCGGCGCCATTTGACGCCATATTGTGGGAGTCAGTGCTCATCCCATCTAGCGTTGCAGCAGTGGGTGGGCGGGTACCGTGATTGGTTGTATCGCAGAGGGGAGTTTCCCTCCCTTCCACATGCCGGTCTGACGCTCTCACATGACGCTGGCATGAACATGCCCCCAACCCAGGATATTTAGTGGCAGCCATTAGCTGGTTCACTCCATGCACCGCCGCAGTGGGGAAGTGATCAGTTTGCGCTACACATTGACAAGACAGGTAATCACCTCACTATTCATCCTCCCTCCTTTTTTACCATGTTGCTTACCTTTATGGTACACATATTTCATTCTTCATGTTTTTTTTTTTTAACATTCTCACATTTTTTTTGACCCATGTTCCCCATTGGCCCCTAGTACCACATATATTTATATACACTCATTCCTCGGTGTTTACCTGTGGATGTAACACCTTCTCTCACCATTTACACCTACTTACCTTTTCCTTCTTCAACCTCACTTAGTCTTTTACACTCTTTTTCTTTACAGTATCTGATGTGTTTTGCGGCTTGGTTGCCCACTCCCACGTGGCGGTTTATTGGAGTGCTCTGTTACTCTTGGCGGTTGTTTTCCTTGGGTTATCCTGGGCGATGTTCTTTGACTCAACCCCGGGTGAGACTCTGTTAACCTAGACCACCGATAAACCCCATCACATTAGTTACCAACCTATGGAGATTTGTGAGTACCACTGAAACTGGTGTTTCCTCTCTTTTTATCAGCTACCCATGCAGAGGGTTCTATATATTAATACTTGTCTTATTATCTTATTCTATAGTCATTTTGCATCTGACTCCTGATGATTGGCTGAAAGCCAAGAAACACGTTGAGTTACCAACTTATGGATGCCTTACATAACCTTCATAATCTACAATAACTTTTTATGTATCAATTTTGTACCAAGTGTATCGATTATGGTTATTGTTTATAAAAAGTCTTTTGTACTTGCTTTATCATGTCCAGTGATTAATTATATTAAATAATTTTATATGAATATTATTATGTAAATCCTTTGTGATTACGTTATTCAGTCTATATTATTGTCTATTGATATAATTGTAATACTATGGATTATATGATTTAGTATTGTTACAAACAATATTAATCTATTTCCAATTAACAACCTTACATTAACTCGTTGACATGCCTCATCTAAAGTCCCACTCCAATTTCTATCCTTTGTTTTTACACTTGTTAAAATTGAATAAAAAAACTATTGAAACAGAAAAATCTTAAAGCTAAACTATACTCACCTTGGCTCCAGCAATGCAATGTCCTGGAGCTCCCCATCGGTCGCTGACATCTTCAAGTGGCCAGCTTCCGGGTATCAAGCACCTGTCACTTTCATTGGATTGCATGCACAGGAGTTCCGACAGCTTACATTTTGCCAAATCTCTACAGTAAGCTGCGCATGTGCAGCTCACTGTACAGGGGTGGACAGGCAGGTACAGTAGGTATGTTTAATGCAGAAGAGACAAAGCATCTCTTCTGCTTTAAAAAACCTGCCTGTTCGCTCCTTTTTAAAATGTACATGGAGTTTTACTTTAGGTTATATGGAGATTTAATTAATAGAAGAAAAAACAAAAAATACTACTAATAAAAAAAAACTTTAGTGGGAACTTTTCAGATGTTTTTGAGCGTATAGGAAAAGTAATGAATTATACAGTATGTGATAGGAATCCGTTATTATTCATCCTTTTGTTTGAAGTTCAGTTTACATCCTGAATCTAATGCACCTGTTTCTTTATTCAGTTCCACGGTTTCTAATAATAAGCTCATTAATATTTTACAGACAGATGTTTCCTTTTTGGACACGGAACAGAAGGTTTTTTTTATGTTTATAGCTGAAGATCTTGTTTATATGCGAAGAAACAGGTTCAGTATTGCTGCTTACAACAGTCTGAAAAACAAACTCTGTTTATTGATTTACTGTACTGCCAGACTATGTGCACATGCTGTAAAGTTCAGGTGTTCTGAAGTGTATACTAGGAAAAAAAATGAAAAGGTGGAGAAAAAAAAAAAGTAAGGAAACCAAATAATAAACAAAAGACAATCTGCATATTTTTCAGCTTTTAGTGCACAAACGTTCTTAGTGAGAATTTAAACAGAATATGCAGCCAACAGGTAACGGCCCAAAGCAGGGGCACAAGAGAATTCCTGGGGGTCATGGCAGTGGGAAAAAATCTCCCACTTTGTGTCATTATTACCTCATTGGCATGCACAGTAGAGCAGTAATGCGACACATGCCTGTGATACAATAATCAAAGTACATGAATAAGAGATCTCCTATGACTAATGGTCAAAATTGTGAGTGACTGTCTTTGTTATAAAGCTGAATTGCACTGGTAATGCTGCTTCCATGTGACAAAAGAATGCTCAAACAGAGGAGAAAGATTCAGATGTGTAAATGTATGAAAGGTGCCACATCAGTGGTGATAGAGTCCAGAAGGATATTTAAATAAATTAATAACAGTATGATAAAGCTGGTACGTTTCAGGAGTTCAAACACTCCCCCTTCATCAGGGCTACAGAGCAAATAAAAAATATATAAACATTCAAAAGTTCATAAAACTCTGGGGATGATTAAATCCATGAAACAATTGACAACTAAAAAACAAAATAGACACAAAAAAAAATCTTTAAAAAATTATTAAAAACAAAATTAATGCCAATAAAGCTGTCTAATGTATAAAATAGTCTTGAACTTCATCATCAATAGAAAGCATGAATAAAAACAAGAGAAAAACAAAGCCTAAAGCTAAAATGGGTTGGGACTTTATATGAGGCAATAGTAACATATACCTCCATCCCGATAAATTGAGCAAAAAATGAAAAAATGGTGGGACTTTATATGAAGCACATAACTCAGTTAGATGAACCAATCAATGTATAACATAATTATTTATTACAAAAGGTGTTCATGCACAAGTAAGGTAGTAAAAAATATTAAATACAGTAATATAATATTAGATCTCATTAGATACATAAGATTCTTAGTAATTCAGATAGAACAAATGTCTCAACATATTGTGCATAGTAGTTATGGTATAATATAGTAATGGATTTCAATAAATAAGACCTTTAAATAAGACCTGAACAATTCATAATATAAGAAACTTGTCTAAACATCTTGGTACAGTGGGGACAGAAAGTATTCAGACCCCCTTAAATTTTTCACTCTTTGTTATTTTGCAGCCATTTGCTAAAATCATTTAATTTCATTTTTTTCCTCATTATTGTACACACAGCACCCCATATTGATAGAAAAACACAGAATTGTTCACTTTTTTGCAGATTTATTAAAAAAGAAAAACTGAAATATCACATGGTCCTAAGTATTCAGACCCTTTGCTGTGACACTCATATATTTAACTCAGGTGCTGTCCATTCCTTCTGACCATCCTTGAGATGGTTCTACACCTTCATTTGAGTCCAGCTGTGTTTGATTATACTGACTGGACTTGATTAGGAAAGCCACACACTTGTCTATATAAGACCTTACAAGCTCACAGTGCATGTCAGAGCAAATGAGAATCATGAGGTCAATGGAACTGCCTGAAGAGCTCAGAGACAGAATTGTGGCAAGGCACAGATCTGGCCAAGGTTCCAAAAAAATTTCTGCTCCACTTAAGGTTCTTATGAGCACAGTGGCCTCATCAATCCTTAAATGGAAGACGTTTGGGACGACCAGAACCCTTCCTATAGCTGTCTTTCTGGCCAAACTGAGCTATTCGGGGGAGAAGAGCCTTGGTGAGAGAGGTAAAGAAGAACCCAAAGATCACTGTGGCTGAGCTCCAGAGATGCAGTCGGGAGATGGGAGAAAGTTGTAGAAAGTCAACCATCACTGCAGCCCTCCACCAGTCGGGGCTTTATGGCAGAGTGGCCCGACGGAAGCCTCTCCTCAGTGCAAGACACATGAAAGCGTGCATGGAGTTTGCTAAAAAACACCTGAAGGACTCCAAGATGGTGAGAAATAAGATTCTCTGGTCTGATGAGACCAAGGTAGAACTTTTTGGCCTTAATTCTAAACGTTATGTGTGGAAAAAAAACAGGCACTGCTCATCACCTGTCCAATACAGTCCCAACAGTGAAGCATGGTGGTGGCAGCATCATGCTGTGGGGGTGTTTTTTAGCTGCAGGGACAGGACGACTGGTTCCAATCGAGTTAAAAATGAATGTGGCCAAGTACAGGGATATCCTGGACGAAAACCTTCTCCAGAGTGCTCAGGACCTCAGACTGGGCCGAAGGTTTACCTTCCAACAAGACAATGACCCTAAGCACATAGCTAAAATAATGAAGGAGTGGCTTCACAACAACTCTGTGACTGTTCTTGAATGGCCCAGCCAGAGCCCTGACTTAAACCCAATTGAGCATTTCTGGAGAGACATAAAAATGGCTGTCCACCAATGTTTACCATCCAACCTGACAGAATTGGAGAGGATCTGCAAGGAGGAATGGCAGAGGATCCCCAAATCCAGGTGTGAAAAACTTGTTGCATCTTTCCCAAAAAGACTCATGGCTGTATTAGATCAAAAGGGTGCTTCTACTAAATACTGAGCAAAGGGTCTGAATATTTAGGACCATGTGATATTTCAGTTTTTCTTTTTTAATAAATTTGCAAAAATGTCAACAATTCCCAAATTCAATATGGGGTGCTGTGTGTACATTAATGAGGAAAAAAAATGAATTTAAATGATTTTAGCAAATGGCTGTGATATAACAAAGAGTGAAAAATTTAAGGGGGTCTGAATACTTTCCGTCCCCACTGTACATGATAATAGACCTATGGTATGTAAACTGCAATTGTAATGGTAGCACATAGGCATAGTAGCAATAGGAAATTGGTTCATTCTCATAGACTGTAATATGGTAGATATTGGACATAAAAACTGTGACGTAGCATCATAAAAAACTCTACGCGTTTCGTGGTTACATTATCACTCGTCAGGAGCAGATGCATAGTTTTGGGGGTATCTATAATAGAAAATGCCAAAAAAATATATAAGATAGTAGAAGAGAATGTAAAACACAGAAGAAAGAGGGGGAACATAGAATGTCCCAAACACTCTCACCTATCTGTAGCATAAGTGTACGACTGACGGTAGTATTATTGGTAGAAGGCACTGTAGGAGACGTTCCCGGGAGCTGAGACGGTAACACTAGAGGCACGGCTTAGAAACCAACAATCAAGATAAGAAAAGGTTTACCAGATTCCAGCTGAGGTATTAGTGTTTGATAGTGTACATGGTTCACATTATAAGTAATTACCAAGGGTATCTGTAAAAAATCAATAGAGTAATGCCCCATAAACACGGTCGGATTTTGTTCGGACATTCCGACAACAAGATCCTAGGATTTTTTCCGACGGATGTTGGCTCAAACTTGTCTTGCATACACACGGTCACACAAAGTTGTTGGAAAATCCGATCGTTCTGAACGCGGTGACGTACAACACGTAAGTTGGGACTATAAACGGGGCAGTGGCCAATAGCTTTCATCTCTTTATTTATTCTGAGCATGCCTGGCACTTTGTCCGTCGGATTTGTGTACACACGATCTGAATTTCCGACAACGGATTTTGTTGTCGGAAAATTTTATTTCCTGCTCTCAAACTTTGTGTCGGAAAACCCGATGAAAAATGTCTGATGGAGCCCACACACGGTCGGAATTTCCGACAACACGCTCCGATCGAGCATTTTCCATCGGAAAATCTGACCGTGTGTACGGGGCAAAACAGTAAACTAATACCACAACTAATGTACTAGAGAAGAGACACCCAAACACCTGTATAGAGGGAAAAATTCCTATGAAAGTGAAAAGGAGAGAGTGGTTTGAAATTAGACCGAAAGTATGGCGTGAAGTAAAATTGTAAATAAGTGAAATGAGTAGTGAGAATATGAAAGACTAAATACCTATGAGGGTATTAAAGAGAAAAACATATATAAACCAGAAGTGCAGCAGTGTGTTAGCCAGTGAGTCGAGCTAAAGTGTAAGCTGGGTGCGTGTGTGATAAATATACCAGCCGTAGACCAATGGTGACCGGCAACGTCACGCTGCATAATGAGGGAAAAGCAGCGCCACTGCCTGAGCCGCAAAGCGTTTGGCGCCCAGATTCCCTCGTAGAATATGCAGATGGACAAACATGTCAGCGGTGCGGCGCCATGAATGACGTCGCCCGCCTGGCATGTGGGCGTGGCGTTGACCCACAGCGAGCGCGTGCCCCCCAATGAGGGGAAGAGAGGGGGGGCCTGGTGTGAGTCGCAGCTCCCGGGGACAACGATGCAGAGCCTGACCCCATCTAACAGAGCTGGTCCCTATAGGAGGAAAAGAAACGTCTTGGCATAAAAAGGTCACAGATTGTAATCAAAGTAAATAATGATTTAGTTATGTGCTTCCATCCCCGAAAATATGAGAAAAACAAAGCCTAAAGCTAAAATGGGTTGGGACTTTATATGAGGCAATAGTAACATATACCTCCATCCCCAATAAATTGAGCAAAAAAGGAAAAAATGGAATCTGGTTACCCTTTTCTTATCTTGGTTGTTGGTTTCTAAGCCGTGCCTCTAGTGTTACCGTCTCAGCTCCCGGGAACAACGTCTCCTACAGTGCCTTCTACCATTAATACTACCATCAGTCGTACCCTTATGCTACAGATAGGTGAGAGTGTTTGGGACATTCTATGTTCCCCCTCTTTCTTCTGTGTTTTACATTCTCTTCTACTATCTTATATTTTTTTTTGGCATTTTCTATTATAGATACCCCCAAAACTATGCATCTGCTCCTGACGAGTGGTAATGTAACCACGAAACGCGTAGAGCTTTTTTATGATGCTACGTCACAGTTTTTATGTCCAATATCTACCATATTACAGTCTATTAGAATGAACCAATTTCCTATTGCTACTATGCCTATATGCTACCATTACAATTGCAGTTTACATACCATAGGTCTATTATCATGTACCAAGATGTTTAGACAAGTGTCTTATATTATGAATTGTTCAGGTCTTATTTATTAAAATCCATTACTATATTATACCATAACTACTATGCACAATATGCTGAGACATTTGTTCTATTATGAATTATTTAGAATGTTATGTATCTAATGAGATTTAATATTATATTACTGTATTTAATATGTTTTACTACCTTACGTGTGTATGTACACCTTTTGTAATAAATAATTATGTTATACATTGATTGGTTCATCTGACTGAGTTATGTGCTTCATATAAAGTCCCACCATTTTTTCCTTTTTTGCTCAATGAATAAAAACAAGGTTCAGCCAGAAATAAATGCTCATACTTTTGGGATTTATGAACGTACTATATACTTATATTACTAACTGGTATTCATTATGTTCAGTAAAATAGAACAATCATGGCCATACAATTCAAGCAGTCAGTGGGATAAAACAAAAAATTATTAATAAAACATTTTTTTTTTAAATCTAGGAAATAAGATGCTCATACATACAGTATCTCACAAAAGTGAGTACACCCCTCACATTTTTGTAAATATTTTATTATATCTTTTCATGTGACAACACTGAAGAAATGACACTTTGCTACAATGTAAAGTAGTGAGTGTACAGCTTGTATAACAGAGTAAATTTTCCCCTCAAAATAACTCAACACACAGCCATTAATGTCTAAACCGCTAGCAACAAAAGTGAGTACACCCCTAAGTGAAAATGTCCAAATTGGGCCCAAAGTGTCAATTACCATTATTATTACCATCACCATTATTTTCCAGCACTGCCTTAACCCTCTTGGGCATGGAGTTCACCAGAGCTTCACAGGTTGCCACTGGAGTCCTCTTCCACTCCTCCATGATGACATCACGGAGCTGGTAGATGTTAGAGACCTTGTGCTCCTCCACCTTCCGTTTGAGGATGCCCCACAGATGCTCAATAGGGTTTAGGTCTGGACACATGCTTGGCCAGTCCATCACCTTTACCCTCAGCTTCTTTGGCAGTGGTAGTCTTGGAGGTGCAGTTGTTATTATGTTGGAATTCTGCCCTGCGGCCCAGTCTCCGAAGGGAGGGGATCATGCTCTGCTTCAGTATGTCACTCAGGGGGAGAGTGCACATTGCATGAAGACACCATTTGTTTCACCTGTTTTCTTTGATATGTTTATGGACTTTTTCTTGCTTATCAATATTGAGGACTGCGTATAACACACACTGAGCACTTGCACTTTTTTCATCTGCTAATGAGCACCTGTACTATAATTGGGGATATTTTACTTAGTTATCCTATTATCTGTTTATTTATTTTATATTACCATTTTTAGAGTTTTAGTATATTGCATAATTCTTAGCACCGCACATTGGGTATATATGTTCACATATACTGTTAGAAACTCGTTCATTCAAGAAAACATTTCCATCCTGGTCCTTCGAATTTTCCCATCACTTGGGGTCAAAAACTAATGTTAGTTTGACCCACTAATCATTAGAAAAATGAACGAAAAGAGGAGAATGGGAACTGAGGGAAGGAAACAGAATTAAGAAATGGGAAGAGCTGAATGCAAATGCTTTAACCACTTCAGCCCTGGAAGATGCTTTAACCACTTTACCACCTTCCTGACCACTTTTTGTGATATGGCATTGCTTTTCTTTAACTGACAAAAAAAATCGCAATAAGCGTATATTGATTGGTTTGCGCAAAAGTTAAGGGATAGATTTATGCCATTTTTATTATAATTTTTTTTTATTAGTAATGGCGGCGATCTGTGATTTTTATCGTGACTGCGACATTATGGTGGACACATCGGACACTTTTTTGGGACCATTGTCATTTACACAGCGATCAGTGCTATAAAAATGCACTGATTACTGTATAAATGACACTGGTGGGAAAGGAGTTAACACTAGGGGGTGATCAAGGGGTTAAGTGTGTCCTAGGGAGTGATTCTAACTATGGGGGGGATGGGCTACCACTGACATGACCGCGATCACTGCTCCCGATGACAGGGAGCAGTAGATCTCTGTCATGTCACTAGGCAGAACGGGGAAATGCCTTGTTTACATAAGCATCTCCCCGTTCTGCTGCTTCGTGACATGATCACGGGCCCCCAGCAGACATCGAGTCCGGTGGACCCACGGGCACAGCACGGTCACGGAGTACGTGCGCGCACCCACAATGCCGTGTCTTAACCACTTGACAACTGGGCATTTAAACCCCCTTCCTAAACAGACCAATTTTCAGCTTTCAGCGCTCTCACAATTTGAATGAAAATTACTCAGTTATGCAACACTGTACCCATATCAAATATTTGTCCTTTTTTTCACACAAATAGAGCTTTCTTTTGGTGGCATTTAATCACCGCTGGGTTTTTTTATTTTTTGCGTTATAAATGAAAAAAGACCGAAAATTCGGTAAAAAAAATACATTTTGCTTTGCTTCTGTTATAAAATTTTGCAAATTAAGTATTTTTCTTCATAAATTTTGGCCGAATTTTATACTGCTACATATCTTTGGTAAAAATAACCCAAATCAGTGTATATTATTTGGTCTTTGTGAAAGTTGTAGAGTCCACAAGCTATGGTGCCAATCACTGAAAATTGATCACACCTGAAGTACTGATGGCCTAGCTCATTTCTTGAGACCCTAACAAGCCAGGAAAGCACAAATACCCACCAAATGACCCCTTTTTGGAAAGGAGACATTCCAAGGTATTTAGAAAGAGGCATGGTGAGTTTTTTGAAGTTGTCATTTTTTTCCCACAATTCTTTGCAAAATCAAGATTTTTTTTTCTTTTCACAAAAGTGTCATATTATCAGGTTATTTTTCACACACAGCATATGCATATCACAAGTTACACCTCAAATTACATTCTACTACTCCTCCTAAGTATGGTGATACCACATGTGTGAGACTTTTACACAGCGTGGCCACATACAGGGGCCCAACATGCAGAGAGCGCCATCAGGCGTTCTAGGAGCACTGGTCGGCAAGCAGTTAATTAACCAGTTTGACTCCAGAGCAATTTTTTTATATCTTTTGCATGCATGAAAAAAATCTTAATTTTTGGCAATAAAATTACTCTATCCTCCAAAACATTATATATTTTCTGAAAACAGAGGCCCTGTAGAATAAAAAGGTGATAGTTGCACATTTTTGTTTCACATGCTAAATGCACAATTTCAGTTAAAAATATAATGAAATGAATTTTAGTGCAAAATTACACCATATACTAAATTACCCATTTTTGGTTAAAATATAAAAGATGAGGTTGCATCGAGTAAATAGATACCAAACATTTTTATATCCTAAAATTGCGTGTGCCTGCGATATCCCCAAAAACAATGGTGCCTAAAAATCGCCATAGGTGAGGCTTTAAAAGCCTTTACAGCTCATCAATTTAGAGTTGACTAGAAGCTTTTTTGCTAGATTTATTGTTCTCACTCTGACGTTCGCGGCATAATGTCACATGTGTGGCGCGACTGCCGTTTACGTGTGTGCATACCCTGGGCTTGCGTTTGCATATGTGCAGGTGTGCAAGGCTAAGGGGGTTTTCGGCAATTAAAAAAAAATATATATATATATATTTTATCATCATTTTTTTTTTTTATTTGATTGTTAAACACAAGGATTTAATAAACCCCTATGTGATAGCATTGGGCAGGTGACAGGTACTATTTATGGAGACCTTAGGGGTCTAATAGATCCCAATGTCTCCCCTGCCCTTCACACCATCTAACTAAGCACAGATCGGCTTGGTTAGAAGTGTCCCTTGGCTATACCGGCCAGGAAAGAGTGCATCTGAAACCGGAAGTGACGTCACTTCTAGTTTCATTGTTTGCACGTGAGATCGAGGCATGGATTTGCCTCGGTCTCACAGCAATCTCTCTCTCCCAGCCGGCAGTTGTGTTCCTGTACTCCGTTGAGCATGGGAGAGCCTGGAAACCACGGGAGGAGGGGAGAAAGGTCTGAAATAACTCTTCAGCCTCTTGGAGTATGTTGGTGTGTGGTGGAAGCAGCAGGTGGTAGTGGGGGGAGTGCCAGGTCAACTGTCATAGCGGAGCCTACAAGCTTAAAGCTACGCCTCTGTGGGTAGGTCAAACTAGGCAAGCCCATAATGTAAAGTATACATAGATCAAGTTGGGGCTTTAAGTTCCACATACAGTGCCTTGAAAAAGTATTCATACCCCTTGACATTTTCCACATTTTGTCATGTTACAACCAAAAAAGTAAATGTATTTTATTGGGATTTTATGTAATAGACCAACACAAAGTGGTACATAATTATGAAGTGAAAGGAAAGTGATAAATGGTTTTCAAATTTTTTACAAAGAAATATCTGAAAAGTGTGGCGTGCATTTGTTTTCAGCCCCCTTTACTCTGATACCCCTAACTAAAATCTAGTGGAACCGATTGCCTTCAGAAGTCACCTAATTAGTAAATAGAGTCCACATGTGTGTAATTTAATCTCAGTATAAATACAGCTGTTCTGTGAAGCCCTCAGATGTTTGTTAGAGAACCTTAGTGAACAAACAGCATCATGAAGGCCAAGGAACACACCAGGCAGGCCAGGGATAAAGTTGTGGAGAAGTTTAAAGCAGGGTTAGGTAATAAAAAAATATTCCAAGCGTTAAACATCTCATGGAGCACTGTTCAATTCATCATTCAAAAATGGAAAGAGTACGGTGCAACTGCAAACCTACCAAGACATGGCCATCCACCTAAACTGACAGTCCAGGCAAGGAGAGCATTAATCAGAGAAGCAGCCAAGAGGCCCATGGTAACCCTGGAGGAGCTGCAGAGAGCCACAGCTCAGGTGGAAGTAGCTGTCCACAGGACAACTACTAGTCGTGCGCTCCGAAAATCTGGCCTTTATGGAAGAGTGGGAAGAAGAAAGCCATTGTTGAAAGAAAGCCATAAGAAGTCCCGTTTGCAGTTTGCAAGAAGCCATGTAGGGAACACAGCAAACATGTGGAAGAAGGTGCCCTAGTCAGATGAGACCAAAATTTAACTTTTTGGCCTAAAAGAAAAACGCTATATGTGGCAGAAAACTAACACTGCACATCACCCTGAACACACTATCTCCACCGTGAAACATGGTGGTGGTAGCATCATGTTGTGAGGATTCTTTTCTTCAGCAGGGACAGGGAAGCTAATGGGAAGATGGATGGAGCCAAATACAGGGCAATCTTAGAAGAAAACCTGTTAGACTCTGCAAAAGATTTGAGACTGGGAGGAGGTTCACCTTCCAGCAGGACAACAACTCTAAACATACAGCCAGAGCTACAATGGAATGGTTTAGATCAAAGCATGTTCATGTGTTAGAATGCCCATGTCAATGTCCAGACCTAAATCCAATTGAGAATCTATTTCAAGACTTAAAAATTGCTGTTCACAAATGCTCTCCATCCAATCTGACACAGGTTGAGCTATTTTGTAAAGAAGAATGGGCAAAAATTTTGCTCTTTAGATGTGCAAAGCTGGTAGAGACATCCCCAAAAAGACGTGCAGCTGTAATTGCAGCGAAAGGTGGTTCTACGAATTATTGACTCAGGGGGTCGAATACAAATGCACAAAACACTTTTCAGATATTTATTTGTAAAAAATCTTGAAAACCATTTATCATTTTCCTCCCACTTCACAATTATGTGCCACTTTGTGTTGGTCTATCACATAAGATCCCAATAAAATATATTTACGTTTTTGGTTGTAACATGACAAAATGTGGAAAATTTCAAGGGGTGTGAATACTTTTTCAAGGCACTGTAACATTTTATAAAGTAAACACTGACCATGCTGGGACTTGTATCTGCCAAACCACATACAGTCATACTGTATAAAGTGGATCCAGGAGGGTGAAGGCAGGGCCTTGTAATCTCAGGGGAGAGCAAACAGGTGGATGTCTCCTAGGTGAGCTGATGGGTAATACTCTTTTTAGGAAATCTGCCAAGAGAGGGACATGAGGGCCACTATTACTGATCTCCCCTACTAAAAATACTTTTATGGTTGTCATGTTCTCCCTCTTGCTTCAGTTAACTAAGCCACTGACCTGGACACATACAGTATACAGATAAGAACCTTTGACTTTTATTTGATTTTTCTGATATGCATACATGAAGTATCGCAGCTGGTGGATCAGCAAAAAAGCTATACAAGTAGTATTTTTCATGAATCAGCAAAGGCCTCGTGGTTTTTTTAACTACTTGAGGATTTTAAACATAGATGACACAACATAAAAAACTTCAACAAAGTTTCTTTGACATATCTCCGACATTCAGCTCCTCTACCAGTGCCACTGTTTACTGGCAATTCTTGTCAAAATGACAGCAGAAAATCGCTATGTATTCAGACCCGTTCACACCTGAGCGATTTTCTTCTTGAAGCTTGTAGCTCTAATGCCCCATACACACGGTCGGATTTTCCGATTGAAAATGTCCGATCGGAGCGTGTTGTCGGAAATTCCGACCGTGTGTGGGCTCTATCGGACATTTTCCATCGGATTTTCCGACACACAATGTTGGAGAGCAGGAGATAAAATTTTCCGACAACAAAATCAAATCGTGTGTACTCAAATCCGACGGACAAAGTGCCACGCATGCTCAGAATAAATAAAGAGATGAAAGCTATTGGCCACTGCCCTGTTTATAGTCCCTACGTACGTGTTTTACGTCACCGCGTTCAGAACGATCGGATTTTCCGACAACTTTGTGTGACCGTGTGTATGCAAGACAAGTTTGAGCCAACATCCGTCGGAAAAAATCCTAGGATTTTGTTGTCGGAATGTCCGAACAAAGTCCGACCGTGTGTACGGGGCATAATACTCTCAACAAATCAAATCTTTTTCATTTCAATGGCCCCTGTTCACATCGGATTGTTTTGTTGCCTGTAGCAAAAAGCCTGTCGCTCAAAAAAGTTTTAGGCAGATTGGGCCCATAGACTTCAATAGGAAAATCTGAAAAACGTGCAAGATGAGCATTTTACAAGTGTTTTACGAGTGTTTTGTTGCATGTTTTCTGGCAAAACAGCAGCTCTTCAAACCTAATCCCCCCCCCAAGTGCTTTCTATTGGTTAAAATAAAAACACCTGAGGCTTGAATACACATTAAAAGCTTGTAATATGCTTCTAAAACACCTGTAATGTGCTTGCTTGATTTCAAGCCAAAAGTTGTTCTAGATACCCTCTGGTGTACCTATAAGATTTGTTTATGTTTACTTCTAGTCACTCCTGTCTTTCTGGCTTATCCTGAACTACCTGACGGCTAAACCGAACATATCCATTTGAGGTGGTCTCAGTGTATGTCTGGCTAGCCTCACTGGGCTAAAAAGCTTCCACCCACCCCACCTATTGTACATTTTGGGGGGTATGGTCCTTTGATGGAAATGAAGGCGGCTGAACATTTTTGAACATTTGCTTTTATGCAATCTGTCATTTTATGTTGCAGTTTGGGAACACTCTGTCACAACTATACTAACTGCAGAGCTATCCCTAAAGAAGGCGTTAATTGACTCCGAAACGCGTCGGTTATGCTTAGGCAATCTCTGCATTTATAAATAGACATATACATTGTGTGATTTGTCTTGTGTGATTTTGTACCCATTTCACTGTGTAATACTTTTCCATATACAACTTTTATGGAAAAATGTAAAGATTTTAAGAAAAGCCATTACCTTTTGAGCTCAGCCAATGGGGGAAACCTTTTTGCATAATTGTAACACAGTGATGTGGCTGCTACAGAAGAAGAACCTCTAATTTATGTTACATAGTAGGGATGCCTTTCAAAATGCAGCTTTTCCTGTGTAAAATGGCATTTACAGATAGCCTACAAGTGTTATTGAGTAATACTGTGTAACAATCCATTATTAGATTGTGTTTACTATTCCATTTACTGTATATTGTGATCAAGGTGCAACTTTTCATCTGCATATGACATCAGTTAACCCTAATCAGTCCTATTTAACTCCTTTTTACCATTCTTCCCTTTATTATTTAGTTTTTATTTTTCTGCTAATATTTTTTCTACCATTAACCACTTCCTGTCCATCGTACTTATACATACGTCCTCGGATGGGAAGGGTAATGACTTGATCATCCCTGTGGCTGCAGCAAAGATCAAGAAGCCATGTTTTTGCTGGCGATTTCTTACAAAGTAATAGTGATTGGAGCAGCTACAATGCCACTGGACCAGTTGTGCTTTCTTCAAGGGCTCCAACTTTGGCAGGCTAATGTTTTTTTTTTTTCCATCATTCACTGGCCAGTGGTGTGACAAATTTGGGATTATTATAGAACATTAGGAGTCTGTTTATATAATGTTGCTAGGTAAATGAAGTACAGTTAATTACTGTTCATCAGAATACTGCAGGTGTTTATTTAACCTTATCTCTCAGAGTAACGTTATTGTCCTATTGATTTTTTGCATAAGTACACTTGCTAATCCTCTCTTCTTTTAGGTTATGCTTGGCTTAATAAATTCTATAACTACTTCAATATAGGGCACTTACACCCCCTTCCTGCCTAGGCCATTTTTCAGCTTTCAGCGCTATCACACTTTGAATGAAAATTGCGTGGTCATGCAACACTGTACTCAAATGAATTTTTAATAATATTTTCTTCATACAAATAGAGCTTTCTTTTGGTGGTATTTAATCACTAATGGGTTTTTTATTTTTTACACAAAAAAAGAAAAAAGACATAAGATTTTGAAAAAAAACGTTTTTCTTAGTTTCTGTCAGTAAATTTTGTAAATAAGTAATTTTTCTCCTTTACTGATGAGGCTGCTCTGATGGGCACTGATGAGGTGGCACTTATGGGCACTGATTAGGTGGCACTGATGAGGAGGCACTAATATGCGGCACTGATGGGCACTGATACGTGGCACTGGTGGGCAATGATAGGCGGCACGGATAGGCAGCACTGATGGGCACTGAAAGGCTGCACTGACTGGCATCACTAATGGGCACTGATTGGTGTCATTGATGGGCACTGCTGGGGCTTTCCTGTAATCAGGGCACTCTGTCAGTGTGAGATGAGGAGAGACGATTAATGGCACTTCCGCATTTACATGTGACCGGCTGTGATTGAACACAGGCGATCACATGGTTAAAGAGCCGTGTCATCTGCTCTTTACAGAGATCTGGGTCGCGCCGTTTCCTAGAAACAAGTGGGCTAGCGTGAGCTCCCGTTCTAGGGCGCCGTCATATGATGTCCTCCCAGAATGAAAGCCACACTGTTCCTCCTTCATTTGATGGTGGGCAGGCGGCAAGTGGTTAAAATATCTCAAGGTGTGGTGGTAAGTGCTGGGTATAGACCTCAGGTGTGCAGAGAAGTCACAAAATAATTCTCCGGCTCCACTGGAGATAGCGCTACAATGATATTTCTAATCCATTCTGTTGTAGAATTAAAGCATGTACCTGAAATCTCATTGAAATGTACAGTATTGATAGCGTGTGACCTCCATTATAATGGTAATAATATTGCAGTAGATACATCATTAGGATAACAAATAAAACTGAAAAAAATAAAACCTGCAAATTACTTTTCACAAATCCTTATGAGTCATAAAGTCTCCCACAGTTCAGATAAAAACTGTTGAAGGATGACGACTATGTGACAAAAAACATCGCTATGGTTATTTTCAGAACAATATGTATTCCAATACTGCAAATATAGCACATTGAAATGAAGCATAAACACATGTATACCTGCTGAGATACTTTCAATATTTCCCAAAAGGTAGCTACTATAGCTAAGAGCATAAACATTCTGAAATAAATGCATTTTGCCTGCTGAGCTGTAAGCTGCATCCTTCGCTCTTGCTAAGCAGGCACACCTGAAATGTGACTTTTTCTATTTTTAGAGAGATCATTGATCTCTAAGACTGCATCCAATGTATTGTGGACATAACCAATAGAACTACAGCAAGATATTGTCACTCCACCTTTTAGTAGGTTTTCACTAGTAAATATAGTCGATTACAGTACTCAGCAATATAAGATTTTCTGCCCCTTTTCTGTAAGTTTTCCAACAGTTCTATTTCTCAAATAAATCACAAATCATTACGTTCGCCTCTTTTTTAATGTCATTAATTGCTATGGGCAACAGCACTACATTTTTGCACACATATTCTTAAATAAACAGTGAAGTGTGCGTGTGTGCTTTTTTATGTGTAAGCATCCATCCAGATGTAAAGTAATATTACAGGCAATAATAATTAAAAAAAAAAAACATGTCATACTTACCTGCTCTGTGTATTGGTTTTGCACAGGTCAGCCCTGATCCTCCTCTTCTTGAGGCCCCCGTCGGCGCTCCCTGCCCCCCCTCCCCTTGTCAAGTGCCCCCCAGAGCAAGCAGCTTGCAATAAGGGAGCCCATGCAGGCATACTCCTGAGCCACGGCTCTGAGTGTCCATTCAGACACAGAGCCGTTGTTCGGCCCCGCCCCTCTCTCTCCTCACTGGCTGTCTGGCTGTGATTGACAGTGACCCACAATAGATTAGTGTACCGCTCAGGCTCGGTCAGTATGGGGAGTGATCTAGATGATTCCACATCTGCAGCAGGAGTGCCGGAGTGGGATGGAGCTTGTCCCAGCTCCTGTGTTCACTGGAGGTAAAGGAGGAAAGACTATGCCGCACATCTATGAAGTCTAGTTGTAGCAATAAGAGTGGCAACCTCAGCCTGGGCTCCCGCAAGGCCATGCCCCCGATGTGTTTGTCTCAGCCAATGAGGGAGAGTCCCCAGAGAGCCGAGGCTCCCGTGCACATAGCTGGATCAAGAGGGAGCTCAGGTAAGTACAAAGGGGGGCTGCTGCACACAGAAGATTTTTACCTTCATGCATAGAAACATTCAGCCTTTAGAACCACTTTAAAGCAGAACTTAAAGCGGTGGTAAATCCCAAAAGAAAAAACTCAGAAAAAATGGTCCCCTGCAGGATAATAGCATAATGTGCCAGTATGCTATGTATACTAGCGCATTATGAAAGACTTACCTTAGAATAAAGCCCTCTAGCAATGCGCTGTCACTGCTGACAGGGGTTTTATCTTCACCAGGTTTTCCTTCCGAGTTCGTGAGCTTAAGCTGCTTAAATAGCCGAGTTGTGATGATGTCACTCCCGCATGTGCGCCCGGGAGTCATGGCACGTTGTCCATTGAGAGCGCAATGCACATGTGCCGGTGACGACAGCAGCTGCTACTATTGTAAATATCTCCTAAATGGTGCATGTTTAGGAGATATTTACTTTACCCACAGGTAAGTCTTATCATAGGCTTACCTGTAGGTATAAGTAAACAAGGTGGGCTTTACTACCACTTTAACCCATGAGAGCTACCTTTTCTCTTTTTGTTCCTTCCTTCTGGGAATAGGTTTCACTATTATTTTTATATTGCAGTACCTTTTTCTGCAGCAAGGCTTCCTGCTTTCTGGCCTAAGCTGGTCCTCATTGGCTCCTGTGATTGCCATGTGACACCTATCCTGGGAAGCAATGTGTTACCATGGGTGCATATACGTGGGGATTTCTGCACATGTGCACAGATGCCATGGCCGCTACAGTGCCTATATACTAAAAATAAACAGCATTGATGCACATTTGCAGAGGATTTCTGATTGGCTGCAAACACCTGGCAGAGATTGTCTGCACATCTGCGCATGCACGGAGGATCTCTGAAGATGGTTGCACAGAAGAAGGACGGGGGGGGGAGTGAAAATGATGGGGTGGTAAAAACGCACTTTAAACATTTCTTTTACATGCTCCTGGAGATTTTGCTTCTGCTTCCCTTTAAGAGGCTTGCCCTAAGTATTGAACTGTCCCCCACTATCATCATTGGACCATCATCTGCTGCCTGTGCATAGACTTATTTACCCTATCTATGTCCACAGGCCTCACTCAGACTGCTGACCCCTGATTGAGTGTTTTTACTCCCCCATCCCCTGTCAGATTAAGTATTATGTTTAACAGCTTGGGGCAGTACCACCCAATTGTAAACATTTATTTTAGTTTTGGATAGAAAGGGGCAGGGTTAGAACCCAAATAATTTTTTTGTTGTTGGTGTCTCAATTGGAAGCATTTCCTATTTCAGTGACACCAGGAGAAGAACTGAGGGAAACAGGTGTCACTACAAAAGTACAAATACAGCATTAAAAAAAAAACAGACAGAAGTTCTAACATTTTCTCTACTTTATAAGAAAATGTTTTTGTTGTTTTCTCTATTTAAGAGATTTTCCACCACTTTGTGTCATTTTTACAGCTGGTCCTCAGAACAGGGAATGGAAGGAAACCTGTCCACGGAAGACAAAAGGACCCGCAAGGGTTAATTCTTCCCAAACCTACCCAAAACTAAGGATGTTAAAGCATGTTCACCAAAACTGAAATACAAATATATGGTGAATACCAGCATACATGCAACGTGTCTTCATCAGGATCCCCCTGATGAAGACACGTGACTCCCTGTGTCGAAGACGCGTAGGGGAGGGGCCAGGACGGAGCGATCAGCACAGAGCTGGGTTGTGGAGCTCTCACACCCCGCAGCACGCCGCACAGCCGTTTTTTCCTATGTTATGTTTGGTGCACATGAGCACCTTATAAATGTGAGTACCCCATGTGGGGATTGGATGTGATTTTATTAAAAGTATCCTACGGTATTATACTATATTAGCCTTTTTCTTTTATGTGGTCTGATGTGAGTGGAGCCATAAAGAATCCAGTGTGGGAATCAGCTGTACCTAATACTGAGCCCAGGGGTGGCTCCAAAAGCGTGTATTGACACAATTAAAACCTGTGTCACACGCTCCAAGGTGAGCGCAATCACATTGGGGGTCACCAAGGCACTTCACAGCATGTTTTTCTTTGGGCACGTTTGATTCAAAACCGGAACTTTTTCTTTGAACCATCACCATTACACTGACTTTTATTTGAACTTGGTCACTTTATGTTACTGGATTGGAAGATTTTTTCACGGATGTGATTTGAACACTTTTATTAGGGCGATCATAGTTTCAATTCGCCCACGCATGTGATTGATTTACTCTGTTTGTGTTTTACGAATATATATATTGTTTTATTTAATTTTTTTTTTTTTTTTTTTTTTTCTCTTTTTTCATTTTAATCACAGTGGATCTACATATGTGTAACATTTTTAAGCATATACACCTTATTAGGAATGATTATATTTTAATCACTGTGGATTGTATATTTATCTTATTACGTTTTTCTATGCACATTGCACTTTGTGATTTATTGCACTAGATATTTTTTTAGTGTGTTTGGTCATAGGATTCACACAGCAGGTGATCTTAGTAAGTGATCAGAGCTTTAGGATTCACACAGCAGGTGATCTTAGTAAGTGATCAGAGCTTTAGGCTCTATTTGATTTGCACGCTTTATTATCTATGATTTGTACTTAGATTTACAGTTATTCAGTTACACCCCTAGGCGCGGCGCATTTTTTTCATATATACATGCAACCTGCTTTCATATCTCTGGATGTTTAGCATCAACATTTCTTGGCTGCAAAATGCACCAGACTGCCGGAAAATTAGTGCTTGCACTGCTTTTGAAAATCCACTGCACTAAATCACATGGTACTGCGGTATCATGCAATTAGGTGCCCGCACGAGCACTGCATTTGGGGTGCTGTTAACAATACATTGGAACCTGCATGCAGATGGCAAGGGTAGTGTGTTTGAATGTGGTATGGAACACATAAAATGGAACGTGCGTTTCCCATCTTGCATTCTGGCGACAACCGGCCCTTAATTATAACGTTTTTGCCGATTTGATAGGCCCATAGCAGAAATCTGAAAAATTGCTCTGATCAATTGGGGATCCAGATGTGAGAGCTGAAGTGGTCAATATGGGGGGCAGGTAGAATCACATTTTTAACCAGGATTTAGGATTCTTCACCTATACTACTATACAAAACTGTGTCTTTAATGCCCAGCTCTGGGATTAGAGCCTTCCCTCCCATTTATCCCTATCACCCCCAATTATGCACCCTTTACCCTAAAGAGGTCCCCTTTATCCTCTGGTAGTGGATGAATGCTAAAAGCTGCACAGAGCAAGGTGGGGGCACTTCCTTCATGCCCTAAGCAAAGGAAGTAGATTGAATGACACTGGTCATCATTCAACCAGTAAAAGGAGCCGGGCAAGACTGACGACTGGGTAAGTATGCAAGAGAGGAGGAGAGTATAGCAACCAGAGTTTTTTTTTTTTCAAAGAGCTGCTGATGGATCTAAATAAAATTTTTAAAAAAATTGCTCAAGCTGAACTTCGACTTAAGTACTGGACAGTGATAGCCCATATTGTAAACAATGAATTACCTTTCAATTAATTACTTTACAATAAATAATAGCCCAGTGGGAAACTGAAAAAAAAACCCAGCAAATCAGAAATCAATTTACAGATTGTACCGAGATAATAGCTGTACATCTTTGTGGACAAAGCCATTAAATCTACAATACAGCATTAACATAGGTAACAGAAATGACCATCTTTTACAACTATGATTCCTTTACAAATGTAAGCTATTAAAGTTCTTGCCATTAGCCATGCGTCATACTTTAATAAACTACACTACCAATGTGTTGCATGCACAAAAATCTGTTGTGGGATTTCTATAAGCCCAGGTAATATAATGTGGCACTTACAGCGGATATTTACACTGGATGTGGGGCACTGTCACCCCCTGAAGGGAACAGTAATTGTTTCAGACCCCATTTCCATCAGCAGCAGCTGATGTTTTTATTGTGATTGCCACTGTTAGGAACAAGAATAGCCTTATGTCAGGTAACGGAACAAATTACAAGTGAAAGCTTTTAAGACAATTTGGGTCTCTTTGTCAGGAATGTTCACCGGATGAAAGGCTGTATGTTGTGGTGAATGCGCGCAATTTAAATCTGCCCACGTAGTAATAACAGTATTACTTTTACCGTCCATGTATTCATTACTCAGGTAACCAGGGGACTTGCTCAGAAAGCGTACACTTTCACTTTTGACACAGAGTTCTTGACAGGTCAGTGGACAGAGAAGAGTAAATTAAATTAACAATGATTAAGAGTTAGGAGTGTGTGACTTTTAGATTTAATTTTTCATAGTGCAAAATAATACATTTAAACTGACAATAGAAAGATAAATGGCACTTTACTGATTACATCGGAAAATAACAGAGAC
This sequence comes from Lithobates clamitans, assembly GCA_037952925.1. NCBI lineage: Eukaryota > Metazoa > Chordata > Amphibia > Anura > Ranidae > Lithobates > Lithobates clamitans. The sequence continues at coordinate 1,612,920 of JBBGZY010001544.1, forward strand.
ATTCAAAGTGTGCGGCATTCTGTTTTAACAATTTCACCTTCAGCATGACATTTTTGGAAAAGACAAGATCTTACGTCAGGATTACAATCAAATATGGAAGGATTTTTTTTCTTACCACCTATCCTAAATTAATTACACCCCCCACCCCCACCCCCATTTTCCTGATAGGTCTTTTGATTAAAAATAGAAAAGTTTGCTTCCATCAGACCTTTCTTTTTTACACCCCCTTAGCGAACAGTTCCAGGCCTCAATATACAGTATCTCACAAAAGTGAATATACCCCTCACATTTTTGTAAATATTTGTAAATATTTTATTATATCTTATATCTTTTCATGTGACAACACTGAAGAAATTACACTTTGCTACAATGTAAAGTAGTGAGTGTACAGCTTGTATAACAGTGTAAATTTGTTGTCCCCTCAAAATAACTCAACACACAGCCATTAATGTCTAAACCGCTGGCAACAAAAGTGAGTACACCCCTAAGTGAAAATGTCCAAATTGGGCCCAAAGTGTCAATATTTTGTGTGGCCACCATTATTTTCCAGCACTGCCTTAACCCTCTTGGGTATGGAGTTCACCAGAACTTCACAGGTCGCCACTGGAGTCCTCTTCCACTCCTCCATTATGACATCACGGAGTTGGTGGATGTTAGAGGCATGTGCTCCTCCACCTTCTGTTTGAGGATGCCCCACAGATGCTCAATAGGGTCTAGATCTGGAGACATGCCTTGCCAGTCCATCGCCTTTACCCTCAGCTTCTTTAGCAAGGCAGTGGTCATCTTGGAGGTGTGTTTTGGATCGTAATGTTGGAATACTGCCCTGCGGCCCAGTCTCCGAAGGGAGGGGATCATGCTCTGCTTCAGTATGTCACAGTACATGTTGGCATTCATGATTCCCTCAATGAACTGTAGCTCCCCAGTTCCGGCAGCACTCATGCAGCCCCAGACTATGACACTCCAGCCATAATGCTTGACTGTAGGCAAGACACACTTGTCTTTGTACTCCTCACCTGGTTGCTGCCACACACGCATGACACCATCTGAACCAAAAAAAGTTTATCTTGGTCTCATCAGACCACAGGACATGGTTCCAGTAATCCATGTCCTTAGTCTGCTTGTTTTCAGCAAACTGTTTGCAGGCTTTCTTGTACATCATCTTTAGAAGAGGCTTCCTTCTGGGATGACAGCCATACAGACCAATTTGATGCAGTGTGCGGCGTATGGTCTGAGTACTGACAGGCTGACCCCCCACCCCTTCAACCTCTGCAGCAATGCTGGCAGCACTCATACGTCCATTTCCCAAAGACAACCTCTGGATATGACGCTGAGCAGGTGCACTCAGATTCTTTGGTCGACCATGGGGAGGCCTGTTCTGAGATGAACCTGTCCTGTTAAACCGCTGTATGGTCTTGACCACCGTGCTGCAGCCCAGTTTCAGGGTCTTGGCAATCTTTTTATAGCCTAGGTCATCTTTATGTAGAGCAACAATTCTTTTTTTCAGATCCTCAGAGAGAATGTTGAACTTCCAGTGACCAGTATGAGAGAGTCAGAGCGATAACACCAAATTTAACACACTTGCTTCACACCTGAGACCTTGTAACACTAACGAGTCACATGACATCGGAGAGGGAAAACGGCTAATTAGGCCCAATTTGGACATTTTTACTTAGAGGTGTACTCACTTTTGTTGCCAGTGGTTTAGTCATTAATGGCTGTGTGTTGAGTTATTTTGAGGGGGCAGCAAATTTACACTGTTATACAATCTGTACACTCACTACTTTACATTGTAGCAAAGTGCCATTTCTTCAGTGTTGTCACATGAAAAGATAGAACAAAATATTTACAAAAATGTGAGGGGTGTACTCACTTTTGTGAGATACTATATGTCTCTATAAAAAACTCTTATGCCGCGTACACACGAGCGGAATGTCTGACAGAAAAAGTCAGACGGAAGCTTTTTATCGTCTATTCCGATCGTGTGTATGCCTCATCTGACCTTTTTTTCAAAAAATCTGACGGACCTAGAAATGGAACATGTTCAAAATATTTCCGATGGAACCAATTCCTATCGGGAAACCGATAGGCTGTTCCGACAGACCAAAAACGACGCATGCTCTGAAGCAAGTACGAGATGGAAGCTATTGGCTACTGGCTATTGCACTTCCTTTCTCTAGTCCTGTCGTACATGTTGTACGTCACCGCGTTCTGGACAGTCGGACTTTGTTGTGACCGTGTGTAGGCAAGACGCTTGAGCGGAATTTCGTTAGAGTTCCGTCGGAGAAACCTTTGGAGTTTATTCCGATGTCAAAACCGGTCGTGTGTACAGGGCATTAGATGGGCATCTTAGCAAACGTAATATAGAGGGATGCAGGAAATGGTATTGACATAAACACACACACATACACACACCTACACAGGTTGAGCTAGATGGACTGTCAACCTTGACAACTATGACTATGAATTGCTGAGTCCATTGACACAATGGGGTTAATTTACCAAAACTGAAGAGTGCAAAATCTGGTGCATAGGAACTAATAGGCTTCCAGAATTTTTTGTCAAAGCTTTGTTGAAAAAGCTGAAGTCAGAAGTTGATTGGCTACCATGCACAGCTTCACCAGATTTTGCACTTTCTAGTTTTATTAAACAACCCCACTATGCTACTGCCAAATATGTTTGTATTGGTGGAACTGTTAAATAGGGATGAGCTGAACATCCCTAGTTCGCACCAGAACTTCGGAACACTGCAAAATTTCGGACCCGAATAACAAACCCCATTAAAGTCAAGGGGACCCGAACGTCAAAAATCAAAAGTGCCCATTTTGAAGGCTGATATGCAAGTAATTGGGCATACAATGGATATAGGGGTCCGGGTCCTGCCCTGGGGGACATGGATCAATAAAAGAGAAATTTTGTGAAAAACGTAATTTTTAAATGAGCAGTGATTTTTTGATTTTTAAAAGGAAAGCCTAAAAATGAAAAATTTCTTCCAATATAGTGCCTGGGGGGTCGCTGCAGCAATATTTGCATTTATAAAGCCAAAAAAATGACATTTTCCCTGCAAGCTGCCTTTATTTTGCGTAGCAACAGCTGGGAGCCAGTGTGTATGATGAGGCCACAATGTAGTGCACTGGGAACAAGGTTAAAGATTTTTTGGATACATTCTGGTGTCACTTTGACTTGTATAGAAGTAACAGGTGCAGAAAAATTACTCTTTAGGTATTGCCATGTTTGATGTGCGTGAGACACAGTTTGCAGATAGCAACAGTGCGATCTGCTGCAGATGTGCTGAAAAAGGCCCAGACAGCTGAGCTTTGGGGAGTGGTCCGGGAGATAACAGCTGCAGAATGTAATGGAATAGGGTGGCTGCTCTCTACTCTTTCTTGATGTCGGCCTCCTTGGGGTTGTGCAGCCTCACCTTCAGTTTCCTCCTCTGCTCTATCTGGCATCAGTGACCTCATCATCATCATCATCATTATCTCCATCTCCTCCATCTTCATCATTACCACTGGAGACAATTTGGCAATACGCTGCGGCTTGGGGAACACGAATGCCAATTTGTCTACCAGTGTTCCTCCCTCTTTCTAGGCTCGTGTTCCTGTCATCCTCATCCTCAGAACCAACATCTGAATCCAGTAATGGCTGGGCATCATCAAGGAGCAAGTGGCTGACGTTGTGGTAAAATAACTCAGCTGACTCCTCAATGGCTGATGTTGGGGCTATGGCAGGAATAGATGTGGACAAGGAAGCAGGTTTATCCACTCTGGCAACTGCAGGGGGCTGCACACTTGTCTCTGCTTGCATGACAGAGGATGAGGAGGATTAGTAAGCCAGTCCACCACCTCCTCTGCATGCTGTGGCTGGATAGCATGGGCAAACTCACTAAACAGAGGAAATGATGCCCTGCCTGAGGACTGACCACCATGTCCACCTTTGATTGTGGACACATTTGTTGCTGGCTGCATCTCCTTGTTGTCCTCCCAGACATTATTGGGAGGGAGGGGGCAGTGCTTATAAGCAAATGTAAAGAAGAAATCTGTAAGTAGATGCACTTTAATCAATGTAAAGATGTGTTTGGTGCACTTTAATTTGAGTACTCACACTATACAGACACACTCCACAGATACACTATAATATACTGCAATATAATGTGCCAAATGTACAGTGACACACAGAACTATATGGCATTAAACTGGCAGTAACGCACACAAAAGTAAATGGCGTTAAACTGGCAGTAACGCACAAAACTTTATGGCGTTAAACTGGCAGTAACGCACACAGAACTATATGGCGTTAAACTGGCAGTAACGCACACAGAACTATATGGCGTTAAACTGGCAGTAATACACACAAAACGATATGGCATTAAACTGGCAGTAACGCACACAGAACTATATGGAAACAAAGAAGAAGAGCTCCCCTAAGGCGGACTTTAAAGGCACATAAAACTTTAACTAAAAAGGTGTGTGGAGTATTTGTAGTAAAAAATATTTATTAATAATTAAACATTATCACTAAAAATCATACATATACAAATATAGAGCAATGGAATGTTTAAGCAATTTTGAAAGTTATCAACATATTTACAATGCATATAAAGTCCTCTTTGCACCCAAAACTGACAATTGAAGCAAAATAGCACAGTATAGCACACTAACTAATAGCACTGAACAGAGCCCTGTTCTATCTCTCTCCACGCTAAATTCATACTGAAAATGGCTGCCATTAAAAGAATACTTTTATACAGTGGGGCGGGAATGAGCCATGATTGGATAAAGTCATGATGACAGTGTCCAATAATGACTCTGACAGTGCTCTGTGCCCTGATTGGATAAAGCTTTTACTGCTTCAGCCAATCAGGGCTTGCAATGCACTGTTCAGCGCCGCTATGCATTGTGGTTGGTTCAGGGGGCCGAACAAACGGTCGATAAAACAGTTTGTTCGGCTGTTCGCCAAACGTCCGAACAATGAAAGTTCGGCCCGCACTTATGCTCGGGCCGAAGCGTTCGCCCATCCCTACTGTTAAATTAGGAATTAAAAAAAGAAGAGTTTATTGCATAACTTATTATGGCCATTTCACACACTTTCTAATAAGTTGTATCTATATGCACAATCATGATGCTTAGGTTATGTCAGTCAGTGCTCCCATATTCCAGCTACACTATGGGGGTTATTTACGAAAGGCAAATCCACTTTGCACTACAAGTGCAAACTACAAGTGCAAAGTGCACTTGAAATTGCACTGAAAGTACACTTGGAATGATGGAATGAATGATGTGGCCATGTAGGCAGAGCCCCACATAGCCGCAATGTTTTCAAATGTTGTCAGCAGGTGCGGGGAGAGGATCCCCTGCCCGCTGTCACAGGAAGGGGTTTGAAGAGGGGGAGGCTGCAGATGCTGCAACGTGTTGCATATTCTAGCCCTTAAAAATGGGTGTAACATGTAACATGCTCCAAAGGTGAACTTATCCTTTACAAAAATGTTTTTCATGAAATCATTACTACATTAGCTAAGTTTTTATAGTTGCCTCCATTAACCTTTAGATATAAAAATCTGATTATGTTTCAGGGTACATACTTTAAAAGCAGGCACTGAGCAATATTATACACCAAATTCACCCATAAAATAGGAAAAATCATCACAAGGGACGTTGCTATGGATGTGCCCTCCTGGCTTAGTAGAAAACTTCCTCCTTCAATTCTCTCCACCCCCTTTGCCATAATCTTCCGGTGCAAAGGGGGTTAATAAAGCTGAGGGAGCTGTAACAGGCACTCATCAAGAATGCCCAACCTTTTTCATTCACAGAAGCCATACTACAGCTTCTGTGAATGAAAAGCTATCTATAAATGGAGGCTGGGCGGATAATTGAAAGGCCTCCATTCATAAAGTGCTTTGTAGATTTTTATACTGTATAATAGAAAAATAGGTGGGACTTTTCATGTACCTTGTGGGGTCTAATGAATGCCAAAACTAGTAAATTATAAAAATAAAAAAATCTTTATTTTGCACATACATATAATATCATTTAAAAGGAGAATAAAGACAAAACATTTGTTAAAAACACAATTACAGTTTGATTATCCTGAGTATGAATAACCTGGCAGAGAAATCTGAGGAGATGGCCTACGTGTTTACGCTGACCCGCTTCATCGGGGCCTTGGATTATAACATGAATAACGTAAATACTGTAATAGAATTGGCACCGGCCTAATGGAGATCAAGCCTGGGCAGCCCGTGGGGATTGATTCCGCATTCCACTAACAGGAAGAGGTTGTTCACCTATAATCATGGCCAGTTGAATATTCAAGATGAGGGTGGTAATTACACCTAAAGAGAACTTAATTGGTAGAAGAGTTAAACACCCCAACTTAAGGGGCAAGCAGCACATAGGGAAATAGATAATGTCACTGCATGGACTCTGCTGATAGAATCGAGCTAAATGAAGGGAGCCTGAGATGGATCTGAGCGTGAAGCTCTTTTAACAAATTGTTTTTCTCTCCTTTTTCTCCATATGGGTGGTCAGCCACCCATATGGAGACAAAGGAGAGAAAAACAATTTGTTAAAAGAGCTTCATGCTCAGATCCTTCTCAGGCTCCCTTCATTCAGCTTGATTCAATGAGCAGAGTCCATGCATTATCTATCTCCCTATGTCCCGTGTGCCCCCTAAGTTGGGATGTTTACCTAACTCTTCTACCAATTAAGTTCTCTTAAGGTGTAATTACCACCCTCATCTTGATTATTTTAATGGCCATGATTATAGGTGAACAACCTGTTCCTGCTGGAATGTGGAATCAATCCCCATGGGCTCTCCAGGCTTGATGTCCAATAGGCCGGTGTCAATTCTTTTACTGATGAAGCAGGTCAGCCCACGAAACGCTTAGGCCATCTCTTCGGATTTCTCTGCCAGGTTATTTATACTTGGGGTAACCAAACTCTAATTGTGTTTTTAACAATTTGTTTTGTCTTTATTCTCCTTTTAAATGAAATTATATGTGCAAAATAAAAGATTTGTTTATTTTTATAATTTACTAGTTTTGGCATGCTTCTTTTGGGAGGGTACCTTGGTAGGGTCATAATTATCCCACACTCACCCCCCATATCTCTCCATTTTATAGATTTATAGAAGCTATTGTATGACCTCTACAAATGGAGGTGGACATTCATGATGTTGTTGTGATGACACCATAATAGAAGATTACAGAGATGGGGGAATCCCTACTAAGACTAAGTTTTCTACTAAATCAGCAAACAGTAGCACAAGGAACACATTGCACTGATAGTAAGTAACATCTCTTGTGCTTTTTTATTTTTTTTCCTTTTCTCTTTTTCCTAAACTTAAGCTTTAGGCACTATATTCTCAGTTGGGTGGAAATATCCTTTAATGTTTTGGCTAATAAGTGATTTAAAAGTGGTGATGTTGCATATGTAATGTTCTGGTATCGCAAACATCCTTTGAATTTTGGAGTAAATATCTTAAGTTTCACAAACTATTAGGGAATATAAACTTGTTCTTGTAAATCATTATTCAGTGCAGAACATCATATCTCTATTAAAAACACTCATTAGAATGTAAGTCACATAAAGCAGATCCTGTTATAGAACACAAGGGGAAGTCTGTCAAATTCCCTGAAACATACAGTAACTCTTCTAATTAAAACTGTGAATTAAAAATAAAAATACTACATTAATGGAAACTATGTGAGCATCTTTGCAATGTAAATGCTAATCCATCCCAATTAACAAACAACACTAAACTAATTACTTTCATAAACAACATGATTAATTCACTATCACAGTGTGACATTTGTGGTATTTTAGGGCTTTGCAAATATCTCTATCCTGCATGGGAAATAGGTTCAGGTTGCCATCTGCTGTTTAGGTAGTGTAAAACAATCTAATAAAACTGGCATTATCATTGAGAGATACCACTTGCTAAACAGTCGCTGCAGTCATAAGAAAGATGTGGAACACAGCACCAAATGTAATACAGTGCTTAATGCCACATGCTAAACTGTCACCCTGACGATTCAGGAAGAATTAAAAAAATATGAAAAGCTCTAGATTAAAGCAAGACCTTGTTTTAAAGCAAAATACTGCTGAAATAGATAACGTACTTATATATTTAATATGCAGCATAGGACCTGACAAATGCTGATTGCTAACCCTCTCCAGAGTAGCAACATACTACTAATATAAATTATGTAGTGCAAAACTGGATAAAATACTATTCCAACATCTGAGTGGAGTATTTTTTTCAGACCTGCTCAGCTATGACATCCTGAGAACAATGAATAGCACTTGGATACTAATGTCCTAAAATCTTCACGATATACCAGACTGTTATGTCGGACATTCACAAACATTTTCAGACAATTTCAATCACTTTTAACCAGCTTTCAGTTGCAACCAAATGGTTTATTGCAACATACTACCTACTGAAACTGTGTAATAACCAAAATGGTCAGAACTTACCTTGATTAGTTTGGTTGTTTCTGCAACCAAAAGTGGGTTAAAAGTGGCTAAAAGTGCCTGAAAACACACAGCATTATCAGAGGAACTACTTATAGAGGCATTAGGCTCAATTCACAAAGCTTTAACACAAGCTTTAGCCATGTGATAGTATTTTCCAACTCTTAGAGCCCTTTCACACTGAGCCACCTGTCGCGTTAGCGGTAAAGCAGCGCTAGTGGCAAAGAAAGGGTTAATAGTGTCCGTGTGCAAAGTGCTTCGGCAGCGGTGCCCATTCATTTCAATAAGCAGGGGTGTTGGAGGAGCGGTGTATACAAAAACACCGGTATGATGAGTGATGACACATTACCAGCCTCTCACATTGAGGCTTTGGATGCATATGTCTGTTATTGGTTGATTTGTGGCTACATTGAGGTTTGGAACATATCACTTATGGTTAGACAGGTCCGCCATTTTTTCAAACCAGAAGTAACATTGGAAACACAATGGGGGCTTGGCTCTCATGAATGGGGTCATAGGCTCTATAAATATCTGGAGGACTGCAGTGGAGGGACACCCCAGACGATGTCCTTGGAGACGAAATGCGTCGGTAAGCATTCCACTGCCGCCATTTGATTTTAAAGTGCTGATTTTTTACCTGCTAAATGTAAGTTTTCTAACTTCATTAAAATGGAATTTCGCTATGTGGCCCTTTCTGTTCTTCCCTCTTTAATTACCCTTACCACATCCATGGACATCTGATCATCGTCTCTTATGAGACAAACCTACATAGATATCTTCCATCTTGAGGATAGCCGGGTGTTCCCATTCCAGCCATCTGAAGGTTCCATTGTCCATTCCCATTGGTTGTTTACACAACACAAGCCCGTTTGACTCACAGAACATATGCTCTTTAGGTTCAAATCCTCCGGTAATCCTCCTAACTTTCGGTGGTGATACCTCTCACTTTAGCTATACATCCTGGTTCACGGTTGGGATATTCACATGAAGCTTTGAACTATATTTTGATATTCACATGAAGCTTTGAACTATATTTTGAATAATGTCACCTTGATTTTTTTGGAAATTTATTATTTGTTATAGTGTTCATCAAATCTGCACATGTTTTTTGTTTCAATTTTTTAGTTATTAATTTGTGTTTACCACCCACTGTTTGACATATGTGTCACGTCATCTTTTTTAAAGCGCTACACTATTTGTTTTCTCTCACTCATTAAAATTAGAAGAAAAGAGGTTTAATCTGAAACTTTGTAGAGGGTTCTTTACTGTAAGAATGACAAGGATGTGAAATTCCCTTCCACAGGCCGTGGTTTCAGTGGGGGGCATCGATAGTTTCAAAAAACTATAAGATAAGGACCTGAATGACCACAACATAAAGTGATATACAATGTAATACTGACATATAATCACACACATAGGTTGGCCTTGATGGACTTGTGTCTTTTTTTAATCTCACCTACTATGTAACTATGTAATAGCAAAATAAGGATAGCAGTATAGTTGAAAAGGGGAGAGTTGGGTGACGAACAATACCTATAGAAGAGCATAAAACCAGGGATGTAGTTAAAATGAAGCATCAATAGGCAAACAAATTAGCAACAAGAGCAGAAGTATAAGAAGGAATCCTTGCTATTTATTTACATAACTCCTGGAGAAATGTGATAGCTTTATTAAACCTTGTCTGACTGAGCTTGAAATATATGATTCTAGGAATCAGTACATTTTGGACAGTAAGGAGTGGAAACTACCTCAGATGATTTGAGGTAGAAATCGGCTCACGAGCACAAGGAATATTAAGTAAGATTTTAAAAGGAATCAGGTGCTACTAATGCTTCTGGATGCGTTGTAAAATATCCCACCAAAGGGAACAGAACTGTGGGATATTAGAAAGCACTGATTGCTGGGGGGGCGGAGCCGGCAGCCAGAGCTCATGGACGTGTGAGAGGAGAGCTCTGACACACCGGGTGTAATCAGCGGCTCACAGCACACCAAAAACAGCCAAAAAGCATACCATCTGAGAGAGGAGAGCAAGGGGCACACAGCAGGCACGATGTACAAAAGGAAGGAGAGAGAGGGACCCCGAAAACTGACTGATTTCTTCCGCCCTGCTGAGGGCCGAAAATTCCAAGATGGAGCCGGCCCCAGGAGCCGTTCATCTGCCTCCACAGCACAGCCACACAGCAATCCAAAGCCATCCTCGGGTGAGTCACACTTTAATGACAATCCCTTGTCATCCTCCCCATTCTGCAGCCCTGTTAAGCAAAAAAGGAGGCTTGGGGAAGGAGGGGAGAATGAGGATGAGGCAGGAGCAGCAGGGGAAGAAATGGAGGAATCCTCCACACAGGCAGAGCAGCTAGATGCATTCCCCACCTCAGGTCAGCCTATTATTGACACTACAATGAAGGAGATGCTGCAGACACTGAGGGGAGCTCTTCAATCTGATATGGCAGTGTTTATGAGCAACACAAAAAGGGAAATATCTGCTGTCAGCAATAGAGTGGAATATGTAGAGAATAAAATGGAGGAGTTCACTCTAGCACACAATGAACTGGTAGATGCCCACTTTGAGGTAGAAGACGAAATCAGAGCCATGCGCCTTAAAATGGCGGATATTGAGGACCGGGCCAGAAGGAACAATATCAAGTTTAGGGGGGTCCCTGAGACGGTCAAACCCGCAGAGATCACTACCTACCTGCAAAAGCTCATGATGACTGTCCTCCCCTCTCTAAGCCCAGCAGACATCACTATTGACAGGGCACACAGACTGCCAAAACCTTCCTTCCTGCCTGAACAAACACCTAGAGATGTGATAGCAAGAATCCATTTCTACCACATTAAGGATCAACTCATGCGATTCGCAAGACAACATCCCTCTCTACCTGACCCATATGCTGGTATTGCACTTTATGCAGACCTGTCACAAGCCACCCTGTCAGCCAGACACAACTTGGTGCCTATCACTAAAATTCTGCGCAACTCTACAAGTGGGGATTCCCTGCTAAACTCCTGGTTGACATGAACAACGAATCGCATGCGATAACATCGCTAGAAAAGGGCCTGGATCTCCTCCGAAAATGGCGCTTGCTTCCCGCAGACGCAGTACCTGAGGACCCTAACCCACAATATAACAGACGCAACAACCACCGTTCAACTAAGAACTACAAGTAGCAACCTGCCTCAGTTGATGCTACTTGATGCTATTTCTTTTAGTGAGCACTCTCCCCTAATAACTGTCATCTGGCTAGTTATGGTGCTTTGCAGCTCTCTAGGAAGCTGTTCTTTCTGATCAACCACCCGATGTTCGGCTGTTCAAGGATTTACCTTGTTGAACCCCCCTCGTTAGTTACGAGATGATTCCCGTGACCTACTATCCGCAATTCATGCGGCCTACATCCCATCATTTATCAACAGTTCAAGTTTGTTCAGTTAAACTGTTCATTTACAAAGCTATGAGGACATTGCTTTCTCAGACCCCATGCATTATAACCATATCCAAGATCTCAACTCCAATTCCTGGAACTACCACTAGATGGCACTACTGCACAACTTTCCACAAGAATGAATCTTAAACTGATGTCATACAATGTGAGAGGCTTGAACAGCCCCTACAAAAGGAGGGCCCTTTGGAAGTCAACCTTAGAAGAGAAATGTGACATTCTATGTGTGCAGGAAACCCATTTCGCCAGTGACAACTCCCCAAAATGTACACATCCCAAGTTTCCGCACGTATTTATGGCCAAGAATACGACAAAGAAGAATGGAGTAATGATTGCATTTAGGGACACACTAACCTTCTCTCTCTTACAGGAACATATAGATCCCCAAGGTCGCTTTCTGATCGTGGTCGCAGAACTGGACCACATCACATATACTATAGTTAACCTGTATGCACCTAATGTTAGATCTCTAAGGTTTATTCGCAAAGTTGTAAGTATGGCTAAAAAGGTACAAAAAGGCAACTTAATAATATGTGGTGATTTTAACTCGATTATGAACACAGAATTAGATGTGTCCTCGATGGCCTCTAAGCGGCGGCCCTCTCTAGATTCGCTGTGCCACGAAGAGAGACTCTATGACCCTTGGCGCTGCCTTAGAACCAACGAGAGGGACTACACATTTTATTCGGCTGTACATAAGAGCTATTCTAGAATAGATTTTTTCCTCACTGACCTGTACACTCTGCAAAATGTCCAGAAAGCTGACATCCACAATATCACATGGTCTGACCACGCCCCAGTGACTATTGAAATTGTGGATGCCAACAAACACTCCCACAAACCATTGTGGCGTAACAATACGTTTCTCTTATCTCACCCCAAAATCAGAGACGAAATTGCAGCAAAAATTACGGAATTTTTTCAATTCAATAATAATGCAGATTGTTCACCTATGACCATCTGGTGTGCACACAAAGCATTCGCTAGAGGCGCCCTTATACAGGTAGCCTCTAGGGAAAAGAAAAAGAAACAGCAGCGCATGACAAACCTACTTGAGAAGATAGCAGATCTGGAAGCGCAACACAAGAATCCTGCTACCTCCTCAAGTGAAATACTCAAAAGCCTTAATAACTGCCGGGAAGAAGTAAGACAGGAAATTAGAGCGGACTATGATACTTTTTTTAAAAAACTAAAAGTCTCCTACTACTCCCAAAATAACAGAGCAGGTAAAATCCTAGCCTCCCAGCTTAAAAAAAAACAGGCACGTTCTAATCTCAAAAATCTCAGACATCACAGTACCAAAGCCCTACATCACAATCCCAAAGATATCGCCAACGCCTTTAAGGACTATTATGAATCCCTATACAATCTCCAGACGGACCCACTCACTTACCAACCCTCGGACATAGAGATTGACGAATTCTTACAGACTGTTCACCTTCCCTCAATAGACAAAACTTCCCTACAAAAAATAAACGCGCCCATCACACTCACAGAGGTTGAATACGTAATTCACTCTCTACCCATGCACAAATCGCCAGGAGCAGACGGGTTCTCCGCTGAATATTACAAGGCTTTCTCTGCCATCCTTGCCCCTGAACTGGTAAAGATATTCAATATAGCAGCCTCTGATGGTACCTTCCCGAAAGAAATGCTCCAAGCCATCATTATCACTATCCCTAAACCTGGTAAAGACGTAGCGGATCCACAAAACTTCAGGCCTATTTCCCTACTAAACTCCGATTTAAAGATCTATGCAAAAATTTTAGCAAACAGACTTATGGAAATAACCCCCTCCCTCATAGGACTGGACCAGGTAGGTTTTGTAAAGGGCAGACAGGCACCAGATGGGACGAGGAGGATGCTAGACCTCCTGCGCATATCAGAATTAAGCAAGCAGCCCAGCATCTTTTTAGCATTAGATGCAGAAAAGGCCTTCGACAGGGTCCATTGGGGATACCTGTCCAGGACCTTACTCAAGTTTGGTCTTTCGGGAATGATACACTCAGCAATTATGTCCCTGTATTCAGACCCATCTGCAAGAGTCTTCACATCTAGCTTGCTATCCGACCCCTTTGCACTAACTAACGGCACTCGGCAAGGATGCCCACTATCCCCAATTATTTTTTCTTTGGTCATAGAACCACTAGCAGAATCTATTAGAGCTAATGATAAAATAGAAGGCATTAAAGTTGGTTCTGTTAACCACAAAATAGGACTGTTTGCTGACGACATAATCCTCTCTCTATCAAACCCAGCCACTTCTTTACCCATCGTCAAAACACTATTACATAAATTCGGACAAATCTCCTTTTATAAAGTAAATACAACCAAAAGCTATGCACTCTCGCTTCATATATCAAACGAGAACAAAAGCAGGTTGAAAAATATTTTTCCTTGCAACTGGGACCCACCATCCATTACTTATCTTGGTGTGCAGCTGACTTCCTCTTCCTCCAAAATCTATTCCCAAAACTTTCCTCCATTATTAATAAAAATCGAAGAGGAATTACATCAAATTACCAAACTACACCTCACATGGTTGGGGAGGATAGCTGCATACCAAATGCAAATCTTACCAAAACTCCTATATTATTTCAGATCATTACCCATACCAATTCCCCAGAAATTTTTTATACAACTAGAGAAATGCCTGAAAAAATACATATGGGGGGGTAAAAAACCCAGAATAGCATTGGCCCACCTCTATAAACCTAAACATCTAGGGGGGGTAGGGTTACCTAATGCACAGACTTACTATAAAGCTGCAATACTGGACCAAATGAAGTACTGGTTCTCCTGCCAAACAGACAACCGCTGGTCAGACATTGAACGCACCGTAACACCAGGTCACGACCTCCCTGCATTGGCTATAGCAGCCTGTATATATTGCAGACCAAACGCCCCACCTTACTCAACTATACGAGCAACAATAGATGCCTGGTCCTCCTTAGTGCATAAACACTTAACAGACACCCCAATTAGAAAACTAAAGGTACCACTGGCATCCTACGAATACCTAATCCCAAACTTCTCAGTCCAACCATGGAAATCCTCGGGAGACAACTTCACCACACCTGCTCCACCTCATCAAAATGCGATAGATAGATATAGAGAGTACCAATTACGCCACTACAAGAGCAAAAACCCAATACGACAAATAGCTATACCACAGATTCTGTGGGACTTCCTCTTAAGCAAGACTTCTAATAAGCGTAAGGGTATATCGCTCTTTTACAAATTCACCACCCCCCTCTACCTACACTCCAAAACCCCAAGCATGATGAAATGGGAATTTGAATTACAAAAAGAATTTTCTAT
Organism: Lithobates clamitans; assembly: GCA_037952925.1. Lineage (NCBI taxonomy): Eukaryota > Metazoa > Chordata > Amphibia > Anura > Ranidae > Lithobates > Lithobates clamitans. The sequence goes on from JBBGZY010001544.1 coordinate 1,628,149, forward strand.
GCATCAATGGCATGAAGCGATAAAATACAATCATAAATCATCAGCATGCGTAGATCACTGGGATAATGCACAAAAACTCTTACATAGATGGTACATTACTCCGCACAGATTAAACAAAATGAACCCTAGTATTACACCTCTCTGCTGGAGAAACTGCCAAGCTATTGGCAATATCCTCCATATATTCTGGAACTGTACAACTATAAAACCTTTCTGGCAAAAAATACAGTCACTAATTAGAAAGGTGACCAGCTCTGATTGTACCATCAACCCTGCTCTTGCTCTTCTAAGCTTAGGCATCGAAAACTATCCTCCTCTGAGGAGAAAGGTAGTCACCCACATTTTGTTTGCTGCACGTATAGCAATAGCCAAGGAATGGCGCTCTACTTCACCTCCAAAAATTGCAGAAGTCATATCAAGAGTGAATGCTCAATACACTATGGAAAAAATCCTAGCATATACAGAAAGAAGAACCCCGAGTTTCCACAAACATTGGGAAACTTGGAGTTCCTCTAAATATGCCTCCTCACATGTATGAAAACTATTCCTAATCCTCCACTACTGAAACACAACCATCAATGATCTAGTGGTACAATCCATTATTGGGTATGGTCATATATGATATGGTATTATACTAAGCACACAGCATAGCAACACTACGTGGTTTACCTGTTATCAAAAGAATGAGAAAGTCTAATTAAGATGAATCAGTCATTCTAAGTTTATTATTATTGGTTAACGACAAATTTACAGGGAACTTACGTGATAGTATATTTGAGGGGACCCTCAGTAAGGTCCTCTCAGGGCTAACTTTGAAAACTTAAGCAGAAAGTCTGTTTACAGTGTGTACCCACAAGGGGTGACAGGCTTGACAAATGTACAATGCTTCATTGAGGATATTTCTTAGTAACCCTACCAGGTAATCTGTTTTACTCTATTAATGTAGTAAGCTCCTGAATGGCGAACAATATGTACAAATGAGAAATGAGAAATCTGCTTGTATTTTGTATACTTTGGAAAAATACCAATAAAAATTTATTGTTTAAAAAAAAGAAAGCACTGATTGCTGACCTTCCAAACGATACCAAAGAATCAGTAAAAACAATGCTTCCTTGTAAAAGTAATGTGCATCCTCAGCATAAGGACTCCCAATGCCCAAATGAGAAAAAAAAATGATCTGGGGAGATGAAAATGAGCTGCTTTTAAGAAACAGGCTGGAGGAGTACTGTTCCTGGAATAAAGGAAATAATAGTCTTAATTTTAAAGGAGAATACAACATAGTCCCTTTGAACTATGGACAAATAGTTTCCAGATTATTCCAAAGATCTTTTTAGGAGGGCAATGGAACAGAGCCCTAGGTATGCAGAAACTACTAGGGTGTAAGACATGGATTTTTTTTATTATTAAAATGTGTAATACCCCGTACACACAGTCGGATTTTCCGATGGAAAATGTCCAATCGGAGCGTGTTGTCGGACATCCTGATCGTGTGTGGGCTCCATCGGACATTTTCCATCGGATTTTCCGACAACAAAATCCGATCGCGTCAATTCCGACCGTGTGTGGCCAGTTCCGATGCACAAAGTGCCACGCATGCTCAGAAGAAATTCCGAGGACGGAACAGCTCGGTCTGGTAAAATTAGCGTTCGCAATGGATACAGCACTTTCGTCCCGCTGCAATGTAAAAAATGGTTTAATACAGCGCACTCTCTTCTTCTTTATAATGTGAGAAGAATTAAGTAGTTTTGCTGCTTATATTCACACAGACTTCTCACAAACTTCTTTCTTTATTATTTATCGGGATTCCCTCAATATGTTTTGATTTGTCACATCTGACCAATTTTTTTTTGTTCGTTTTTAATTGTAAAAAATTTTTTTGCAAGGCTGTTTTTTTTTTTTTTTTTACTTTTTTTTGCTTTTTATTCCAGAATATTTTTGTGTGTGTTTTGTGTGTCAAGTTACCACAACACCATTATTATCTTGTATTATTTAATCTCAATGAGATTGTTTGGTGTTGGTGTCTCTTGTTAATTTCACATTGTAGTTTTGAAATGTACCTGCCTCCTCACCAACAAACTGTTTTTTTGAAGGAAAACACACATAGGCGAGTATAATTTAACCAAAATTTCACAACCAAACAAAGAGGGAGGCAACGCTGGAGAAACAGCTGAAATTGGCGAAGCCTTTGGCCCCCAGGGCAGACATCAATTATTTTACTGCAAAATTGGTGGCCTGAGGAGTCCATATTTAAGGGAGTGCAGTCTGGTCCAGAAGTCCCAGAGATCTGCAAAGCAGCAGATGACATCTGTGTCCCCAGGCTGTGGTCATACAAGAGACTGCATCTTTTGTCAGACCAGACTGAACCCAGGTCATCACTCTCTGGTCTTCCTTCCAAGCTTCCTTCCACGCTGTGGCTCTGGTGGTGGAGTTGTGGCAGGAAGAGGAGGAGGATGGTCCAACTCAATCATGTCGGTCTTGGGTGTGATTTCGCCACTCACCCCCTTAGTTTGGACTTTATAAATAAGTTTCTCACACATGAGGCATTGGCTCTCCTGCATGCCTTTCAGTTTGGTGGCAGCCATGCAGGCAAAGGCCTCTTCAGGAGTGGGTAAGGCTCTGAGGGACGCAGAAGCCTCCTGAATGAGCCTGAGTGCTGAATCCTGAACGTGACTCCCCTTCCTGAGTCTTTTGTATGGAAGGCGGAGGGGAGGAACCTGCGATTCGGTCAGGCTCCGACTGGTCCCAGGCTTCTTCTGGCTGCCACTTAGCCCCGCCTCCTCCTGGCTGCCACTAACCCCCGCCTCCTCCTGGCTGCCACATTCCATAGCCTCCTCCTGTGTGCCACATTCCAGAACCTCGTCCTGGCTGAGGTCTTCCTGTGTCTAAAAAAGGGACATAGTTTGAGTTTTTGATTCATCAATCACACACAATTTTCATCTCATGACTGTTGCAAATTGAATGTTAACAAATATAACAGACTATCATTCTGAGCCCAGCATTTTTCATTCTTGTCACAATTTTTTGTGCCCACTACTGTCTATTGATATGTAAAACACTTTATTAAATCAGCAATTAGTGATCAATAATAACATCTAGTAAAGATCATTTATTTATTGACCAGAAATCTGTAGAAGAATGGGCTCCTCCACTTCTTCCTGGCTGGAAGTCCCAGGTTGGACATCGGAAGCCTCAGCTGGAGTGGAAGGAAGGGTTGAGAGGGATTCCCTGACTCCAGTGTGGTCTGACAGAAATCGCAGTCTCTCATAGTACCACAGCCTGCTCCAGCTCCGGATCTCTGGGAATCCGTGACCTTCTTGTGCTCCCTTAGATAAGTGCTCCTCAGGCCACCAATTCTGGCTTTTAAATAGGGGATGGTTGCTGTGGGGACCACCGGCTTCACCAACTCCAGCAGTTTCTCCAGCGCTGTCTGCCTCTTTTGTTTATTATTGTAATGTGGATGTCTCACCTGCCACAGACAGGGCTGCTCCCTGTATTTGTCTATGAACAGGGGGAGGAAGTTGTGGTCATTGAAGCCATCCATTTTATCTGCAAAACACAACAGTAGACAAACACTAATGTCAGGCGAAACTCTCCTAATATAGTTACAATATAGGCCTCAATCTAGAAGCAGTATAGGCCAAAGTTTAGATCTTACCTTCGTTATCACGATCGGCGCCTCCGATACTCCTTCCTCCACTCACAGATCGTACGTACTACGCACGCGTGTTACGCTTTATACACACTGCGTATGTGTGTAACTCCGCCTGCCCCTGACATTCTTTCTAGTCTATTCCCCGCCCCTTTTCGTTCAGCGTAGTGGGGGAAGAGCACATGGCGGAGACACAGCAGGTGCGTGCTAATTATAGCAACGAGGAGGAGGGGGAGGAAAGCCCAGAACTGGAAACGTCTGGATCCAGAAGGAGAAGATTTAAGGCCTCAAATATGTCCTTTGGGGAGATGTTGGAGATGGTCGACATCCTGAAGAGGGCTGACTATGATGGAAAGTATGGACCTTACCCCAACCCCAATGTCAGAAAGGCCAAGATCATGGCGAAAGTGGTCGAGTCTGCACCGGAATTTCGGGGTACGTCGATCGAAAGATCAGCTCTGGAAGAGGTGGTCAGACCTAAAATTAAGAGAACACGAGCAGTACAGAAAGATCCGGAGAGTGCTGCAAAAAAGTAAGTAGTTGTGCTGTGTTCCTATTCTTTATGTTTATTACGTTCGTGCTGCTCCATGTGCTTTTCCTAACTGTTATCCAGTTTAAAATGTCAACTTTCATGTTCATGGGCACATTATTCGTTCGTATCAAACATTTTTCTTTCGGCCTATAAAACACCATTGTTTTGGCCATATGCATTTGACCACATTTTTTAGGGCCTACTTGTATGAAAATAATTTGGTTGTGTAGATGGGTTTGTTGCTAGAATGAAATGCAAACTAGATTCTGTGTAAGGAGAGGACACTCAGCAGCACTTTTCACAGCTGGACTCTGAAGCACTAGTGTGGGACACAAGAACACCCTTTTTATTAGGGGGCCCACACAGGTGCTCCAGTGTATACTATAGGGGTGTCTCCATCTGTGAAGCTTGGACGAAACAGGTAAAGTATTGAAGCTTGACAAAGGACACTAAAAATTCTACATCTTGGAACTCTGCCCAAACAGACAATTGTACCCCACTTCCAAGCAACGTTTCATATTTATAGTTCTGCCATCAAATATCTGTGTGCTAAGTATGCCGTTTTTTTTTAACATAAGGGAGAAAAGACTCGGAGGACACCCCTCATTCGAGGAGACCTCTGGAAGAAGGGGAAATCCCCCAAAGACAAAAAGAGCAGGATGAGGAAGACGTAGTGAAAATAGTCACCACAACAGATGAGTGTCTGCGACCACAGGCTCAGGTAAGAGATGGATGTCGACATATTTATAATAAATGTTTTTTTTTTGGTTTCTATCTTTTTAGGTGATTGTGATGTTGTGGATCCAGGGCATTTCACCTCGGAAAGTGCACAGATCCTGATTGGGGAGATCATGGGGTGTAATAGGGACTTGGAAAAGATCAAGAAAAACATAAATGATGTTATTCAAAAAAATAAGAACATCATTGATGTTTTGGGGAGAGTTTAAAACCCCTCCAAATCCCTTTCTTTTATGGTGTGCTACAATTTTAACATTTTTTGTCTAATTGTAGAAAAGCCAAATTTTGAGGATGCACACAGTGTGTCAACATGTGCTATCTGCCATCACGGAAGATCAATGGACGCGTTTGGGGGGTGCAACCCCTTCCTCAATAATAAAGTAGCTGTGAGGAAGGGGTGGCTCCCCCAAAACACGTCCTTTGATCCCCTATGATGGCAGCTAGCACATGTTGACATTCAGGTATTTGTGTGCATCTTCAAAATTTGGCTTTTCCGGGGGGTGACTTCACCCCATCTGAACGCAATATCAAACACAGTTCCTAAATACTCATGTCTGATATTGCCTTCAAGTTCTACCAAATGTGAACTTTGTAAGTTCAAGATTTGTGTCTTTCTTGTGGGTTTTAAACATGCCTGTTTTATCTTAAATGGACATTTCTACTTTTTCTAATGTGACCCCAAAAATTGTTATACAACAAACATGTTGGTTTGTTTTAAAAACCTTTTCTAAATGCACATGTGATTGTGCAGGTATTAAAAAGATTGTTAATCAAGAATGTGTGGATTATTGTCTCAACGCTAGAACACTTTTGGGGTGCTCTAATTGGTGTTTTCAGTGACAATGGGTGATATTTCCTAAGGGCAAATTCCACAGTTTCAAGTGCACTTGTAGTGCAAAGTGTCTTTGCCTTTAGTAAATAACACCCAACAGTGCTTTGCATAAGGTTACACAATCACGCCATTTTCAGGACTCACCACATTTCTGTTAGGGTCAGCTAAAACAAACACAAGCAGTAAATGTCACCAAAGATTTGCTTAATGTTTTTTTTATTTGATAAAGGTTTCACACATTGTCTGGCATATTGATAGCCCCCCTACCCGCAAAGAATTCAAGGTATCTTAGCCGGACATCACGGGCACTCAGGGAGGGCAAGCCAGGACGGCCACTTTCAAGCGCCGTCAGGGTTGGTTCATTTTGAATTCTGGCCTCAGGCCCAACTGAGCTAGCATAGTTGGGAGAATGTTGCCGTAAAAAGTTGTGTAGAACACAGCACGCCAGGATAATATGATTCAGTTTATACTCCGTCATATGTATGGGTGCAAGAAATAGGCGGAACCGGTTGGCCATGATTCTAAACGTGTTCTCCACCACTCTTCTGGCTCTGGCCAGCCGGTAATTAAAAACCCTCTGGTCCGGGGTGAGGGTCCTCATCGGGAATGGGCGCATAAGATGGTCATCCGCAATGAAGACGAATGGGAGTCCTTATACATTGTCTTCTGGAGGTGGCAAGTCCAAGCTGCCATTCTGGAGACGCCTGTAGAACTCCGTCTGGGCGATGACTCCACCATCGGACATCCGGCAATTCTTCCCCACGTCCACATACAGGAACTCATAAGTAGCCGACACCACCGTCAACATCACAGTACTATTGAACCCCTTATAATTATAATAGTACGACCCAGAGTTGGGTGGTGGGATGATGTGGACGTGTTTCCCATCAATTGCCCCTCTGCAGTTAGGAAAGTCCCACCGCTGGGCAAAGTGGGAGGCCACAGTCTGCCATTCCTGTGGCGTGGAAGGAAACTGTTGAGGAAAACAGAAAAAAAATAGTCTTTTTGCACATAAACATGGAAAGCAGATTAGACACAAACATTCTTGGCCAACATCAAGATAACATTTATTTATGGGATTTTTTAAAGACCAAAGTATAAGGTACACCTATCATATTCCCCCTCCCCCCTCTCATGGGCCATTTCTAACATTATAGGGGGGAGCTCTTGGACAGGTAACCCTCTCCACTTCATTGAGAGATGAATGCATAAATAATGTGTATTACTTTGAACAGCCCCTCCTTCGTTACACTATTGTCAGCCCACTGGACAGGTAAGGAGTGTCATAATACAAAGATATAAATACACATTGTACACATTTGAGCACATTTGGACATTCTGCTATTACCTATCAAGATAATAATAGGATAAAAAAACTTTAAACAGTACCATTTGAAAGTATACAGGCAGGCCCTTGCACTACATGCTTTGGGGAATTCATCCATAAATCTGACCACTAAAGAGATGGGTATAGTGTGTATGGGTTTGGCAAAGTCCGCAGATAGATGATTGAGGATAGATAGAGAATTGGTATCAGCTGACTTAGCAGTTGGGGGGAGGGAGGGTTACAAATGATTTGGGGACCCCCCCAAAAAAAGCCTCTGGCACTCTGCCTTAATTTAAAGCACAAATCACATTTGAAAACATTTTAGGGGGTGTTTGGGGTAAAGCATTACTATGGAGCTGATAAAATACATTGTTAAGTGACTACATGAGGTGAATATAGGGCCAGGAGAGCATGCTGGGGAGGTAAGTGAAGGCAAATATGTATGAAGGAGCAAAAAAATAATTACATAAAAATCCAGCATGCATGAGGACAAAGGGGACATTCACAGCATATTACAGTCATGGTAATTAGGGAATGAGGAAAGAAATACAATATATTAGCAAACATTAAATACAATAAAATGTGATGTTAAAGGATAAAAATCTTACCTTAATATACTCCTTCTGCAGGACCTGGATGATGGCAGAACAGGTCTCTGGGATAATGATCCCCAGATCCTGGGGGGAGATGCCTGTCGAGAACTTCAAGTCCTGCAGACTTCTCCCCGTCGCCAAGTACCACAGGGTGGTGACGAGCCTCTGCTCCGGAGTGATGGCTTGCCTCATGCAGGTATCCTGCCTGCTAATATAAGGGGTCAGCAAAGCCAACAAACGGTGAAACACAGGGTCTGTCATCCGGAGAAAGTTCCTGAAATCATCAGGATTATTCTCAAGGATCTCACGGAGCAAAGGCATATGACAGAACTGGTCACGCTGAAGCAACCAATTCTTGGTCCATGAACTTCTCCCCAGCCTGTTCATGGACTGGACTTGTGTCAAGGTCAGGACCCCAACACCAAGTCCCCGCACAGCACGAACTCTACGAGGAGTACGTATACGCAACATGGCTAGAAAACGGTCGGCTGCTCAGAACGAAGTAACAGAACACACTGAAGAACAGCAAGGCCTGTGAAGAGCGACCTGAAAAACAGTAATGAATGAACAAGAACACAATGGCAAAGTCACGCGTAGCTTGCTTGCACACACTGAAGAGCAAATACAAACCCACAAGCACAAACTGAACAGCAGAAAATGATCTGAAAACCACGAGTCTGAAAAAGCGCGAATCGTCTCTCACCAAACTTTTACTAACACGAGATTAGCAAAAGGAGCCAAAAGGGTGCTGCGCTTGGTTCTGAACTGGCCTTTTCTAGTCTCATCGTACGTGGTTTACGTCACCGCGTTCTTGGCGATCGGAAATTCCGACAACTTTGTGCGACCGTGTGTACGCAAAACAAGTTTGAGCCAACATCCGTTGGAAAACATCCTAGGATTTTGTTGTCGGAATGTCCGATCAATGTCCGACCATGTGTACGGGGCATAAGACATTCCACTAAATAGAAAAAAAAAGAATAGAATGCATTAGGGATAATATAGTATGCTGTGTTGTGGGTACAAATCAGAAGCACAAGAACTACAAAATACTGAAGCAGTGAAAACTGATTCCTATAGATGCTGGAAGTTAGGAAATCCCTAAAAGGGATAAGGTCTGAAGAAAAAACATCATAAGAAGTAAAAACCCAGTAATAAGAAGAACTGCATAGCTCTGTACGGGAACAAAAAAAATGCTGGCAAAAAAAAGAAGGGATGCAAGAATAGTAAAAAATCTATTAAAGGTATATAAACTAAGTTTCAGAAAAAGAGCTACAGAGGAATACCTGAGCAACAAAACTGCTAAGATACAATCAATAAGTGATCCAGTACAAACATGGGTGGGTTTTTATACAGAAGGCTATGCAAAAGAGACCAAGGATTTGTGGCCTCGAGATAGGCTGCTTGAATGAGAAAAAGACTGTGAACATTTATGAGGTGCTGCTGTAGAAGTAGAGGAAGAATCAAGATGAATCACCTCATCGACAGACTTTCTACGGTGCAAAGGTTGTACACTGAAGTGATCTGATGAATTTGCTCCTAAAGGATATTACAGTATTAGCTTCCAGACATGGAGCCAAAGTGTTCTATACATGTAAACAGACATTGGGCCCACGAGAGAGGCAAACTTAGTTACTTGTAAGAGACCATCATAGCTGAATGAAAAAAACTGTATACATTTCCAGGGTATGTGGGTCTGCCCTGGAAATGAAACAGTCTGTTTTACAAGAATTCTGAAATAAGAATTTTGACATGGATGCACAAATCTGAGTCACTGCCAATATGAGAAAGACAGTTATACCAGACAACTCAAACGGACAACTTTAATCAGAATTCAAATGAAATTCTTAAAATTAAGGACATCATCAACCTGTTTGGTGGTAGGTTTGTTAAGGCAGAAGACTGGATCCCCAGTAGATATGAGCTTTGGGTTCTGGTCGACCATGAAGTTGACCTGAATTGAAGCTGTTCACAGTTTGCCAAATGGATACTTTGACCAGCACTAAACGACAGTTACCACTCACCCACCCACCGACTTGTTTCAAATTGTAAACAATCTGGAAGGCATCCTGGGTGACATCATTGACTGATAATAGTGAATAGTGAATGTGAAGCCAAGGCTTCTGGAAGTACACTGATAAGGCTGAAACCTACCCTTTAATTGTTGTCAAGGCTAATCTTTTATCTAAGCCTGACTGAAGAAAAGAGAAAATTCTCTCTACCAAATATCTGCGAGGATGCCAACTTCTGGCCTCACACCACGCAATGTAAACCTTCCAAACCCTGTGATAAACCTTCCTGGTGACTGCCTTTCTGGCATTCACCAATGTAGTTACCATGATCTCCAAGCACCCTGGCTTTAATAGCACCCTGGCTTCAAATTCAGCTAGCATAAATTCGGGTGGAATATAGGCCCCTGTGACAGTAGTGGAAGCGTCCAAGGCTTGCTGACTGCTAATCTCACTACCTCCGGATACCAAGCCCTCCTGGTCCAGGCCAGAGCTACCAGAATGACTAATGTCATCTCCTCTCGGATCCTGCACAACAGATGTGGCAGAAGAGGAATCAGGGGAATGCATAAATCAAAGAGAACTGAGTCCAGGGAACTACCAGAGCATCTATCCCTATCGTAAGTGGATCTCTGCTCTGGATAAAGCACAGCAAGGGAAACTTTTTTTTTTAATAACATGTCAGCCTATACATACTTTGTTGCAGGGGAATATATAATAATTGGACCCTGGTTTTTCACAGCGGGATTACAGCATGGAAGCTCACAGAAAGCTCAAAAGTGACCAGCCACCATTTTAGACACTGGTGAAAAAACTGGAGTACTACCTGTATGTGAGGGGTTATATAGGGCATCACTTCCTGTTTTTGGTTATTCTACCAGTGTCCATTCACCTATAGGTGGCGCATAACCCAGGTAGTAATGTATATGGCTGCTCTGTGTCCTGTGATGTACGAAAAATCATTTTGCAGCCAGTACTGATGGGCCTTAATGCAGCTAAATGGTCTTCTATGCATATTTACCAAGGAGCAACAATGATGCACAAAGTTCAGCAACCCCAAATGACACATTACATTTTAATTTACTGAAATTAGATCACTAAATTTATATATGCATTTGTACAGTGCTCTTTGTATTAAACGCATAATAAAGAACACAATATAAAAATGTTATTTAAAATTGATATAATAGTTGCTACTTATTAGGCACTTTTTTATTATCTCATCGATTCCAAACTGATGACATGCAGTATACAAAGCAAATCGTAATGGGCAAGGATAGTTTTGTATGAAAAAAATTAGATCACCCACTTGGTTTTAAAATGTAAGTGATTACTAGCAACGCAAGACTGACAGTCTTCAAACAAAGCACTTCTGGCATGAAGCCTAATGGACTTGATGCTATTGTATATGATTACTGATGGTTTGGTATAGGATTTCAAACTGCATGACTAATATTTCTCAGTGCAGAATATGAAACATATTAAAATACACTATACACTATAAACACTATAGGTGCAATATTAAAGTAGCAGCACAAAACTGGATATGTTTTTTTTTTCAATTTAAATGCTCATTGTCAGTTTTAAATACTGTATACATTATTTTAGGGAAGAAAAAGTCCTACATTTTCAGATAACATAAAACTTGGATGTGTGAAAAAAACAATAGCCTACAGTATTACAAAGTGTTTAAAACACATTAAATCTACTAAATGTAAGCAGATAGAACTGTATTGAATTGTATTGTAACTGTACTGTCTGACCTCATGTTGTAAAGCGATGTGCAAACTGTTGGCGCTATATAAATCCTGTATAATAATAATAATAATTGAAGAATTATAATAAATGCAAATACATAACTACCAATTTATTTTCAGTGGTATCAGATCAGTGAAAGATGATTTGTGATTGGTTGCTATGGGCAAAGTATCAGTACACATTACACTGCAATACTGAATAAGCCTTACAGCCACTATCTAAAATCTCTAAGTGATTAATATGAACTGACTAATAGGCTGACAGTGGGTACAGTACAGTGTAATTTTACTCTTTGGATCATGTCATAAAGTAAATCCCAAGGTAATTTTTAAGGCAGTCAAGCATGGAACGTGGAAGTGGGGCATAATTGATGCTTTCTGAATAGTAGCCTAAGGTTCAGCCCAGGCCATCTCTTTAAACTCAAATATTACCTTAAAAAATAAGAAATAAAATGAGCACATGTTTTAGCAAGCTTTGTGAAAGGTTTGTGTGCATGGAGTAAACTTCAGCCCTCTTTTGAACAACAGTGCACACATGGCAAACAACGGTATTTATTAACAACTGGGCATTTCAAAAGGAACAGTGTTGAAAACCTGGAAGATACTGAAAGAAATACCGCAGTGCAAAACAACAAGGCATAACATCTTTCTGAAATTTAAAGCTGATGCGCACCATAAACAGACTTAAACCAGATTTAGCTTGGCATAATTATCCAAACATAAGTTGCAGCATGCAAGCCAAAACCCAGATTTAATGTCAAACAAAGTTTATGTTTTACTTATTGTATCCCTTCTGTAGACAGACAGCAATATTGCATATTTATTTATTCTATCACTGTAATGCTGCACCAACAGCTTTGCCACTCCCCATCCCAAAATTACAAGTCTCCGTACCTCGATCTCTTGGACTAGTGCACATGGTATGTATGAGGAAGCTGTACAAAGCAAAAACACAGAGCTCAATTACACTCCTGCTACTGGACAGTTTAGTAATGCCCTAAAAGTGCTAAAATGTCCCAACTCTAACCTAATCAGCTCTAATTAGTCCAGGCCAATGACCTCTCCTCATATAGACAGGTACCTTCTCATGTCATCTGGACTAAAGCTGATGCTGATGAAAAGACCTCATGTGAAGTACAAAAATGTATAATCATCTTGTCATCTTAGATCATCAAGATGCAATTGCGAAGGTAGCAAGATATGGGATAGCCAACATGGTGATGGAAAGTTAACCAAAAAAAAAGAATCTTGCACAGAAGAATACAACTTAAAGGATAAGTTCACCTTAAAAAATAAAAATAAAAAATGCACATCTTTTTGCAGCTAAAAAAATTTGCATTTGTTATTTTGTTTGTTAAGAACCTGTAAAGCATTTGCTGATCATGGGTGTAATGCCACAGTCCTGCACACTGTCTGTGTAGCTGTCTGCCCCTACCTTCAAGGCGGGCAGGCTGTTACTGAATCACAGGAAGCTCAATGAACTACCTAAAGCTCTCAACAGTGCCCTGGTAGTTAATTGAGAACTACAAGCCGACAACCACAAAGGCTGTCGGTACTTGTAGTTTATTGATTGACAGCAATCTTTAAATTGTGACAGTGGGTGCATAGAGAAGATCTCCAACTCGCTGTCACAAGGAGGAGGGGGATCGGGGGAAGAGGGGTCTGTTGCTGAAAATTTTACATCTTACACCCTAAATATGGGTGTAAAATGATCGAAAGGTGAACTTCTCCTTTAGGAACCTGCTGAATACTAAGCTGAAGAGAAATAAATATGATTTTTAACTTTCAGCCCGTGGAAATCTTATGTCCTTTAATTGAAAGAACTACAAAAAATATGAAATCAATTAAAAAAGAAAGCATAGAAAAGGCAGAAAAAATATTAAGTGCCCTTTACGAAAATGAAGGAAAAGTTGAGTAGAAATTTAGAGTCAAAGTGAAGAAATGAACATGTTTTATTTAAAAAAAAAGAGTAAGAATGTTGAAAAAGGAACTAACGAGCAGTATAGACAACAATAAATGATGTAGCAACCAGGAAAATATTATGCCCCATACACACGGTCGGATTTACCGACAGAAAATGTTCGATGGGAGCTTGTTGTCGGAAATTCTGACCATGTGTAGGCTCCATCAGACATTTTCCATCGGAATTTCTGTCACACAAAATTTGAAATCTGGATCACAAATTTTCCGACAACAAAAGCCGTTGTCGTAAATTCTGATCGTTGTACACAATTCCGATGCACAAAGTTCCACACATGCTCGGAATCAAGCAGAAGAGCCGCACTGGCTATTGAACTTCATTTTTCTCGGCTCGTCGTACGTGTTGTATGTCACCTCGTTGTTGACGTTCTGAATGTCTGACAAGATTTGTGTGACCGTGTGTATGCAAGACCAGTTTGAGCCAACAACCGTCGGAAAAAATCCATGGATTTTGTTGTCGAAATGTCCGATCATGTGTATGGATATATACAAAAATAATCCTGCGCTGCTCATAAGGAAGAAAAAGCAGCTAACACAACCAACAAAGTATATGTGCAAAAAACAACAAAAAGTGTAGCGCTAAACCTTATCATACATAACCCTAGATGGGTAGGTATACAGTGAAAGGGATCACCAATAGAAAGACCCATACATAGATGGGAAGTCCCGTTATGGGTGTTTATGGTCAAACAATAAATAACAGTGTTTAGTCCTTTAAATAAACAATTTATATAGATCCAGTATCCCAAAACAGCAGGTCAGCTCACTACCACCGAGAGAAATGAAGGCTTACCAGATATGGTGGACCCGACAGGGCATACGCCGAATTGGGTCAGATAAGGCTTGGGTGGTAGGAGGCTGTGGATGTCTGTGGTGTCGCAGATTGCTGGATTCCTCCAACTGGTGTCCGGGTCCTGGAAGGTGTGTGGAGTCCCAAGAATATGGATGGTTCTGTAGATCCCAGGGGGGAGGGGATGAGGTATTCCGTGGGTGGATCCCTCAAACCAACATTCATTGGGTATAGATATTGAGATATTCCTCATTAATATCAATATCTATACCCAATGAATGTTGGTTTGAGGGATCCACCCACGGAATACCTCATCCCCTCCCCCCTGGGATCTACAGAACCATCCATATTCTTGGGACTCCACACACCTTCCAGGACCCGGACACCAGTTGGAGGAATCCAGCAATCTGCGACACCACAGACATCCACAGCCTCCTACCACCCAAGCCTTATCTGACCCAATTCGGCGTATGCCCTGTCGGGTCCACCATATCTGGTAAGCCTTCATTTCTCTCGGTGGTAGTGAGCTGACCTGCTGTTTTGGGATACTGGATCTATATAAATTGTTTATTTAAAGGACTAAACACTGTTATTTATTGTTTGACCATAAACACCCATAACGGGACTTCCCATCTATGTATGGGTCTTTCTATTGGTGATCCCTTTCACTGTATACCTACCCATCTAGGGTTATGTATGATAAGGTTTAGCGCTACACTTTTTGTTGTTTTTTTCGATCATGTGTATGGGGCAGAAGGCTAAAGAAATGCCCACAGACCAAGAATGGGGAATCTGCTTGTTGGAGGAAATCCTCTCCTATTTTACAAAGAATTTCAAGTGTACATTTTTGAATCTCGGATGGCCATGAGGACCCCATTTTTCTTACTGGTATTAGATGCCATGAATATATGAGGAAAGTGCTTCAAAGTAAAGGTAGGCATTTTAGACATGGCAAAATGTGTTTCTTGTATCAGAAGTATATCCACTTTTAGAGATCGAGCCGCTTTTGCAAGGGATGAGCGTTTGAAGGGTGAGTTGATGCCTCGCACATTTAGAGAGGTGAATTTAGTCACCATGATGTTGCAAGGGTTTAGAGGGACTTGGTTTGTATATTTTCTCGTATTTGGTGAATGCTCTTGGTATTTTTGGTGGTATTTCAAATTTTGCCACAGAACAGTCATTGGGAGTAGAGGTAGGGTCAATGCGGTCTTGAAAGGTTTGGTAGGCTCATAAGGTGTTGGCGTAGTGGAGTGAGAGTGTTCCAGAGATAAAGTTCAATGAATAGAGTGAACAAGGACTGGTTTGTTGCATAATAGAGAAAGGAGTCAGAGAAAGAATTTAACCACTTCAATACCAGGCACTTAGACACCTTCCCGCCCAGCCCAATTTTCACCTTTCAGCGCTGTTGCAATTTGAATGACAATTGCGCGATCATGCTACACTGTACCCAAACAAATTTTTTATCATGTTGTTCCCACAAATAGAGCTTTCTTTTGGTGGTATTTGATCACCTCTGCGGTTTTTATTTTTTGCGCAACAAATAAAAAAAGACCGAAAATTTCGAAAAAAAACAAGTTTTTCTTTGTTTCTGTTTAATTTTTTTGTAAATAAGTACGCTTTCTCCTTCAATAATGGGCACTGATATGGCTGCACTGATGGGCACTGATACGGCGGCACTGATGGGCACCGATGAGGTGGCACCAATGAGGTGGCACTGATGAGGTGGCACTAATGATGGGCACTGATAGGCGGCACTGATGGGCACTGATAGGTGGCACTGATGGGCACTGATAGGTGGCACTGGTATGTGGCACTGATAAGCACTCATAGGTGGCACCGATGGGCACACATAAGGCGGCACTGATGGGCACTCGTAGGTGGCATTGATTGGTATATATGGGTGGCACTGATGGGTACTTATGTGTGGCACTGATGTGTGGCACTGATGGGCACTGATGGGTGGGCACTGATAGCCACAGATGGGCATAGATGGGCACTGACAGGTGGCACCGATGGGCAATGACAGGTGGCACAGATGGGCAATGACGGGTGGCACTGATAAAGCATTGCTGGGCAGATCTGGGCATTGCTGGGCAGATCATTGACATAATAGTGCCAATCAGTGCCCATTTGTGGGCACTGATTGGCACAGATTGGGCACATGTGGATGGCCATGGGGTACATACCTGGCCATCCACGTTGCCCCTTCCCTGGTGGTCCTAGTGGCATCCCTGGTAGTCCAGTGGGGTGATCTGAGGGGGGGCTGCGCTGATAAACAATCTACTTGCGTCTGTCAGACGCGAGTGAGGAAGAGCCGATCAATGGCTCTTCCTATTGACAGCGTGATCAGCCGTGATTGGACACGGCTGATCACGTGGTAAAGAGCCTCCGCCGGAGGCTTTTTACCAAGATCAGTGTAGCGGTGTGTCAGACTGACACACCGCTCCACCGATCGCCACGATGTGCGCCCCCGGGGGCGTGCTGCGGCATGTTATCCTGCTGGACGTCATATGACGTCCAGTCAGGATAACAGAACCACTTCCCGGACGTCAATCCGCTATAGGGCGGGCGGGAAGTGGTTAAAAAAGACTTGCAAAAAAAGCAAGGGTGATGGGTAGCAACAATTGCTACTAACAACATGGGGGAGAATATTGACCATATCAACAACAGATTGATATGGAAAAACATCATTCAACTTCGGTTCCATACAGCGAGGCCAAGTTTTCCCAGTAGGATTTGGCAAAAAGAAATTTGAGAACATCAGGATTAATATGTGGAGTGAGGTGGTGTTTAGGACCATTCTATTTCCATGTGTTGAGACTGGTGAGTTGAGGAAGTGTGGTCTTCTGCAGGAATTATTCCCCATTCTCTGAGCAGGGCTAGGCCTGCCTCCATGCTTCTGATTGTGTGAGGAGATTTCCCATGTTTTTTCATCGTGAGTTTAGTAGGGAACCCCCACTGATATCCAATGTTCTTATTGCGGAGAGCTTTGGTGATAGTGGTACATTTTTTCCTGTTAAGGAGTGTTGCTTTTGATAAATTTGCATAGAGTTTATTCCCCGTGTAGGGTGGAGATAGTGCAGGAGTGTTTATAGCATCATACATAAGTTTTTCTTTGGCGTGGCAAAAATGAATGAGTGCTAGAACAATCCTAGGGATTGATGCTGGTATGGAGTCAGGTTTGGGAATTCTATGGGCCCTATCTATGGCCATTTTAAGATCCGTAAGTGTTGGGATAAGTTGTCTCATTAATTGATGGATATAGGAAACTAGTGTAACCGGTGTGACCGATTCTGGACTACCGTGAAATTTGATGTTGTTTCGTCTAGAGTGGTTTTCAAGGTCCGCTGGTTTCAGTCTCATTTGATGTAGTTCAGTGTCAAGTTCAGTGTGAGCATCCACTAAGTCATTGTGGGCTGTGCACATCTCAGCCACTTTAGTTTCCACATGCGAGATTCTCTGCTCATGTTCCTGGGAGGGAAAGCCAGCCTTTGGTCCTGTGTTCGTTCACCTTGCAGCTGTGTTAGAGGAGGTGAGCTCCATGCCGCGCCGGCACCATCTTGGACAGGACCTGGGCCGCGGGTCAGGAAAAAGTCTATTAACTTTTGTGGTCGTCCTGCCTTCTTCCATCGGTAGGTCATGGTTGCTGGGGGTAGCAGGGAGTAAGCCACAGTGTCGGCGGAGATTGCCGGTATGTACTGTAGCTGCTTATGTAGCTGGGGGATTCTCGGAGCCTCAGAGGAGAGAAGCCATCTGCAGCACCGGCTGGACACGCCCCCCCCTCAAGTGTACATTTTTGAAGATGCTGCTTTCAAGGCAAAGCAATGCCCAGAATGATGATGAGAAATCAATTCCCTGTCTACAAGCAGTAGGGGAACAATGAAAGCAACTAGATAGTAGGATAACTTACTGAGTAAAGACAAACAGGAAGTCACTAAATAGGTTAAATCACCACCATACACATACTGTATACACAGCTTTGCCAAGTGAAGAAAAAAACTTAAATTTTTAATCTCAGTATCCAGACAAATTTAAGCTGGTAATATGCCAGCGGTTTTTGACCCTAATTCTTTGAAACAGATTTTACACAAATGTACTTTTGATTTAGATGTTTAAAGAAATATTTTTTTAACTTTGTTGCATAATATTGATTTCATAGTAGATCGTCACAGTTACCAATAAATTCTAAATCCATTTTTCTTCCGGTTTCCTTTTAACAGAAGAAAATCATGAATCCTTTGAAGGTAAAACACTGACTTTTTTATATCCTGTAACTCCAGGAGGGTTTATGCTGTAAATTGTGCTAAAAAAAATCAATAAAGCATAATGTAACACTTCTAAGAGCCCATAGGGCAAAAAATAACAATAAATACATATAAACATTGCAATCTATTACCACAACTACCATTGAATATGGACTTTCCAAGAAATTATTTGAAACATATACCTGAATAAATAGTGCAAGGCCATAGCCTTACAGTTAAGCCTTTTAAACCTATTAGGATGCCCTGTTCCACCTTAAATGCAGGCAGACCACCCGATTTCCTAATTTACATAGATTGTCTAAAAATAATGTTGCTGGAAAACTGCTAAACACATAAAAATACAATTTAGGCCCCTTTCACACTTGTGCGACTTGTCCTGCGACTTGGGACTGCATGATTTCCAATGAGTACCATTCATATCTGTGTGACTTCAAGTCGCAGCAACTTCAAAGTAGTCCATGCACTACTTTGGTCCGACTTTGATGCGACTTGAGGTCCATAGACACAGGCATTGCTTCAAGTTGCATCAAAATCACAGCAAAGTTGCGGCAAAAAAAGACTTTCAGGTCGCACAAATGTGAAAGGAGCCTTAACTGATGCTGCACTACACCAAACCAAATGAATTCTAATGCCGCGTACACACGAGCGGACTTTACGGCAGACTTTGTCCTGCGGACTTTTCGACGGACTTTCCGAATGAACAGACTTGCCTACACACGATCAACCAAAGTCTGACGGATTTGTACGTGATGACGTACGACCGGACTAAAACAAGGAAGTTCATAGCCAGTAGCCAATAGCTGCCCTAGCATCGGTTTTTGTCCGTTGGACTAGCATACAGACGAGCGGACTTTTCGACCGGACTCGAGTCTGTCGGAAAGATTTGAAACATGTTTCATTTCTAGGTCCGTCAAACTTTTGGGGAAAAAAAGTCCGCTCTAGCCCACACACAATCGAATTGTCCGACGGACTCCGGTCCGCCGAACCAAGTATGCCGTAAAGTCCGGTCGTGTGTACGCGGCATTAGGATCACTTCATGAGCCAGCATTAAAATATCCAGGAAAACCTCATTAAAGTAAACACTATGTACTCTTTTTAAGTTGGAACTGACACCCTGTTACTTCTTGTAATGAATTACACGCTGATCAACATAGTGAAGTTGAATATAAAACACTTCAAAGATTCAGGATAATTCGTGACTATACCAAAATGTTAAACAAAGCATAATAACTTGAAAAGTGTGCCTAAAGCAGTATTAAACCCAAAAGCAAACATGTATTATACTGTATCTTACCAATGATTAGATGTAATGGCTGCAGTATTTAAATTTTTTTCTTAGGCTTTCTTTCTTCTATTTTCATCTGGTGATCTGGCCAGTAAGTTGGTTGTTTATTAACAGAAATGATTTCTTGCAGTTACAGGGATGAGACAGACCATTGGCAGGGATGCTTAAAATTATCAGTTTTTATTTATGTAAAATCTGTATCCCAAAAGGAAAAAAAAACAGTTTGCTGTAACGGCTTATAAAGTATTATCTGGAGTTCAACTTCAATTTGTTAGTGTATTTAATTCTGCTAGTAATTCTAACACCCCCTCCAGACTGACAATGCTGCTGTCCAAATCTGCCCCCTGTGCTCCTTCATCCGGAGTGGTGTCTGTGTAATACAGAAGTAGTGGCCAGTTCATTAGGGGAAAACAAATAGAAAAAAGCCTAAAAAAAGAAAACTAATACAACCACTACATCTAATATTGGTAAGCTGCAATATATACATTTTTTGGTTTAGGGCTTAATACTCCTTTAATGACATTTAGTTTATGAACTGTGTAAAACAGTCCAAGTCACCAAAGTCTGCATGGATAACTACCAAGACAACAGAACCTTATACAAACCTGATAAAGCTAAAGTATGGCAAAAAAACAATTTTTATATACTATATTTATATACTTTTTTTTACATTATATTTTGGTATCTTTTACAATTTTTAGGAGTCCTGTTGGGGGGATTTGGTGAAATGTCAAGGGTCTACACAGACCTCTAATGTCTCACTTTTGAGACAGAGAAAGAGACTGAAAACAGATTCCCCAGTCCTTTTTTCTGCAGCCTCTGGGGGGAAGAGTCAGGTATGGTTATGGTATATACTAGGGTTGTCCCGATACCACTTTTTTAGGACTGAGTACAAGTACCAATACTTTTTTTCAAGTACTCGCCGATACCGATTTTCTCTGGGGGGGGGGGGTGAACGGTGTCTGTGTGTTTTTTTTTATTATTTACATTTATTATTTTTTACAATAATATTATTAGAGATAGAGATTCCCCAGTCCCTTTCTCTGCAGCCTCAGCTGCACTGAGAATGAATGGAGAGAAGACAGCGGCTCCTCTCCATTCATAAACTGAGACATCGTAATCACAGGAGATTACAATGTTTCAGTTTCAGTTATGTGAATGTTTCAGTTATGTGAATGGGCAGAGTTAGCTGACTCTGTCCATTCACACAATGGAGAGGGACAGCACAACGGAGAGGGACAGTGGAGAGGGACAGCACAACGGAGGGGGACAGGGGACAGGGGAAGAGAGAGGGACAGCGGAACAGAGGGGGACAGAGAAGGAGAGGGGGACAGAGGAACGACGGAACAGAGGGGGACAGAGGAATTGAGGGGGACAGCAGAGGGGGACAGAGGAACGGAGGGGGACAGCAGAGGGGGACAGAAGAACGGAGGGGGACAGAGGAACGAAGAGGGACAGCGGAGGGGGACAGAGGAAAGAAGGGGGACAGAGGAACGGAGGGGGCATGGAGAAAGAGGTGACAGTCAGCGGTGATCGCGTGTGGGGGAGTTACAAGCACCGATCACCGCTGTATGTCACTAAGCAGCTGAAAGCCGTGGGGGGAGAAGCTTGTAACTCCCCCACGTGCCGATCACCGCTGACTGTACAGGCATCGGCGGAAGCATCGGGAGCATTTGCCCGAGTACAAGTACTTGGGCAAATGCTCGATATCGGTGCCGATACCGATACTAGTATCGGTATCGGGACAACCCTAGTATATACATAGGTACACTGGTTTGAGCTGGAACAATGTGACTATGTTTAATATAGCCATGCCTGGAATTATTCTTTAAATTGCCCAGAGATGTACAGTACTGCAGCCGTCCACATGGCTTGGATTCTGGGACATAGGTCAGGACAAAGCTGCTACTAGACAGCTGTCTAAAAAATGGGACTTGTTTTAGATCTATGTTTATACTGTATAAGATTTTTTTTCAAACAAACATGCATCTATAGTACAATTTAGCCTTAAAGGTGTGTCCAGAATATAATGAGAATAAAGTTCCTATGCTCGAGAAGGGCTCTGTGAAGGTAGAAGCTGGCCAAGGTCATTTGGGGTGAGGTACCAGGTATATGTTAGAACACTAATCAGTTGCATTCCAGCCCTGTCAGAGTCAAGACTTTCTTTTTTGTGACACCCTGTTCAAATGCCTTATATTAAGAATAATGCAAGCGAGTTTGGAACAGCGGTACACAATAGAATTTTGTGTCAAATTGGGTAAAAGAGAATCACAAACTTTGGAAATGGTGAGGAAATCTTATAGAAAAGCTGCACTATCATTTGCACAAGTGTATCAATGGCACTTTTCATCCTTCAAGGAAGGATAAAAAGGTGTTGAAGACGAACAACGATCAGGACACCCCTCTTCATCAAAAACGGAACAGAATGTGGATGTAGTGATATTTGTTCTCAACCGTGACCAACAGCTTACTATCGGAACGACTGCAGAGGAAACAGGAATTACCAACTCAAATGTTCATGAAATCTGGATTTGAATATGAGAAAAATGTGTGCAAAACTTGTTCCAAAGAACTTGTCACCTGATCAAAAGGAACAACTCGTTTGCCAAGACCTCTTGGCCTGTTTGAAAAGAGAGCCTGTTTCTTTGAGTCGAGTGATCATGAAAGATGAATCCTGGGTATTTGAGTACGATCCCAAGAAGAAGGAACAAAGTTCAGAATGGCACACACCCACAACACTTCGCCTCAAAAAAGCTTGAATGAGTAAATCAAAATTCAAACCAATGGTCATTGTTTTTTGTTTTTTGTTTTTTGTTTTTATTCACGTGGAATTGTCCATAAGAAATTTGTAATTACCAGTCAAACTGTTAAGCAAAGATTTTACCTGAAAGTTCTTGGTCGCTTGAGACAAAGATTTTTTTAATGTGCATCCTGAGATCGGCTCAATGGAGGCTCTGAACATCACCTCACTTGAAGACTTCCAGGGATGCTACAAAGAATGTAAAAATCGCTGGGAGCATTGTGTACACTCACAAGGTGCAAACTTTGTGAAGAAGAATGTTTAATTGTAAATTTTTTCAGTAAAATAATTTTTAAAATATCATTCTTAATAATTTCTGGACACACCTCGTAAATCATAGTCTCTATCATTTTCATGTGTCTTCCATCTCAATTACCTGATTGATCCTGTTGGCCACCTTTTTTCCTTGTTTTAAACTTTCAACACAAAGCACAGACGCTGATCTGTGTTAGCGTGGTCACTTTTCATCCTCTGGCTGGCTATTCAGAGATACAGGACACTGTGCAAACACACAGCATGTATTGGGTAGTTCTTCTTCTTCTCCCATCTCCCAAACAATCACAGCCTGCTTCTGGCACACCCCCCTCCCAATCACAGCCTGCCTAGGACATACACCTCCTCCCAATCACAGCCTGCCTCTTGAACATGCCTCCTGCTCGAACACAGCCTGCATTTTCCCTTAGGCTGAATAAAGTATGCAATGAAGGCATACCATACAGTGTCTGCACAGTGTCCTGTAACCCAGCCCCCCATTATCAGGAAGAAAAGATGCATGGTCACATGACAAAATTTTTAAACCTTGTAAAAAAGGTAAGAAAGATCATTTGGTAAGAAAGATCATTCCTGAAACTAAGCAAAAGCAGTTATGACGCCTGCATAGTTGTTAAAAGGTGTCTATAACATTGTACGTTCACAACTACTTTAAATATTTTGGACCAGTCTGCTTGAAGAGAATGTATTGTTGCTCTGATTCCAAAACTTTGAAGCGGAGTTCCAACTGTGGAAAAAAAATGTTTTTTTGGATGAATATCTCACGTTTCTCTTTTTAATCGCTGGCCGATTGCCGATTTAATTGAGATAAGATATGTTATGTACCTTGTTCTTGGCACTTTCCATCTTGCTTGTGGGCATGTGAAGCCCACAAGCATTATCTTCCGAGCTCTGGTGCAGCTGAGCGACCAGCATGCACCGCCTGTTCTCGCGCATGCGCAGTATGTACAGTGCAGCGCCGTACACTTCTGACGTTGCCATCACAATTGGCATCGGCGTCGGAAGTGCCCACCCCTGTTGTGATGGCAATGAAGCCCTCGGTGCTGCCCACTGACTCCTGGGAAATGACGTCAGGCGCCAGAGAGTGGAAGAGGCAGATTCCAAGGCAACCCTTAGCAACAGACATCAAAATGTGAGTAAAAAAAAAGTCCAATTCTTCTTTATTAGGTTTAATGCTGCTGAATAATGAAAAGTAAATTTTATGGGTGGAACTCTGCTTTAACCCCCCTGGCGGTATTCCCGAGTCTGGCTCGGGGTGGATTTTTCATACCAAAAGCGGTATCCCCGAGCCAGACTCGGGCTTGCATTGCAGGATCCAGGAAGAGTTTACTTACCTTGTCCCCTGGATCCTGCGATGTCTCCCCGCTGTGATCGGCGAGCCGCTGTGTCTCGCTCGATTCACAGTGCCGAGCTCCGTTCCCTGCGAGCGGTGAGATGCACGGGGACGGAGTTCGGCGGCAAATTCAAAAAGTGAAACACACAGTACAGATACAGTATACTGTAATCTTACAGATTACAGTACTGTATCAAATAATGACACATCCCCTTTGTCCCTAGTGGTCTGCCCAGTGTCCTGCATGCAGTTTTATATATATAAAACTGTTCCTTCTGCCTGGAAACTGGAGATTGTCCATAGCAACCATAGCAACCAAAAAGTGTCCCTTTACGTCAAAAGTGGCTTTAGACCAGCTAGAAAACAGCGATAGTAAATTAGAACACTTGCAGAATTGAGCGATAGTGAATTGTGGGGAAATTTATTTTATTACTATTTTTTTTATTTTTTTTTATTATTTATTTTTATTTATTATATTATAATTTATGTTTTTGTGTTTCAAACTTTATCATACCCGGGATATCTACTAGACTCTGGTTTGGACAGATTTAAGTGTATTATTGTTAATATTTACAGACCTACAATATAAAACGCCAAATTTCCATGCAAAATAATGGTACCGCTTTCAGCACCTAAAATCCGAAATAATCATACCGCCAGGGAGGTTAAGGTAGCCCTGTTATCTGTAAAGATGGATTTCACTTGTGAATGAAAAATAGTTTAATCCCTTTCCTTTTGTTACAATTTCACATGGAGTCTCTGGAAAGTAGGGAGGATAAGTGTTTTTTTATAAAGAATCTGGGTGTCTTTTGCTGCATTTTTAGAAATGATCATTTACTATTAGGGTTGACTTGTCCTCTGAACTAAATAAGCTTGTATGAAATTTGAGGGCCAGTTCACATATGGTGCAGTGACCAGCATGTTTCTGAATTGGAAGAACGCCAGTCACCACTAGAATACAATTGTTTTCTATTTGTCTTTTTCAGACTGTAAAACAGCCCAGAGCTGCGATAAAATGCAGACATGCTGCATTTTATTGCAGTGTACAGGACAGGATCACCACACTGCTGTACACTAACATGAATGAAGTGTCACTTTGTACATGTCAAAAAAAAGAGTTGAGTGAATAAAAGGTACCTGTGTAATACATTAAATTGCGCATCACACCGCCCCCTACCACCGGCTCACTGCAGCCGGAATGGAAGCTGTCAAGGCAGAGTGAACAGGCCCTTAATGATTGAGGTTACATATACCTTTACATTATTAGTAACCTTGATAAACATAAGAACAAGGACCAAACCTTTCCAAAGAAGGAATGAATGAGGAAAATGAAATCTACACCATTTTCTCAGGGAACATCTCAATAATGTAGGAATCAGTGTTTGGAGCATTCAGAGATTTTAACACTTTTCAGTAGTTAAATATCATATTGGCTTAGTATCATTTATCTACTTTACCCATAGATTCTTCCTTACCACCTTGCAGTATTCAGGTGGAAGTGAGGACCATCTAGGCCATTGATGGCGAACCTTGGCACCCCAGATGTTTTGGAACTACATTTCCCATGATGCTCAACTACACTGCAGAGTGCATGAGCATCATGGGAAATGTAGTTCCAAAACATCTGGGGTGCCAAGGTTCGCCATCACTGATCTAGGCTCTTAAAAGTCAGTGGATGGAGCCGCAAACCTCAGTGACTTTTGGGACACTTTTGATTTGATCCTCCATATACCCAGCTTTTCAGATTGATCACCTTCCCTGAAATGTCTTTTTTATCTATTTTCTCTTAAATAGAGATGAGCAAAATTGAGAATTTTCAATTCACCAAAATTTCAGTCCAAAAAATGGGACATTTCCAAAAATGCATTGAAGTCGAGAAGGAAGGCAAAATTAAGGTGGTTTTTGGTGGGTTAATGGTACAATTGGCTTTAAATGTCACCTTAGTATTATTAAAACTCAATAAAAATTTTATACAATTTCACTGCAAAATCAGGTTTGGTAAAACCACTCTGCACGTCCCTAACCAGTAAGGTTGTTACCCTATATGTAGTCTTAGATGAGCTATGGTGCTCACCATAAATTTTGCAAGTTTTCCAGCTTTCTATC
Organism: Lithobates clamitans; assembly: GCA_037952925.1. Taxonomy (NCBI): domain Eukaryota; kingdom Metazoa; phylum Chordata; class Amphibia; order Anura; family Ranidae; genus Lithobates; species Lithobates clamitans. The sequence continues at coordinate 1,654,412 of JBBGZY010001544.1, forward strand.
AGCCTTCAGTCAAAAAAATGTAAAAGAATTGTGCAGTTCACAGTAATCTGACATCATATGTTTCAGTAAATTCCAAGCAAGCCCCACTACAGTGCTACAGGAAAGGCACTGTAGTTCATTACCCTCTCAGTTATGAATTTTCAGCCACTCAAAACCAGTAAGCAGTTGAAAAAATGAGTGACTGTTAGTGAAAGCAATGAAAGGTTTCTAAAATTGACAAGTATATGGTCAGCAATGAGTTTTATGGTGACAAATCATTGAAATAAATAATTAGCATTTATTTTATGTATTAAAAAAAGAGTTAAAAATACCTGTGTAAGTGTATACATATTCATAGGTATGATAATAATTAATTTGTTACAATATTTTATTAACTATTTTTCAGCACCAAAGCACAACTTTTACTGTATGTATAAAATCTGGACCTCTGGTGTGACTAATGGGGCGTACACACGGTCGGACTTTTCGGCTACAAAAGTCCGACGGATGCCGACGGACCAAATCCGGCGGACAATCCGATCATGTGTGGGCTTCCCCGGACTTTCAGCGGACTTTTCCAGTCGCAAATCTGACGGACTTTAGATTTGGAACATGCTTCAAATCTTTACGTCGTAACTCCGCCGGACTCAGAAATCCACTCGTCTGTATGCTAGTCCGACGGACAAAAACCCACGCTAGGGGAGCTATTGGCTACTGGTTATCAACTTCCTTATTTTAGTCTGGTCGTATGTCATCACGTACGAATCCGTCGGACTTTTGTGTGATCGTATGTAGGCAAGTCCGGTCATTAGAAAGTCCGCCGCAAGTCCACCAAAATCCGTTGAAAGTTTGTCGGACGAGCTGTCGGACTATTGTAGCCGAAAAGTCCGACCGTGTGTACGCCCCATAAAGCAGACATCTGTACTAAATGATAATGAAGTTCACAGATTGCCATCATAAGGATCAAAAGATTCTTTAAAGCTCTAGTTAAAACAGCCATCTACTCTTCACTGATGCACTGTATAGTGCAGAGGCAGTACTCCAAATTACAGTCTTACATACATACAGTCTCCAACAGCCCATTGGATTTATGTTTTCATATTTCATGTTCACCAAAAAATGGTTGATGACAAAATATCTAAAGTCTGTAAAGCATATCATTTTCATGCACATGTACAAGGGTAATGTGATTCCTAAATACAGTTCTGTCAATACTACTGGGAGGGAGGTATGTGCAAAGTGAGGATCCATGGTTTGAATACCACCTGTGGACCTCTTAAATTGGTTTTCTACCAAACAATATAAAGTTGATTAAAAAATAACTCAAATGAAATTGTGCATTAACCTATTTCAAGCTAGTTCACACTTGTTTTCATTAGACTTGCAGATATAGGAATGCTGCGTATTAACCATTTTTGAAACATTTGTAAATCACCTTCTGTATTGTGTTGCAGCAGCTACACTACTATAGGACAGAAATATAGCTTAATTAGAAGCTGCATAACTGCACCATGGTATAAAAAGATTTATAATGGAAAAATGGCCATGAATCTGTGAGCAGAAACTTCAATGTAATGGAACTGTCACAAAAAAAGAGGTACTTAGTAAAAATTTACGTTTGATTGCCGGTTAAATATGGGATCCATGTGTCAAGCTGCATTTTTCCCATCAGTACCACTTTAGAATGAATGGAATGCATGTTTTAGATTTATAAGCTAATCTTTCATGGTCTGGCTGATACAATTTCAATGTAGTTTAAACAATTCAACATTTATAAACGCATTTATATACAAAACATTGGTATGTCTTCACCTGTAAAATAATTACTGTACTTTATTGAAGAACAGTTTAATTTATACAATGCTTATGTGGATTAAACATTAAATTCGCATTGCACATTAATGACATTAAGCTGGAGATCTGACCGCATTATTAAACTCTGGGATCTACAGTATTTTAACATTTTTAATTTTACAGTTAAGCATCTGCTCTAGGCCTGTAGAAAACCGATAAGCAATCTGATTCCCCAAACAGTCAAATAATAAATATAGATTTAAAAAAAAATATTTTGTGGACTACGACCATCTTATGGGCACTTGAAGTGGTTCTTTATTTAATATATTATGCTGATCATTCCATTTTGTTTGACCCTTGTGAATCCTTTTGCAAGTACAAGTCATATCTCTCAAAAATACCTTGAAGTTTATTTTCCCTTTTTTTGTATTTCTTTATAACTCTTAATATTGTTTATTCAGTCAATTGAAACCCGATAAAAACTCATTTTACTATATTACGTTCATTTATGTTTACCCACTCCTACCACCATGTAACCCCTTTCAATACCTTCTTATGCATTACTTGTATATTTGTATACTTTAAAACTTTTTCAATAAAAATTATATTGTGAAAAAAATTTAAAAAATGACAACAGACTAGTAGTTACCTGAACTACCTGCACTACCCAAATGCTTCTCCATTTATCTATCAAGAGATCTTCATGTCACTCTGACTACAGAGAAATCTACACTTCTGCAAGTGTGAATATCCCAGATTCCCTGTACCTCTCACTGCTTTCTCCTACTGAACACCATGTAACTACAGGACACAGTGTTGATGTGGAGGTCACCTGGAGAAGTCATGGAGCACTGCAGAGGACAAAGGAGACTGACGCTGCAAGAAGTGTAATTTTTCCATCCTGACTTCACATGAAGATTTCTCATGAATGTATTGTAGTCCTGGCAGCATTGGCTGAGGGAAAAGAAAAAATTTACAATCTTCTTTTACATGTAAGTATTTATGTGATTTTTTGTTTTAAAAACAGGGTCCCGTTAATGTGTAGACATCTTGCTCTAAAGTAGGTATGCATCTGTATATGCTTTTTTTATATCTTGGTAAATCTATAACAGGCCAATCATAGTTGTTTGTTAAATATTTAGAATATGTTTCCTGCTTAGTATTTCGGCAAGTTGGTTGTGCTATTCAAAGCCATAATACAGTTCAGACTGACTAAAAGCAACGGACTCTCATCATAGATCAACAGTTATGAAGCAGGTGAATCAAAATATAAACTCACTAAGATTAGCAAATAAACACGTTCCGGAGGGACCTCCCGGTGAGTTCCCTCCAGCACCCTCCCTTAACTCCCTTCTTCATCTCTTCTCCCTCCCACCTTTTTCCTTCTCCCCCTTTTTTTTTGCTTTTGTTCTCAGGGAGGATCACATTGTCCGCAGTTATTATTACCTCTCTCCTATTAAATTTCGAATATGCCCTCCTCTGCCACTTGTCTTCCATTATCTCCTGTTTCAGGAGTGAAAACCTTCATGCCTTTTTCCCCGTTGATCCTACTAACCCTGCCCACCCTACATACATCCCCTACTGTTAAACCAACTATGTTACTATGACACGTTTGCTGTATTGATGACAAACATTGCACTTACTTATATTTTCCCTTATCTCTTTAATACTTGTAATGCCGGTCACCGGCACCAGGAAACTGACGCTTCTTACCATACAACCTCTCTTGTTCGATCTCTATTCTGTAATTCAAAACTGTGTTATCTTGTTGTGCATTGGCTTGTTGTGCATTGGCTTTTTATTTGTACTTATATCATTTCAAATACAGTGTTTTTTGAAAAAAAAAAGATTAACAAATAGTTTTACTTTGAAGTCAAAATAACTGTATCGCGTGTGTTCTTTTCAAGAGAAGAGTATTCATTTATAAAACATGAAACAGACAAAGATATATTAGCCCTGCATTTATCACTGCATGTGAGTTAAATGAAGGACAACAAATGCAAAGTAGCAGGTAAATGTTACTGTCAAAACCAAAGTACTTGAGGCTAAATTGGTGCTTCATGGAGACAAATTATATTAACCTGCTAGTAGCAGCTGAAAGAGGGCCCACAAGAAAGCAGTGAGTCACTTGTAAACAAAATTTGACACAGCTATGTATGAGCATTATTACATTGAGGAATGATTGAGCGTTGGATATCTGTCTCCTGAAAAAAATAGAATAACTTGAAAACTGAAATAGAGGGATTTTTCCTTTGCTAAAAAATGTTTTATGTAAAAAGAGAGCAATTAACATTTGTGTTTATAATTTGCATATACAACTAAATGCAGAGCTAGGTTCGCCATGAGACCCACTTTATTTCTAAATTGTTTGTTTTGAATCACTGTGGGTAAAGTCAGCATAAGAAATCAAAATGTAAAAAAAAACTTTTCCTTGTACCCATTGTGCTGTCAACTGATCAAGAAGCAGTTAAAAGAGAAACATAAAATGCTCACGAAAGAATCACCATTGTATCAGAATTAAATAGATTCATAAATGTTTGCCCATCCACGTGGGTGAAAAGTTGGGCTGAATGGTTTGTAGCCTCTGATTCATAACCCACTGGTATTTATTACTGCCTAGTTTGGAGAGAGTGTAAGCTGATACGGTACAGATTAGGAGGCAGAGCAGAGCTGATAACAGACCATGAGGGAAGTAAGAGAAGACATACAGTAATTACTATCAAACAAAGATGGAGAAGAAGGTTCATGAGTTGTTCGTGAGGGAGGAGACTGTTAATGGCGCCGAGTAAGGGAGCGCCGTAAGATCCCAGGTCTCCAGCCCTGCGAGCCCTCGCCGATGCAGTAGCTGCTGTTTAGCAGCCAGCCTGGCCTTCCAGCTGATCGACATTGATCCCCCCCTCCCTGATACTGGACTTACGTGGGAAGTAAGGTAAGAAGCTTTCCTGTGATGTTTGAGGTGGGGAGAGGAGTAAGTGACTGAAGATGTGACCTGAAGACACATTGGTGGATCCCGGCAGCGGCGTGGATGGGCGGAGCAGCTTCACCTCCCCCCACTTTCCTCCGGAGATTCCGGAGAAGAGACTGCATGCTCAGGTCCAACCAGGAGGTGTAAAGGGAGAGGTGGTGTGAGGGGAGTGAGCGTCGGATCGGGGCATCAAGAGCGCTGTGAGGTCCTTCACTTCCCTTGCTCTCCCACACCTATCCCCTGGCCTTACCGCTGAGTAAAGTACCTATAGCGGCGTAAAAGAATAGGAGGGAAAAGACAAAGAGCAAACTACCTTAAGGAAAAGGAAGGAAGAGGGGAGAGGAGAAAAGAAAAAGAAAACAGAGTGTGAACTGACCCAGGGACTCAGCTGGGAGATCATTTAAGAACATAATAAAAGAGAAAAGAGAAATCTGCGCTGGAAAAGGAGGATGATCCTAGCCCCCCCTCAAGTTAAGTAAATTGCCGCATTTATTTGATAAGTGTTTATTTTCCTAGATGGATATGTATGGAATAATGTGAGAATCAGATGTTGTGAAGGGGGATTCTGGTGTCCTCCCCTCTTTGATCGCAGCCTTGGTGTTTATAATTAAAATGGAAATGTACTACCATCCACCCCCAGATAAGTAATAAGCTGTAAATAGCATTCGATTGTACATATATCTGCCTGTAAGAAAAGAAAAAGAGACACCACTGACTTTCTGTACCTGAATATTGTTTTGGATGTGATAAGTTTCAAGACGATTGCTAATAAGGATATAATTAAGTAAATAACAGCTGCCATTTAGGTAAAGAACTGTATTGAAAGCTGGATAGATATTTTTTATAACCTACAACATTCTATAACAAGCATTTAAAGGGGACGGATTTAGGTAAGTGAAACTAGTAGGGGAAATTGTCTGAAGCTTAAACCCCAGTTACATAATTTTTTTTTTTTTGCTTCCCTCATGAGGGGCAAAAGTGGTAGGGGTGGAGGGGTGGTGGCAAAATCCCCACGCCCCAGTACAAGTCCCACTTCTGGTCCGATGCATAGATATGTAACCCAGGGAGGAGAGGAGGAAGGGGCAAAAAAAGGGGCAAAAAAGAGTCAGATAAAAACAATCATGGATAACAGTATAACTCCAGATAACAGATCAGAGCAAGAAACTGAAACCGAGATCCTCCCTAGAACAACAGGCGATCAGAAAACGGTCTAATTACAAACAATGACAGACATGGAAAGAATGTTTACGGCGTTGGAAAACTCACTAAAATCAGAAATGACAAAACTCCATAAAGATATGGGACACATGCTCGCCAGAGTACAGGAGGTGGAAAAAAAAGCGGACATGCACACAAGAAGAATAAAGAGTTAAAAGGAGAAATTAAAATTTTAAAACAAGAACAACAGGAACAGGCGTATAGATTTGAGGACCAGGAAAATAAGGAAAGGAGAAAAAATCTAAGAATCCGTGGACTCCCGGAATCGCCCCAAACAGAAAATTTAAAAGAGGTAATTGGGCAAGTTTTCAACCTGACAAGCACTAACGAAGCAATAAATTAAGTAAAGTTCGAAAGAGCTCATAGAACAAGAAGGCCACTAGGTCTCCCGAGCGAGACCCCGAGAGACATTGTAGTCCGTTTTGATAGCTTGGAAGGAAAGAATCAAGTTTGGAAAAAATTAAAGGGGAAACCACCAGTTGTAAATGAGAGAAAGGAAATTCAGATTTTTCAGGACCTATCCCAAGATACTCTGAGAAGAAGGAGGACACTAAAACCGTTATTAAAAACATTGCAAGAAAATGGACTTTAATACAACTGGGGCTTTCCTGCGTGCTTAATTGTTAAAAGAAATGGAAGAACTATAAAACTGAGATTCCCGGAAGAAATTCCAGACTTCTGTAATGGGGCATACACACGGTCAGACTTTTCGTCTACAAAAGTCCAACGGACGCCGACGGACTAAAGCTGGCTGGTAATCCGATCGTGTGTGGGCTTCCCCGGACTTTCAGCTGACTTTTTCAGCCTCAAATCCGACGGACTTTAGATTTGAAACATGCTTCAAATCTTTACGTCGTAACTACGACGGACCCCGAAATCCGCTCGTCTGTGTGCTAGTCCGACGGACAAAAACCCACGCTAGGGCAGCTATTGGCTACTGGCTATGAACTTCCTTATTTTAGTCTGGTGTACGTCATCATGTACGAATCCATCGGACTTTGTGTGGTCGTGTGTAGGCAAGTCCGTTCGTTAGAAAGTCTGCCACAAGTCCGCCGCAAGTCCGCCGAAAGTCCGCCGGAAGTCTGTCGGACAGGCTGTCGGACTTTTGTAGATGAAAAGTCCGACCGTGTGTATGCCCCATTAGACTTTGAAAAACCCCCTACCAAAAAACTCGGAAGAAACAGCTAAAAGATTAGATAGGCAGACTGGGGATGAAGCACATTGCCAGCTAGTTCACAGGAAATAGACTAAGAGGTGAAAGGAAGAGGGGGTGGGGGGCTGGGGGGTTTAGGTGGAGGGGTAAAATCAGAGAATAAAAGAAGGAGGCATCGGGGGGGTCCGGGGAGGGGACCTGGAGGAAATGGCACTTTTTGCTGATACCACCCTAGCCGTTGGGGAGAGTGTGGTTCAAGGAGCCAAACAGACAGATTTCCACCTCAGGTAAAGGAGTAGGAATAAGAAACCCCCAAAATCATATGGTACCTACTCATGACCTTTTGGTCAAATGTGCAAGGGCTTGGGGCTTCGGGGGTTTGGTGGAGGGTGGGGAAAGGGGGGGTGGATAGAGGGAAAGGAGTTAGGAAACTGAATGGGAGGGAGGATAGGCCTGACCGACCTCTTGGACGGAGGGGCTTGCCTGGGTGTCGGCCCTCGGATGGGGGCCCCCGTGTCCCTTCTTGGGGCATGGGGGGGCCCTCCTTTGGGGGGGCATGAGGGTAACCAGAGTCGTAGATGGAAGAAATAAAGTTAAAATTCTGACATACAATGATCGAGGGTTGAACTCACCCCAAAAAAGGCGTGTAATCCTGCGGGAATTGGAACGACTTAAGGCTGATATAATCTTTCTGCAGGAGATGCACATAACACAGGACTCAAAAGTTAAAATATACTCAAAAAATATCCCAATATGGTACTATGGAGATTCACCAATTAGAAGATCAAAAGGAGTCGCAATTGGGTTCGTAAAAAACAGTGATTTTGTTATCGAAAAGATAAAAGCTGACCCAGAAGGATGTTTTCTCTTCCTTACAGGGACAATACAGTATACAAGGTATACATTAACAAATATTTACTGCCCCAACAAAAACCCTAAAAAGTTTCTAGTGGAGAAATTGACAGATCTACTTGAATTTAAACAGGGCAAATTAATAGTAGCGGGTGACTTTAACTTTATCATGGATCACAATCTAGATTCTACGTCTACTGCACCAGACAGAGAAAGAAAACAACTAAGGAGGATTAAAAAAAACTACACGAATTACAATTAGTAGATGTTTGGCGAATACAGCATCCAGGTATAAAAGATTACACATATTTTTCAACAGTCCATAAAATATATACTAGATTGGACTATATTATGTTGGAACACAGACTACTGGAGGAAGTACTGGAGACAGAAATTGAAACATCAGCACTCTCAGACCACTCCCCAGTTTCTCTGCAGATAAACCTTCGGGGAGAGTCTATGGGAAGAGGTACATGGCGAATCAATAAAGAGTTACTGGAAGACGGAGATACTGAAAAAATTATAATAGACGAAATCGAAAAATATTTTCAGGAAAACGACACCCCAGACCTGTCAAGAGCAACCCTATGGGAGGCGCACAAATCTGTTATTAGGGGAAAATTAATATCTATAGGAGCGAGTAGGAAGAAGGAAAAGGGAAAGAAACTTCAAAACGAAATCCATAACCTGGAACAATGGCAAAAAAAGGAAGTCAAAAAGGAAATATATATCGGTCCCTGATCCTAAAAAGAGAACATCTAAAAGAACTAATGGAAAAGGAAGACAGAAAGGAAATCAATAGGGTAGTGAGAGATTTAGGATGGGTAATAAAGCAGGAAAATATCTCGTGAACATCCTAAGAAAAAAGAAGACCTTAAATTACATAGAGAAGATAAAAAATGAAAAAGGAGAAATAAAAAATAAAACTACGGATATAGCACAAGCCTTTGCACAACATTATAGCTCTTTGTACGCAATAAAAAAGCAAGAAACAAACCAACAAGCAGAAAGAAGAAAGAAGAAGATCCAAATCTACTTAGCAAAAGCAAAAGCGATCTACCAAAAATTAAACCCGAGATTTTAATGGACCTAGAAAATGAGATAACACAAGAAGAGATCAAGATGGCACTAAAAGAAACCCCTACTGGTAAAAGTCCCGGGCCAGATGGATTTACGATCAGATACTATAAAAAATTTCAAGACCAATTGATTCCAAGGCTGTGTGAATATCTGAATAAAATAGAAGAAGAAGATATCAGAAAAGAGTCACTTTTGGCACATATCATTATAATACCCAAAGAAGGAAAAGATAAAGTTAACTGCTCAAGCTATAGGCCCATCGCTTTATTGAATACGGATATGAAGCTTTATGCTAAAATACTAGCTACCAGAATAAAAAGATTGATGCCACTATGGATAAACCCGGACCAGACTGGAAGGGATAACAGCATAAAAACAATCTTGATGTTGCAAAGAAAGAATATCAACATTTCCCCAGATCTACTCCTGTCAATCGATGCAGAAAAAGCATTTGACAGGGTAGACTGGGGATTTATAATGACTACGTTACAACATCTTGGTTTGGGGCCTAAAATAATGAAGTGGATTAAGAATCTCCATAAAGGGCCAAGAGTAAGGGTGAATGGTAAGATGTTGTCAGTGTTCGAAATGTTCAACGGAACGCGGCAAGGATGTCCGCTCTCGCCTCTTCTATATGTACTGTCACTGGAGCCTTTCCTGGCGACCCTATGAAACAACCGAGGGAAGGATAGAGGGGGTGAGAGTAGAGGAAAAAGAACATAAAGTCGCGGCTTATGCCGATGATATCCTTGTGTATGTGACTAAGCTTAGAGAGACCCTGTTAAATATCCTGACAGAAGTGGATAAGTATGGTGAACTCTCAAATTTCAAAATAAACCCCATAAAAACAGAAATATTGAACCTCCGAGTAGGAAAAAAAGACATCCTGGCCCTTCAAAAAGAATTCCCATTTACGTGGGTAAAAGGGGAGCTACCCTACCTTGGGATTAAATTAACACCATCACTTGAGAAAATTTATCCTGCAAATTCAATTCCATTATTAAACGAGATCAAGGCAGAAGTCAAGAAGATAAATATACAATCAATATCTTGGATTGGAAGAGCCAACACGCTCAAAATGGTATATATTACCAAAAATATTGTACAAATTCCAAATGTTACCAATAGGAATCCCACAGAGCTTCTTCAAAACTATACAAAAAATATTGACAAAATATATTTGGCAAAAAAAAAAACCAAGACTAAAATTTGCATTAATTTCCAGAAAAAGACAGCACGGGGGTTTAGCAGCACCTGATATCTTTAGGTATTACAAAGCAGTAATCCTAGCATATATGATTGAGTGGACAAAAGAAAACAAAGAAAAAAAAATGGGTAGAGATAGAAAACACTTTAAGTAAAACCACGCTTCACAAAAATATCTGGATTTCAAACAAGTATAGAACATTAGATCCTAACTCACACGATTTGACAAAAAACGTATTCAGAATCTGGAACACACTATATCGGAAGCAAAAGTGGGCACACAATTCACCGTTAACTGCCCTTACGGGAACACATTTTTTCACACATGGTGAGGATATATTCCGAAGACTTGGAATAAAGAATCCACAAATTAAAGATATCATTAGAAGAGGGAAGATGGAATCTGCACAAGAATTGGAGATTAAATTTGGTTGGAAACTACGTGAATGGGAATATTTTCAATTAAACCACTTAGTTAATACATCACCGCACTCGTTTAGAGATGGAGAAGGATTAAACCGGTTGGAAAAGCTCTGTACGACATCAATGCCATTGAAAGGAGGCATCTCGAAAGTTTACGAGTTCCTGACGGATCTTGAAGGACAAAAAAGGCCTTCCTTCATAGAAAAGTGGGAAAAAGAATTGGAAACAAATTTGGAAGAGCAACCGATTGAGAAAATGATTGCAGGAGGGGGGGCGTGGCTTGACTGGAGTCCGAAATGGCCGCTTGAATACAGAGCTCCGGCCACTCGAGGATTAAAATCAGCTTTTACTGGGGTTCGACGCAACTTTCCACGATGGGAAAGCCCAATAGGAGCGCCTCAGCCTCCCGGACACCGAAAGAGCCGACAACCCAGCTCAGCCGCAATATCCCGGAGATTTTCCGTACGCTCCGGTCCGGCGACCACGAGGCCTTGCAGATACCACAGGCCTCAGGCTCCATCTCACCAAGTCATGACTCAGACTCACAGTTAACAGATGGGGACACACGAACCCACCGACATAGCCAAGCTGTAAATCTCTCGGATCTACAACATGTCGCAATAGATATTACCAACAACATCACAGGCACCCTGAAGGCAGCCATACTAGACCTTAAGTTGGACATTCAAGCAGTTGCGGCCCGAATCACAGATGTAGAGCAAACCACACAGCTCCACACAGCAGCTATCAGGCAAGTGCAGCACACTTATGATGCCCAACTCTCATACCTCTACGACCTACACCGCCAGGTCGAGGACCTCGACAATCGAGGACGGAGACATAACATACGGGTCAGGGGGGTCCCGGAAAGCTCAGAAGCTGGATCATTGCCCCAAATTGTATGTGCCATCTTTAATGACCTGTTGGACCGTCCCCCGGACTCCCCTATCGAGATGGAAAGACTACATCGAGCCCTTAGACCTCCTCCCCGAGACAATGAGCCCCCAAGAGATATCATATGTTGTGTGGTTAACTTTCCGTTAAAAGAGGAAATCTTGAGAAGAGCGAGAGAAAGGGGACAAATACACCACAATGGCATCGAAATCAAGCTTTTCCAAGATCTTTCTCCCACCACACTGCAGAATAGACGAGCACTGCGCCCCCTACTGGATCAACTTAGAACGCGGAATATACCATACCGTTGGAAATTTCCTTTCTGCCTATCCGCCACCGCCAGAGGCCGCACTGCGCTCTTGAGATCCCCAGACGATCTAGCAACGTTCTGTGATCAGCTTGACCTACCGCTGACGGAGCTTCCGGACTGGTGCACATTCCACTTTCCGTCCGAGCCATGGAGACCAGTCTCACACAACCCTTCACCTAAGGCACAGAGGCATCGCTCCAGACGAAGAAGATCGGGACCCCCATCTCCCGGTCCTCACGCTTCTCGCCGAGATTCGACCTACCGCGACTTGGGACAACCAGTAACCCCCCGAAGGAATAACCAGGAAGCCTGATATACACAGTCCCTGACGGTACCTGAGTAACTCAACTCTTTCTTTTTCTCCAGAGAGACTTGTACCACTACTATTTTTTTGTTTTTTGTTTTTGGTTGTTTGACCTAGATCGATCTCTGCTTCCCAGCTCAATCCGCAATGCTCTCAACACTCACACAAGGAAGCGCCACAACCTGCCCTGTAAGCAGCAGAAGGTGACTTGCCTATTGACTACAAAGCAGTCCCCGAAACACACAGACAAGAGGCAAGACGTCACCATGCTGAGAAAAACGGAGTGCAACCCTCTTACAAGAGACCGGCGAGTAGAAACACTGCACGAGATGACAGCAAAGACAAGGAAACGATCAAAGCAGCTATAGGGTCCGGTGATGAGATCACTGTTTGGACAATACAAGCTGCAAGACCCACCTAGCAAGACACAGAATCAACACTCTGTCACCGATGATGCTACCCATACAGGAGACTCTTAGAACTACCCCTTCCCACTGAAGCAAATGAAGATGACCATGTCAGGTGACGAGCAGACATACTGCTCTTAGATTTGGGGGAATAACCACTGTAGTGCCATTGAAATCTCTGTGACACCGTTCCCCCTCACTACACTTCCCTTTTCCCTCTCCCATCCCCCATCTTCCTCTACTGACCCCTATCCATTGTCCTCTCCCTTTCCCCCTTATTATCCTTGTCTCTATCCCCACCTTATCTCTCCTTTTTCCTCCCCTTATCCCGGTGCCCCCTCTTTTTTACCCTGTAAATCCTCAATTAGGGTCATATGTAGTTATTGTTATTGTGTTTTGATGATAAAAATACACATGGAGGACCAGAAGTCGCCGAGGCAGTCACAAGCAGATCCCACTCCTTTCTAAAATGACGCAGACGCCTCTTACAGCATGTATATAAGAGGCTACTGTTACTTAATTGACCTGGGAGATAACACCCCTCCATACTCCCTATACACACTCCCTATTAATATTACCCGTAACTTGCCCAACCATGCATAGCACACCATTTGCACTGCCTTGGTGACTCCTGGGACCACAGCTACTTTGATACTGTTGAAGCTTGCAGATACAGAAGCATGATCTCAGATCTCCCTGCAGATAAAAAGCGAGGATATAAGCTACAATCTATGTCTTTCTGTACTCTCTTATAGAAAGATTAGATTACGCTCGCCGATGTCGATGCAGATACCAGACACTCACAGGTCGAAAAGTTCACCATTGAGAAGCATGAGATTTGATATTTAGGTCTATGTTTACACCGATACTTGCACTACTGTTTAAACACACGGTTTGAAAAAAGATTTATTGTTATCTCTGGAAGTTCATGTTCATGTTTGCATTGACTCACCATTGGCAAATACTCAGGATATACAACCCCAGGTGTCCGTCAGCAAAAATCAATTGGGCCATCACTACTGCTGCCCTATTCCCCATTATACCGCCACTTAATCTATATCCTCCCAGTGGCCATGGAGTAGGTCTCCAGACACCCTCACCAACCCCCAGCAGCAGCACTAGGTTCTAGTCTGCTGACCACCCGGCCTTCTTTCCAACAGGTGAATTGGCATTCCCATTTTCACCTCTGGTATCTCCCTCTTCTCTATATCTCACCTGCTCTCTCTGACTTTTTCTTTTTTTGGTCTGTCGGGCTCGACGCGGGGCTCTCCCTCCTTATTGATTAGTACCTACCCCTTCTACTCTATATAAGAACCTCCACATTACCCCCCCTCTTTAACTACTGCCCGGGACACTCCGCTCTGAACTGGTCTTCATATCGGAAAATTTACGCAAAACCCGGGCACTAAGCCTTACACTAGAAACCAGCCACTTGAATACGTACCAAAATGCCCCCTCCAGCTCCTCTATCATTAAAATGTTTCTCTTTAAACGCAAAAGGACTGAATGTACCTGAAAAGCGGTCGCAGGTCTTATCCTACCTCACTAAACAAAAGGCTCATTTCGTCTTCCTCCAGGAGACCCACTTTAGATCTAACTCCATACCAAAAATGACTAACAACATATACCAAACAGTTTTCCACGCTACGAACCCTATTGCAAAAACCAAGGGAGTATCTACACTCATTTCTAAACATGCCCCATTCAAACATACAGATTCTTTGATAGACCCAGAGGGGAGATTTGCATTTATCAAGGGTACCTATGCCTCCAGACCAATCACATTAGCCAACATATACGCTCCCAACGAACACCAAGTGTCATTTTTTAGGACAGTGAGCGATCTTCTACTCTCTTTCAAGGAAGGGATAGTGGTTGTGGGGGGCGACTTCAATGCCCCCCTCAACCCAGATATAGACACTTCCTCGGGCACCTCAGCATTACCCTTCCGAGCTTTAAAGCAAATTAAATTACAACTCCAAGCCCTGGCACTGCATGATACCTGGCGCACACTGTATCCATCCGTTAAAGACTACACGTTCTATTCCATTCCCTTCCAAAAATACTCAAGACTAGACTATTTCTTCCTCTCTCAACCGGACCTGACCTATCTTACGCAAGCTACAATTGAACCCATGTTTCTATCCGACCACCACCCTATATCTGTTACACTGACTTTTCCAGACTTAACCCCAAAAACCAAAACATGGAGACTCAACTCCTCCCTATTAAAAGATGAGGTCTTCACTAAGCACCTTGCAACCACCATTAACTCCTACTTTAAGGAAAACTCTACCCCCGACATACCACCCACTATTCTATGGGAGGCCCACAAGTGTGTGACCAGAGGGGAGCTGTTGACCCAAGCAGCGAAAGTAAAAAGAGCCCATCAAGCAACTCTAGACGATCTGATCACCAACATTAAACGGTTGGAAGCCACACACAAAAAATCTCAATCACAACAGACCTTACAGGAGCTCACACACTTGCGCACAACACTCCTGGAAGAACTAGGTAAACGCGTTAGACGCAGATATGTCCTACACCAACGAATTTTTTACGAACAGGGCAACAAATGCGGCAAATTACTGGCCAGGGCAGTACGAACCTCTAAACCGGTCAATACGATTCACCATATTAGAACCCGTCAAGGCACTCTGTTATCTAAAAATGAAGACATAGCTCAGGCCTTTGAACAATACTACAAAAAACTATATAACCTTGATCCTCTTAATACAAGCCCTACCCAAACGTCGCGCAGAAAAGAGGAAATACAAAACTTTTTGTCCCAATACAGCCCACAACCACTCACACAAGCGCAAGCGGAAGAATTAGAACAACCCATCTCCACGGAGGAACTACAATTGGCTCTGAAACAGATGAAAACAGGCAAAAGCCCGGGCCCGGATGGGTTTACTCTACAATATTATAAATGCTTTGTCCAGATCCTAGCCCCTAAAATGTTAACCGTCTTTAACGCACTAGCAGATCCTACAATAACCATGGGGCGCATGCTAGAGGCACATGTCACAGTAATCCCCAAGGAAGGTAAAGACAGCACCCAAATACAAAATTACAGGCCAATTTCATTATTGAATGTTGACATTAAGATCTACGCAAAAATTTTAGCCAATAGATTGTCTACCCTACTACCGGGTCTCATCTCACTAGATCAAGTAGGCTTTGTCCCCGGCCGAGAAGCTAGGGACAACACTATTAGAGCACTAAACCTACATCACGGGCTCACGTCCTCAAAAAAACAAGGCTTTTTCCTGTCTTTAGACGCTGAGAAGGCGTTCGACAGAGTGGCCTGGGACTATATGCGGGAGGTCTTAAAAAAGATTGGCCTCCACCCGCGCATGCTATCTCATATCTCGGCGCTGTACTCCAACCCGAGTGCGGCTGTGAGAGTAAACGGCCACCTGTCGAACGCCTTCCCCATAAGCAACGGCACGCGCCAGGGCTGCCCCCTCTCACCTTTAATTTTTGTCTTGTCCCTAGAACCCTTCCTGAACAGACTAAGGGCCAACTCTGACATTGCAGGCATCACAATCAAAGGAAAGGAATACAAGATCTCAGCGTTTGCAGATGACATTTTGCTCTCCTTATCCCACCCAATCACATCGATTCCCAACCTGCTCAAAGATATCGCTCACTTTGGAACCTTATCACACTTTAAAATTAACTATGCAAAATCTCAAGCCCTAAACATTACGCTCACGCCACAGGAACTTGAACGGTGTAAATCCTCCTTCCCCTTTCAATGGAGCCAACGTTCGATAACATATTTAGGAATTCAAATCCCCACCAAACTAGCAGATCTATATGATACCAACTTTCTCCCGGCCTTGAAAAAAGCTCAACTCGACTTAACAGCTTGGGGCCCCCTCAACATCTCCTGGTTCGGTCGCTCAGCCCTTTTAAAAATGATTACTCTTCCTCGATTCCTATACTTCATCCAATGCATACCTATCAATCTACCGGCTGCCTTCTTTGCTACTTATAAAAAGATGTGTACACTATTCTTGTGGAAAGGTTCCCCCCCACGCATAAAATTCACACGACTTACGCGACCAAAACTCCTGGGGGGCATAGGTCTCCCAGACCTTTATAAGTATTACCTGGCTAGTCACTTGGCCCGGGTGGTAGACTGGAATGTCCACGAGTCGGGCAAAACCTGGGTCACGCTTGAGAAATCATTCTCTCACCTTCCCCTAGAATCACTGCCCTGGATTCGACCTAGCAAAATTCCACAGCAGACATCTGCACATCCATTTATATCAGCCTCGCTTGATTCGACCAAAAGGGCAGCCAAATTCTCTTTCATATCCTCCCTGCCGGGTCCCTTAACCCCCTTGAGAGGAAACCCTGATTTCGAACCCGGGCTATCACAATCCTTCCTTAAACACACATGGCCCTATGACAAATTACTAGCATATCAGTTTTTTGCAGACAAAACCCCTAGACCATACGAGAACCTAATCGACCTTTCTCCGCTCAAATCCTTCCCCTTCTGGACGTACAGACAGATCCGACATTTTCTTTCGACTCAAGGGACCATCTCGACCTGGACCAGACAATTAACCTCATTTGAAGATCTATGCACTCGCACCTCCCCACTAAGGCATCTTATTTCCATCCTATACAACATACTCTCAGAAAGCATCTCCTGTATCCCTGACTCAGCACATACAGCCTGGGAAAAGGATCTCCAGATGACCTTCACGGAGGAAGACTGGACACAAATCAATGAATATATACACAAGGGTTCCACTAATGTAGCCATACAGGAAAATGGATATAAAATCCAAACACGCTGGTACAGGACTCCTTCACTCCTACATAAATTTTGCCCCACTATCCCAGACATCTGCTGGAGATGTGGGAAAGCCAAAGGGACCATGCTACACATATGGTGGGACTGTGATCTACTACAACCCTTCTGGAAGGAAGTACATGACCTTATCTCACATATAACAACATACACTTTGACCTACTCACCTGCTCAGTATCTTCTCCACCACACTCACCTAACGAAAAGTGAGTTCTTTAAATCCTTGGCTATGCATTTGGTGAATGCGGCTAGGCTCTGCATACCGACACACTGGCGATCCACGACCATCCCCACAATTGGAGAATGGTTCCAGAGGATCTCCAAGATAGAGGAAATGGAGGAGTTGGTACATATCTCTCAGGAACGTATTCAAAAATACACGACCACTTGGGCCTGCTGGACTTACTTCAAATCAACCCAGCGATACAATTCATTCCAACCTGGACAACTGGGTCGGCCTACTTAAGAGGTCAAACAATTAGATATACAACTACACTCCCCAAAACCATCTCAATTTAAAAAAAAAAAAAAAAAAAAAAAAAAAAGTGTGGGGGGGGAGCCCCGTGTTGAGAAACTAGACGGACCGAACTCCCTCTTCCCACTCCTCTCTTTATTTCCTTTCTTCATTCTTTTTCTATCCTAGTAAACACATTCCATATTCTTGTAAGGGGGATATTTATACCCCCTCCTTTTCTCCGAACAAAATATGAAAGGTTACGATCAATATCATACAACTGTAATAAACAAAGTATGTAAACTTGAATATACATGTATTCATCTGCATTAATGCAATACATATGTAACCTGAACCACTATGTACAAAAGAAATGTATAATAACCTGGACTTTCTGCAATTGTTGTAAAACTAAATCTGCTAATAAACATTATTGTGGAAAAAAAAAAAAAAAATGATTGCAGGAGGATATAACCAAGCATGGGACATAAACACCATTGAGATGAACTATAAATTCCTGGTCAGGTGGTATATGACACCGGAGAGACTCCATAAAATTAACCAAGAAGGATCACCATTATGGTGATATTAACTACTGATAACTATTATTGGAGAAATTGTGGACAAAAAGCCACAATGATACACATATGGTGGGATTGCCCGAAAATTAGTGTATTCTGGCAGGAAGTAATCATAAGTGTAAAGGAAATAACGGGCGAGAAGATAGAAAATAACAGACTGACTTGTCTGTTCCACAACGCCAACTCTCCTAAAAAGCAATACATGAAACCAGTAACGCCAAAACTACTAAATGCTGCAAAGGGATTGATCCCAAAAAATTGGTTAAAGAGTGAAAGCCCAGATTTAAGAGAATGGTTCAAACAAGTGGAGCACTATCACAAAATGGAATTACTTTGTTGTAAAGAAAAAGGGCAACTAGATAAATGTAACTCTGTCTGGAATGGGTGGGAAAGATATAAAACCTCGGACAGATATTGGCAGAAGAAGTTGGACTGTATAAGATCTTAAGAAGGAATAACTAGGAAAGGAGGGAAATTAGAGAGGGAGGGTCGTAGGCGGGTGGCGCAGATTGGGAAAAATTTTTACAGTTTTTTGCATAAATAAAAGAAAGGAATTCCTGTTTTTTTTTTCTTTATAATGATGCCACAATGATGTGAACTTGAGAAGGGACAGGTTTTGAACGTTAAGGTGAAATAAGTCTCTCAAAGGTAAACACTGAAGTGGAAAAAAAAAAAAAAAGAGAAGAGGGTTCATGGATACAAGAAGCAGAACAACAACTGTTTTGTAGACCATGGGGGTATAAAGGAATAAAGGAGGTAGAGTGGAAGTTGGTCAAGGCAGTGGAGGTCAGAGAAGATTGACAGCTGCCCATTGAACATTGTGGAAGGCATCAAAGTAGTTGCTTACCAGGGAAGAAAGAGGAAGGAAGCAGTAAATCCTAAGCCAATGCCACAGTGGACAGAGGAATAAGACAGGAGATAGTGGGTGCTGATCATGGAGAAGGGATGAAGGAGGTTAAGCATAATCTATTCATGGACCAATGGTATAATAAGTAAACTAAGGCTGAGCCGGGTTGATAAGCAGAGGGGAAAAGAATTGTGGCATTACTTTTAAAATGTGTTGACTTTACTGAATGCTCATCTGTTTTTTTGGATTAAAGTTATATATAATGCAGGTCACACCTGCTGCCAAAAAGTTTATCTTGCGAGGTCCACTTTGCACAAATACAAGCACAACCTCCCATCAGAAATAAACACTTATATCTATATATACTTTGCTTTGGTACTTTGGGTTGTCTATGGACAGCCTATAAAACTGTGTGGTTTTATAGTGAGCCTGAGTAGGACTGCCCATTCACGTTCCTGTCATTGTGCTAAAATGTCTTTATTAAGGCTAGAAGCCAAGAAGTAACCTACAGCACCCTACGAGCACCCTCACTTTATAACAGTGACAGCAGATGAAAAAAAAAGTACACTCCTAGCACTGCCTCTTTAAGAAGTGATAGGACAGATGCAAAAAAGTTAGTATAATGTTTAAGTAATAGTGAACATAAATTTACAAATCTGTAGAGAGGAAAATTAGGTTCATTATATATATTTCATTACTGTTACATCACTTTTGAAAATCCTATAGTGTGATGACCAGCATTAGATGCAAACTCAAATATATGAGAACATTAGCAGTTCAGATGACTATCCTTTGCATATATGATTTTTAAATCTCAGTAGCCTTTCTGTCTTAAATACCTAGAATTTTAGAATGTTCAAGATTTATATGATGGGGCGCATTTCTGTCATTTGTTTGAACATTTGTTTCCAATCACTTTTTAAAACGATACATGAAAGGATTGATTGGAGTGAGAGCAGCTAACATTACTTACATGGATTAAGATCACAAAATACTAATTGTTTTAGTTCTGTGTCTCTGCACATTTCAACATGCAGGATATACATGCATATTCTAATATGCAATGCATACTGGCACATAATGCTATTTTTTTGCAGGGGAACATTTTTTGTTTTGTTTTTATTGCAGCAGTTTATTTACCGCCTTAATTATCCCCCCCACCCACCCTTTTCTTCACTTACTCTCTATCTCTCTTTGCTCTTCTATCCATTTTGCACTCTCACCCCATCTTTTTTATCAAATTTTCTTTGATCTTTTGTTATTTAAGTGTTTCTGGTTCATAGATGTTTTAAAAAAAAAAATTGGCAACAATTAATTAAAAACTGGGTTTGGGTTGTTTGGACTTTCCTAAGCAAATGTCATACAACAAATCTGTTCAAACAAATTAATCCACATTTGATTGTGTATGAACTGGAAACATTGTTCTTACACCTATTCTTTTATTAATATTCTCAATAAAAAAGATCAAAAACAAACAGTGCAACAAAATTTAATATGCACAGTATTAGGCAAGATCTTATCTGAAAGTCCTGCTGTTTGCAATCCTGGAAACTATTTTAAAAATTGCCAAATAAGAGCAGAGTAAACCTTTTCTTAATACAGCAAGTCTTTGCCTCTGAGACCTTTTTCCTTGCCAGTGGGGCCTCCTTATGTTCCCATTTTATGTGCAAGACTATCAACTATACAGCTGCACTATATTCAAAATGTTTTAAATAATTCATGATTGGAAAAATGAAGATTTTCATTTTACAGCTTTTAATGAAGTGAAGAAATAAAAGATGAACGTAATAAAAAAAGGAAATGAGATACTGTACTATGTATATCCTTTTAGTATTGCTGCAATATACTGTATGGTGAATATGTAATTACATGAAATTGTAACTTTTTTCTATAACTGCAGATTTCTTTTCCTTATCTGACATATTTACAATACAAAGTCCTAAGCTAGAAGTGATGGTCTTCATAAATATGAAAGTTATAATATTATAGAGAGTGATATAACAGTTTCTTTTACAGAAAAATAAGTAGATAAGATCAAATACAAAGATTCATTCTGCACAGATTCAACGCCACCATCTCAGACCAATGTTGGAAATGTCAACAAGCCAGTGGCGATCTCCTGCACATCTGGTTGGATTGCCCACCAATCCAATCCAATCCTTCTGGAAAACGGTTTATGAGCAAACTAAAAATATAGCCTCGTACTCCCTGGACTTCACACCTGCGCAGTTCCTACTCCACCACAATGTCTCAAAAAACATACCATGTCAATGCAGCTAAAATGTGCATACCTAAACTATGGGGCACCCCAAAATCCCCTCTGTGTCAAATTGGTACAAACGCATAGATAAAATAGCTGTAATGGAAGAACTCATTTCAATCTTTACGAAACTCCCCACACAAATTCTCATCTTTATGGGCATGTTGGAACCACTTCCAGTCCTCCGAGGAATATTTACAGACAATGGGCTTTCCCCCCTCAAACCAAATCTAAACACATAGTACATCACTCTTCTTGTAGCCACCTTAATACCATCCATTACATTCAGCTCTTTCTCTGAATGCCTGGTACAAAACTCTATACCCACCTTCCATACTTATTAACAGTCAAAATCACATAATGCAAGTCAAGAAAACTTTCTTTACATTCCGAGATGCACACACATACCAATAAACGTAAGATCCCAGTCTTATATCTAGCATCACCTGCATTTAATATTTATTTCTCCTTTCTCTCTCATCATACGCCTTCTACCTAAAGTTTCCTACCTCCTACAACCCCCCCCCCCCTTCACTCATAAATCTTGAGTACAAGACCTGATCTTCCTGACATGCCTGTGCTGGACACATGCATTCACACACAAACAGATCATTCCATTACAAGACCTACTCTCTTAAGTGCTCCTAAAACACTGGAATACCTACCTGGCTTTACCTATAATAGACAATAGATAATAAACGAAACATAATCATTCAAGATACCTTGCTCAATACCAATTTTAGATGCTCCATGTTACTCATTAAGTTGTTCCTAATCATTATATCCTCATTGTAAAATTTCAATGGTTTTTGTTGTATCTCACCAGTGTTTAGTACCTGCTATGTATAAAATGTAACAATCTGATATTGCTCTTGTTAATGCAATATACTCATATAATGTTCTTGTACTTCTTTTCAATAAAAAATGTTTGGAAAAAATAATAATCTATGGCCCTTTACTAAATATGCATTCATTTTTCCCACAGTGTTTTAATCCCTCAATTATTTCTCAAACGGAAAAATCTGTGTACTTTTCTATGTGCGTCAATTACTAAGGGACATCATAGACATTACAATATGACCATACAATCAACATTTTTTTTAAATTATTATGGGTATTTATATAGTACCAACAATGTATGCACTCCTTTACATACTGTGCATTCCCATCAGTCACATCAGTGCCTGCCCACAAGGACCTTGCATCCTAAGGTCCCTTTCTCACCTGCATACATACATTCACACCCATACCAACTTGGACATTAGCTAATTATTCTACCAGCATGTCTTTTGAGTATGGGAGGAAACCAGATTACCCAAAGGAAACCCACACAAGCACAGGGAATATATGCAAACTCCACACAGATCCAGAATTCAAACTGGTGACCCTAGGGCTGCAAAGGCAGAAGTGGTAAACAATAAGCTACCCAAACAAAACTAAATAATATAAGAACCTATCTAATCTAGCTAATCAATTTGTATCCAGTCAGGCAAGTCCTGGCACTACATAGTTGTTGGTAGATCTAAAAGAGATTGTACAATCAGATTCCAACCGGTGTGATAAACTTTTTGTAGCTACATAACAATACTAAAATCTCATAAGATTGATGTCTTTGTATCACATTACTTTTTCTGTCTTCACGCAGTTGTGTATCAGTAGCACTTGCATATGTGCATACGTTACTACATTGCAGTTTCATTCATTCACACATGTTAAATTGCTCACCAAACTCCTATTTTTCAGAGATTCATCCCATGTAAGTAAACCCCATAAAATGACTGAGAAGAATTACTTAATATTTGCCAAAAAAACATCTAAAGTAAAGCTATTCTTCACTAAGATGTTCAACCTCCCAAAATTATGTAGCCATAACTCAAGAAAGCTGAGATTTGAGGGGTAGATTTGGAAATCACTAGCCAACAGAGAAATATAAGTTAGTTTATGCTAGCTTTGACTTTGGAGTCAAAGCTAGCATAAACTGAGGCAACCAGATCTACCTGATAAAACCTAGTGAATTTATGAACAGAGGACAAGGTTGCTGCCTTACAGATTTCCAAAACCATGGACTGATGAAGGACGGCACAAAAAGTGCTGATTGACAGAATGTGCAGGCACAGAAGAGGCAACAAACAACAGTCAGTCCAATAGAAGAATGAGGTAGCCTGAAGGTAAACTCTAATATCCCTTATCACATCGAAGGTATGTAAAAGAAACACCTTAGGATTAAAAGGACCTGGAAAAAGAGATAGGAGCACAATATCATCATTAAGATGAAAAGCAGACACTACCTTAGAGAGAAAGTAAGAATGAGGTCATAAGACCACCTTGTCCTTGTGAAAAATCAACAAATAAGATTTACAGGACAAGGCCACCAAATCAGAGACACATCTGACATGTCTGCAAGGTCTATTAAAACAGGAAGTCCCAAGAAAAAAAATTAGCGGCCTGACAGGTGGAACAACATGGGTAGCTCTCAGAATAAAAGTACAGATTAAGGAATGACTTGTCAAAAGGTGTTAAAAACTAATCAGCTAAAGGGAAGACCTGACCTTTAATTGTACTGACAGCCAAATGCTGGACCACACCTTGTAGCAAAAAGTAAATTATCCTTCTCACAGAAAAAACTCACATAGGATTACCCAAAGACTTACGCCATTGGAAGTATTATTTCTAAGTGCAATGGTAGATTTTGCGCAAAGTAGTTTTATGAGCCTGTAAAATGATAGGAATAACCAACTGAGACAGACCCTGATCCCTCAGTACTTACAGTAAACTTCAACAACCATGCTGTCAAAAGAAGCAACTGTGGAAGACTAGGGTCTTGAGAGAGAATATCTCAATGATATGGAAGGTGCAAATGTTTGTCTGCAATGAGACTAATAAGGTTTGCATGCCAAGCCACTTGAGGCCAAGCTGGATAATTACCAGAAGTCTTTCCATATTAATCCTGCAAAGAAGTCTGGGTAGAAGTCATACAGGAGGATAATATAAATATGTAATTATTCCATTCCTTATTAGACTAGCATAGTACAACACCCGTGGTACACAGCCATAAAGTAAAAAAACTGTGAAAATGGAGCCAAAAATAAAAATGGGACACACAAGCTAAACTGGATGGACTATTGTCTTTATTCAACCTTACCTACTATGTAACTATGTAACAATAATAGCCATACAGACAACCTCCGGGATCCAGATATTTGGGGCCCTGGAGGTGTAGAATAGAAGTACATAGAAGTGTGAAAGGGTAGCTATTGTCCGTGTGAAAAGACAGGGTGGTCATCATGAGTTATAGTGGGAAACAAGAGACACGGACACACATAGCTAGACTTGGGAAACAAAAAGTATCAGTCAGTGTCCACATAGAAGAAATAGTCTATGGAGGGAACTCCAGGAGCTAAAGAAAAACAGGTCCTTACTCCTCTACCCTAGGCAGAGAAAATTATGTTCTCTGATACTTGGGGGGAGGCTAAAGTGGTTCTAAATTCTAACTGTTTTTTTTTTTACCTTAATGCATTAAGGTAAAATACTCCCCACTAACTGTTCCCTCTACCCTCCCCAAACACTTGCCTGAGTCCTGTCAGCAATCCCAAGCTGTCCTGGCTTCAGCTCTTCTTCCTTCACTTCCTGGTTTCACAGGATTTGACTGCTGTCAGTTAAATCCTGAGAGAAGGGAGCCAGGGATGTGGCCGAACCCTGTGTGTCTCTTTGGACGCACACAGCCCAACTTGGTAGAGCGCGCATGGGTGCCCCTATATACCAAGGCTGCGTATGAGGGCACTGCAGGAAGAACGTGCAAAGAATGCTGGCAAATGGCTCCAGAAGAGGAGGTAAGAGACCACTCTGTGCAATACTAATACACAGAGAGGGGAAGTTTAAACTCGTTTTATTATTTTAATGAATACAAAAATAAATAAAAAATAGGCTTTAATATCACTTTAAACCACCCATGGGAGTTGTTCTCATAGCTGCATGTTCAGCTGGTTTACATCCAGTGTCCTACTTCTGGAAATGGGCACAATAACTTGCTGGCACCAATGTGTTTTCAATCAAGAGTCTCTCAATTAAGGTAAGAGAAAACAAACTATCAACCACAGGCTTGAGGTGTTCGCTGATTACTGGGTTACTGGTGACCAAAATATTTTATGCAATAGGGATGCCAGAATGACAAAAGCCCTGGCAGAATAATGTCTTTTATGTGTCAAGCACATTTATATTTTTTTCATTTTCACATCCTTTCCAACTGTTGAATTTCATATTTAAAAACATAAACCACCAGAGAAAGTCACATGTTAAAACAACTGGAATGAGCAGAAAGTGAAACACATTGTGAAACCTTTAAACGTCATTCATTACAGGAACACAAGTGTATTATAACTAAAGTGCTTAGAGCTTTATTTCACATTAGTGTCATTTAGTGATGTATAACTTTGGCTGTGTTTAATTTGGGTAAAGTACTTACTGAACCAATGACAGTGATATTTCTATAGTTAAAAAGCATTAAAGCTGAACTCCAGGCAAACAGTTATATATACAAATGAAATACTATATATATATATATATATATATATATATATATATATATATATATATATATATATATATAAATTTCTATTTTTGTTCATCCAAATTTGAGATTTACACAACTCTGCCACAAATTACAGCCCTGTCTGGCAGAGAAGAACTGATTTTTCTCTGCTGCAGTTAACTAACATTTATTCTACATGTCATATCTCTCACTGAGCCTGTGGCTAGGCAGTAATAGAGAAACAGACTGATGAGCTCATCTCTCTGCCACTCTGCTCTCTCCTCCTATCAGCATGTTTTCAGTAACACATGAGTACTGCAAAATAGCTGACTGCCCCATGTTGCTGTTTCTCGTAGTCTGAGCTCTGATGTACCAGGATTACAAATGGCTGATACTAAGTCACTGCTTACATTTGAAAAACATACATTTAACAATGTATAAATGAATACAGAGCTGCCTAATTTATCCTATATACAATATCTGTCTTGTGCTTGGCTTAAATTATGTTACTTTGCTCTGATTGCTATTAGGGCCTATTCACATCAGTGGGCACAATGTATGCTCTGTATACGTTGTGTAAGGGTGGTGCAATGTGCTGCTATGATGCATCACACCTATTACATTTTTTAAACTTCATTGAAATGTCACAAGATGTGGTGTAGTGTGTTACAACATGCTGCACTGCTTGGAAATGCAAGTTACTTTTTTACAGCACAGATCAAAATACAGTGCCTTGAAAAAGTATTCATACCCCTTAAAATTTTCCACATTGTCAGGGCTGGGCCCAGCCCTTCCTTCTCAGAGCTGGCCGCTTAGCTGTTGGCTAATTGCCGGCTATTATCTCTCCACAGGTACTCAGCTGTTGATGATATCCTGCTCGTCCCTCCTGCCTACTTAAGCTGTTCAGCCCAGAGGATCTCTGCCTTTGCCTTGGTCATCATCACAGAGACTATCACCTGCGTTCCTGTTCAAAGACTTGCTTTGCTGAAATCCCTTCTGGCTCCAGATTCTGCTTGCTGTTCCACTACATTGATTCCTGACTTCTGGCTTAGCTGACTATTCGTTGCGCTTACCGAACTTTGGCTATGTTTTGACTACATTTGTTCTTTTTTACTTTTATTATTAAACAAGTGTGATTTAACTGTACTTCTGTCTCGGTCTGATTTCATGGTTTCTGACACATTTTGTCATGTTACAACCAAAAACGAAAATGTATTTTATTGAGATTTTTTGTTATAGACCAACACAATGTGGCACATCATTGTAAAGTGAAAGGAAAATGATAAATAGTTTTCAAAATTTTTTACAAATAATTATCTGAAAAGTGTGGCGTGCATTTGTATTCAGCCCCCTTTACTCTGATACTCCTAACTAAAATTTAGTGGAACCAATTGCCTTCAGAAATCATCTAATTTGTAAATAGAGTCCACCTGTGTGTCATTCAATCTCAGTATAAATACAGCTGTTCTGTGAAGCCCTCAGAGGTTTGTTAGAGAACCTTAGTTAACAAACAGCATCATGCAGGTCAAGGAAATAACCACACAGGTCAGGGATAAAGTTATGGAGAAATTTAAAGCAGGGTTAGGTTATAAAAAAAAATATCCCAAGCTTTGAACATCTCACGGAGCACTGTTCAATCCATCTGAAAATGGAAACATGGCACAACTGCAAACCTACCAAGAAATGGCCGTCCACCTAAACTGACAGGCCGGGCAAGGAGAGTATTAATCAGAGAAGCAACGAAGAGGTCAATAGGAACTCTGGAACAGCTGCAGAGATCCACAGCTCAGGTGGGAGAATCTGTCCACAGGACAACTATTAATCAATCACTCCACAAATCTGGCCTTTGTGGAAGAGTGGCAAGAAGAAAGACATTGTTGAAAGAAAGCTATAAGAAGTCCCGTTTGCGAGAAGCCATGTGGGGGACACAGCAAACATGTGGAAGAAGGTGCTCTGGTCAGATGAGACCAAAATTTAACTTTTTGGCCTAAAAGCAAAATGTTATGTGTGGCAGAAAACACTGTACATCACCCTGAAAACACTGTCCCCATCGTGAAACATTCTGGTGGCAGCATCATGTTGTGGGGATGCTTTTTTTCATCAGGGACAGGGAAGTTGGTCAGAATTGATGGGAAGATGGATGGAGACAAACACAGGGCAATCTTAGAAGAAAACCCATTAGAGTCTGCAAAAGACTTGAGACTGGGGCGGAGGTTCACCTTCCAGCAGGACAACGACCCTAAACATACAGCCAGAGCTACAATGGAATGGTTTGGATCCAAGCATATTTATGTGTTAGAATGGCCCAGTCAAAGTTCAGACCTAAATTCAATTGAGAATCTGTGGCAAGACTTGAAAATTGCTTGAGATATTTTGCAAAGAAGAATTGGCAAAAATGTCACTCTCTAGAGAGAGCCGGTAGAGACATCCCCAAAAAGACTTGAAGCTGTAATTGCAGTAAAAGGTGGTTCTACAAAGTATTGACTCAGGGGGGCTGAATACAAATGCACGCCACACTTTTTACATATTTATTTGTAAAAAATGTTGAAAACCATTTATCTTTTTCCTTCCACTTCATAATTCTGTGCCACTTTGGATTTCCAGTGTGCGACCATTTCGTTTCTTATCCACTTTGTGTTGGTCTATCACATAAAATTCCAATAAAATACATTTACATTTTTTGTTGTAACATGACAAAATGTGGAAAATTTCAAGGGGAATGAATACTTTTTCAAGGCACTGTAGTGCATTTGTGTGAATCAAAACAATAGGATTTAAAGTGCTGTAAACCCCTACATATACCCAGTTAAGTGATCAGTCTCAGGTGATACCAAGAGATTAATAAAATCCTCCTACATAAGTTGCACCTGTTCATCTGCAGCCATTTTGTCCTGTAGATCATTCTAAAACACAGATCAAAGGATTTTTCTCAGCTCTAGAAGGCAGGGGCGGGGATCTGAAATTACACACACTGCAGAGCTAGAGCATAAGCATAGAGCTTCCTTATATCTAATAGCTGAGTGGAGAGAAGGGGCACACATCCCTCTACACACTGATAGCTAAGGCTATGAGTCACCTGCTATGTGCTGGGGGGGGGGGGGATGCAGCCGTCTCCCTTGTGGTTGTTGGGTCAGCTTAGAGTTTTTTCAGTGACTCATGCAAATAGCAACGGTATCAGAGATCAGAGAGGAACCACACTTGGTGCTTTGGATTCAGGCAAGTATACACTATAGAGGGATGTTCCTTTTCATGTCTTCTGTTCATTTTTCATGCCTGAGGTTTTATCTTGTCTTGTGTTGGGACTGCGTTGGGATACCCTTCCCAGTGCAGGCCCATATAAGCTAGGGTGAAGGAACCCTTATGGTACCTGCTCATTTCTCTTTGTATATTACCTGAAATTAAGAAATTGTTCCATACCTTAATGAAGGACGTGAAGCTTTCTTCTGCAAGCTGTATTCTTTTATGTGTGAGCCTTTTTTTGTCACATGGCTCCAACTGGCTTTCCTTGGAGTTGGGACACTGTGCACCACAGTAGGCAGGAACTGCTGTGACAGAGCTCTGGCAAGTCTGCATCCCACATACTGAAAGAAGGACAGGCTGTCAGGGGCTGATGGAGTCTTAGCACTTGTGTTAATAAAAGGATTTGCTGGGCCATTCACTTCAGCCTTTTAGAAAGAAAACATGAAAAAAAAGCTGATTTTAGCACCTCGGAAGACAATTATGGGAGAATGGAAAAGACATGAAAGTGTTAATGTGTGATCAATCTCAATGCATGGTATCAATTACTAACAAATATTTTTATTAATGGCTCATTATACACTATAGACATGTGGGGGGTGCTAACAAAAATTTGACTCTTCTAAACTTAGAACATGGAGCAGATGCTGCTTCTTATTTTCAAAAAGGGTGCAAGCCCCTTTGTTAATTGGGAGCAATCTGAAAGGCACAGCACATAGCACAGAGAACAGAGAGAGATGTAGAAAGAGACTGTTAACCCTGTGCAGTCTCTGCTTGTGTAGCGCAATCATTGCATGGACAGAGAGAGGGCCAATATGGCATATGACAAAGTCTCACAACGGGGGAATCTGCAGTTCCATACGGAAAACTGCCATATTCCCTCTGTTAATCAGGTGTCGCAGATAGACTTGAAACGGGCGTATCTGCTCTGTTAATGTGACACACACCACTTCTGCGCTATTATAATGGAGCAGAAGTTTATTTTATTCCCCAGAGCTCTTTCATTTAGGAATTTTGGACTTGCGTGGGTTAAGCTTGCCATATGTTATACAGTTTTCTAATTCAATTTCCTTTAGATTTTCAACTACAGTATGTAGGGTCTGCCTCATTGCATACAAATTGAAAATGATTTTATTTTGATTTTATACTGCTGAACACAGTTTGAGGAATTTTTTTTGTGACCACTGGAGTTTATGCATTAAATCTTGTACTTTAATTCATATGTACTTGGAACATACAAATATACTGACATTTTTGGACTTATTTGTACTTTGCATGTTTTAATTTGTACGGACACAATTTCTTGAAGTTTTTATAATTTGTTTATGCACATCTCATTGCAATAAGTTTATCATTTAGAATTGTCAAATTTTCTTTGGCGCTACCCTTTTTTACCTAGTTTATGTATTGTAAGTGATCACATACCCTCTAAGCTCGACATGCAGCTGAGAACAGAAAACTGTGGGAAGAGAAACAGCATCACACTGAACTTCCCAGTGAATGTCTAGGGCAGGGGGGGGTGTGAGCACAAGTCTGATCATTGGAGGAGAGCAGGCTGAGTTCCTAGCACAAGGATATGTAATTGGGGGTTAATATACTCTTTAAATGTTTATTAGTAATCACATATGATATATTTATAGTACAAAAAATATAAAATAATATCAGTTTTAAAATGTATACCTTTTTAACCACTTTATTACCATGCTATAGCCAAAAGGGCTCATCACAGCGGCCCTTTACCATGTGATCAGCTGTGTCCAATCACAGCTGATCACATATAAACACACTTTCCAGTTATTGGCAGTCCTTTCCTCACGCACTGTGTCTTTGTGAGGAAAGGACTGCCAATAACCGGCAAGGCTGTCAGCACACTGTTTACACTGTTAATCAGGGCACTGATCATCAGTGCCTATCAGTGAAGTTTATCAATGCCCATCAGTGCCCATAAATGCTGCCTCATCAGTGCAGTCACACCAGATTTATTACATTCATTAGTAAAAAAAAGTTTGGTTTTTTTCCCAACATTTTCGGTCTATTTTTTGCATGTTTAGCTAAAAATAAAAACCCCAGTAATCATTAAATACCACCAAAAGAAAGCTCTATTTGTGTGAAAATCATAAAAATTTCATATGGGTACAGCGTAGCATGACCGCGCAATTGTCATTCAAAGTGCGACAGCGCTGAAAACTGAAAATTGGCCTGGGCAGGAAGGGAGTTAAAGTGCCCAGTATTAAAGTGGTTAAAATGAAAACACAGATATCCACATGTAGCATCACAGGAAAAACATTCTTTGTTGTTTTATTAAAAAGTTGTTAGAATTAAACCTCAAAAAATGGTCTTTCTGTATGTCCGATGCAAAAGATACTAAAGCCACTGTATTTCTTTAAGAGATCAGAAATCAGTGCCATGAGTGGCAGGGCTGGAATGTACTAAGTATTTTCTTTACAAATACATTGTTTTGTTGTTTGTTTTATCATTAAATAATTTTTATTGAAATTTCCATACAAATAACAGAAAAATTTAAGGCAGCTGGTTCTGGTATATAACAATCAGGTATAGCCAGGGCATTTTTTTCAGCGGGAACACGGGGGAACGCAGTTCCGCCACCTCCAGCAGCTCCAGCACTGAATGTTTGTAATGGCAAGAGTTGCTGGGGTGGGCTGGAGAGTCTATTGTTGCTGGAGCAGATCTATTTTTGAGTGGCGGTCTATTGTTGCTGGTGGGTCAATTATTGCTGGAAGAGATCTACTATTGATGGAGGGGGTCTATTGTTGCTGGCTGTTTGGATAGTCTATTGATGCTGGCTGCTGGGAGATCTGTTGTTGCTGCTGGGTGGTATTTTGTTGTGGGGGTCTATTGTTGCTGGGGGGTCTATTGCTGCTGGCTGTGGGGAATCTATTTTACTACATTTCTTGCTATCATTAACAAATTTCATACAAATTACTTAGCACCACAAAGTTATACTGGCTCTGTACTCTCTAAAAGGGGCAATACTGAGTAGGGGATGAAACCAAGCAACGGTACTCAGAGGTGGATAGGGGCAGAGATAAGAAGTGACTCAGAAGGGTGCAGTTCCTGCACCTATTCTCTGAGGAAAAAAAAGCCCTGGGTATAGCAGTAAAACATTTACATACTAATCTTGTTTTGTTGTTTGTTTTTTTAATCTAGCAAGAGAGCCATATACCAATCTCTACTTTTGAGAACTATATAGCTAAGGAGTTGCATCTCACCTTGGCTATTGGAATAAACACTTTGCAATATTGACTGTGTATGGGATATTTGATTTACATTTACTTACAGAGCAATTCTTGAGGCTCGGTTTACATATATGCGAATTGGATGTGTTTTGAAACGCATCCGCTTTGCATGACATGTAAAAAAACACTGATTTCCATTTAAGCTGTTCACATATACTGTATGCAGTGCATCCACAGTGCAAATTTAAAAAGAGTTATGTGCATTTTCTGAGCACTGCAGGTGTGAATTCCAGGCTCATTGAGTTCTATGGGAACTCTTCTGAATCACACATGTGTTCAGTTATGTTCAGGATTCAATTCAGGATTTCAGATCTGATTGCTCTCCTACTACAGGAGTTGACACCCTTTATCCAAACAAGAGGTAAATATGCTGCTATCCCAAAAATCTCATATGAACAGGATGAGATCCAGACACCTGTGCTTGGACTCACGTGGTACTTGCCATTAGTTAGTTCAGTGAAAAAGTGAGCGTCCAGCACCAAAGCATTTTGGATTTAAAGGGAGTCATTTTACTTCTCCAACAAGACATAAAAAGGAATCCATTCCTTGTAAAAGATAACCAAAACAGTGGTCCAAACCAGTTTCGAGGAAGGGCATGATACATCCATCAGAGTACTTTGTAGGATGAACGTTTCTCATCTTGAGCCAAGCAAAGTGGGTGATGGAAGACTTTATGAGACATTGACTTCCTAGCTTTCAAGAGGGTAGGCATTATAGAGTCCAAAAGGCCCCTGTCCATTAAGACTGTGGTTTCAACACCCATTCCATTACAGCCAATGACTGAAAAGCCGGATGGAAAACTGGCCCTTGGTACAGGAGGTCCAGATGATCTGGAAGGTCCCACAGAGTTACTGCTAGGAGCTTGAGTATGACTGAGTACCACATCCCTCTGGGTCCCACACATGATGCCATCCCATTGTTATCTCAGTGACTAACTGTCCTGATAGTGATTGTAAAGACGAGCGATATATGGTCAGCACTAGCTATAGTGCTAATTCTTGTAAGTGCAATATTTTATCCTATATACTAAATGGGAGTTTTAAACGGAGAAAACTAGGGTTGTGTGCTTTGTTTCCCTGCATGTATGCTGCTCTGATCTGAGATCCATTTACCCATCCATCCACTCATAGGAGATGGGAGGTAATGAATATCTGGAAGTTGTAGCTGTTTACTTCATCACCAGAGAGGGAAAGCTGCAAGTTGTGACCTACTGGTAATGCAGGGGTCATGTGAGAGGCCATGGTGTGGTGAATCCACCACATGGGTGGTGGATTCACTTAATTCAGTTTTGGCACAGTGGTAATTATTGTTGATCGAAGTTTGGATATATTCACCGATTTATCACAATTTTGGTTGCACATTTGGACATTTGTTGGACTACGTTATAATTTTAGAAGTTTTGTGCATGATACTCAGAGCAGAAATACCATATTACTTCTGTTGTTTTTTGTAAAGTACATTTAATAGGGTTTGATATATGTATACTGTTTATCGGTTATTGGCATTTATGATAGCAAATATAGTTTTTTAGGAGAGTTGCGCTACACCATTTTGGATATCAGTTTATATACGTCTTGAATCACTTATACTGTAGGTGTCGGCTAGCAACTCACTGAGCACTAATTTTAGATTTACTAAAAAGGATTGCGCTGATTGAATATTCACACACGTTTAAAAAATAATTATCTTGTTAAAATGTAAAACACTATTTAGTTTGTTTTTTGCTTTGTCTTGAGTAATGCCGCGTACACACGGTCGGACTTTACGGCAGACTTTGCCCGGCGGACTTTTCAACGTACTTTACGGCAGACTTTCTGAATGAACGGACTTGCCTACACACAATCCACCAAAGTCTGTCGAATTCGTACGTGATGACGTACGACCGGACTAAAATAAGGAAGTTCATAGCCAGTAGCCAATAGCTGCCCTAGCGTGGCTTTTTGTCCGTCGAACTAGCATACAGACGAGCAGACTTTTCGACCGGACTCGAGTTCGACTGATTGATTTAAAACATGTTTCAAATCTAAGTCCGTCCAACTTTGGAGAAAACAAAGTCCGCTGTAGCCCACACACGATCGAATTGTCCGACCAAATCCCGTCCGCCGGGCAAAGTCTGCCGTAAAGTCCGCTCGTGTGTACGCGGCATGACTGTGAGGAGAAATAGACACTATCTTTGGAATCCAGATAGGGAGAAAAGGCTCTATATGACCTTTATAATGTGCAGGTTATATTATTAAGGTGAGAACGCATCTGCAATGGAGAACTTTTGGTGGAGATGGAGAGGAGTGAATCACAGAGGAGGTTTGCAGAAAGTGATAAGAAGAAAATTCACAAATAATTTTCAGCACATGGGACTGGAAATATTATATTGTTAGGCAAAATGTTTTGGAGAAGAAAATAAACTTCCCCAGGCGCAGTGGCATGCAGAGGGTGAACATGAACTGTATCAGGTCTGACTAACATCAACATATGGAGAACAGGACCATCAATGAATAAGGGCAAAACTCATAAACCTGGTAAAGTTCAGCATAGACATTTGACAGTGTGGAAAATGAAACTGCAGCCATCAACTGTATCAGATCTGAGTCTAATTAATATCAACATATGGAGAACAGTGTCATCATTAATTTCCACAATGAGTAAGAGCAAAACTTATAAATCTGGTGAAGTCTAGCATAGACACTTGGCACGGTGTGCTAGAAATAAAACTAAAACTCAGACCTGACACAGTTCATGGCTGCAGTTTCATCTTTAACTCACACTGACAAGTGTCTATTTCCAGAGACTTTACCAGGTTTATAAATGTTGCCCTTACTCATTGTGGAAATGATGATGCTATTCTCATATGTTGAGGTCATTCAGAAACAGAGTGACTGGCCAACCTGGCTTTAACCAGCATTGAAAAAGAATCCCTCACTTAATATTAAAAATTAAGTAGTTTGAGTGTTTTCTGACAGGAGATCATCTCATTTGGGGAACCAAACTTAATAAAAGTGGCTGATTTATATTTAATTTGAACAAAGTGTTTATTTCATGCTTCATCTCTGTTTACATATTAAAAATGTCTTCCTTTCTCACATTTCTCAGGACTAGGCCCTATACTTGAGTCTAAGGGCTCGTTCACACAAAAATGCAGTGCATGAAAGGCGTGCACCATGTGGTTGACTGCAGTACACTTTTAAAAAGTAGTGCTTGCACTACTTTTTACACAGTCTAGTGCTTTTTCTAGCTCATTCAAATGAATGAGCTGTCAAAACATAAGCAGGGAAATGCACTGGAATCACATGGAAACGCATACATCGCAGTGTGAATCGGCCCTTAGGGGCATACAATCAAGGAGTTAGCTCTGTGCATCACTAAACCTCTGCATACCACTGCATGTCCAGTTGAGGTCAGTCTCCAGACAGGACAGCCATTGCGTTAGCAGACTTAGGCTGCTCCAATGTTAAACAAGAGCTTTCCGCTTCAATAGCCATAGCAAAAGTCTCCTTGAGCTTAGAGAAAAAGTTGGCAGCAGGTATATCATCCTGATTTGATGCCTCAAAAGGTTAGGAGTCCTCATCAGCTGACACCTCCTCCTTTTGCACTGTATCTGGCTCAAGGGCAGGCTTAAGAGGTACAGCCATGACCCCTGTTGTCCAGGTCCTCAACAAGGCCAGAAATTCTGCCAATGAACTCTAACTTTGTGGCAGACGATTTCTCTCTAAAGAGGAATGCTGAGGCTGTTCTGGTAATGAAGGGAGTCACAATCAGGGCAAGGAAAAGATACTAGGAAGAGATACTAGGGCCTTGCATAGATATACTATAACCCCCAAGGGAGCTAAAGGCTGAGCCTTAGCTATTGAGTCAATCTGGCCACAATTTGACCACTTATGGTCCACCATGCCCATTAACAAAATGTCCCCAGAGAGGTACTCATGATTTCCTTCTCTTGAGAAAGACAGAGAGAGAGAGATAAATTCCCATAAAAGAAGGTAAGCTTCTCTCAGTAGCAAGAAAATGTCTATCACATAGGTGCACTAGCAATAAACTGTTGTTAGCTGGAAGTGGGAGGGATTATATAGGGGATGTCTCTAAAATGTTATTTTTTGCCAATGTCTAATCACCTAAATGCAGATGCACTTAACCCAGTCATTATGATTTCAAGAAGCCTGTGCTCTGTACTATACAATCAGGAAATAAATGGCTGGCCCTATAATGATTAGGGGCATAAACCCCCCAACATTGATGTTTAAAAAAAAAATCCTAAATATCCGGTCAAAATCTGAGAAATAACTGGTTGCATAGTTGCACAATTTTACTAACTTGCTTATCATTTAAAAGCTACATACTGCAATCTGTTGAAGGTGACCCCCAATACTTAAAATTGGATTACCACATTGTTATCTTCTATAAATATAGCACATTTCAAAATAAGAACATAAATACATATATACATCCCTTGCCAGAAAACAGAAACAGATTGAAAGTTACTCCAATAATTAGAAGAAAATGTTCTATACAGGTTCAATATTTCTAGTAATGTAATTGTCTGACAGCAGTAATGTGCTCCACAATGAATCTGTGTTGTCAGTCTGTACTATTTACACATTAAAAAGCAAAGATTTCTGCAGGATAAAAGGCTAAGTAATTCAATATTTTGTTAATGTCTCTCAGAAGCCAAGTATTTTTCTAAATTACCACGGTTACATTCAGCATCTGCGATGTCTAAAAATACAATCTGATTAATGCTACATATAAATTATTTATATAGAGAACCAGATGGTGGAGGGTGGTAATATTCACTAGAACCGCAGAGTTTTGCCAACATATGCTGTTAAATTGATTAAACAAAGCAGTCTTGTTCAAATTATTGTGCATCATTTTCTGTATCATATACTACTTCACATAAACTTGCATAGCACAGAAAAATGACATCCTATTCTGCTCCAACACCTATTAGTCTTGACTGGTTGGCTGATGTGCCGTTTGTACCACCTGCTAGCCACACCCCACTCATTTTTCCTATAAATACCTAAAGAAATAAACACGCCACACCTTCTGGATTAAATGGTCGCATGGCCCATTTATTAACAACCATAACAAAAATTACTATAAAATAAATTCCATTTTAAATATATATATATAGTATCTCATAAAAGTGAATACACCCCTCACATTTTTGTAAATATTTTATTATATGTTTTCATGTGACAACACTGAAGATATTACACTTTGCCACAATGTAAAAAAGTGAGTGTACAGCTTGTATAACAGTGTAAATTTTCTGTTCTCTCAAAATAACTCAACACATAGCCATTAATGTCTAAACCACTGGCAACAAAATTGAGTACACGCCTAAGTGAAAATGTCCAAATTAGGCCCAAAGTGTCAATATTTTGTGTGGCCACCATTATTTTCCAGCACTGCCTTAACCCTCTTGAGCATGGAGTTCACCAGAGTGTCACAGGTTGCCACTGGAGTCCTCTTCCACTCCTCCATGACACATCACGGAACTGGTGAATGGTATGCCCTGTACACACGATAGGATTTTCCGATGGAAAATGTGTGATAGGACCTTGTTGTCTGAAATTCCGACTGTGTGTGGGCTCCATCACACATTTTCCATAGGAATTTCCGACACACAAAGTTTGAGAGCTTGCTATAAAATTTTCCGACAACAAAATCCGTTGTCGGAAATTCCGATCATGTGTACACAAATCCGACGCACAAAGTGCCACGCATGCTCAGAATAAATTAAGAAACTAAAGCTATTGGCTACTGCCCCGTTTATAGTCCCGACATACGTGTTTTACGTCACCACGTTCAGAACGATCAAATTTTCCGACAACTTTGTGTGACCGTGTGTATGCAAGACAAGTTTGAGCCAACATCTGTCGGAAAAGATCCATGGATTTTGTTGTCAGATTGTCCGATCAATGTCCGACCGTGTGTGGGCATTAGAGACCTTGCGCTCTTCCACCTTCTGTTTGAGGATGTCCCACGGATGCACAATAGGGTTTAGGTCTGGAGACATGCTTGGCCAGTCCATCACCTTTATCCTCAGCTTCTTTAGCAAGGCAGTGGTCATCTTGAAAGTGTTTGGGGTTGTTATGTTGGAATACTGCCCTGCGGCCCAGTATCCCAAAGGAGGGGATCATGCTCTGCTTCGGTACGTCACAGTACATCCATGGTTCCCTCAATGAAATGTAGCTCCCCAGTGCCGGCAGCACTCATGTAGCCCCGGACCATGACACTCCCACCACCATGCTTGACTATAGGTAAGACACACTTGTCTTTATACTCCTCACCTGGTGGCTGCAATACATGCTTCACACCATCTGAACTAAATAAGTTTATCTTAGCCTCTTCAGACAACAGGACATGGTTCCAGTAATCCATGTTCTTAGTCTGCTTGTCTATAGCAAACTGTTTGCAGGCTTTCTTGTGCATCATCTTTAGAAGAGGCTTCCTTCTGGGACGACAGCCATGCAGACCAATTTGATGCAGTGTGTGGCATATGGTCTGAGCACTGACAAGCTTACCCCCCACCCCTTGAACCTCTGCAGCAATGCTGGCAGCACTCATATGTCTATTTCCCAAAGACAATCTCTGGATATGACGCTGAGCACGTGCACTTTCAACTTCTTCGGTCAACCATGGCGAGGCCTGTTCTGAATGGAACCTGTCCTGTTAAACCACTGTATGGTCTTGGCTACCGTGCTGCAGCTCAGTTTCAGGGTCTTGGCAATCTTCTTACAGCCTAGGTCAACTTTATGTAGAGCAACAATTTTTTTTTCAGATCCTCAGAGAGTTCTTTGCCTTGAGGTGCCATGTTGAACTTCCAGTGATCAGTATGAGAGAGTGAGAGTGATAGCATCAAATTTAACACA
The DNA here is from genome assembly GCA_037952925.1 of Lithobates clamitans. Taxonomy (NCBI): domain Eukaryota; kingdom Metazoa; phylum Chordata; class Amphibia; order Anura; family Ranidae; genus Lithobates; species Lithobates clamitans. The sequence goes on from JBBGZY010001544.1 coordinate 1,693,867, forward strand.
CCTGCTCCCTATTCACACCTGAGACCTTGTAACACTAACGAGTCACATGACACCGGGGAGGGAAAATGGCTAATTGGACCCAATTTGGACATTTTCACTTAGGGGTGTACTCACTTTTCTTGCCAGCGGTTTAGACATTAATGGCTGTGTGTTGAGTTATTTTGAGGGGACAGCAAATTTACACTGTTATACAAGCTGTACACACACTACTTTACATTGTAGCAAAGTGTAATTTCTTCAGTGTTGTCACGTGAAAAGTTATAGTAAAATATTTACAAAAATGTGAGGGGTGTACTCACTTTATATATATATAAAACCCAACTTTTTAAACTGACTGCTATGTCTAAGGCTCATGAAGGAAGGTTTACTATCGCATCGGCTGTACCACCACCACCTCGGCATCCTGGCTCCTGGCCCCTAGCCGCGATCCCACCAGCTAAGGGACAAACTATTGCCACCTTCTTGCCCAATGCAGCCCGATGACCGATAACCCATTATTTCCATGATAGGGAAGGTACCCATACTGAGATAGGCCCAACCCGTTTCACACCATATACTGTATACATGCTACCATTCCGACCTTCACAAACCCGAGACCCCTGCCACAAACACCCACCAGTGAAACCTCACGAGTGGGCGGCCCGCTGGAGAACCTCCTGGAGACCCAGAAACCACAGGTCAATGCCTACCGCTGACAAATGTACTCCATATCCCCTCAAATACAGGCCATTGTCTCCTTCCAACTTGCAATGGCAACTTGTTGACCTTAATCCTGGCCTTGTTGATCCGATTAACAGACTGGGCCCCCCCGCCATGCTGCCCAGCCAATGATATCTGACCAGACTAGGACAGTATCTGGAAAGGTCGACCTTTCAAAGGAAATCCCACTTAATGTCTCAAATGAGTTCCCTGGATGCCCTGATACTGAGGTCATTGCCCCCAACATGCAGTAGCAGTACATCAGGAGGCCTGTCCATCCTAGCGTACCGCTGAATTTCCGTTAGCACTCGAGACCACAGCATCCCTGGTATCCCAATCCACCGGACCGTTGCTTCCCCCCCGGAAGAAACCCAACTGCCTACCTTCCAGCCTAACCAGAGCCCTCTTAGCCCCTCAGTGAACATGCAAATGACCCAGGATCCACATTAAGCACACCGGCCCTGAAAAACAGAAACACAACAAACATAGACAAAACAAGACCGAATACACCACACACACAGACCCCACAGTTACCCCACTAGACCAATAAGGCCACCCACAGAAACAACCAAACAGACAACACCAGACAAGAAATACCACCCCATTAGCCACTCGACCCTATTAACGATAGGATCTCCACCGCCCCCCAACCTTAAAGAAGATGAGAGCGTACATACAACCGAAAGCGATGAGATTCCCAATACGCTGGAGGATCTGGTCGCTCAAGCCCCAACGAACCGCCTCTGTGGCCGCCCCAATCCTTAATGAATGTGAAGAAAAGTCCCTCAGAGAGAACCCTCCCACCTCCAAGCATTTTTTTAACACAGACACAAACTGGTACCGAGACAAGCTGACCCATCCTTGTGGATCAAAAAGGGGCCATTACGACTTGGCAGGCCCGCCACTGTACCAAGTACCACTCTGGCCCCTTTTCCCATCTGATCAGTATTTGACTTACGAATAAATCAGTGTAGCAGTATCGCCCTGTACTGATACATCCGTGACATCCAACCCCCAAACCACCAACTTGGAAGGGCTAACCAATTCCCCCAACCGTAACGCCCCGAAAAAAGCCAAAACAAAAGCTGCCCTGAACAGCTGTACCTCAAAAAGGGAAAAACAGACACTGGGCAGCACCCCCGACAACACTTCCAACATACCCAAAGACAACGGTCGTCGTGAATCAGGCCTATCTTGACCTTTTCTGTAACCCCGCAAAGCCAAACTACTATAAAAGCTTTTGTGACATCCTCCACCCCACCCAATTTAAACAAAAAGGCCAGGCCTGCCATCTTACTGTTCACCAAAGCGACAGACACCCCCTCTTCACAGTTCTAACCTAAAAAATACAGCAACGCATGTAGCCTGTCCTCGTCACTGAAACAACCCTCAACACTACTTACCAACTAATGTCATTCTAGCCAAACCCGCTCATAAGTCTGCCAAGTAGCATCCGCTACTGACTGCTGAACCAACGGCATTATGGTGTCAAAACGAGATCCCACAAATGACTGGGGCACGGGACTCCAAGTCGCTCTGCCTCCTGTGCCAACTGACGGAATCGGTACCACTGTAGGCGAGAGAGCGCATCAGCTACCTCATTCTCAACCACCAGGATATGAACAGCAAACACAAAAACATTCAATTGCAAACACAACAACACCAAATGACACAGCAAATGGACCACAGGCAAGGAAGACGCAGACAGGGAATTAATGGCATGTACCACCCCCAGATTGTTGCAATGAAAACGAACCCGCCGATTCCTAAAATCCAAGCTCCACAGCTAGCACTATGGGAAAAAGTTCTAACAATGTCAGGTTCTGAATGAGATCAGACCCCAACAACTCCTCCAGCCAATGGTCTGCACACCACTGACCATTAAAGTAAGCCGCAAAACCCACTGACCCTTCCGCGCCAGCTCTGCCGCCTGGACCGCAGGCCCCAGCCAAAAAGACCTGCCATTCTAATGTTCCAAAAACATGACCCACACCCGCAAATCCTCCTGATGTTCCCGACTAATACAAACAAAATGATGCGGAACCTTGACCCCTGCCGTGGCGGCCTCCAAGCGTCTGCAAAACACTCGCCCCATGGGCATAATGCGACACGCAAAGTTGAGCTTTCCCAACAAAGACTGCAACTCCCTCAACTGCACCTTGGAACATCGAAAACAGCCTCAGCCACCATCCCCTGAAGGTCCTCAAGCTTATCGCTCGGCAAACGGCACTCCATCAAATTGGTATCAATGATGATTCCCAAAAACTTTAACACCGTAGTAGGTCCCTCCGTCTTGTTTTGCACCAACGGAACCCCGAAGACTTGAAAAATATGTAGTAATGTGGCCAACAAAATGAGACAGGATCGATCCCCTGGGGGGGCTTATAACCAAAAAAATCGTCCAGATAGTGTAAAATAGAACTAAGGCTGGACAAGTCCCTGATGACCCGTTCCAGAAAGGAAATGAACGTCTCAAAATAGGAACAGGAAATGGTGCAGCCCATTGGTAGGCACTGGTCAACAAAGTACTTCCCCTCCCAAGGACAACCCAACAAACGAACACTATCCGGCTGAACCGGCAACAAGCGAAAGACCGACTCAATATCAGTCTTTACCAAACTTCTGCACCCACCGCACTGCCTCATCAAATGAAGCCAATGAGATGGTACAAAGGGAAGGATCTATCGCATCGTTCACCGAACATTCTTTAGGGTGAGAAAGGTGGTGAATAAGCCAAAATTGATTCAGTCCCCTCTTGGGTACAACCCCCAAAGGTGAAACCACCAAATCCCCCACCGGAGGAACCGAGAACGGGCCAGCCATCCTGCCCAACGCCACCTCCTTCTGCAGTTTACTAGAAACTACATCAGGTTGATCATACGCCGACTTCAGGTTAGTCGAAACAGGAGGGATGCTAGCCCACATACTCGGGATCAGAAAACCCTCCCTAAAACCCAACCACAACGTTCTTGCAGCCACCCTGTTCGGAGACCTACTTAGATATGGCGTCATTTTTTTCCACCTTCACTGGAATCGTCCCTTTTTCCAGCATCGGCCGGTTTCTTTCCTTTTTTGAAGCATTTTGACAAGGGATGGGAACCTCCACAGCCCATACACTCGTGATGGAAATAGCAGGATCCCCTGAATTTGCAGGTGCCCCCATTAAACTGCCAGCAGAACCCCTTACGCTTTGTGTGTGATGGCAAAAAGGCTTGGGCAACCCCAGCCCCACCAGGAAAGGGGGCGGCATGAGCTTCATCCACAAGCAATATCTTTGTGATCCCATTGTAGCGACGGTCTCACAGCCTTCCACTGCCGGAAATGTTCATCATAGCGCAGCCACTCCCTCATAAACCCCCTGGGCTTCACTGATGAAATCCAAGTAACAAATCCGAACAATTCTCTGGCGCTTTCTCCCCTATGACACTCGATAGTATGTTAAACGCTTGAAGCCAGTTGGTGAACCTCCACGGGATAGGTCTATAGCGCCGCTTCTCTTCCTGTTCCTTTTTGCTCTGATCAGGCTTAACCTCGTCCAGGTTAAACCTCTCCAGCGGTAGCAGCGAAAAGATCTCCACATCCCCCTTCCAAATCTTATCCCTCACCTCCGCTTTCAAGTGAGAACCCAGGGGGCCCTCGTACCAAACATAGACTTCGCACCGCACTGCATCCGCCAGCCGTATTCCATCTGATGACGATACCCCTGGAGTGGCACCCGCAATCGTACTTACCTGGGATGACCCCGAAACCCCGGGGAGAACAGTAGCCGACCCGTTCGCCTCGGCAGGCGACTGTGGAGCTGCCTGCACCACGGGCAGCAATACAAGCTTGGACATGGTGGGTGACCACCCACCCCCGTGCCGTCCAAGCCAGGACCAGTGAAACCGTGGGAGTGAGGGGTCCCACCACAGAACCCCTGCTCACAATACCCCTGCAGCCTAAGATCAGAGCCAATAAGAATTGCTGCAATGCATCACCAGAGCTCATCGCCCCCTGGCCATCAGACCCACCCCCTGCTCCAGGAGGGGCCATCCCACTAACCAGAGCCCCCCACCCATCCCCAGCCGCCATTACAGGTGCCGGGACAAGCCCACACCCCACTTGACCCCCAGGGGAAATAACGACAGGGGGGCGCAGACACAGACACCACACTCATGGGACCAGACATAGTAAAAGGTACGGATAAGGACTTACCAGGCTGCCCAGGGGAAACCGACTGACCAGCCGCATTTCCCAATCCCTGAAAAGGTCCCTGCTGGACCACCGCTGCAACGAGCCCCTCTGAATCTGTGTCCGACACTTCACTTTCAGAACGCTGGCCCCCTTGCTCACCAGGAGAGGCTGCCAAGGTAGAGGGCGCCTGGGAGCGCCTGGGAGCTGGTGCCCGTCGGACCATGCGGCTCCCCCTGTCCTGACTCCCTCGTCAACCCCCCTGCCGGCCTGCAAATTCCGCTCCAGGACCACCACCGTCTCCAGAGGTGCCTCCGCTTCTCCTCTCGATGGCCGTGGCTGTCCTGGGGGAGGGGCCCGTGCCAGTACCTGCCGACCATCCACGCCGGGCCGCAAGCAGGGGGAGGCCTCGAGTCCTGAACCAGCGTTGATGGAGGCCTGGAGGGGGATGTAGAGGGAACACTCTGGGTCGGGTCCTGCCTGTACTGAGGATTCCTCCCAGCCCCCGCAGTGGGAGGGGGTGCAGGCCTCTTCGCCCTGAGAGCTGGAGGGTCCGAAATCGTGCTCACCCTGGGGGGCCATCGGGGCTGAAGCATGCAGGAGGCCGAGACCTCGCACATGGCGAAGTAGGGGCAGGAGTAGCAGAACCCCTGAAGTAAAGCAGACAGCTGAGAATTCAGCCACTGCAGGCCATTAGCCAAAGCAGCTGAGCGCAGCTGCCCCAGGAGTCTATCCAGATTCTCCATGCTGATCGCAACACAGAAAGAAAAACTTTCTGTGATGTTATGTCTTCTCCTGCTGACCCCCTAATGGAACTAATCCCCACCTCCCGGGAATAATCAGTACCCAGGCCGCACCTCCTAACCCTACCATTGCCCAGTGTAAGCCACCCCCACCCCTTAACCTGCACATTAACAGGAACTGACCGGTGCAACCTACCCAGCGACCCCCCAGTCATGTGGGCCCTGCATCTAGGTTCCCTTTGCTCCGGGCCTGTTCTTTACCATACAAATGAAAAGGTGCACATTTTAACAAGTGACATTAGATTTTGTTTTGCATTTAATGCAAGATCATACGATTTGGGTCTTGCATTGTGAGTTACATTTTGTCACTAACAGTGTTGGAATTGATGTATGCAAGGTGTAATAGCAAATTTGTCTTATTTTCAACAAATATCACCTAACATTTAAATATTTTTAAAGCAAACCTATTGTACATTCGCCCATTTGCCTGGTGAAAAATACATACCTTGATATTAAAGTGATTGTAAAGTCTTGTTTAAAAAAAAATAAAAATAAAAAACATGTAATACTTACCTGCTCTCTGCAGTTGATTTTTGCACAGAGCAGCCCAGATCCTCCTCCTCTCGGGTCCCTCTCCGCTGCTCCTGGCCCCTCCCTCCTGTTGAGTGCCCTCATAACAAGCAGCTTGCTATGCTATGAAAAAAAAATGCCAACAAAACTTGCCATGCATGTAGACTGGTATCCTTGCTTGATCTTAGCATGCATGTCTTGTAGCATTGAGGGATCTTTAAATGGCATTTCCAAAAAAAAGAGCCACCTCCTCAAAGCACCAGAATCTGGACATCTGGACCTTTTGTACCTCAAGTGGCCTAGATGGGGTGCTTACATAGGTGTTGTCCCTTCCTTCTTTGAACTGGTGTTAGAGGTGCATTGGACTCTCCACCAATTCATTGTGCATGGTGGGGAAAAATAAACAAAAAAAAAAAAAAGCACACCTGCATAAGTAATAATTAACGACGTTAGATTTTTTTTTTTAATGCATATCTTAGGATCAGAACATAGACATATACCACTCATGTGTTTTGGAAATGTTGCAGCTCAATGTCAGCTTTAGGATAAAAGAGTAACTTATATTATCCTGTCCTGGCAGTTCCCATATTGCTGGTGGGCATGTGAAGCCCACAAGCATATTCTTCCGGGTTTTGGCGCTGCTGTATTCCCAGCATGCACCGCCCGTTCTCGCGCATGCACAGTAATATCACATAGTGGCGCTGTAAACTATACAGGTTACCATCACAGCAGTGTCTTCGGAAGTGCCCGCCTCGTTGTGATGGCAACGAAGCCCTCGTCGCTGCCCACTGACTCCTGGGAAATAATGACACACATATCCCAGGAGATGTAGCGAACAAAGAATCTGAGGGAAGTATCGTCAGGAGCCGCGGTGAGGAAGGGGAAGATTAGAAGGTACCACATAGCAACAGGGATTAAAAGGTAAGTAAAAAAAAATAAAAAATTTTCCAAATATCATTTGTTATGTTATTTGCTGCACATTTATGTAAAATTATTTTTATGGGGAGTGCGCATGCGCGGGAGCTCCGACATGGCTGACTGAGCCGAGAGCTCTGCATCACCCCTGCCCCACGATCATAACAATGGGCACAGCAAGTCCCCGAACGGGACAAAAACCACGAGACCGCAAATGGGCAGCCCCCGGGATCCCCCCTGGAAGCCCGGACCGGCTGGGAGAAGCGTCCTGGGACTGGACTTTAGAGGAGCAAGCCACGGCGGATGTACCAAGATGGCCGCCAGCTCCTCCTCTTGAGGAGGGAGCTCTGGCCTCCACAGCGGGCACAGCATGTCCCTGCAAGGGAGAACAAGGACCCACTAGCAATCAGGACCCCCCGGATCCCCCCTGAATATACGGACCGGCTAGAAGTGGCGTCCTGAGACCGGATTTCCACAAAGCAAGCCATGGCGGGAGTACCAAGATGGCCACCGCCTCCTCCTGCTGAGGAGGAAGCTCCGACCTCCACTGCGGGCACAGCACGTCCCTGTAAGGGAGAGCAGGGACCCACCAGCAATAAGGACACCACTGGGACCCCCCCTGAATGCCCGGACAGAGGGTTAGACGAAACCTGGGACCGGAATTTGACAGAGGAGATCGCGGAGGGCAGACCAACATGGCCACCACCCCGTCTTCAACACAGCAACACGCGGTCTACAGTGAGCAGGTACAAGACATGAGACAAGTGATTTCACCAGCCACACTGACATACTCCCAAGTGGCCCAGGGATCCCCTCAATACCCTCAAGTTCCCTCCCCAGCCTCCACTGAATCATTGCTGAGCAGGACAATGGAGGAATACAACTCGTCCCTGCCCGGGCCAGCTCCTCCATACCTCCATGCTACCCCCACCCCCAGTCTACCAAATCAGGGCCTGTCCTCTCCGCAGAATGACCTTTTCATCAAATTCTCAGCTCTATTGGAGAGGGGTCTCACTAATACAGCCTCCCAAATCACCAGAGACATTAAATCCGATTTCGCCAACTTAGGCACCAGAATGGAAGCGATAGAAACCAAACTGGACATTACAGTCACTCATACCAATCAGAACGCAGCCCACATCCAGGTCCTTCAGGACCAACTGGAAATTGCCCTTTCAAGGATAGACGACCTCAAGAACAGGTCCAGGAGGTACAATTTTAGAGTCCGAGGCCTCCCTGAAAACATCACGGACATCCCCCCAGAGATACAGGACCTCATGAAGAAGCTTATGCCTAACACTCCCCCCCACCGCCTAGAGCTGGATAGGGCCCACAGAGCCCTCGGTCCCCCCAGGAAGGACGGCTCCCCAAGGGATGTAATCATCAAGCCCCACTTTTATGCCGTAAAGGAGGAAGTCGTGGGACAATCCCTCCTCAAACAGCAGGTCACCTGCCGAGGCCACCAAATACAATTATTTGCGGATCTGGCCCCGTCAACTATCCAGAAGTGTCGAACCCTCAAACCGCTCCTCACTGTATTGTCCCAACAGGACATCAAATATCGCTGGGCCTTCCCATTTGGAGTCAAATTCACCATTCAAGGTAGAGCCTACTCCTTCTCCATCCTCCCAGAGGGGGAGAAACTCTTCCTCCACCTAATGCTGATTTCCCAGGAAGCACCCATGGACTTCACTTTGGCACCGGGAGGCTCCACCAAAAGACCCCCACCACAAAGCCCGGTTTCCCCACTCTGGACTAAAGGAAAAACCAAGAAGGCCAAAGAAGGAAGACCCCCTAAGGAGACCTCACAAAACTACTAATTCAAATTGTCCTCAATAGGGCTTCCCACTATGGGACAGTAGTCCCCTCTGTTGAAGGAGCCCATGGCTCCTTATCTTCCCTTAGTTGCCGATCTTTAGGCTTTCTCCCATTGCAACTCCCAGTTCATCGTTCCACACAATGTACTTTTATTTTTGGGTTTTTTTGAAGCCTTATGAGAGTCCTGTCAGAGACACTCATCCTTGAACATTTGGACATTTTAAGCTGGGTTGGCATACCTCAAGGTGACTGTCAAGTACTTCCACTTATGCTAACTAGACTTCCTCCCTACAGTCTCTTTGCCACATGTCGGGAATTCAGCAAGAAGAAACAAATCCATAAGAACTTGCCAAGGTCAGGGATACCCTGCTGCACCCAGTACAGGATCCTGACATGGGCGACTACAAGGACACTAAATGGCTCTCAATTTGCGGGGGAACTCCCCCCACCCCCCCTCGTTTAGGGGGGCAGGGTGCGGGGGGACGACCGCTGCAGAAGAACTCAATATAGGCCGTGCTCCTTGATCTCAGGACGCTTTTTTCTTTATTAATAATCTGATGTTTTTATTTTATTTTTATTTTTAAACGCTGCCATTATGCTGTGTTAGTTGTGTTCTTAGATTACCAAGTTAAACATAGAAGCAAAGGTCAGGGGTGATACCCTTGCGACTCCACCCATCTCACAGAAGCAGATTTTTCGCCTCTGTGGCATGGGTCATCGGCCCTCTGTTAGAGGTTGCCGATGCCTAATGGATGGTGCCTGGTGGGACTCTCCCTCGCCAGGTGCTGATTGTCTTCCTAGAAGACTCTACTCTCTGTTTTGCTCCTTTTCCCCCTCCCCCTCCCTGCCTAATCTCTTCCTTTTCTCGAGCCATTCAGCAGGTAATTTGACGCTCTGGATCCCATGTGTGTTACGAACGCAGCCCCCTCAACTTCCAGGACCCCTAAGGAGAAGCCATCTAAGGGTAAGTGGCAGACACTTTTGCAGCATTCCACCCCTCTGTCCAAATGCCTAATGTGAATGTGACAGGGAAGGATCTTAGAATTGCCACTCACAATGCACAGGGTTTGAATTCCCCTAGTAAACGAAGACTAGCATTCCCTGAAATTAGACATAGTCTTAGTCCAAGAGACACACTTTCCGATCCGATACAGCCCCAAAATCCTACACTCACACTATCCAACATTCTATCTAGCGAACGCCACTAACAAAACTAAAGGAGTAGCAATACTGTTCTCGAAGAATAGCAAGTTTTCCCACATCTCTGACTTCAGAGACCCTGAGGGTAGATTTATCCTGGTCAAAGGCTCTATTGAGGGCAACATTTACTCCGTAATCTCCTACTATGCCCCCAATAAAGGCCAAACCAAATTCTTCCAAATACTCCTCAAAACCCTGTTACCCCTAGTAGAAGGCAAGGTCGTCTTTGGAGGGGATTTAAACATAGCTTTCGATCAGGGACTCGAAAAATCAAAACCCCCCAAGGACCAACTGACACCCCACCAAAGCTAGCCTGAACATAGCAAAAACCCTCCACTCTCACGGTTTGATCGACATATGGGGGGAACTTAATCCCTCAAAAAGGGACTATACACACTTCTCAGCCCCCCATCAATCATACGCCAGAATAGATCATATTCTGGTACCCCCCACCCTTATACCATTGACACAGAAGGCGACCATTATCGACACTGCCTGGTCAGACCACTCGCTAGTCCTCCTCACTATGCAGAACTCCCTCACTAGACCAATAGGTGCACACAGGCGACTTAACAAATCCATCCTGAGTGTCCCCATAAACGTTACCGAGATAGAGAAACCCCTGAAGGAATACTTCCTACTCAACAATGTAGGTGACATCTCCCCGAGACCCTCTGGGCCGCACACAAAGCCACCATTAGGGGCAAAATCATCAACATAGCAACCCGACTGAAGAAAGAAAGACTGTTAGACATTAAAAAACTTGAAAAGACTTTTGCTGACCTCAAAAGCCAACACAAAAGGAACCCCTCTAAAGCCCTACTAGATCGATTGGACATTGCCAGGCTGGAACTGTATTTGGCCCTCACGGTAAAAGCGGAGAAACACATCCGCTGGAGTGGAGCTAGATTCTACAACCAAAAAGATAAAATAGGACCGATGTTGGCCTCTAAGCTATCCCCACGATTGCGTACCCACTGTCTACCTAAGAGTAGCAGGCAATCCTCCCTTAGCCGATCCCAAAAAAATTTTAGAAGCCTTTCGAGGTTTTTACCAACCTCTATAGCACGACACCAACGAATAAAGACCCCTTTTTATCCGGTTATCTCCGAGACCTACCAATCCCAAAGTTAACCGGAGACAACATGGATGTTCTGGAGGCGAACATCATGGTCGAAGAAATAAGGGAGGTCATTAAAAGCCTAAAAATAGGCCCAGCCCCATGGGCCCGACGGCCTATCCGTGCCATATTACAAAGCCTTCACAGACACATTGTCACCTAATATGGCAAAATTCTTTAACGCAATGACATATGGTTCTCCCTTTGATCCTCAGCTCAACACCGCCTATATAACAGTAATCCCCAAACCAAATAAGAATCCAGAAGAGGTTGTGAATTACAGACCAAACTCCCTCATTAATAATGACCTCAAGATTCTAACGAAAATCCTAGCCAGCCGCTTAACCTCCTTTATAAATCAGTATGTCCACAAGGACCAAGTAGGGTTCATTCCAGGCAGACAGGGGCCAGATAAAATCAGAAGGGCCATTGATCTATTCTCCCTCCTACAATCAGGTTGAGATGGGGGTCCCAAACAAGAAGGGATGCTTTTATCCCTTGACCTGCACAAGGCTTTCGACACGGTCAAATGGCCTTATTTATTTGCTTTACTAGAGCAATTGGGGTTCGGGAAGCGCTTTCTGGGCATTCTGCACTCACTCTACTCTTCACCAACAGCACTGATTCGCCTCAGTGGACACCTATCCAAACCTTTTAACATAGCAAGGGGCACCAGACAGGGTTGTCCCCTTACCCCTTTAATATTCGCTATAGCTATTGAAACACTGGCAGTATCGATTCGCTCCAATCCCAATATTCAAGGAATATCTTGTGGGTCCCAAATACACAAATGCGGTCTCCTCGCGGACGATATGTTACTTTTCATAACTTCTCCCATCACGTCCCTTCCAAATCTATGTAAACTCCTGAACGACTTTGAAAGGATCTCGGGCCTCAGGGTAAACTATGACAAATCCCATGCTCTCAACATATCTCTGAAACCAGCCATAGTAGAGACGCTGCAAAGCTCTTTTAAGTTTAGATGGAACACCTCTTCAATAGAATACTTAGGGATTAACCTTACTGCCAAAATAGACCAACTGTACTCAGCAAACTTCCCTCCCTCCTACCGGAAAATGGAATCGGAGCTGAAGACCTGGGCCAATAAAGAACTATCCTGGCTGGGTAGGATCCACTCAATAAAAATGACAGTACTCCCCAGACTGCTATACCTATTTAGAGCTATTCCGATTAACCTTAGGAAAGACCATTTGAATCACTCCAAAGGAAAATTGTCAGGTTTATCTGGGGGGGAGCAGGACATAGGTTGCCTAGAAATACTATATTCAGACAGCGCACACAGGGAGGACTAGGACTGCCAAGACTGCTTTGGTACTATCATTCAGCAAGACTTGCTCAGTTTTCTACAATCTACTCCAGAACCGAAAAACCGGACTAGATCCAAATAGAGAGACAGGTGGCACCCACCAACACCCCTGACTATTTACTTTGGGTCTCTTCCAAGGAAAGACCCCCCCATTCTCTCTCCGATCCTTTCGCAATCCCTATCCTTTTGGGACTCATTGAAAACCCATACCTTTTTAACCTCTGAATGCCGTCCCCTGGCTCACATATTCAACAACCCTGACTTTGCTCCCGGACTGGATATAAAATCATTTAAGTGGTGGCTAGACAAGGGGCTGTATTGGATCGAACACTTACTACTGCAACAGGCCAAATAACTACAAAATGTTGTTAGCAACAACTGGATATCCCGAGGGGGGAGAAATTCAGATTTCACCAAATACAACACTATCTTCACAAAATATGGAAAGGGAAACTCATCCCACCTAGGTTCACTCCCTATGAGGTATGGTCAGGACAGGCCATGGATCAGAGGGGTGGAATCTCTGTAATATACCAATCTCTAGCCCAGCAGGCAGACAAAACTCCTTACATGTCAGCATGGGAAACGGATCTCCAAATTCAATGGGATCTCGACAAATGGCAGACATCCTTTTCCAGAGCCTATAAGGGGATGAAGAATATTTCCTTAATTGAATCTAATCTCAAAGTGATGACCAGATGGTATCTCACACCCTCTAAATTAGGCCTCATGTATCCTTCCGCAAACCCCCAGTGCATCAGGGGATGTAAAATGAATGGCTCCATGGCCCATATATAGTGGGAACGCCCCAAACTTAGGCCTTTCTGGAAGAGGATGTTTAACCTTATCCAAAAAGTGACAAACCTCCAGATCCCCAAAACCCCCACGGTAGCCCTCCTGAATGCTAACATCCCAAAGACTCCTAAATGGAATCGCAAACTAATCCACTTTATTCTCCTGGGCGCTAAGCTGACAATTGCAAAAGCCTGGAAACAGACAGGGGTATTTTTCTCTGCTGCCAAGCGTAAAATATAATGGCTGATGTCCCAAGAGAAATTGACCAGCATTTTGCTAGACTCCAAAGCACAGTTTGAAAACACCTGGGAACCTTGGGCCTAACATGTGGGTATCTCCCTCATTCCTGTGATGCAAGAATAACAAGTAAGCTTCACCAAAATCCCTAGAGCCGACTACCTGCTGGATGGCTCCTAGTTCTTTCCCCCCCTCCTCCCCCCCTCTCTTCTTCCTCTCTTTACCTCATTTTCTCTTTTCTTATTTTTTTTTAATATTTTTCTTATTTGTCTGACCTACCTCGCTTAGGTATGATGTCGACTTATACTACGCCCTACGTATCAGAGGAGTACAAGTGCCTCCAGGCTCTTAAGCAGAAGAGCCCCCCTGGGGGCTCTGAGGCTAAGTGCTCATACCATCTCAACACAAGCAGTGCTCGTTACCCATCATTGAGAGTGTCTGAAATCTGGATGTCCCGTAGTGGCTGTTCTGGCACAGTGTGTTCCCTTTAGGGGTGTCAGGGGAGCTTCCCGGGACAACTGGAACCAGACATTGCAAGGCACGTATATCGTGAGACACCGTCTAATCTGTCTCAGAATTCTCACACTGAACGATATTTACTTGCTTTTTATAGATGTGAGTTCACCCATTCCAAGCCTATAGGAGGTATTTGATGTTATGCTGCATTGTACCTTGCTATCGATGTATAACATGTATCTGATTCTTTTGAAAATAATAAAAACTTTGAAAGAAAAAAAAAATTTTTTTTGGGTGAAACTCCATTTTAATCTTCCTGATTTGACTAATACTTTTTATATTCCAGTAGCATCAAAATACCTTCCACATTCTTGTGGTATCTAAAAATATTCTCAAGTGGCTTTGTCTGATGCTACATCCCAAAAGAAAGAGCAAAAAGAGAAGTGAAGATGATCCTGGCACTTCAATGGTTTAATCTGTATACCCCCTAGGAAGGGGTCTCCCTGGAATACAAAAATGGTCCAGCAAACTCACCAGCACAAAAAGTCCGGATGCCTGGATGCATCATGGAAGCACAGATGTGGCTGTTAGGAGCATGCTCAACCCAGCACTGTCACTGACAGCTTCTGCTACAGGTTGACAATCAGGGGCCTATAAGACAGGCTGTCGATCATGTGATCACGGTGACAATCAATTAGCCATAAAACTGAACATGAACGCACAAGAAATGTACCTGTTCCAGTAACTTGTACTATGCCTGTGTACTTATACTGTGCTTCTTAACACTGCTTATACTCTATAATGCATATTCATCACATTGATTATAGAGTCATTTCTATGGCATGTTTTATTGTGCATAAAGACACAGTGACTGGAAAGCTGACCTTTTCAGAGCTATTTTCTTTTCAACCTATTTCTCTGTAATGATCAAGGTTTCTCATTCTATAGGACAAAAACTATTTATGCCATATTAATGAACATAAAAATAAAAAGCCAGGAACACATAGTAAAATATATTTAGCAAACTCAATAGTTTGGATTTTTTTTTAATGGCTACAAACACCAAAAATTGCATGCATATGTGGTATCCCCTTGCATGTCAGGAGAATTGTTGGGGCTGTTTTTTTTGGTGATCTTGATAATAGCAACAAATATACAGCTACATTTAATTCTTAAATATATTATTTTACTATTTTAGGCTAGTTTTCTTTTGATGATGAAACACAATCAGGAGATATCTATTAACATTTACAACCAAATTAAGGCTAATTTGTCCTGATAAAAAATCAAAGTATAATTCACCTGAATACCTACATACCCTACAGTAACACTTATGCCCTGTACACACGGTCGGACATTGATCGGACATTCCGACAACAAAATCCATGGATTTTTTCCGACGGATGTTGGCTCAAACTTGTTTTGCATACACAAGGTCGCACAAAGTTGTCGGAATTTCCGATCGCCAAGAACGCGGTCACGTACACCGCGTACGACGAGACTATAAAATGGCAGTTCAGAACCAAGCACGGCCCTCTTTGGGCTCCTTTTGCTAATCTCGTGTTAGTAAAAGTTTGGTGAGAGACGATTCGCTCTTTTTCAGACTCGTGGTTTTCAGATCATTTTCTGCTGTTCAGTTTGTGCTTGTGGGTTTGTATCTGGTCTTCAGTTCTTCAGTGCGTTCTGTTACTTCGTTCTGAGCAGCCAACCGTTTTCTAGCCATGTTGCGTATACGTACTCCTCGTAGAGTTCCTGCTGTGCGGGGGCTTGGTGTTGGGGACCTTACCTTGACACAAGCCCAGTCCATGAACAGGGTGGGGAGGAGTTCATGGACCAAGAATTGGTTACTCCAGCGTGACCAGTTCTGTCACATGCCTTTGCTCCGTGAGATCAGTGAGAATAATCCTGACGATTTCAGGAACTTTCTCCGGATGATGGACCCCGTATTTCACCGTTTGTTGGCTTTGCTGACCCCCTATATCAGCAGGCAGGATACCTGCATGAGGCAAGCCATCACTCCGGAGCAGAGGCTAGTCGCCACCCTGCGTTACTTGGCAACGGGGAGAAGCCTGCAGGACCTCAAGTTCTCGACAGGCATCTCCCCCCAGGCTCTGGGGATCATTATCTCAGAGACCTGTTTTGCCATCATTCAGGTCCTGCAGAAGGAGTATATTAAGGTAAGATTTTTATCCTTTAATATTACATTTTATTGTATTTAATGTTTGATAATATATTGTATTTCTTTCCTCATTCCCTAATTACCATGATTGTAATATGCTGTGAATGTCCCCTTTGTCCTCATGCATGCTGGATTTTTTCGGTAATTTTTTTTTGTCCTTCATACATATTTGCCTTCACTTACCTCCCCAGCATGCTCTCCTGGCCCTATATTCACCTCATGTAGTCACTTAACAATGTATTTTGTCAGCTCCATAGTAGTGGTTTACCCTAAATACCCCCTAAAATGTGGTAAATTGTGATTTGTGCTTTAAATTCAGGCAGAGTGCCAGAGGCTTTTTTTGTGTCCCAAAATCATTTGGAACCCTCCCTCCCCCACAACTGCTAACTCAGCTGATACCAATCCTCTATCTGCTGACTTTGCCAAACCCATACACACTATACCCACCTCTTTTGTGGTCATATTTATGGATGAATTCCCCAAAGCATGTAGTGCAAGGGCCTGCCTGAATACTTTCAAATGGTACTGTTTAAAGTTTTGGTATCCTATTATTATCTTGATAGGTAATAGCAGAATGTCAAAATGTGCTTAAATGTGTACAGTGTGTAGTTTTCTCTTTGTATTATGAAACTTCTTACCTGTCCAGTGGGCTGCCAATAGTGTAAGTAAGGAGGGGCTGGCCAAACTAATACACATTATTTAGGCATTCATCTCTCAATGAAGTGGAGAGGGTTACCTGTCCAAAACATATCCCCCCCCATAAAATTTTAGAAATGGCCCATGAGAGTGGGGGAGGAATCTGATAGGTGGACCGTATACCTTTGTCTTTAAATACTCCGTAAAATAAATGTTATTCTGATGTTGGCCAAGAATGTTTGTGTCTAATCTGCTTTCCATGTTTATGTGCAACACGATTAATTTATTTTTCTTGTTTGACTCCACAGTTTCCTTCCAACCCACAGGAATGGCAGACTATGGCCTCCCACTTTGCCCAGCGGTGGGACTTTCCTAACTGTGGAGGGGCAATTGATGGGAAACACGTCCACATCATCCCACCACCCAACTCAGGGTCATACTATTACAACTACAAGGGGTTCAATAGTATTGTGATGTTGGCGGTGGTGTCGGCTACTTATGAGTTCCTGTATGTGGACATGGGGAAGAATGGCCAGATGTCAGATGGTGGAGTCATCGCCCAGACGGAGTTCTACAGGCATCTCCAGATTGGCAGCTTGGACTTGCCACCTCCAGAAGACAATGCGGAAGGACTCCCATTCGTCTTCGTTGAGGATGAAGCGTTTGCGCTGGGGGACCATCTTATGCAGCCATTCCCTATGAGGACCCTCACCCCGGACCAGAGGGTTTTTAATTACCGGCTGACCAGAGCCAGAAGAGTGGTGGAGAACATGTTTGGAATCATGGCCAGCCGGTTCCATCTATTTCTTACACCCATACACATGGCGGAGTATAAACTGAATCACATCATCCTGGCTTGCTGTGTTCTCCACAACTTTTTAAGGACAAATTCTTGGAACTATGCTGCCTCAGTTGGGCCTGAATCCGGAATTCATGTAAATGAACCAACCCTGACGGCACTTGAAGCTGGCCGTCCTGGCTTGCCCCCCCTGAGTGCCGCGAGGTCCGTCTAAGATACCTTGAATACTTTGCCAGTAGGGGGGCCATCGATATGCCAGACAATGTCTGAGATATTTTTTAAATAAAAAAAATATAACTACTAAAATATTTGCTGACATTTACTGCTTGTCTTTCTTTTAGCTGACCCTGACTGAAATGTGGGTAGTCCTGAAAATGGCGTGATTGTGTAACATTCGAAAGCACTGTTGGGTGTTATTTACTAAATGCAAAGACACTTTGCACTACAAGTGCACTTGAGACTGCACTAAAAATGCACTTGTAGTGCAAAGTGGATTTGCCCTTAGGAAATAACCCCCATTGTCACAGAAAACCACAATTTAACCACAAAAAAAGTTTTCGAGCATTGAAACAAT
The DNA here is from genome assembly GCA_037952925.1 of Lithobates clamitans. Classification (NCBI taxonomy): domain Eukaryota; kingdom Metazoa; phylum Chordata; class Amphibia; order Anura; family Ranidae; genus Lithobates; species Lithobates clamitans. The sequence goes on from JBBGZY010001544.1 coordinate 1,712,105, forward strand.
AATCCACACTTTCTTGATTATCAATCTTTTTAATACCAGCACAATCACATGTACATTTATAAAAGGTTTTTAAAACAAACCAACATGTTTGTTGTATAACAATTTTTTGGTCACATTAATAAAAGTAGAAATGTCCATTTAAGGTAAAACAGGCATGTTTAAAACCAACAAGAAATACACAAATCTGGAACTTACAAAGTTCAACTTTGTTATAAATTGAAGGCAATATCAGACATGAGTATTTATAAACTGTGTTTTATATTCCGTTCAGATGGGGTGAAGTCACCCCTGGAAAAGCCAAATTTTGAAGATGCACACAAATTGCAGAATGTCAACATGCGCTAGCTGCCATCACGGGGGATCAAGGGATGTGTTTTGGGGATGCAACCCCTTCCTCTCAGCTACTTTATTATTGAGGAAGGGGTCGCACCCCCAAAATGCCTACATTGATCTCCCGTGATGGCAGATAGCACATGTTGACACACTGTGTGCATCTTCAAAATTTGGCTTTTCGAGAATATGTAAAAAAATGTGAGAAATGTTTAGATTCCAAAAAGCACAAAAAAGGGAAGGGATTTGGAGGTGTTTTAAACTCTCCCTAAAACATCAATGATGTTCTTCATTTTGTTTTGAACATCATTGATGTTTTTCAGGATGTTTTCCAAGTCCCTATTACACCCCATGATCTCCCCGATCAGGATCTGTGCACTTTCACTGGTGAAATGACCTGGATCCACAACATCACGATCACCTAAAAATATAGAAACACACCATGTATTATAAATATGCCGGCATCCATCTCTTACCTGAGCCTGTGGTCTCAGACACTCACCTGTTGTGGTGACTATTTCCACCACGTCTCCTTCCTCCTCCTCCTGTTGGCTTTGGGGGATTTCACCTTCTTCCTGAGGTGGGGGGTCTGTGGTCTCCTTGGATGAGTGGTGTCCTCCGAGTCTTTTCTCCTCGATGTTAAAAAAAAAAATGGTATACTTAGCACACAGCTATTTCATGGCAGAAATAGGAATATGAAACATTGCTTAGAAGTGGGGTACAATTGTCTATTTTGGCAGAGTTCCAAGATGAAGAAATATTTTTGTGCTTTGTCAAGCTTGAATACTTACCTGTTTTGTACAAGCTTCACAGATGGAGACACCCCTATAGTATACACTGGAGCACCTGTATGGACCCCCAAATAAAAAGGGTGTTCTTGTGTCCCACACTAGTGCTCCAGCATCCAGATGTGTAAACAGCTGCTGAGTGTCCTCTCCTTACACAGAATCTAGTTTGCATTTCATTCTAGTTACAAACCCATCTACACAACAAAATTATTTTAAGAGAAGTAGGCTAGTAAAAATGTATTCAAATGCATATGGCCAAAACAATGGTGTTTTCTAGGCTGAACGAACAATGTTTCATACGAATGAACAATGTGCCCATGAACATGAAAGTTGCCATTTTAAACTGTACAACAGTTAAGAAAAGCACATGGAGCAGCACGAATGTAATAAAAATAAAGAATAGGAACACAGCACAACTACTTACTTTTTTGCAGCACTCTCCTGATCCTTCTGTACTGCTCATGCTCCCTTAATTTGAGGTCCGACCACCGCTTCCTGAGCTGATCCTTGGATCGTCGTACCCCAAAATTCCGTTGCAGACTTTTGACCACTTTCACCATTATCTTGGCCTTTCTGACATTGGGGTTGGGGTAAGGTCCATACTTCCCGTCACAGTCGGCCCTCTTCAAGATGTCCACCATCTCCAACATCTCCTCAAAGGACATATTTGAGGCCATATTTGAGGCCTTAAATCGTCTCTTCCGGAAACAGGACGTCTCTGGCTCCGGTGTCAGAGAGGTTACCTGGTTGGGCGCCGGGGCGCGCCGGGGCGTGTTGGCGCTCGCGTTCCTGTCCGTGCTGGGGCGCGTGTCCCTGGGGGCGCTGGTGTGTCTGGGCTGGCCGACCGTGGCGTGCAGGGTGGCGTCCGGGCGTTCGTGCGTACGCGCGTTCGCGCTAGCGCGCGTTCGCGTTAGCGCGCGTCCGCCTGTGAGCGCTGCTTGTGACGCGACCCGGTTCGGTGGGCGTGCGCGCCGGTGTCGGGGGCGCGCTCGGGCGCGTGCGGGGGCCCGGCGCGCTTTGGCGAATCGGCGCGCGCACGTGCGCGGCGTTTTGGCGCCAATCGGCCTATTTAAGGCTTGCCTCTATGCTGACCCAGTGCTGCCTGATCAAACAGCTCTGTACCTTGTCCGTGATCATCCTGAGTTCCTGTTTCCCTGTTGTGCTTATCCGTTGTGACCCGGCTACCCCTTGGACTATCCTTGATTGCTGCCTGAACCCGACCCCGGCTTGTCTGACCTTGTTTCTGCCTCACCCTCTTGTACCTCTGCTGCCAGCCCGTTGCCGACCTCTGCCTGTGTGTGACCAGCCTGATCGGTTCCTGCCCAGCATCTGCTCTACCCAGTCTGAAGACCTACCGGTTGCTTGCCAGACCATTGTGCTCCAGGACCCTACTACAGGCCCTCATACCACTCCGCATTCGTGGCCTCCTGTCTACTCTATCAGGGGCCCCGAATCGGATACGTAAGGGAGCCTACCCTCTGCCCAAGCGGACTCACCTGTCTGGTAAGTGTGGGACCTGACAGTATCAGGCAGCCATGACTGAGTCCGGGCAGGGGGCCTCCCCCATGGATGAACTGTGCAGGCACCTAGCGGGCCTCACTCAAGCCGTTAAAAGTCTGCAAGAAGGCTACACCAGATTGGAAGGGCAGGTCCAGGCCCTCTCAGCCTCTCCTTCAGGAGCAGCGTCCAATTCGGCTTCAGCACCCTCTGTAGTGATGCTTCCACCAGAGCCCAGAGTACCTCCACCCGAGAAGTTTTCAGGAGATCGCAGCAAGTTCCAAGCGTTCCGCAACGCGTGCGAACTGTATTTTGCCCTGCAACCCCGTACATTCTCCTTGGAAGCTACTAAAGTGGGGTTCATCATATCCTTGCTGACTGGCGAACCTCAAACCTGGGCCCACAATCTGCTGAAACAAAAGGCTCAATCCCTTGATTCCGTGAGTGACTTCTTCCTAGCCATGTCCCAACTGTATGAGGACCCTCAGCTAACGGCAACGGCTGAAGCCACTTTGCATTCCCTCCAACAAGGTCGCAGAGCGGCTGAAGATTACGCCGTGGAGTTTAGGCGTTGGAGTGCCGACACGGAGTGGAATGACGCTGCCTTGCGTCACCAATATCGGCTGGGATTATCTGACCCTCTAAAGGACGAGCTGGCACGAGTGGGGGTTCCCCAGACACTAGAGGAACTCATCAATTTATCTATCCAAATTGACCGTCGCCTCAGGGAAAGACGCTCTGAAAGATCAGTTGGTCATCCACGTCTTGCCTGGATGTTGCCCAGGGTCCCTAGTGCCCCGCACCAAGCTCCATTGGTCTCATCCGCTTCCGCCCAGGAAGGCTCGGAGCCTATGCAGTTGGGATTGCTCCGTCCCTCTCTGACCCCAGAAGAGAAGACCCGAAGACGCACACTCAACCTGTGCTTGTACTGTGGAGAGCCCGGTCATTTTGCAAGAGCATGCCCCAATAAGAGGCGTAAGTGTCTACCGTCTTCCTCATTGTGTGCACCTGTCCTACCTAGTACCGGTAGCCATTTAACTCTCTCCATTGTCTTGCAGTTACCTGGAAGGAGCATCCCAGTACCGGTCATCGTTGATTCAGGGGCATGCAGTGGATTCATTGACCGGACCTTCGTTGAAACTCACCATATCCCCACTCAAACTAAAGCCCAAGGACTGGCAGTCTTTCTAGCAGACGGTTCCACCCTCCGTTCCGGACCCGTCACCCAAGAAACGGTTCCTCTTTTGGCCACCATTGGCCCGGAACATCAGGAACTATTACGCCTAGATGTCATCTCCTCTCCTCTCTTCCCAATTATCCTAGGGATACCTTGGCTATAGGCCCACAATCCTAGCATCAACTGGGCTACGGGCAAGGTTCAGTTTTCTTCCGAATATTGCAGACAAAACTGCTTACGGGGAATTCCACCAACCTCTTCCCAATGTCTGTGCATGGACTCTGAAACTAAACTCTACCAAGATCTTCCTGAACCCTACCGGGATTTCCTAGACGTGTTCAGTAAGAAGGGGGCAGAAACCCTTCCAGCACATAGACCCTATGACTGCCCAATAGAACTTCTACCGGGTACCGAAGTCCCCTTTGGTAGGATCTTTCCCTTAACTGAGCAGGAGCTGGGCACCTTGAAGACTTACATTGACGAAAACCTGAAGAAAGGGTTCATTCATCCTTCCACGTCTCCAGCTGGGGCAGGCATCTTCTTCGTAGAAAAAAAAGATCATTCCCTACGTCCCTGCATTGATTACCGGGAGCTTAACAAAATTACCATAAAGAACAGATACCCGCTACCTTTGGTTTCCGAGCTGTTTCAGAGGTTAGGATCTGCTACCGTGTTTACTAAACTAGACCTCCGTGGAGCCTATAACCTGATCCGTATAAGAGAAGGAGACGAGTGGAAGACAGCTTTTCGTACCCGATTTGGTCATTATGAGTACCTTGTCATGCCTTTTGGTCTGTGCAACGCACCGGCAACATTTCAGCACTTTGTTAATGACGTCTTTCATGATTTACTGGATTTATACGTCATCGTTTATCTAGATGATATCTTGGTCTTCTCCGCCTCTCTGATGGAGCACCGCAAACATGTACGAACTGTACTCTCCCGGCTAAGACAGCATGGGCTCTACGCCAAACTTGAGAAGTGCGAATTTGAGCTCCAATCCATCCAATTCTTGGGTTTAATCATCTCTCCTGATGGCATTAAAATGGATCCTCAGAAAGTATCCGCTATTCTGGAGTGGCCTGCACCGACTGACAAAAAAGGGGTACAACGTTTTATTGGCTTCGCCAATTTCTACAGAAAGTTCATCAGGGGATTTTCTTCAATCATAGCTCCCATTACGGAACTTATTAAACAAGGGTGCCGGTTCCACTGGACCCCTAAAGCACAAGAGGCCTTTGGAAAACTCAAAGCGTTGTTTACCTCAGCCACTATTCTTAAACATCCCAACCCTGCCTTGCCTTTCGTCCTGGAGGTGGATGCCTCCGAAGTTGCAGTCGGAGCTGTATTGTCTCAGAGACAGGGTGCCAAAGCACTCCTGTATCCAGTGGGATTCTTCTCACGTAAGCTCTCTCCGTCCGAGAAAAACTATGATGTGGGTGATCGGGAACTTCTGGCCATTAAGGCAGCTCTGGAAGAATGGCGTTATCTCCTGGAAGGAGCAGCACATCCCATCTTGGTCTACACAGACCATAAGAATTTAGAGTACCTAAGAACGGCCAAGAGATTAAAACCCCGGCAGGCCAGATGGGCACTTTTTTTTTCGCGATTTATTTTCCACATCACGTACAGACCTGGATCCAAGAATGTCAAATCCGACGCCCTTTCCCGAATGTTCCTTGACTCTGAAAGAACCTTGTCCCCAGACACCATTCTCCCTTCTGGAAATTTCCTCGTTCTACAGGAAGACATAATCTCTCAAATCAGGCGAGCTTCCTCGAGAATGCCCCCACTTGCTGAAGCCTGTGCCAAGGATGGACTGCTCTGGTTCAAGAATAGGATTGTGGTTTCTGAGGAGCTGAAAGCACGGGTACTAAGCTTGTGCCATGACCACAAACTTGCGGGTCACTTCGGCACACGGAAAACAATTGACCTTGTCCAACGCTCCTTCTGGTGGCCTTATCTTACCAGGGATTGTAAGGCATATGTGGAGTCTTGTGATACGTGTGCCAGAAATAAGACTAGCCGGTCAAGAGCATGGGGCCTACTGAAGCCATTACCAGTCCCAGAGAGACCTTGGGCCATGATCTCTATGGATTTCATCGTGGAGCTCCCACCATCAGAGGGTTTTTCATCCATTTTTGTTGTAGTGGACAGGTTGTCTAAAATGGCCCATTTCCTCCCCATGAAGGGCACCCCCTCTGCCATGGAGACCGCCGCTATCTTCATCAAAGAAATCGTCAGACTACATGGAGTCCCGACCAATATAGTCTCGGACAGAGGCGTCCAGTTCACCTCCAGATTCTGGAGATCCCTTTGTGGTGCCCTTGAGATCGAGTTGTCCTTTTCCTCGGCCTACCACCCTCAGTCCAATGGACAAACCGAGAGGACGAACCAAACCTTGGAGCAATACATTCGCTGTTTTTCAGCTTTTTCCCAAGATGACTGGGCCTCCCTGCTTCCCATCGCAGAGTTCTCTTATAATAACTCTTTACATTCAGCGACTAATCAGTCTCCGTTCTATGCCAACTATGGTTTCCACCCATCCTTCTTACCTGGAGCATTTCCTGAATGCCCTGTTCCTGCAGTTTCCGAGACCTTGAACTTTTTCTCCAATAACAATAAATTGCTACAGGAAACCATGACCAAGGCTCAGGAAGACTATAAGAGGATCTTCGACAGGAAGAGACGAGGAGAACTTATGCTAGAACCTGGCAATTCTGTCTGGCTGTCCACCGCAAACCTCAAGCTAGCTTGTCCATCCAGGAAACTGGGTCCCAAATACCTGGGTCCTTTCTTGATCAAAAGGAAGATCAACAATGTGGCATTTGAATTGGACCTCCCCAATTCCCTGAAAATTCATCCAGTATTCCACGTTTCTCTCCTAAAACCGGTCACGCCTAATTTCTTTCCTGGTCGTTGCATTGGTCCACCCAAACCGATCAAGGTTGATGGCGAAGAGGAGTTTGAAGTGGAAGCAATTCTTGATTGCAGAAGAAGGCGCAATCAGGTACAATATCTGGTGAAGTGGAGGGGCTACGGTCCCGAAGACAATTCGTGGGAACCAGAAAACAATTTGCACGCTAACGATCTCCTTCAATCCTTCAAAACCTCTCATCCCGCAAAGATGGCCCAGCTGGGCATCCGGAGTCTGCCCTTGAGGAGGGGGCACTGTCAGAGAGGTTACCTGGTTGGGCGCCGGGGCGCGCCGGGGCGTGTTGGCGCTCGCGTTCCTGTCCGTGCTGGGGCGCGTGTCCCTGGGGGCGCTGGTGTGTCTGGGCTGGCCGACCGTGGCGTGCAGGGTGGCGTCCGGGCGTTCGTGCGTACGCGCGTTCGCGCTAGCGCGCGTTCGCGTTAGCGCGCGTCCGCCTGTGAGCGCTGCTTGTGACGCGACCCGGTTCGGTGGGCGTGCGCGCCGGTGTCGGGGGCGCGCTCGGGCGCGTGCGGGGGCGCGGCGCGCTTTGGCGAATCGGCGCGCGCACGTGCGCGGCGTTTTGGCGCCAATCGGCCTATTTAAGGCTTGCCTCTATGCTGACCCAGTGCTGCCTGATCAAACAGCTCTGTACCTTGTCCGTGATCATCCTGAGTTCCTGTTTCCCTGTTGTGCTTATCCGTTGTGACCCGGCTACCCCTTGGACTATCCTTGATTGCTGCCTGAACCCGACCCCGGCTTGTCTGACCTTGTTTCTGCCTCACCCTCTTGTACCTCTGCTGCCAGCCCGTTGCCGACCTCTGCCTGTGTGTGACCAGCCTGATCGGTTCCTGCCCAGCATCTGCTCTACCCAGTCTGAAGACCTACCGGTTGCTTGCCAGACCATTGTGCTCCAGGACCCTACTACAGGCCCTCATACCACTCCGCATTCGTGGCCTCCTGTCTACTCTATCAGGGGCCCCGAATCGGATACGTAAGGGAGCCTACCCTCTGCCCAAGCGGACTCACCTGTCTGGTAAGTGTGGGACCTGACATCCGGGCTTTCCTCCTCCTCCTCCTTCTCCTCCTCCTCGTTGGTGTAATTAGCATGCACCTGCTGTGTTTCCTCCATGTGCTATTCCCCACTGCACCGAACGAGAAGGGGCGGGGAATAGACTAGAAAGAACATCAGGGGTGAGCAGAGTTTCACGCATGCGCAGTGTATATAAAGCGTAACACGCGTGCGTAGTACGTACCATCTGTGAGTGGAGAAAGGAGTATCGGAGGCGCTGATTGTGATAACGAAGGTAAGATTTAAACTTGGGCCTATACTGCTTCTAGATTGAGGCCTATATTGTGACAAGATTAGGAGAGTTTCGCCTGACATTAGGGTTTGTCTTGTATCTTGCAGATAAAATGGATGGCTTCAATGACCACAATTTCCTCCCCCTGTTCTTAGATAAATACAGGGAGCTGTCCTGTCTGTGGCAGGTGAAACACCCGCAATACAATAATAAACAAAAGAGGCAGGCAGCGCTGGAGAAACTGCTGGAGTTGGTGAAGCCGGTGGTCCCCACGGCAACCATCCCCTATTTAAAAGCCAAAATTGGTGGCCTGAGGAGCACTTATCTTAGGGAGCGTAAGAAGGTCCAGGATCCCCAGAGATCAGGAGCTGCAGCAGATTACGTTTATGTCCCCAGACTGTGGTACTATGAGAGACTGCGATTTCTGTCAGACCACACTGAAGTCAGGGAATCCCTCTCAACCCTTCCTTCCACCCTATCTTCCACCCCAGCTGAGGCTTCCAACGTCCAACCTGGGACTTCCAGCCAGGAAGAAGTGGAGGAGCCCAGCTGGAGCCAGGTATAGCATTGTTCTACAGATTTCTGGTCAATAAATAAATTATGTTTCCTAGATGTTATTATTGATCACTAATTGCTGATTTAATAAAGTGTTTTACATATCAATACACAGTAGTGGGCACAAAAAATTGGGCCAAGAATGAAAAATGCTGGGCTCAGAATGATAGTATGTTATATTTGTTAACATTCAATTTGCAACAGTCATGAGGTGAAAACTGTGTGTGATTGATGAAGAAAAAACTAAAACTATGTCCCTTTTTCATACACAGGAAGACCTCAGCCAGGAGGAGGCTGTGGAATGTGGCACACAGGAGGAGGCGTGGGTCAGTGGCAGCCAGGAGGAGGCGGGGCTAAGTGGCAGCCAGGAGAAGGCCGGGCCCAGTAGGAGCCTGACAGAATCGCAGGTCCCTCCCCTCCGCCTTCCAAACAAAAGACCCAGGAAGGGGAGTAACGTGCAGGATTCAGCACTCAGGCTGATTCAGGAGGCTTCTGCATCCCTCAGAGCCTTACCCCCTCGTCAAGAAGCCTTTGCCTGCATGGCTGCAACAAAACTGCAGGACATGCAGGAGGGTCAACGCCTCATGTATGAGGACCTTCTTTACAAAACACTAACTAAGGAGGTGAGGGGCAAAATCACACACAAAACCCACCTGTGTGAGTTGGACCATCCTCCTCCTCCTGCCACAACTCCACCACTACAGACACAGCATGGAAGGAAGCGTGGAAGAAAGACCAGAGAGTGATGACCTGGGTTCAGTCTGGTCTGACAAAGGATGCAGGCTCTTGTATGACCACAGCCTGGGAATATACATGTCATCTGCAGCTGTTCATGATCTCTTGGAATTCTGGACCAGACTGCACTCCCTTATATAGGGACTCCTCAGGCCACCAATTTTGCAATGAAAATATTGATATCTGCCCTGGGTGTCAAAGGCTTCGCCAATTTCTGCTGTTTCTCTGCTGCATTCAATCCAACAATCATGTATACTGATAAACTCTGTGTCATTGCATAAAATAATTCATCTATCATACAAAAATGATTTGTTTTTATAAAACAAACCAAGTGCAAATGCTGTTTAAAAAAAAGTGCAAAAGAAAAAACTGTGTGCTGACACGGTGAACAAAAAGTGCTTAGTGTGAGAAAATATTATTATTTTTCCTGGGTTTGCAAAAGGGACTGCAAATATTTTGAACACATATGAATTTTTGATGCATGCACTTTACTAATGAATAATATTTTCTTGCACTAAGCACTTTTTGTTTTTCTTTTGCACTTTTTTTAACAGCATTTGCACTTTAATTTTTTCATGGAAACAAATAATTTTGTATGATAGATTAATTATGTTATGCAATGACACAGGGTTTATCATTAGATGATTACTGGATTGAATGTATTTCACATGTGTACAGTAAGGGATTAGGTTAATAGCAGTGGGTTCACTGTCACCAGATTGTGGGATTATAGATTTCTCCTTCTTGATTGGCTGAGACACAGCAGGGGCGCCATTGGCTCCCGCTGCTGTCAAAGTCAGCTAGCCAATCAGGGCAGAGAGGTGGCAGGGTCAGGTCGAGGTTCGGTGGACACAGAGAGCTGTGACTCGGCTCGGGTGCTCCCATAGCAAGCTGCTTGCTGTGGGGGCACTGAACAGGAAGGAGGGGCCAGGATCACAGAAGTGGGACTCAAGGAGAGGAGGATCTGGGCTGCTCTGTGTAAATCTACTGCAACAGAGCAGGTAAGTATAAAATGTTTGTTATTTTTATAGGATAAAAAATGAGACTTTACAATCACTTTAAAGCATATTACCCATACCATTAGTACATCTAAATTTATTTAATTTATTCATGTTTATGTTTGGATCCCAATAATACACAGATATTTGTTTATATCTAAGAGTGTCAGGCAGTCCAATATAAGCTATTTTGCATAATTTGGACATTATCCTTTTGCATATTTTGCACATTATCATTTAGGAATGGTTCACAGAATGTTTGCTTTTGATGAGAAAATTGAAAATGTTGATAGGAAACAACAACCCACAGTATCACCCAGAATTCTGTCAACATCTGACATTTTATTCTGTATAGCTTACTTATTTTAAGATGATATTTTTGTGATAAACATCATTGAATTCTCTAAATGCAGTAACACAGAGGAGCTTAGTAAATGCAGATGTTATTGCCTTTTCAACACAAACCTCAGCAATTTTTTCAGCATCGAAGACTCGGGTATCATTTTCCATACTTTTATGTTTGTACAGTGCATTCCAGATTGCAAATCTGAGGCCATCTCGGTTCGTATCCCACTTAAGTTCATGACAGATTTTAACCAGATTGTAAACAGCACAATATGAAATCATCCAAAGGTCACCTAAAAAAAAAAAAAAAAAAAAACTTTAAATAAGCTTTTATTCACCTTTAAGATCCTGTCCATAAAACCTGTGTTATATATCCCCGAGAAATAGTGTGGTGACAAACCACATTTGATAATTCAAGGGTCCATAATGCAGAACTGCTACTGAATGAGTGTTACTCAACAGCCCTGTGAGCATATTTTATGCCCAAGCACACTCACCCCTAATTACAGTGTGTATATCTGCCCAGATCATAGATTATTCAGGAAGACACATAGGACTCCAATAATAGCTATTCATGTGAAAAATACAACCAGTAGAATACAGGTTTAGATATGCATGCCATTTTCCTTTGTTGGATTAATGTGCTTCTACTATATTACTGATAGAGAAAAATAAATTTGCTTTGCGCATTATATGTTTTACAAAGTGGTCTATGTATCAATGTTTTTACCAAAATTCAGACAACATATCCAAGATTCCCACATTTTTCGAATTAAATCTTATGTGAAACATGCAAATCTTCTTTATGGAAAAAAAAAAAAAAAGAAAGAAACATGCAAATCTTAGGTAAAAGCCGTATGAATCTGGTGTGAAAACATTGACTCATCAAACCCAAAGTGTAGAATGCCAAGATGAAATAAAAGTCAGTTATAGCAATGTTGTTGCCATGTCTTTGCTATTGAAATCTGATCATATATTATCATATTAATATGTATTTTATGTATGCTCCTAGTATATCATACAATGCTTTCCAATAATCAAATATTACAATGAGCATAAAACCAATAAAAGCATTACAAAAAGGGAAAATAGAATGTTAAAAAGGAAAAAGAGAAATGTAAGACATAAGGTCTTATTTTGTTCAGAGGACCAGTTACATCTCATAAACTATAATGTATAGTTTCAAAATATACAGTAAGAAACTCTGAAACAGATGCTATATGAAAACCTCCACAAGCCCTTCTAATTTTCCAGAGACACCTTTTGAATTTTTTGCAGTAGAACACAGGGAAAATGGGGTTACTCTATTTTCTTTATTCGCAGTTGAATTCCATCTTCAGAGATGAAGTAGCAACTCATGTCAAAACTTAGAAATAAAAACTTCATTATATATATATAATATATATATATATATATATGTTTAAACACTGGGTGTTGCACTGAATTTAAGGACTTTGCACAACATCACTATATGGACTTTGGTGTATTAAATATTGTTTTCATACATGTTAATATATTGTATGTCAGATTTACATCTATACTAGCCAGCGCTACACATTTTATTTATATTTATCTGGATGTTGTTGTGTACAATGTTGTAAGTGCTGCTATCTTATCATTTATTTGAATTCATTCACACACACTGAGCGCAATATATATTTTTTTTCTTAACGTCACTATATACTCTTTAAAGACCTGTAAGCAGGTGGATGTTAAATGTCTTATGTTTACTGAAAATGTTTTATTGTTTTGTAATTATTGTATATAGCTAGAATTTAGAGAAACCATGTAGCACTGTATGTTGTGTTTGCCCTGCTAAGATGGTACTCCCTGCGAGGTGAGGGTTAACTCTGCTGGCTAGGTTTTCCTGAGCTTTTTGGACAAGTACCACGCTCTCCTGGGGCAAACACATAAAAAGGTAGGGAACCACCTTACAGGGGCGCACCCTAGTTAGCAAGATGGCTGGAGGTTTTGTTCCAGGTCTCCCCAGCCTAGTACATGCTGCCAAGGATGCAATCCATTACTTTGCACTTAAACCACCCCTTGTAGAAGCCCAGTCAGGTCCCAGGTGTATGGACTTATGCTTCACTAAATGGCTCTGCAGACTTTCTTACCTATTTAAAGGAGAAATCCAGCCTGAGATTTTTAGGCTGGGCTTCTCCTCTGGGTCACAGGAGTGCAATTCATTTTGCACTCTTGTGACCCATTTTTGGCAGTGCACTGACTTCAGACCGCTCTCCGCTGACATCACTGCCATCAGTCAAGGCAGCACGTCGTCCCGACTTATGAAGTCTGGATCTGCCAGCTGCCTTGACTGATGGCAGTCTCAGTGTCTCAGACGCTGAGACGGCCGCTCCCCCTTCACAGTCAGCACTCCAATGAGCGTGGAGGAGCAGAGAGGAGAGCTCTCCTCTCGGGGATCTGTGAGAACCAAGCCATCGTCGATGTTCAGTGGCTCGTTTCTCAATGCAGAGACGGCGGGGGACAGATGCAGCATCGGTCTGATGCTGCATCCACCTAGGTAAGTATGAAACAGAAATAAACAAAAACCCCATACTTATCTTTTAAAGTGTGACTACCTCAAGAGGCAATTCGGGGCACCAGGGGACTAACTAAGGGGCTCTTAAAGGATTATGTACAGAAATGTGTATTAAAGACGTCTTTGTTAAACTGTTCATTTATTACCCCTAACAGACTTCTGTAAAGAATGTTTATTGTTATTTAACTTGACCTGGTCTGAAGTTACTTGAGGAAAATCATAAAGGGATGCATGCATGGCGTATTACAAGAACAGTGCTATTTAGGGGACAAGACTAGGTACAGAAGATGCAGTATATATGTCTAACGTTCAGTGAAGCTATTCTGAGAAGACTATAATGCTGTAGCTAATGACTACAGTACTAGTGTCAAGTGCATAAACAGCCAGCCGGTCAAGAAGTGATTTGACTTGGCAAAGGTGACGGAAGGCCCTGGTAGTGAAAGAGCTTGTGTGCTTATGCTCCTTCCCTAGCATTCATGACCCCAATACTGGAGCAGATTTTCAGCACTGGTTGTCCAAGGGACCCAGCCTGGAAGTCATGGAAAATGGAGTGGGGCCCCATGGAAAGAAAAGGCGTTGGTTATGTACTCAAATCAACCTTCCTAGTATTCAAATGTAATATACTGTACAAATCAATGTCCCTGAGAAGTAGGTGACAGGTTATTGAGCTGGTGGAGTCTGGTACAGGCTCAGCGTAACCAGCTCAAAAATGCTGCACAACTAAAATGAGAGAAGAGTGATGAAGCATATTGAGGGCCTGGTATCCACAGTGTATAGAGCATTATGGGTTAACCACTGATAGATATGGATTTTGCTGTATGTTAGTATCAGGTCACGGCTCTCAGGACAGCCCACCAGGAGGTAGCACATATAGCAGGTTGGGATTAAGCAGAAGTATAGTCAGTAAAAAAAGCTAAACGTCAGTAACAAGTGGTAGCAGGTTGGGATCAACAGAAGCATAGTCGAGGAACAAGCCAAGGTTAGTAATCAGTAGTAGTGGAGATATAGACAGCTACAGGTATGCAAAGGAGCAAGATATTAGCTGGAGAGAGAGCACAATAATCTGGCAAACAGGAAGTGCAAAGGCATGGCTTTAATAGGAAGTTCATAGAAGGAACAAAGGGTTCAAGGTTCAAGAGGAAAAAACATAAGGCAAGATTGTGTAAATACAGTAGTTCGACAAGAAACTGTCCAGCATCTGAGGTGGCTCAGCAAGAAGAGACACTGGTAAACACAGCAGCGGTTGCAGGTTCAGACCTGGGTCGTGACAAAGGTAAATGTGTTCTTTTGGAGAAGCATTGCTTTTAAAGTGGATGTAAACCCGATTCATGAAATTTTACCTGGACACGTATATCTATAATGTTTACTTTTCTCTCTCCAAACCCCTGAGTGTTTCGTTCTTCTGTTATCAGCATGATAATTTCTGACAAGAGAAGGGAGATAAAACCAGCCTGAAATTTGTGTTGGGGTGGGTGCTATAAATAGATTAGCAGAGAGCTTGTCTTGTCACAGCACAGTTCTGAAAGTATCTTCGTTCCTCTGCCTATGTGGAGAGGAGGTGTGTGCCTTTCCTCCAATCAGCTGTCACACAGTGTAAGCCAAGTCTACACTCCCACTGCTGAATAAGGAAGTAAAAATTCTAACACGATGTAAGAATTCTAAAGAATATCGCAAGCTGAAGACAGCAGATATGAAGTAAAACTTATGTAGGGAGATTTGTTTCATTTCTGTGTATCATTTGAGGCTGTTCACTTGACTGGATATATGTAAGGGTTTACATCCACTTTAAGTTGAAGTGCTGCCTTATTGCCAGCCTTGCTTTAAATGGCATCCTCAGCCTGCTTTTGGGGTCATTGCCAAGCGCTTTCTCTGGGTTCCCACATGGGTGCAGTAAGCCCCATAAAGATGGGTCTACAATATGTAATATGTACAATATGTAAAGCTTACCTGTATATTTAGATGTAAAGGCTGAAGTTTACCAAACTAATATTAATTCATGCACATTCTTATTGGTTAAGGAGATAGCCCATTACAGTGATGGGTCAATAGGAATATCTGGGGTGTAGGATGAAGCAGCAAGTTTTGACATTACCAGGAAGTGTTGGTGATCTGCTGATCATAAGGATCAGGCTTTCTGGCAACCGGCAAATGGCTGCAGGCTGCAGGTGACAGGGATGTAATTGATGCTTAATATCATTTGTGAGATATTGATTTTAGTGTTCTATAATATCATCTTATGAAGAATTTCCCTGTTAGGCTTTATAAATACATTTCCCACATTATTTCCACTGCCTTTGAGACAATCACATCCTCCTGGTTAAAAGACAATTACCTTTTTCCCTCAATATCATCAGAATACAGAATAGCATGATGAATGAGGAAATTGTCCACTTTCAAGAAAGCATCATACATACATTCTTTTCCCCTGTGGGATCCATAAGACTCATCCTATTTCCATACTAATACTTTTAACCAAATTTTACTATTATAATATTATTTCCCTTTTTACTTTACACATCATGTTGCTTTTTGCCTACTGCTTTGCTTTTCATGTGATGTTATGATTTTCTCATTTACATATATTGGATTTTTTATTGTTGTAAATTGCTGTTTTAACAACCTTCTTGAAGCTCTTGCAATGGCTTTAAATGTTGTCTGTATATAAACTTACACATAAACCAAATAAAAACCTTTTGTACCATAATAAAATTGCTAATCAAATTGAACAGGCTTCTTTTTGCATTTGTCTTCTGTCAAAAAAATACATTTCCATTGTATTACTGAGTGAATTCTTGTACCTTAAATCAATAACACTCATTCATATGCTTATAATTGGATCTCTGAAGCCCAATAAATATTTAACTTGTATGATATAAAAATATTTTTTCTTGTACTGACAATACAGGAGCACGTTTTTTCAATATACATAGCTTGATGTATATTCTTTCTCAATTTAAATCTGATAATATAAATATATTGCATTCACTATGCCCAGGATGCTGGTGGCTATAAAGTCAGAATATTATTTTATATGTAAAGGAAAATTTTAATAACACAGCTTCTCCATTATTCATAGTGGAAAAAATGAAAGCATACCTTAACGGATTTATCGGAAAAACTAAACCTTATGCTGCTGCACCAGAGATTAAACAATTCAGATAGTATATGACATTTTTGTTGAACATAATTTTATAGAGATGTTATTTGTTTCCCCCAAAAAAATGCTTTCATGCCCACCGTACAGTACCATTAGATAAAAGGTGACACTAATGTAAGTTTGTTTACCTATTCCTTTTTGACACTGTCCTTGGATACCAAAAATGTAGATTAACCCAATATACAATAGATTAACACATTAATACTTGCTATCGATAGGCAACTAAAGGGACAGTATTAGGCCTGGTTTTCACTGGTGCGATTTCAGATACGGCTTGGGTTGCACTGAATCGCATGGAAATGGAAAAGACATGCTTCCAATGGTGCCTGTTCACATCAATGCAGTGCATCTGTGATGAGACTTTGTGGAAGGGTCCTGTGCTACTTTGGTGCATTGCAGTGTAATTTTGTGATCCATTGACTTCAATAGAAATGCATCAAGATCGCATCTGCTTGTCTTTTTTGATGCAGTTTTGTATGCACTTGTTGGTATCCTAGCAACCAGTGACTCATCCCTGCTGTCAGCAGCAGACATGAGTCATGGGTTGTTAAGGAGCCAGCACCTGCCAGCATCCTAACAACCAGTGACTCATCCCTGCTGTGAGCAGCAGGGATGAGTCACCGGTTGTTAATGAGCCAGCATCTGGTGGTGTCCTAACAATGATGAGACATCCCTACTGTCAAGGGGGGACTTCCGCTGACAGCAGAATGTAAACAAAAGAGCCATTAAAAATAAAAGACAGTATGGGGATTGCCCCAATTCATACCCAAAGGGCCTGGTATGGATTTTAAGAGGTGCCCCATACCAAAAAAACACAAAAAATGATAATACGTGTAGGCCCTCTGACGTCTTTGACGTCATAGGGTGGAGTATCCAAGGGGTGGCATGTGTCATCATAGGGGGTGAAGTAACTTGGTGACATCACGTGACCCTGCCTCTATGACATCATGGGCAGGGCCTCTTAAAGCCTTCATAGGGACGTGGTTACCAGGTGATGTCACTGGGTGACCCCACGCTTTGTTTATTTAGCTGCAGGGGAAGCTGCTCTGTCATTCAGTGAATGTTAAGGAATGAAAGCAGTAGTGTTCAGCGCGTAGCTTTTTTTAATTTTTCGTTCATCATGATTGACGGATTTACATCAGGAGGTTTTTTTTTCTACACAAAGGGCTGTCTTGTGTTTTTATGTGCTTTTGAAATTTTTTGGGTGAATGAGAAGGGGTACTATGTATCTCATTCTCATTCACTGGGGGGGGGGGGGGGATATGGTGGTGAACCCCTTGTTTAAAGGTGTTTTCCAGATTCTGATAAGCTACCTCCCATACCCACACAACCACTGGGCCAGGGTTTTGGGGAAGAGGCCCTTGTCCTTATCAACATGGGGACAAAGTCCTTTGCAAGGGTAGCATTTTGAGGGCATGTGGCCCAGTTTGGTTCAGGAGGGGGGGCACTTGCTCGATCGACACTCCCCCTTCCTGGCCTGCTGGGCTGCATGCTTGGATAAGGGTCCGGTATGGATTTTGGGGGGACCCCACAGATTGTTGTTCTTGGCATGGGGCCATTCGAGTCTGGTATAGATTGAGGGAGACCAAGACCAATGTTTTCTGTCTGTATTGCTGTTTATTTTGTTTACATTCTGCTGTCAGCAGGGAATCCCCTGCCGACAGCAAGGATGGCTCATCATTGTTAGAATGCTGGTGGGTGCTGGCTCCTTAACATCCAATGACTCATCCCTTTTAGCTGATAGCACAAGCTGCTTACACTGCATAAAAATATCACATTTATCACATGAATATATAAAGAGTCTAGAATATATCGGTAAAGTGCAGCACTAAATACAATCCCTAAAAACTTTATCTCACTACAGTAAACTATTGTGGAATAATTTCAGTATACTGTACAGTAAAATTCCACATGTGTGTATACAAAGTTTGTGGAGTTGATTTACTAAAGGCAAATAGCTCACTTTGCAAATGAATTTTCATCTTAGTGAATGTGGTGAAAATTCACTTTTTAAGGAATATCCAAACACATGCAAGTAAAATTAAAAAAAAGGAAAATAAAATAAAATTAATTTTTGCTTGACTGGATGATGGAGTAGGGTTTCACATCATCCACTATGCTAAAGAGAAGATTCCCTTGTAAAGTGAACAGTTTGTTTGTCTTTAGTAAATCAACCCCCTTTTTTGCAAACATGTTATTATAACAGCCTTAAAAGAATTCAACATGGAGACTATGGTGTGATTTGCACCAGTATCAAATAGAAAAAAAAGAGATGGACTTGGAGAGCAACAAAATAGAAATGGATAAGCAGTATGACAGCTCATAAAATGTATTTATTTTTCTTAAGCTCCAGCTCTTTTCAGAGAGACCCAATGACACCTAACTCTCTAAAAATCCAACTGTTTAGTATGACATTATATATTTAAAAAACATGGGACTGCTCCACAGTAAAAAAAACTGTTCTACTTTTATAAAATATAAGACAATATTCATAATGTCCAAAACATACACAAGCGGGACAGATTAGTTTCACCTAAATAATTGTGTAATGTTTTATAAACTCTGCTTGTACGTAGGGACAGCCATATTCACTCATTACATATGCAGATTCTGCTTCCTGAACTACAATTTCCCTTTTCCCTTTGGGAAACTAAATCAAAAAGTACAAGTATTTATCCCAACATGTTCACTTTCTATGTCCTCAGAAATGTGTGTGCTCAGTAAACCAGAGTTCTAAATCCATTATAATCCATGGGAGTACTCATGGCTGCATGCAATCCACACCCAGCTCTGAAATTAGTGGCACACAGTGGATGTTAGGAGATGTGCTGCCACAGTTCTTTATACAGTATAATGTGTATCTATTGCAGGACCTCTCTTGCCTTACTCAACACCACTGATTTCAGTGCAAAGTTCAGACTTTATTCAAATAACAGCCATCCTATGAACTTACATTGGAAAAATATGGCACCACAGGATGAAAATCGTGGACATATACTTCTATAGCTGTACCAGGTCCTAGAGATCAGCCACAAATAGGAATATACCAAAAAGAAAATAGACATGGACTTTGAAGGCACTAGAACTACAACCTAATTAAAATCGACTGTCTTTATTCCAAATATGAATTTATAAAACGCTTATAAGAACAAATCAACTTCACATATGTATCACTAGTAATAAAATGATATGCCCCAAATGAGGTTGTCTGGGCCCCCCAACATGACTGGTAATGATGTACAGAAGACTTGAAAGTATCACTTCGTCAGGGAAAAGGACCTGGGGGTCCTAGTAGATGATAGGCTCAGCAATGGCATGCAAT
This sequence comes from Lithobates clamitans, assembly GCA_037952925.1. Lineage (NCBI taxonomy): Eukaryota > Metazoa > Chordata > Amphibia > Anura > Ranidae > Lithobates > Lithobates clamitans. Next base: position 1,731,763 of record JBBGZY010001544.1, read on the forward strand.
GCCAAGCTGCTGCTAATAAGGCAAACAGAATATTGGCATGTATTAAAAGGGGGATCAACTCCAGAGATAAAACGATAATTCTCCCGCTCTACAAGACTCTGGTCCGGCCGCACCTGGAGTATGCTGTCCAGTTCTGGGCACCAGTCCTCAGGAAGTATGTACCGGAAATGGAGCGAGTACAAAGAAGGGCAACAAAGCTAATAAAGGGTCTGGAGGATCTTAGTTATGAGGAAAGGTTGCGAGCGTTGAACTTATTCTCTCTGGAGAAGAGACGCTTGAGAGGGGATATGATTTCAATTTACAAATACTGTACTGGTGACCCCACAATAGGGATACAACTTTTTCGCAGAAGAGAGTTTAATAAGACTCGGGGCCACTCATTACAATTAGAAGAAAAGAGGTTTAACCTTAAACTACGTAGAGGGTTCTTTACTGTAAGAGCGGTAAGGATGTGGAATTCCCTTCCACAGGCGGTGGTCTCAGCGGGGAGCATTGATAGCTTCAAGAAACTATTAGATAATCACCTGAATGACCGCAACATACAGGGATATATAATGTAATACTGACACATAATCACACACATAGGTTGAACTTGATGGACGTGTGTCTTTTTTCAACCTCACCTACTATGTAACTATGTAACTATGTATGTAAGATGCTGCAACCTTGGGTATCAGGATCCAGCTTGACATGTTTAGCGACTTTGCACTTCTTGAGGAGCTTATAACAATGTCTAGATAGATAAAAATGGTATATAAAAAAAATATATATATATAGAATGTATCGGCTAAGGGGGTACCACATCCATATGAAGATTTAAAGAGAATTGGACAAATTGAGACCAGAAAAAGGACCAACACTACATAATAATACTAATTTACTTTATTACATAAGATATTTTACAAGAAATTATTAGGTTAAAACATGTTTGTACACTATAAAAACAAGAAGAGGGCTTTAACCACTTCCGGACCAGCTGCCGCAGTTCTACTGCGGCAGGTTGGCTCGGCTGGGCAAATCGACGTTACCATAAGTCGCTTCACCTTTTGGCCACTAGGGGCCGCACCGTGTGCCCAGCGGGCGTGATGACCGCCGGGCACCCGCGATCGCTCGTGACAGAGCGAAAACCAGGATCTGTGTGTGTAAACACACAGATCCCGGTTCTCTCAGGGGAGAGGAGACAGATCGTGTGTTCATACTAACTATGAACACCGATCTCTCTCTTCCCCTAGTCAGTTCCATCCCCCCTACAGTTAGAACACACCTAGGGAACACAGTTAACCCCTTGATCGCCTCCTAGTGTTAACCCCTTCCCTGCCAGTGACATTTATACAATGTTTTTATAGCACTGATCGCTGTATAATTGTCAATGGTCCCAAAAATGTGTCAAAAGTGTCCAATTTGTCTGCCGCAATATCGCAGCCCCTATAAAAAAAAACAAAGATCGCCGCCATTACTTTTGCGCAAACAATCAATATACGCTTATTGCGATTTTTTTTACCAAAAATATGTAGAAGAATACATATCGGCCTAAACTGAGGAAAAAAATGTTTTTTTGAATAAAAATGAGGGATATTTATTATAGCAAAAAGTAAAAAATATTGCTTTTTTTCAAAATTGTCGCTCTTCTTTTGTTTATAGCGCAAAAAATAAAAAACGTAGAGGTGATCAAATACCACCAAAAGAAAGCTCTATTTGTGGGAAAAAAGGACATCAATTTTGTTTGGGTACAGCATCGCACAACCGCGCAATTGTCTGGTATTAAGCTTGAGGACGTAATTCCTCTATGCCAGAATATTCTGTCGAGTAGAGTCTAGGTATAGGTGTGCCTAGGTATAAAAACAAAATAATATAATAGTCAAAAGAGACCCCTATATGCTCAGCCATTATAAGATATAAATGAGGAAACTGTCCCAGTAAGGAATGATGACCAAATGCAGACTCACCAACAGACCAGTATCCAGGGATCCAAATAAGTATTTAATATGTATGTTATATAGACACCAATCCTCTTCACATTTACATCAGGCCATTCAGTCAGATAATCTATAGGGTATGCATGTAAATACAACCAATAAACTACAATAAGGACCTCCTTCAAGATGCACAAAGTATTCATTATTCGAGCCAAAACACTGACACTCACCTCACATCACTTCCTTTAAACAAACTGCAGCGTCCATTGCTGCCCATATCACAGACCAGCCTTAATAAATGCTGGTATTGGCGCCAAAATTGCCAAATAATTGAATGATTGGTATCAGTTGGGAAGAGGGGGGCCGGGGGGGGCAATACCTATGATGGAGCGTCCAAAAATACCCATATAGCGCAGATGAGCAGCGCCATATACTCGTCACGCATGCGCCTTGTATCAATCGCGACTAAGTCGGAAACGAAAGTACACGCATGAGCGGTAGCAAGTAAACAAGTGAATAGGAATATGTGCATGCAAAGTAGCGTGTGAACGGATCCTTAGAATTTTAGACAGTACCTTCTGCAGTATCAATCTCACTTTTGCGTGTACCCTTATATCCTCCCTGATTGTTCCTGGTTTTCTTCCCACCCTGCTGTGGCCATCTATAGGCATATTTTCCGTTCAATGCCATTTTGGCCCTAATAAATTGAATATCTTTTTTATATATTAAATCTTTGTTCAATTTTTCTTAAGTGTTCTTTTAACAATGGTTGGTGATGGGTCACGTGGAGAGAAGGATTTTCAATTATTTCCCCCTGTACAGGATCAGCCCAACAAGCAGACTGTCCCTCACAACTTGGATCGGTATGCGTACAAGAGCAAATAGGGAATGATCAGTTAAAGATCATTAATTTATCCTCCAAGGTACTCTCCCCCATTGAAATTGAAGTTCTGGGCCTTGGCCTTAGTTTCTGTCCAACTTCACAGGCAGATCCATTTGAGGCAGTCAAAGATCTCAATTTTTTTGCTAGAAGATTGACATATAAATACATATATGATAAAGAAAAGAAAAAGAAAAAACAAGAGTTGATTGAACGTGAACAGTGGAAGGGTTTCACGGTAAGAGAGTTTATGGCCCTTAAGGATCTTATGGATCTATTGGACGAGAACAATACTGTCATGGGGGCTCTGCGGAGGGGGGTCCCCCAGAATCCCAACTCTAGGTCTCCCCTCAGGCACAATCCCCTATGAACAAATCCAGGTTTTACAAAAAATCCACACAGTTTCCCCCTTTGAAAACGAACCCCAACATTTGGACCTTTTTGTCCTAGGTTACATCTGATATTAAAAAAACTACATTGTAGTGCTCTTCCTGATAAAAATATCACCTTTGAGCAACAACAGGCAATCAATCAACTGCAAAACAACAGGGATATAACTATAAAGATGGCGGACAAAGGCGGAAATGTTGTGGTAATGGATACAAAGAAATACCTGGAAATGTGTCTCGATATTTTGTCAAATAGAGATGGGTATGCCCTTATACCAGAAGAAAAAATACATGAATTTAATGATGAATATGATGGGATTGTTAACATAGCCTTTGTGAATGGAATTATTGATAGGGACATATTTTCAGGCTTTAAAAGGTTACCTTTTCCAAGGGTTCCATGCTTTTACTCCTTACCTAAAACTCATAAGGACATTGATAAACCTCCCGTACGTCCAATCATATCGGGAGTAGGTGCTAAAACTGAGAAAGGTAGTTATTTGATGGATACCTTTAAACGACCCATGTGCTAAAACTCCCATTGTATATTTGTGACACAATGGATCTATTACAGAAATTATATATTATTATACCTCCAGATAGTATACTTGTCTCCATTGATGTAGAGGCCCTTTATTGCAGTATCCCGCATGGACATGGAATCTCTGTAGTTAAGACTTTCTTGGATGAGATGGATTTGGTGACCCAACCCTACAACGCCTTTGTGATGCAGTTGCTGCATCACATTTGGACTAGAAATGTATTCACATTTGATGGCTTCCACTACCTCCACTTGCAGGCAGTTGCGATGGGAACATGCTATACCCCATCATATGCCAACCTGTACCTGCGGGGGTGGGAGCGTACTTTGTTCGCTGATGATTCCTTGACTATGTGCCTGTCCAGCATTATATGCTGGTACAGGTACATAGACAATGTTTTCATGGTATGGAACTCGAGCGAAACTGACCTGCTACTGTTTATGGAAAAGCTAGCAATCGATTACAATCTCAAATTAACGATGCAATGTAATTCACGATCAATATCATTTTTGGACGTGAATATATTTAAGCAGGAAAGCAGGAAGATGGAACACTAGGCACTTCTTTGTATAGGAAGCCCACTGCGGGAAATACTATACTTCGTGCGTCCAGTGCCCATCCCAACCACTAATTAGAAGTATACCCTACTCACAGTACCTAAGGATTAGTCAAAATTGCTCCAACTAAGAAGATTTCTTGAAGGAATCCAAATCGTTGAGAACAAGGTTACTAGAAAGAGTTTATACGAAAACAACTCTAAAAAAAGTGTATAATAAAACATGTCAGAAAAGTAGACATGAATTATTGTTTGGCACAAAAACAAATAAACAGCTAGACACTGTGAGGATTGTTACTACATATTCCAACAACCATGGCATAGTGAAAAAAACATTGGATAGACATTGGCATCTCTTAACTAGTGACCCTATCCCGAGGAAGTATATCGGGGACCACCCCTAGCTCACTTACAAAAAATTCAGATCACTCAAGGACCGTTTAGTTCATAGTAATTTCCAGGAATCCCATGTGACTACTGAACCAAGAAAGGGCATGCATCAATGTGGTATGTGTGAGTACTGTAATTGGATCCGAGAAGGAGCATCTTTCACTCTTCCAAACGGAAATGCACACAGAATTTAATATTATGTTGATTGTCAAATGAAATGTGTGATATATATTGCACTTTGTGAATGTGGATCTTTTTATGTCAGAAAGACATACAGAAATTTCTGGAGGAGGATCTACGATCACATTTACTATATTAGAAAAAATCTATTATATACCCCAATTGGGAGACATGTTGCCCCTCAACATAAGCATGACACTTCTATGGTTCAGTTTACAGTCCTTGAGGGGATTCTTGAAGATCCAAGAGGAGAAAATGTGGACAGAAAATTGTTACAGAGGGAGACCTGGGATTTTTAAATTAAATGCTACCAGTCCACCGGGTCTCAATGAGGCCCTCTGTCACGTACCTTACAGCAGAGTCTGAATGTTGAGGGAGGCCTCTCGCACGGTCCTGGTCCTGACACCCCTGGTAGTAGGGACAGGGAGTGCCGGGGCACAGAAGGGTGCGGGTGCCTGCGGCTGGAGAACTGGAACTTGGAGATTCGGAATCCTCCGGAGACTAGATGAAAGATAGGTCACCAGAACTGTTAGTAGAAGCCGGGCAGGCGTGGGTTCAGGGACAACTGCAACGTCAGGTCAGGCAAAGGTTGGCAACGGGCTGGCAGCGAGGTATCCAAAACAGAAGACAGTTCGTGGTCAAGGTCAGGCAGAGGTCGGCAACGGGCAGGCAGCGAGGTACAAAGTCAGGAGGCAGAGCCGTAGTAGATAGTCCAAGCCAGGGTCGGTATAATCCGTAAGGTAGGTAGCAGACAAGGGAGATCCGAGAGAGTGGTCAGGAAGCCAGGTAATCAGGAGCAAGTAACAGGTCACACGGACGTCAGGAAATCAGGAACTAGCTGAAGACGATCCAGCACTAGTGCCAGGCAAGAACCTTGTTTATATATGGCGCCGAGCGCCGGGATTGGTGGACGTGAACGTGCGTGCGTGAGAACGTACACCGCTCGTATGGCTGTGCGGGTGCGTGCATACGTTCGTACGGATGCGCGGTTGTGCACGTCCGATCCGGAACTCGCTCGTATCTGTCGGGGACACCGCGCATGGCCGTTAGACGCTGCTGCATGGAGACGGGAGGTAGTGCTGTGAGTTCTCTGACATTGCCCCCTCCTTAAGGGCAGCCTTAAGGAGGGGGCGTGAGAACGTACACCGCTCGTATGGCTGTGCGGGTGCGTGCATACGTTCGTACGGATGCGCGGTTGTGCACGTCCGATCCGGAACTCGCTCGTATCTGTCGGGGACACCGCGCATGGCCGTTAGACGCTGCTGCATGGAGACGGGAGGTAGTGCTGTGAGTTCTCTGACATTGCCCCCTCCTTAAGGGCAGCCTCTGGATGCCTCTAGACACCGAACCCTCTGAGCGGGAGCGGTGAAAGGCCCGTATGAGTCTTTGAGCATGGAGATTTGTTTCAGGTTCCCAGGAATTCTCTTCTGGGCCAAAGCCTCTCCATTTGATTAAATACTGGTTTTGCCCTTGCCGTTTCCTATGGTCCAAAATGGCTTCAACTTCGAATTCTTCTTCCCCATTCACAATTATAGCTTCAGGGGGTCCTACCTCCCGATCTGGAAAGGAATTTGGTACATCGACCTTGAGTAGTGAAACATGGAAAACAGGGTGGATCCTGAATGAATTGGGAAGTTCGAGTTCATAGGCGACTGAATTAATCTTCTTCTTGACTGGGAAGGGTCCTAAGTATCTAGGTCCCAGTTTTTTAGAAGGGCATGCCAATTTCAGATTCTTAGTAGCCAGCCACACACGATCACCAACCTTTAGCTCCAACTCTCCCCTTTTTTTCTTGTCGAAGAATCTTTTATTATCTTCCTGTGCCTTAGAGATAGTTTCTTTAAGCAACTTATTGTTTGCAGCAAAGAAATTGAGTCTGTCCTGGACAGCAGGTACAGGAGAGTCTGGTATGAGTGCTGGCAAAAAGGAAGGGTGAAACCCATAGTTGGAGAAGAAGGGTGACTGGTTTGTGGTAGAGTGCGTAGCATTGTTGAATGCAAATTCCGCCAAGGGTAGCAATGAGGCCCAATCTTCCTGAGAAAAAGAAGAAAAACAACGTAGGTACTGTTCCAACGTTTGGTTGGTGCGTTCAGTTTGCCCGTTGGTCTGGGGGTGATATGCTGAAGAAAAGTTCAGTTTGATGCCTAGTGTCTCACACAATGACTTCCAAAATTTAGATGTGAATTGTACTCCACGGTCAGAAACAATGTCACTGGGAATTTCGTGGAGTCTAACAATCTCTTTAATAAACACTCTGGCAGTCTCGGTTGCCGACGGAGTCCCTTTCATAGGGATAAAATGTGCCATCCTGGAAAAACGGTCAACGACCACAAAGACAGATGAGAATCCATCAGAAGGAGGAAGCTCGACAATGAAGTCCATTGCAATTTTATCCCAAGGTCTTTCGGGGATGGGCAGTGGTCTCAGTAGTCCCCATGCTTTGTTCTTGTTACTTTTATTCCTAAGGCAGGTCAAGCAAGAGTTTACATAAATTCTACAGTCCTTTGCAAGGTTGGGCCACCAAAAATGCCTTTGAATTAAGTCCATGGTCTTGTGACCCCCAAAATGGCCCGCTAAGGGATAATCATGACAGACCTGTAGAATGGTGGTACGTAGACCTTGGGGAACAAAAATCTTACTCCCTTGCCAGAAGAGCCCATCTTTTTCTTGGAGGTTAGTTCCTGGGGGTATCATTGTCCCTAAAGATGCCTGACGGATCTGTGATATCACACTGGATTGGGTCAGTAAGAAATTTCCAGCTTGCAGGATCGTATCTGGTGGTGAAGGATCCACAGTTTCCGTGAACATGCGGGATAGCGCATCAGGTTTGATGTTTTTAGATCCTGGCCGATAGGTAAGGTGGAAATTGAAACGGGAAAAGAAGAGGGCCCATCTTGCTTGTCTGGGTCTGAGGCGTTTGGCAGTCCTGAGATACTCGAGATTTTTATGATCTGTGAAGATCAAGATGGGATGTGCTGCCCCCTCTAGGAGATACCGCCATTCTTCCAAGGCTGCTTTTATCGCCAAGAGCTCTCGGTCCCCAACGTCATAATTTCTCTCGGAGGCACCTAATTTCTTGGAGAAGAAAGCCACAGGGTGCATTAAAGATTTTGGCCCTTGGCGCTGGGACAGGATGGCCCCCACAGCATTCTCTGATGCATCCACTTCCAGGGTATAAGGTAGGGCAGGATTAGGGTGTTTCAACACCGGAGCAGAGGTAAATAGCTCCTTTAATTTGTCGAACGCAGCTTGGGCTGCTGTGGTCCACTGAAAACGGCTTTGCTTCCTTGTAAGATGTGTGATGGGTGCTATAATACTGGAGAAATTTTTAATAAATTTTCTGTAAAAGTTAGAGAATCCAATAAAACGTTGCACCCCTTTCTTATCGGTTGGGGGTGGCCAGGACATTATGGCTGAGACTTTCTGAGGATCCATTGCTACACCCCGAGTTGATATTACCAGGCCGAGAAAGTGAATGGTCTGGCGTTCAAACTCACATTTCTCGGCTTTGGCAAAGAGTCCGTTTTGTCTCAATCTCAGAAGAACTTGCCTCACATGGTCACGGTGTGTTTCTAAGGAGTTTGAGAATATCAGGATATCATCCAGGTAGACGATTACGAATGAGTCCAGAAAATCTCTAAAAATGTTATTCACAAAATGTTGGAAGGTGGCTGGTGCATTGCAGAGTCCGAATGGCATAACTAGGTACTCGAAGTGGCCGAAGCGTGTCCGGAAAGCTGTCTTCCACTCATCACCCTCACGGATTCGAATCAAATTATAGGCACCTCACAAATCCAATTTTGTGAATATCCGGGCCGAGCGAAGTCTCAGTTCTGGGATCAAGGGAAGAGGATAGCGATTCTTAATTGTTATTTTATTTAGGTCTCTTTAGTCCACACACGGGCGGAGGGAATGATCTTTCTTCTCTACGAAAAATATTCCAGCACCAGCTGGAGAAGAGGAATGTCTGATGAAACCTTTTTTGAGGTTTTCGTTAATGTACTCCTTAAGGACCAGGAGTTCGGGTTCCGACAGGGGAAAGATTCTTCCAAACGGGATTTCTGCCCCTGGTAACAGTTCAATTGGGCAGTCATAAACCCGGTGGGGAGGAAGAGTATCTGCTTTATGCTTATCAAACACATCCAGGAAACTATGGTAGACAGATGGAACCAGTTCTTGGGACTCTGACGTAGATTTTAAACAGCCGAGGACTGGGGTTACATGGTGGAGGACCTTGAGGCAGTTCTGGAGGCAATAGCTGGACTGGAACACTACTTCGCCCGTAACCCAGTTGATTTGGGGATTATGGGCTTGTAGCCACGGCATTCCCAGAATAATTGGAAACAATGGGGATGAGATGACGTCCAGGCACAATAGTTCCTGATGGTTGGGTAATATGCTGGCGGGCAGTGGTTGGGTTTCATGCGTAATAGGCCCGGATTTAATGTTTGACCCATCTGCAAGTCGTATGGAAAGTTGCTGTTGCTTGGGTGTTAATGGGATGTCATGTTGTAGGGCAAAGGCACGGTCTATGAAGCAGCTGCAGGCGCCAGAGTCAATTATGGCCCGGACCCGGAGTGTTCCTTCTGGAAGCTGCAAGGAAACAGGGACAGCAATGTGAGCAGATCTTGTTACAGTTAGTGTTCTAGGTTCATGAGGTAAATAGTTAAACTTACGAGCTTTATTTGGGCACATATTTGCGTAGTGGCCGGCCTCCCCACAATAGAGGCAGAGGTTGTTCTGACGTCGACGCTGTTTCTCTTCGGGTGACAGTGGTGAGCGGAGCAACCCTATCTGCATTGGTTCCGGAGCTTCGGAGGTGGCAGCAGGTACATGGGAGGTGGACATAGTAGGGTTGCTAGGAACTTTGGGCAGCATCCAGGTGGGTCGCATCTGACTGGTTCTTTCAGATCTCCGTTCCCTTAGACGACGGTCTATCTGGATGGACAATTGGATCAGGTCTTCCAAAGAGTCTGGAAGTCCAACTCGGGCCAACTCATCTTTCAGTGCCTCAGAGAGTCCCATGCGGAACTGATAGCGGAGGGCGGCGGCGTTCCACTGAGTATCGGAACTCCATCGCCTAAAGTCAGTTACGTAATCTTCTACTGGCCTACGTCCCTGCTGGAGAGCATGAAGACTGGCCTCTGCAGTGGTAGCTCGTTGAGGGTCGTCATACATTTTGGCCATTTCATTCATGAAAGAGTCCATAGTATCTAATAGTGGACTGGCTTGCTCCAATAAGCGGTGAGCCCAGGTTTGAGGTTCCCCCTGGAGTAGTGAGATAATGAACCCCACCTTGGTGCTCTCCAAAGAGAAGGTACGGGGCTGTAGCAAGAAGTATAGCTGGCAGGCATTTTTAAAGGCACGGAACTTGCTGCGATCTCCGAAAAACCTCTCTGGAGTGGGGACTCGAGGCTCTAGGGGTGGCACCATTATTGCAGGTGCTGCTGCTGAGGCCACTGGACCGGGAGACCGAGCGGCTGTAGCTGCCTGGTGAGTTGAGGGATTTGGAGACAATGACTCCACTCTTTGCTCAAGTTGCCGGTAGCCATCTTGTAGGCCCTGGACTGCCTGGGTAAGGGCCGAAATCTGTTGGCACAGAGTGTCTAGAGGTGAGGTCCCCCTTTCAGACTCCATCTTGGCTGGATCGTACTGTCACGTACCTTACAGCAGAGTCTGAATGTTGAGGGAGGCATCTCGCACGGTCCTGGTCCTGACACCCCTGGTAGTAGGGACAGGGAGTGCCGGGGCACAGAAGGGTGCGGGTGCCTGCGGCTGGAGAACTGGAACTTGGAGATTCGGAATCCTCCGGAGACTAGATGAAAGATAGGTCACCAGAACTGTTAGTAGAAGCCGGGCAGGCGTGGGTTCAGGGACAACTGCAACGTCAGGTCAGGCATAGGTTGGCAACGGGCTGGCAGCGAGGTATCCAAAACAGAAGACAGTTCGTGGTCAAGGTCAGGCAGAGGTCGGCAACGGGCAGGCAGCGAGGTACAAAGTCAGGAGGCAGAGCCGTAGTAGATAGTCCAAGCCAGGGTCGGTATAATCCGTAAGGTAGGTAGCAGACAAGGGAGATCCGAGAAAGTGGTCAGGAAGCCAGGTAATCAGGAGCAAGTAACAGGTCACACGGACGTCAGGAAATCAGGAACTAGCTGAAGACGATCCAGCACTAGTGTCAGGCAAGAACCTTGTTTATATATGGCGCCGAGCGCCGGGATTGGTGGACGTGAACGTGCGTGCGTGAGAACGTACACCCGCTCGTATGGCTGTGCGGGTGCGTGCATACGTTCGTACGGATGCGCGGTTGTGCACGTCCGATCCGGAACTCGCTCGTATCTGTCGGGGACACCGCGCATGGCCGTTAGACGCTGCTGCATGGAGACGGGAGCTAGTGCTGTGAGTTCTCTGACACCCTCAGGTATAAACCATTCTTGGGTTAATTTTCAGGTTTATGGGGATTATACTCCATGTTCCTTCATGACAATCTCATTCACTTATCCCATATGATTATACCTGTATATCTGCATGCATTATAATATGCTCTGTTTATCTCAACCAATTGATTGAATTATGAGCTACAATTATTTTTTTGTTATAAATTGTACTGAAACTGATGTTAATATGAAATATTAGATTAAAAGAGATCCTGGATGTAAGTGCAGTATCTAGAAAGTTCTATATTCTATACAGGTTGAGAATTTTTCTCACCCGCTACATCAGAAATTTACTTTAGATGTGCATGATGGTGGCCTGCCATGGTGCTCCTGTATGCGGTTCCAATTAGTGGACCCCCTACATGGCAAAAGATCTGGGAGTAGGATGGCTTGATGGCCCCTGCTCGTCCAATGTGGTGGTGTTGGGGTGGTTGGAGTAGGGGGAACCCTTTTGCAATTACAATTTTTATTCGTAAATATTAAGTAGGCTTACTTTTTTCTGTGTTCACTATTATGTTAATGTTTGGTTTAGTCTACTTTGAGCTTCATGCTTCTATGCTGTTTAAGCCAACACAAGAGACCATAGGGTATGTGATCTTTTTGTTTTAAAAGGTCCATTGTATATCAAGTGTTGCCATCTGACAGTTGTTCGCCGCTGTCTAAAATCCTAAGGATCCGTTCACACGCTACGGCCCATGTGCATATTTCTATTCACTTGTTTACTTGATTCTGCGCATGCGCGTACTTTCGTTTCCAACTTAGTTGTGATTGATACATGGCGCATGTGCGACAAGTATATGGCGCTGCTCATTGGCACTATATGGGTATTTTTGGATGCTCCATCATAGGTATTGCTCCCCCGGCCCTCCCTCTTTCCAACTGATACCAATCATTCAATTATTTGGCCATTTTGGCACCAAAACCAGCCTTTATTAAGGCTGGTCTATGATATGGGCAGCAATGGACACTGCAGTTTGTTTAAAGGAAGTGATGTGAGGTGAGTGTCAGTGTTTTGGCTCGAATAATGAATACTTTGTGCATCTTGAAGGAGGTCCTTATTGTAGCTTATTGGTTGTATTTACATGCATACCCTATAGATTATCTGGCTGAATGATCTGATGTAAATGTGAAGAGAATTGGTGGCCATATAACATACATATTAAATACTTATTTGGATCCCTGGATACTGATCTGGTGGTGAGTCTGCATTTGGTCGTCAATCCTTACTGGGACAGTTTCCTCATTTATATCTTATAATGGCTGAGCAGATATTGAAGATAGAAGATATTGCTTGTGAACCTCCTCCTGATAAAACTAGGCATGCCACCTTTAATAGGGCTCCTTTCCATCTCTAAGTGGCACCTCTTGCACACTGTATCTCCATGTATATTCATGGGGATTATTTTGGTAAAATGTTATGCTGCACTTATTATCAGACCATAATGTAATGATTCCCTTCTTTCTTTCCTGTACAGGATCTCTGTTTATGGTCAGGGGAATAAGGTCCTGAGGAAGCATAAAGCGAAACGTCAACCTCTTTGACCCAGTAGAAACAGAGATTTATTATGATATCATCTAAGTAGTTATATTAATGAGAGCTCTAATCTTCTTGTCTTTATAGCGCACAAACACATGTTTTAACCTAGTAATTCCTTGTAAAATATATTTTGTAATTTTGTATTCTGGTACCGGCGGTAAAGTCCACTCAATTTCTCCAATTCTCAATAGATAAAAATGGTAGTGCAGGCTCTGGGCTGTATTTGAGAGGCACTCTCAGCACAGAGCCCCGTGGCTAGCAACCCCGCTGGGGCAATCCGCAGTGGCAGAACACCGCAAGTTCACACATCATTTAGCAGTCATGTTGGGGGGCCCAGACAAGATCATTTGGGGCAGATCATTTTACTACTAGTGATATACAGTATATGGGAAGTTGATTTGTTAATTTTTTTTTTTTTGGAAAATTATTTTTATTATTTTAAATAAACAAGTATATTATACAATTGAAATATTAAGTACTGCCAACCACAATACAGTAAGCCGTCCCAAAAATTAAACAAAAATAAGTATTACACAAAAAGAAGTGCATTACATTGAAACATGAACAATGCCTTTGAAACTTGCCAACTCGACCCATACCTCCTCCTCAGAAGGGACACAACCCTCCCCGCACACAACCAACCAGAATCCATGTGAGAAAAACAACCCACACTCTCCGGAGGATGTAAGCTGTGAGGCCTACCATTATTATTGCAGAAAGCCCATTAGCTTGCCCTATCAGGGTCAATAGGGTACATATCGGAAAAACTAAAACTAGTCTGTTACAGGGAGAGGAAAAGTCATCCATCCTCCCAAACCTTATCAAACTTAAGTAGCACCCCCCACCCCCATATTCAAATATGTGACTTTATAAAAGGGTAGGGCCTTGTTCACCGAAACCTTCCAGGACTCTACAGATGGAGAAGTAGAACCATGCATTTCCTAGCATGAAAACATAATAACATAAGTAGGGTCCATATAGCTGTGGAAGGGGCCAAATCATCCAACAAACCAAGCATGCAATGTCTTATAGAAGGATTTATAGAGATAGTCACCTCCTGTACACACATCAAAATATCCTTCCAATATTTCTGTATAGCAGGACAATGCCAGAAAATATGCATAAATTCAGCCCCCTTGCAGAACAACGGCAGCAAGAAGAGGTAATTGAACCAAACATTCTAGCTATCTTCACTGGGGTAGTATATATACAGTGCTGAAATTTGTAATGAATCAGTTGGTTACGGGCTGAAATTAGTCTGGTAAAGGGTGCATCCCAGACATCCTCCCAATTTCCTGTGTCAAAATTAGGGACTACTGACACCCACTTAGACGTACACATACTCATGAGCCGACCACTCTCAGGGAAAAGGAACTTATAAATAATAGAGGCTTTTGAATATCATCCTCCCTTAACAGATTTGAGGGAAGATACTGAGAATGGAGCATGGACATGTTTGCAGAATGGACATGTTTAAAATTGCACTTGGTATGTGTGTCTTAACTGTATATAACTAAAAAAATATTTATTTGGTAACTGATATAGAGACTTCAGTTTGTCAAAAGATTTCAACTAACAAATATACACGTGGTGCTGGTATTGAAACAGATCCTATAGTACTGAAGTCCAAGTGGCCAGTGGGCTGCTATGCAGCCTAAAAATAGTCTATTGATTCAGGGCCAGCCTTAGCAGGGAAGCAGAAGCGGTCTCCAAGATATTCAAGAAAAAACAAATGCAGGCGCCTCTGAGTTAGACTGTAAAGTGTGTATTAAAAAAAAAAAAAACACATAGTAACTTACATCTAGGTAAACAAGGAAGGGTACATCTGTGGGTAAATGCTCTGTGGGCATCCATTACACTGGTCAGTAGAAGGTATGCCATCTCAGCTGTCTCAGCCGCTCTGTGGGCTCTCACGGCCAGCAGGAAGATGGTAAGGTGGTGGAGAGCAAGAGAAGAGGCTTGGAACACTTCCTGGATTGCAGTGCTAGAGGGGATGACCTCACAGACGTGATCGCGACATGTATCTGGGCTGGCGCACACTGGTGGTGGGAGGAATGCGCGCTCCATTTTCAAGCTAGTTCAGATGAGATGGATGTACTAGTATTTATATATACCTAGTGCTGCCATCTAGTGGAAAGTTCATATTGCTACAGGCAGCATTTTTAGTAAACATTAAACAATAAAAGGATAGAGGCAAAATACATTCTCGGATAGAAAAAAATACACACACACACACATGTATATGCCACATATTCCATATGTGCATTCAAAAAGGCAATGGCAATATGCATTTGTGATATGGAAATAAATATAATGTAATATAGATGGAAATTATATCATACTAGCGATATGTAGTAATTATTAAGAAAAAAAGGGGGGGAAGGGCTTTTAGATTGTAATTAGGTACATCTGAAATACCATTATATACAGTATTAATATGACATCACTAGCTATGTTTACGTAACCTTTATTATTTAAATGGGCTATAACCAGATATTGTTTAATAAAAAAATAATAGATTTTATATAAAAATGTAATAATTAAAATTGTGGATAGTATTCCACAGGATGGGAGCAGGGGTCTCATTAATAGGAATAAAATGGCAGATGGTATAGTATAAAGGGGAAAAAAACAATGATATGTTAAATTATATAAGATATGTATATAGCAACTCACAGATGGCGAACATGGGATGGTGTACCGCAGTGTAGAATTAGATTAAATATGTATATATTATTATGAGTGATTAGAAGATAGGTCTTAAGGGTCTTGACAGGAGACACAGCATGTGGATAGTTACTGTGTGTGTCTGAGCAAAGATCATCCTATAAAAAAAACACATGCATCATGTGTCAGAGAAATAATCAACCTGGCCGTATCGGCCAAATGGGTTTCCGGAACGAACGCATGCCCAATAGCACGACGCGCGCGCGTTGGTATTAGCACACACTCAATGTGATGCTCTGGCTGCCTATTTAAAGACACTCAGGTGCTCAGGCAGGTTGCTGGTTTGTCTTCAGCTTCCTGTCTGAGTTGTTTCCTGTTTCCTGCCTACTGAATCACTGCTTGACCCGGATCGTCCCTGACTACTCTGCTCTTCTCCTGGACCTGACCAACGGCTTGTTTATACGGATTCTGCCTTGTCTTCAGTGTTTGACCTTCTTGGGTGTGACCCGGATTTAACTGCTATCACCTGTGCCTGAACCTTTGCTTGTGACCCAGATTTGCCTACTATCTCCTGTGCTGAACTTCTGCTTGTGACCTGGACATGCCTGCTTTCTCCTGTGCTTGACCCTCTGCCTGTGTCCCGAATCTGCCTGTTAACCTTTTGTTTTATCCTCAGCATGTTTCAGACCTTCTGAATTGCCAGTCTCTGCACATCTACCAGGACCCTTCAAGGAGTATTACGCAAGTCCCATCCAATCTGTTGGTAGCCTGTGCCTCTACGTGCCATCCGCTCCCTGTTCCACCTCCAGGGGGTGGACTGCGCTTAGTCGCAAGGGCGAATCGCTCTCGGTATCTCGGCCTTCGTAAGTACTTACCTGACATCATGATACCAATGTCAAATACATTTACTTACTGATCTGGGAATCCCACTACCCCCGATATATGTCATGCTCATGGATCACATTCTGGAAGCAACTAAATTTTGTTTAACCCACAACTATTTTATTTCAACAACCAATTCTTTCTACAGACACAAGGCACCACTATGGGTGCCAATTTTACGCCATCATAAGACAACCTAGCCATGGGGCTGTGGGAGACCCAATACATATGGCACAATAATCCTTTTTCCAAAAACTTTTTTGATCGCTACATCGATGATATCCTAATTATCTGGGATGGGCCTAATGAATCCATTGCAGAGTTTGTTGCACATTGCAACAACAATCCACATGGGCTATCCTTTACACACGTCACAAGCTGGCTTTCCTTGATCTAGAACTATATTACATTGGAGATACTATACACGCCAAAAATTACTGTAAGCCCACGGCAGGCAACTCTCTTTTGCATTACAAGTGCTGCCACTACCACAAATGGACCGACAATATCCCCAAAGGCCAGTTTTTTCGACTCAGATGTAACTGTACCAGAATGGAAGATTTTATAGAACAGAGTGTCATCTTAAAAAATAAGCTATAGTAAAAAGGGTACCCCGACTCCCAGATTCAACAAGCATATTCACGTAGTTGACCAACAGTCTAAAAAAGAGAAAGAGCCTTTTGATCACACAATTTGTTTCACCACCCAATAATATACAGAACACAAAAAAGGAACACATTCTCAAAAAACATTGGAACATATTGCTGGAAGATCCTTATCTTTAACCTCTTCTCCCAGAACATCCACGAGTCAGATACAGAAAAGCCCCCAATCTCAAAAACAAAATAACCCCAAGCAAACTCAAACACAAGCATTGCACTCCCTCCACTCAACTTTGCCTCGTTCCCATTGTTGGCATGTATAGGTGCAACAAACCCCTGTGCAAAACTTGTGCGTTCTTCAAACATGGGAAAAAAGAGTTTGTTGCAAAAGGGAAAACTTACGAGTTTGGTGAGTTTTACAACTGCTCTTCTGACTATGTAGGACCGTCCTGCCTGCTGATTTAGTGACAAGTCTTGTTGTTGGTATCCTCTTTGGGACTATTGCTAGGATTAATATTTCTGTCTTGTGAGCAACCACTGTTTATATCCATCAGTCCAGCTGCCAATATTTATTTGCGTTTGTTCATCAATTGGTAAACACTTATGGTTTATTTTATTTTCCTATTTTCCACAATATATGCGGTATGCCCATATGTTTAATATTTTTGTGCAATCACCCATTATGTTTCACTATTTACATCCAAAAGTTGTATGTGTAATTCTAGACTGCATGTGATATGTAGTCCATCATATATCTATCACTTTGTTTATATTTATTGTCAACACTCAGCACTTCTAGTCACGTTTTATCCAGCGCTGTATTTGCTTGCTTCTATATGTAGTATATTGTTTAAGTTGCCCCTGCAATTTATTATACATAGGACGTACTATTCGTTCACTCAGAGACAGATTTGGAGAATATTGTAGGTGGGTAGAGGGAGGCATTGAAAAACACAGCGTTCCTCGCCACTTTGCCAAATACCATCAGGAATCATCAGTAGGTCTAGAAGTGTGGATAGTAGAACAGATTTCCAGAAACCTCTGTGAAGTCGAAAAATTCCACAGGCTTTACGAACGTGAGACTTTCTGATCTATTCTCTAAATACCCTCTCACCTGGTGGTTTGAATGAAGAACTAGAGGTGTCCACTATTTTATAACATCATAATATTAACTTCTTTACCCCCGCTTCCCTCCTTTTTCATACTCTGTCATGTGATCCATGAGCATGACATATCGGAGGTGGTGGGATTCCCAGATCAGCAAGTAAATGTATCTGACATTGGTACCATGATGCATGTGGTTTTTTTTATAGGACAATCTCTGCACAGACACACAGTAACTATCCAGATGCTGTGTTTCCTGTCAAAGACCTATCTTCCCTTAAGACCTATCTTTCTAATCACTCACAATAATATATACGTATATAATCTAATTCTACACTGCCGAACACCATCCCATGTTCTGCATCTATGAGTTGCTATATACATATCTTATATAATTTAACATATCATTGTTTTTTCCCCTTTATACTATACCAGATGCCATTTTACTCCTATTAATGAGCACTGCTCCCATCCTGTGGAATACTTCCACAATTTTAATTATTACATTTTTAGATAAAATCTATTGTTTTTGTATTAGACAATATCTGGTTATAGCCCATTTACATAATAAAGGTTACGTTAACATAACCAGTGATGTCATATTAATACTGTATATAATGGTATTTCAGATGTACCTAATTACAATCTAAAAGCCCTTCCCCCCCTTTTTTTCTTAATAATTACTACATATCGCTAGTATGATATAATTTCCATCTATATTACATTATATTTATTTCCATATCACAAATGCATATTGCCATTGCCTTTTTGAATGCACATATGGAATGTGTGCAATATGCATGTGTGTGTGTATTTTCTTCTATCTGAGAATGTATTTTGGCTCTATCCATTTATTGTTTAATGTTTACTAAAATGCTGCCTGTAGCAATACAAACTTTCCACTAGATGGCAGCACTAGGTATATATAAATACTAGTACATCCAGCTCATCTGAACTAGCTTGAAAAAGGAGCGCGCATTTCTCCCACCACCAGGTTGCGCCAGCCCAGAAACATGTTGCGATCACGCCTGTGAGGTCATCCCCTCTAGCACTGTGATTCAGGAAGTGTTCCAAGCCTCTTCTCCAGCTCTCCACCACCATACCATCTTCCTGCTGGCCGGGAGAGCCTACAGAGCAGCTGAGACAGTGTACCTTCTACTGACCAGTGTGATGGATGCCCCACAGAGGGTTTACCCACAGATGTACCCTTCCTCCCTTCCTCGTTTACCTAGATGTACGTTACTATGTGTTTTTATTAATACACACTTTACAGTCTAACTCAGGGGTGCCTGCATTTGTTTTTTCTTAAAATATTTCAACTGGCCATTTGGGCAAATTAGAATTTCTCCACAGAGGCGCATGAAGCGAAAGTGGGAAGGGACCCCCAAATTCCTCTCCTCTAGCAATTACCCAAGCATGTAAAACTGACCCCATATATGTGGTTAAGACATAGGGCGACTTGGACCCTGTAAATACCAAATGGGCCAACACTTCATAGGAACTTACTAGCACTGCCTCAAGGGCAGCTGCAGCGTCATCATATGGACCAGTGAGCCACCTGTTAACCATCACCAACTGACCTGCCAAGAAATATTTTAAAAAATTTGGCACAGCTAGGCACCCCTCTTTCCAAGACTGTTGTAACACCCCAAGCTTAAGTCTAGCTACCCCACCCTGCCAAAGAAAATCTTACACTAAATCATGTATTGATTTAAAAATAGCTTGAGGAATCCATACAGGTGAGTTCTGCTGTGTATATAGCAATAGCAGTAAAAGCTTAATTTTTAAGTAAGTTCACCCTTCCTATCAGTGAGAGAGGAGGATTCCTCCAGACACAAATTTTTGAAGAAGAAGAATTGTAGATTTATGCCAATTGACACGCAGCCCAGAAAAAGCGGCAATATGATCTCGAAATGGACAAGGCCTGAGGCAGAGACGTGGCAGGGTCATCTAAAAATAATACCACATCATTGGCATATAGAGTCGTCTTCGCTATCAAGTTGCCCACTTTTATAACCTTCACTAAGGAGGAGGCACGCAGGGCCACAGCAATTGGCTGCTTTGTTCTTATAAGTGTTTTATAAATAAATATTTGGAATAAAGATAGTCGATTTTAATTAAGTTATAGTTCTAGTGCCTTTAAAGTCCATTTCCTTTTTGTGGCAGCTCTCCTATAAAACTTTTGGCTGCGGATGAGATTAGTACTACTTGGACCTTGAAGAAAGCTTGTTCTCAAAATGTGGAAGTTAGTGAAAATAAAAAGTATCATGGCCAGTACAATTGTTTTTGTGGCTGAGGGTGATAAACCACTCAACTGTCCTCATCATGATTAAATGAAAAAGGTACATATACAGATACAAAAGCGGTGAAATTCCAGACATTATGACATTTTACTGGTAATCTGTATCAATAGTAAACAATGAAAAGCTTTGTTTAAAAAACATTTTCACTAAATCAATGCACATATGTCCAACACTGATTATACAAAATGAACAAATATAAAACGAAAAAGGTAATCTTTTGTTTCAGATTTCTAATACCACAGAAGTATGTCTATACAAATGACCGCTTAACACAAAATGATGTATAGAATTTAATATGTTCACTTCATCTCCCAATAAAGCAGAGTATTTTTTTTTTCATCTCGTAATATCTATATAAGATTTATTATATCAATATTATTCTTTTTATTTGTTCTCCCTAATTGCAGACAGTATAATGTAATAAGCATTGCTTGTGCAAGCAAATAATTGAAGTATTAGGGATATTAGCTCTGTCAAAACATTTTGTCTTGTTTTAAATGAACATAATTAAACAACAATAGTTTTGAAATATTTGCCTATATGAAGAACAGAAACATCCTCACGCGCTTCTGTATGAATTTACATTTAAAAAAAAAAAGCGTTAAAGGAAACCTTAACCACTTGAGCCCCGGACCATTATGCTGCCTAAGGACCAGAGGTCTTTTTCCAATTTGGCACTGCGTCGCTTTAACTGCTAATTGCGCGGTCATGCAATGCTGTACCCAAACGAAATTTGCGTCCTTTTCTTCCCACAAATAGAGCTTTCTTTTGATGGTATTTGATCACCTCTGCGGTTTTTATTTTTTGCGCTATAAACGGAAAAAGACCGAAAATTTTGAAAAAAAATGATATTTTCTACTTTTTGTTATAAATAAAATCCAATAAACTAAATTTTAGTCATACATTTAGGCCAAAATGTATTCGGCCACATGTCTTTGGTAAAAAAAATGTCAATAAGCGTATATTTATTGGTTTGCGCAAAAGTTATAGCTTCTACAAACTAGGGTACATTTTCTGGAATTTACACAGCTTTTAGTTTATGACTGCCTATGTCATTTCTTGAGGTGCTAAAATGGCAGGGCAGTACAAAACCCCCCCAAATGACCCCATTTTGGAAAGTAGACACCCCAAGGAAATTGCTGAGAGGCATGTTGAACCCATTGAATATTTATTTTTTTTGTCCCAAGTGATTGAAAAATGACAAAAAAAAAAAAAAAAAAAAATATTTACAAAAAGTCGTCACTAAATGATATATTGCTCACACAGGCCATGGGCCTATGTGGAATTGCACCCCAAAATACATTTAGCTGCTTCTCCTGAGTATGGGGATACCACATGTGTGGGACTTTTTGGGAGCCTAGCCGCGTACGGGGCCCCGAAAACCAATCACCGCCTTCAGGATTTCTAAGGGTGTAAATTTTTGCTTTCACTCTTCACTGCCTATCACAGTTTCGGAGGCCATGGAATGCCCAGGTGGCACAAAACCCCCCAAAATGACCCCATTTTGGAAAGTAGACACCCCAAGCTATTTGCTGAGAGGCATATTGAGTCCATGGAATATTTTATATTTTGACACAAGTTGCGGGAAAGTGACACTTTTTTTTTTTTTTTTTTTCATAAAGTTGTCACTAAATGATATATTGCTCACACAGGCCATGGGCATATGTGGAATTGCACCCCAAAATACATTTAGCTGCTTCTCCTGAGTATGGGGATACCACATGTGTGGGACTTTTTGGGAGCCTAGCCGCGTACTGGACCCCAAAAACCAATCACTGCCTTCAGGATTTCTAAGGGTGAAAATTTTTGATTTCACTCTTTACTGCCTATCACAGTTTCGGAGGCCATGGAATGCCCAGGTGGCACAAAACCCCCCAAAATGACCCCATTTTGGAAAGTAGACACCCCAAGCTATTTGCTGAAAGGCATGGTGAGTATTTTGCAGCTCTCATTTGTTTTTGAAAATGAAGAAAGACAAGAAAAAACATTTTTTTTTTTCTTTTTTCAATTTTCAAAACTTTGTGACAAAAAGTGAGGTCTGCAAAATACTCACTATACCTCTCAGCAAATAGCTTGGGGTGTCTACTTTCCAAAATGGGGTCATTTGGGGGGGTTTTGTGCCATCTGGGCATTCCATGGCCTCCGAAACTGTGATAGGCAGTGAAGAGTGAAATCAAAAATTCACGCCCTTAGAAAGCCTGAAGGCGGTGCTTGGTTTTCGGGGTCCCGTACGCAGCTAGGCTCCCAAAAAGTCTCACACATGTGGTATCCCCGTACTCAGGAGAAGCAGCAGAATGTATTTTGGGGTGTAATTTCATATATTTCCATGGCATGTTTGAGCAATATATCATTTAGTGACAACTTTGTGCAAAAAAAAAAAAAAAAAAAAAAAATTTGTCTCTTTCCCGCAACTTGTGTCGCAATATAAAATATTCCATGGACTCGACATGCCTCTCAGCAAATAGCTTGGGGTGTCTACTTTCCAAAATGGGGTCATTTGGGGGGGGTTTGAACTGTCCTGGCATTTTATGCACAACATTTAGAAGCTTATGTCACACATCACCCACTCTTCTAACCACTTGAAGACAAAGCCCTTTCTGACACTTATTGTTTACATGAAAAAGTTATTTTTTTTTGCAAAAAAATTACTTTGAACCCCCAAACATTATATATTTTTTTAAAGCAAATGCCCTACAGATTAAAATGGTGGGTGTTTCATTTTTTTTTTTCACACAGTAATTGCGCAGCGATTTTTCAAACGCATTTTTTGGGGAAAAAACACACTTTTTTTAATTTTAATGCACTAAAACACGCTATATTGCCCAAATGTTTGATGAAATAAAAAAGATGATCTCAGGCCGAGTACATGGATACCAAACATGACATGCTTTAAAATTGCGCACAAACGTGCAGTGGCAACAAAATAAATACATGTTTAAAAGCCTTCAAAAGCCTTTACAGGTTACCACTTTAGATTTACAGAGGAGGTCTACTGGAAAAATTACTGCACTCGATCTGGCCTTCGCGGTGATACCTCACATGCATGGTGCAATTGCTGTTTACGTTTGACGACAGACCGCCGCTTGCGTTCGCCTTAGCGCGAGAGCAGGGGGCGACAGGGGTGTTTTTTTTTTTTTTTTTTTTTTTTTCTTTATTATTTTTTTGCTTTTTTAATCTTACTTTTAAACTGTTCC
This sequence comes from Lithobates clamitans, assembly GCA_037952925.1. Taxonomy (NCBI): domain Eukaryota; kingdom Metazoa; phylum Chordata; class Amphibia; order Anura; family Ranidae; genus Lithobates; species Lithobates clamitans. Next base: position 1,755,339 of record JBBGZY010001544.1, read on the forward strand.
TTTCATATTTTTTTTTTTAATCATTTTTATTGTTATCTCGGGGAATGTAAATATCCCCTATGATAGCAATAGGTAGTGACAGGTACTCTTTTTTGAAAAAATTGTGGTCTATTAGACCCTAGATCTCTCCTCTGCCCTCAAAGCAAATGACCACACCAAGATCGGTGTGATAAAATGCTTCCCCAATTTCCCAATGGCGCTATTTACATCCGGCGAAATCTAAGTCATGAAATACTCGTAGCTTCCGGTTTCTTAGGCCATAGAGATGTTTGGAGCCACTCTGGTCTCTGATCAGCTCTATGGTCAGCTGGCTGAATCACCGGCTGCATTCTCAGGTTCCCTGTTGAGACAGGAGAGCCAGAGAAAAACACGGAAGACGGTGGGGGGGGGGGGGCATTCCCTCCCACGGCTTGTAAAAGCAGTCTAGAGGCTAATTAGCCGCTAGGATTGCTTTTACATGAAAGCCGACCGCTGGCTGAAAAGAATGATACCAAGATGATACCTAAACCTGCAGGCATCATTCTGGTATAACCACTCAAAGTCGTGAATGGCGTACCTGAAGACAAAAAAATGGTTAACAATGGTTAACAATAAAGCACAGTAAAGTGTAAATAATTACACACCTGAAAAACAAACATGATAAAACATAATAACAATAACAATAACAATAACAATCAATAACAATAACAATAACAATAAAACATTGCAGAATAGAATACAGTAAAAAAGAGCAGAACAATAGAGAGAGAGAATAGAGAGAGAGAGAACAATAAAACAACAACTATTTTTTTTTATTTCATATTTTTTTTTTTTTTTTTACACTTTTTTTTGTAACTAACTTTTATAACGGTAACCGGTTCCAGGTTCGGGTCTCTCAAAATGCGATGGCATCTTGGGAGACCCTGTGAAAGTGTGCCTAGTCTGTGCAATGCTGTACCCTACGCTAATACTCAACTAGTGAATGGTAGCGTTCAAAACATTCACCAATGCAAAGACCAGGATTGTCAGGACAGGAGGGACAATAATAGCGGGTGTCACGCCTATATCCGCGCTTGCTGCAGACACAACATCTTTTTTGGGGGGTTCGTTGGGTAGGGGTACTCGGGAGGACATAAAAATGCCTCTCATGCAGCCGACTGCATTTGGTTGGGGATGTGAATGGGGGAAGTACGGGCGCTGCAGAAGCGGTGGGTTCCCAATTAGGATTGGCGAATGCAGCAGGAAGGGCACTATGGGCACGACGGGCCTGTGTTTGTCTTTTTGGTGGCAGCGGGACACTACTTGTGCTTGCCACCTCACCAGCTTGAACTGCACTTATGGGACTCGCCACGTCACCACGTGTTACTGCAGTGCTGGTTTGACTACGACCGGGGTGTACTAGGCCGCTGGCGCTTGCCAGTTCACCAAAACACTACCAAAAAACTGTTAGCGATCGCAGGGATCAGGCCTGACTCTGCGAACGCTGCAGTTATGCGTTTAGTGTTTTGTAAGTGACAGTGATCGATCGATACCGCACTTGGGTGGGCTGGGCTGGGCCGGGCGGAGGGGCAAAACGCAGGTGCTAGCAGGTATCTGGGCTGATCCCGCTAACACTGCGTTTTTGGGAACCCTAAACTGCTGGTGACGCTAGTATAGATCTAATCGGATCAGATATTGATGCGATCAGATACTATACCACTAAGGGAGGTGTACAGTGCGTGCGTGGGTGTTAGCGGTACTGGCGCTAATCTGACGCTGCCTGGGGCTGGTGCTTGCCAGTTCACCAAAACGCTACAAAAAAAACTGTTAGCGATCGCAGGGATCAGGCCTGACTCTGCGAACGCTGCAGTTATGCGTTTAGTGTTTTGTAAGTGTCAGTGATCGATCGATACTGCACTTGGGTGGGCTGGGCTGGGCCGGGCGGAGGGGCAAAACGCAGGTGCTAGCAGGTATCTGGGCTGATTCCGCTAACACTGCGTTTTTGGGAACCCTAAACTGCTGGGGACGCTAGTATAGATCTGATCGGATCAGATATTGATCCGTTCAGATACTATACCACTAAGGGAGGTGTATGGTGCGTGCGTGGGTGTTAGCGGTACTGGCGCTAACCTGACGCTGCCTGGGGCTGGTGCTTGCCAGTTCACCAAAATGCTACCAAAAAAACTGTTAGCGATCGCAGGGATCAGGCCTGACTCTGCGAACGCTGCAGTTATGCCTTTAGTGCCTTGTAAGTGACAGTGATCGATCGATACTGCACTTGGGTGGGCTGGGCGGAGGCACAAAACGCAGGTGCTAGCAGGTATCTGGGCTGATCCCGCTAACACTGCGTTTTTGGGAACCCTAAACTGCTGGGGACGCTAGTATAGATCTGATCGGATCAGATATTGATCCGTTCAGATACTATACCACTAAGGGAGGCGCATGCTGCGTGCGTGGGTGTTAGCGGTACTGGCGCTAATTTGACGCTGCCTGGGGCGACGCATATCGCCGCCGGGCGATCGGGGGGCTAAACCTTTATTCGGTAATAAACGGCGGGTGCCCTGACACTATAAAAAATAAACGAACTAACCAGCGTCAACCGTAACGGTTATACGGTGATCAGTGGTGAAAGGGTTAACTAGGGGGCAATCAAGGGGTTAAAACATTTATCAGATAGTATATGGGGGTCCCTGACGCTATAAAACGCTGACGGCGAACCTAAATATTTACCTCACTAACTAGCGTCACCAGCGACACTAATACAGCGATCAGAAAAATGATCGCTTAGTGACACTGGTGACAGGGGGTGATCAAGGGGCTAAAACTTTATTAGGGGGGGTTAGGGGGGTACCCTAGACCTAAAGGGGGGTAATATACACTGTCCCAACACTGTCACTGTCACAAACTGACACTATGCAGTAATCAGAAAAAAAAACAAAAAAAAAAAAAAAAAACTGCTGGTGTCAGTTTGTGACAGGGGGGGGGGGGTGATTGGGGGGGGATCGGGGGGCGATCGGGGGGGGGATCGGGGTGATTTGTGTGCCTGGCATGTTCTACTGTGTGTGTAGTGTTTGTGCACTCACATACTTGTCGTCTCTCCTCGGGCCGGAACGGAAAATACCGACCCGAGGGGAGATGACATCACTTCCTTTGCTGCTGTTTAGCATACAGCAGCAAAGGAGTGTTTTCATTGGCCGGCGGCGATCGCGAGGGGGGGGCCACGAACGGATGGTCTCCCCCTCATCACCGATCGCCGCTGGACAAACGACGACCGCCTCGGGCACCGGGGGGGGGTCCGATCGGACCCCCCACCCGCGGAAGGCAAATCACGTACCCTGTACGTGATTTTGCCTGTCCGTGCCACTTTGCCGACGTACATCGGCGTGAGGCGGTCGTCAAGTGGTTAATTTAGAGAAATACAGGGGCTACCAATGCTCACTGCCTGTTTGTCTCTGCCCTCGATACTATTAAGTCACTGAAACAAACATGCAGCTAGAGAAGACAGAGGAAAGTTTTTATCTGTATACAGGCAGTTCCCAGGTTACGAACAAGATAAGTTCTGTATGTTTGTTTTTAAGATAAATTTGTATGCAAGTTGGAACAAGTACATTTATTTGGTGTAACTCCTGCCAAGTTTTGGGAAGGGTTAACTGGCCATGCAGTGATGTGGGATTGCTGACAGGTCCACTAGACAGTAGGTGGCAGCATGCGGTGAGCAGCAAGATGGCCGCACTGGGTTTTCTTGGGACCAGCGTGGGGTCACGCTGCCTCCGTTCTTAGATATGAGTCACATGTAAGTCGGATTATTGTAACTCGGGGACTGCCTGTACTTGTTCCAGGTCAGTGCTTTAAAATATTGAAAGTTTTATATTAGCATTGCAGCGACAAAAAATATTTCCAAAAGAAGAGTTCAGAAATGGCAGCCTACACATTTCTCAGGGCAAGTTTCTTGTATATGTAACACCAAAACTTTTTTTTCACTTTTGATAAGAGCCAGGAAGGATTAAAACACATCTGTGCCCCCACTGGGTAGATTTACCCTTGCTAGGGCTTGTTCACACTACATTTACATTACATTTTTCTGCCCCTGATCAACACCAGTCACAGCAAAGACACATAGAAAACAAGTGTTTTCTATGTTCCCTGTTTACACTACACAATGCTACCTTGAGGTGGGTTGCAGTGTGTTGCAGAAAAATGCATTGCACCTCTGCTATAGGGCACAGAAATTAATAAAATTGAAATTTCAATCCCAGTAAGCTCCATCTCCCCTACTCCACAAGCTGGCTACATTATCCTAGCGTATCTCTAAGAAACACGTCTCTTGTTATCCACCACTGCGTCCTATTTCCAGCAACTTCATCCACTTAGAGTTTGTTATATTTGTTTGCCTATGTTGCCTGATCTTTACTTCTTTTGCTATATGCACACTCATTGTCACCCTCACATTTGATTGGATGTGTTCTTTGTTGGAAGCTCTATGTCTCAAAAATGATAGTGCTTTTCATTGTACTTGAGCCAAAGAGAGTCCTTTTGGATTTTTGAAGCAAAACAACTGATGGTTTAAACGTAGATTTTGATATAAATTGTTTTATATCTGATAGATAAATATACAGTATCTCACACAAGTGAGTACACCCCTCACATTTTTGTAAATAATTTATTATATCTTTTCATGTGACAACACTGAAAAATTTACACTTTGCTACAATGTAAAGTAGTGAGTGTACAGCTTGTATAACAGTGCTCTCCCCTCAAAATAACTCAACACACAGCCATTAATGTCTAAACCACTGGCAACAAAAGTGAGTACACCCCTAAGTAAAAATGTCCAAATTAGGCCCAAAGTGTCAATATTTTGTGTGGCCACCATTATTTTCCAGCACTGCCTTAACCTTCTTGGGCATGGAGTTCACCAGAGCTTCACAGGTTGCCACTGGAGTCCTCTTCCACTCCTCCATGAGGACATCACGGAGCTGGTGGATGTTAGAGACATTGCGCTCCTCCACCTTCCATTTGAGGATGCTCCACAGATGCTCAATAGGGTTTAGGTCTGGAGACATGCTTGGCCAGTCCATCACCTTTACCCTCAGCTTCTTTAGCAAGGCAGTGGTCATCTTCGAGGTGTGTTTGGGGTCATTATCATGTTGGAATACTGCCCTGCGGCCCAGTCTACGAAGGGAGGGCTCATGCTCTGCTTCAGTATGTCACAGTACATGTTGGCATTCATGGTTCCCTCAATGAACTGTAGCTCCCCAGTGCCAGACGCACTCATGCAGCCCCAGACCATGACACTCCCACCACCATGCTTGACTGTAGGCAAGACACGCTTGTCTTTGTACTTCTCACCTGGTTGCCGCCACACACGCTTGACACCATCTGAACCAAAAAAGTTAATCTTGGTCTCATCAGAAAACAGGGCATGGTTCCAGTAATCCATGTCCTTAGTCTGCTTGTCTTCAGCAAACTGTTTGAGGGCTTTCTTGTGCATAATCTTTAGAAGAGGCTTTCTTCTGGGACAACAGCCATGCAGACCAATTGCATGCAGTGGGTAGCGTATGGTCTGAGCACTGACAGGCTGACCCCCACCCCTTCAACCTCTGCAGCAATGCTGGCAGCACTCATACGTCTATTTCCCAAAGTCAACCTCTGAATATGACGCTGAGCACGTTCACTCAACTTCTTTGGTTGACCATGGCAAAGCCTGTTCTGAGTGGAACCTGTCCTGTTAAACCGATGTATGGTCTTGGCCACCGTGCTGCAGCTCAGTTCCAGGGTCTTGGCAATCTTCTTATAGCCTATGCTATCTTTATGTAGAGCAACAATTCTTTTTTTCGGATCCTCAGAGAGTTCTTTGCCTTGAGGTGCCATGATGAACTTCCATTGACCAGTATGAAAGAGTGAGAGTGATAACACCAAATTTAACACATCTGCTCCCCATTTACACCTGAGACCTTGTAACACTAACGAGTCACATGACACCGGGGTGGGAAAATGGCTAATTGGGCCCAATTTGGACATTTTCACTTAGGGGTATACTCACTTTTGTTGCCAGCAGTTTAGACATTAATAGCTGTGTGTTAAGTTATTTTAAGGGGACAGCATTTTACAGCAATTTACTCTCTGTACACTCTGTACACTCACTACTTTACATTGTAGCAAAGTGTCATTTCTTCAGTGTCATCACATGAAAAGATATAATAACATGTTTACAAAAAATGTGAGGGGTGTACTCACATTTGCGAGATACTGTATATATATATATATATATATATATATATATATATATATATATATATATATATATATATATAAATAAAAGAAGTCCAATCTTGTGGATGGAAATAAAAAAAAACAATGAAGTGAAAAATAGAGATTTAAATGCACAGTTCCATGATACGATCAGCAATATAAACTTATTGGTGAAAACACAATAGTTCAGTGGAAAGATGTGCCCAAAAATTTTATGGGGACTTGAAAAGTGAAGAGGTGATCCAGTACAGTGCTCTAGAATCATCCACCGCACCCCTGTGAAATTAAGGCCCCAAACACACTTATTAGATTTTCTACAGATTTTTGTCTTCAGATTTACCAAACCATTTAATGCAAGTGCCTGCCTGATTGTAAACAAATTGAAACTCTTAAGGTTTGACCTCATATTATATGGTCTTGGTAAATCTGAAGACAAAAATCTGCAGAAAATCTAATAGTGTGTATGGTGCCTAACACTCACACTCATTCACTTAGAAATTTCTCTAAGGAGACACCGTGATTTGAGCAGTTTTGAGAGACTAAATAAACTAGTTTGACGTCTGACACTAGAGGACCCCTTGATAATGTCCTATTGGACTAAAAGCTTCGGGGACCAGACACTAGTGCTGACGTCAGGCCACTGTCCAATACCGGGTCAGCAGTGGGACCCAATGTCAAATGTTTTTATGATTCATTTTATTTTGGCTTTTAACATACAACTCCAATAAATACTACACTATGGAGACTTCATCTGGCTCCCGGTGAGCTTTATTTACTACAGCTACATCTGGATGGTGCAAGTTGCTGAACAGCCTTCCCCACAAAAGATGGCGGATCTACACTGATTGCGTGTTTGCTGCTGTAAAGGCAGCCAGCTTTTCCGGTGAGTGTCCATTTCACAGGGGTGCGGTGGATGATTCTGATCTCATCGCTGTTCATTTACTTTTGGCGCTACACGCTACACTGGTCATGTGATCGCAGTCTCGGTTGTGGAATTAGGTATTTGCGGCATTTTTATTTATAGATCACACACAGAGGGGGACACTGCAATAGGAGGCAGTGCTGATTGTATATACAGGTTAGTGTAGGGCCAGCACTGTCACAAGCAGAGGGGGGAGGAGGACACAGGAGAGAAGATAGCAGGCTGTGGATGACAGAGGCACATAAACTGACCACGGTGTCTGGTCTCAGCAGCCATGATATACCGTGGTCAGTTTACAGAGGGGAGAGCAGAAACTGGCAGGATCAGCCAGGTATTTCAAGTGTTACAGGGGGGCCAAATGACACAGGACAAGCACTGTGTCATATAACATGCTTTAAAGGAGCAGGATCAATTTTTTGGGGGGTGTTAACAAAGGCTTTAACCACTTGCTTACTGGGCACTTATAGCCTCTTCCTGACCAGGCCAAATTTTCAGCTTTCAGCGTTGTCAAAATTTAAAAGACAATTGCACAGTCATGCAACATTGTACTCATAAAATGTTTATCTTTTCTTTTGAGACAGATAGAGCTTTCTGTTGGTGGTATTCAATCACCACTGGGTTTTTTTATTTTTTGCTAAACAAATGAAAAAAAGATGGAAAATTTTGAAAAAAAAAAAACTTTTTTTAGTTTCTGTTATAAAATTTTGCAAATAAGTAATTTCACTGATGTGCACTGATGAGGCTGCACTGATGGGCACTGATGCGTCTGCACAGATATGCAGCACTAACAGGCATTTATAGGTAGCACTGATGGGCATCAATAGGCGGCACTGATGGGCAGCACTAATAGGGAGGCACTGATGGGCAGCACTGATGTGGCTGCCCCGATTATCTGTGTACATGTCCCCTGTCAGGATTGCTGTTTACTGGCTCTCCTCTTTACACGCTGTGACAGCGCATTAAGGAAATTACTGCTGATAACCGGCAAGTCTGTTTACACTGTGATCAGCTGTGACTGGACACAGCTGATCACGTGGTAAAGGGCCACTGTGATTGGCCCTTTACCACCATCAGTGATGGGCTGTGTCCAAAGGACACAGCGATCACAGAGCGTGCCCCAGGGGGCGCATGAGAGGTGTGGTTCTGGGAGGACATTCCTGGAAAAACAGAGCCGCACTGTAGTGCGGTAAGGAAGTGGTTAAAGTGTACTTAAAAATAAAACTTTGTTTTGGATTGTATAGTAAGGTTTTTTTTTTTGACAGGTTTTTAGCTGTCTGTGTCCCTGCTAAGAAGAATCATCCTGCTAATCATCACTGTCCTGTTAATCATTGCAACTAGGACTGAAAGTGATAGGAAATCTAAACTTTTAAGTTGCCATGGGACCAGCTGTTCCATCTAAGAGGGCATTGTCCTCACTTTGGAGAGATTTCCTCTCAATTACTGTTGAGCTTACAGGACAGGAAAGTGGATAGAAATCTACCCAATGGGAAGCAGATAGCACAGAAAAACACTGATAGGGGTTTAACAATTCCTTTACCTATCCAAAGAAATTGGCTTAGTATATTCTTTTCAGAATAAAGGAATGGTTATTATGCTTAACCTCAAGAGACCCTAAGAAATATGGCCAATCATTTATTTAATTTGAACAGCAAACAAATGGTAGGATCCAAGAAAATATACTTACTGGCAACTGATAAATCTGGGATCGTACAAAGCAATAAACTATTTAAACTTGCTTCTTTGTTGGACATAGTCAAAGGGTCTTTACTTTTGAAGCCAATAAAGGCATATTTTTGGATATCTGATGTAGATCCATGCAAACAAACACCTGCAAGTACCATAGTGTAAACACAGATCACTTCCCAATGCCATCCATGACTTGAGGACTATTGAGACACAATATTACAAAACAGCATAAAAAAATAAGAATCATTAGTCTTGAAGCAAATTTTACTTACAATAGAAACATGCAAATGATAATGAGCTAAATTTGATAAGTTTTTGTATTTGTAATCACAAACACCATCCAGATATTCATTTAAATTCCTCCATTAGGCTCAGCTAGAGTTAACAAACATATATATGCAATTCAGGGTTTGCAAAAATGTTGCCATTTATCACTAGTTTCAACAAACCTCTCAGAGTCATTTTTAAAGTAGAACTGTGGCCAGGTTATAGACAATCAACTATCTACATATTTGGACAATGTCATTGACCAATTATGACCATATGGGCCATATTAGGTCAATTATGTTACCAGTATCCCCACTCCTTTATTATGTACAGGTGAAGAGAGGGAATGTCACAGCTGGTGGCCTGCTATAATTTAACAGTTTCCCATGGGTTCAGGCCAAACTGAATTTAGCCTGAACTTTAGCTCATCCTTACTGTCTAGTAGAGCTGCACGATTAATCCTTAAAGAATCAAAATCGCAATTCCACCCCCCTCCCGATCTTAAAATAAGCATTTCCTTGATTCAGTGCAGGGAGTTCTCTGCTCAAGTTGACAGTTGTCAAAAAAAAACCAAAAAAAACAAAAAACAGGCAGTCTGCCAAGTTTCTCACAACATCGCTTAGGTGAGATCAAAAGAAATATTGTAACATATAGTTCTTTTAGATCAAAGGGATGAACTTATTCTGTCTGTAAATGAGGTCAGTTTAACCATTTGAAGACTAAACCTTTTTCTGACACTTGTTGCTTACATGTTAAAATCAGTATTTTTTGCTAGAAAATTACTTAGAACTCCCAAACATAATATATTATATATATCTATATTTATAGATATATATCTATATATATAAAAATAGATATATATCTATATATATATATTTTTTTTTTAGAAGAGACCCTAGAGAATAAAATGGTGGTTGTTTCAATATTTTATGTCACACTGTATTTGCGCAGTCTTTCAAACGCATTTTTTTTTTTTGGAAAAAAAGACACTTTAATGAATTTATCAAAAAAATCAGTAACGTTAGCCCAATTTTTTTGTATAATGTGAAAGATGGTGTTACCCAGCGAGAATCGTGATCTTTATTCTAAGCAAAAAAATTGTGATTCAAATTTAGCCAGAATCGTGCATCTCTACTGTTTAGTAATTCATGCTCAAAATTCAGGGAAATACAATTTCAATTTTGTTTTCTCTCAGTGAATCATTTTGCTTCCCCCTGCCAGCAGTTAGATGATAGCTTGCCAGCCTTCTAATCTGTAAAAATAAACACAGAGCAAGTGCACTGGAAGAGGGAAGAGAGTAGATCGCTGAGAGCTGACTTGAACAATTCCATTGTATCTCTTACAAGGTTTGAGGATGAATTGCTTCATGGTCCCTGTAGCTACAGAGGTCAGTGGGGGCTTGTTTTAAGGCTCATTTACTGCTATTAAGAATATGCAAATATTTGAACTTTCATAGCTGGACCACAGTTCTACTTAATGTTTACATAAAAACACTTGTATTTCACAGCTGGAAATATTGTTAGTCCATCTGTTATTGTCACCAAAAATAGAGGTTTGCTTTAATATAGTTTTGTTGCTCATTTGACTACCTGTACTTCACTTTGTGGTACATGAGAAAGAACGTCACCCCCAAGATCCATTAATGCTTGTAAACAGAATATTTCTTTTTTTGCAGCTTCACCCAAGATAAACAAAGCAAGGAGAGAATCTAGCCTAAAAAAAAAAAAATGAAAAAAGGGAACAATCAGAAACATTAAAACATAGAATTGTTATGGCAGAAAAAAACTAAGTGGTTTATGAAGTCCGCCCCTTTCTTGATTTTTTTTTCTTTTTCTTTAGGCCTCATGCCCATGGACGTTTTTACAGCCGCTTTTATGAGCGTTTTTCACAGCTTAAATATGCCTCTCCATGTTAGCCTATGGCCTCATGCCCACCAAGGCATTTAGAAGCTGTAAGTGACATAGGCATTTTTAAGCTCCAAAAAAAACCCAGGACCAGTGTGCTCTGAGGCTCCAGCGCTAGAGCTGTAAAAACGCCAGAGGCCGGTAAAAGGTGTTAAACGCAATTTAACGTGGCTTAACGCTGTATACACAGCGTTATGCCTCGTCCAGCATTTCTCTGTCTCTATTCAAAATCAGTGGTTCCCTATGGGAGCCCATTGATTTGAATAGAAGTCGCACCAGAAGACGGATCAAGATGATTCAACTTGCGGTGCGACTTGTGTGCTGAGAATCTTGACGGGGAACCCAGCCAAAATTTTGCGTGAGGTTCCCACAAGATCCATATCAGACCTTTATCCAAGCACATAGCCTGGCAGGTCAGGAGAGGCGGGGACGAGCAAGCGCCCCCCCTCCTGGACCATACCAGGCCATATGCCCTCAACACGGGGGTTATTGCTTTGGGGCAGGGGGGGGCCTGCGCCCCCCACCCCAAAACACCTTGTCCCCATGTTGATGAGGACAAGGGCCTCTTCCCAACAACCCTTACCCAGTGGTTGTCGGGGTCTGTGGCCCCCCACTCTAGGTGAATGAGTATGGGGTACATCGTACCCCTACCCATTCACCTAAAAAAAAAGTGTCAAAAATAAACACACTACACAGGTTTTTAAAGTATTTTATTAAGGCAGCTCCGGCTCTTCTCCCTCTTCTGGCGACGTGTTCTCTCCTCTCTGGTCTTTCTCCCCTCTCTGGTTCTTCTCCCCTCTCCGGTTCTTCTGCTCTCTGCTCTGTCCTCTCTCTCCACTATTTTCTGGTCTTTTGCTGGGTCTTCTCCCTCTGTTCTTCTTCCGATGTTGACTCGACGCAATCTCCTGGTATAATTCTGGGTCCACCGTGTGCAATGACTTAAATTGGCATGGGGCAGGGCCCCCTAATGACGTAAATTCGAGGCCACACTGCTTGTGATGTCATCACCCCATCAAGCCCCAGGTGATGATGACACAAGGGGCGTGGTCTCTAACTTACGTCATCGGGAGGCCCCGCCCCTATGCCAATATAAGTCATTGCACACGGCGGACCCAGTATTACAGCGGGAGATCGCGTCGAGTCAACATCGGAAGAACAGAGGGGGAAGACCCAGCAAAAGAGAAGAAGATAGTGTAGAGAGAGGACAGTGCAGAGAGGAGAAGAACCGGAGAGGGGAGAAGAACCGAAGAGGGGAGAAGGACCGGAGAGGAGAGAACGCGTCGCCAGAAGAGGGAGAAGAGCCGGAGCTGCCTTAATAAAATACTTTAAAAACCTGTGTAGTGTGTTTATTTTTGACACTTTTTTTAGGTGAATGGGTAGGGGTACGATGTACCCCATACTCATTCACCTAGGGTGGGGGGCCGTAGATCCCGGCAACCACCGGGCAAGGGTTATTGGGAAGAGGCCCTTGTCCTCATCAACATCGGGACAAGGTGCTTTGGGGTGGGGGGCGCAGGGGCCCCAAAGCACCAACCCCCCAATGTTGAGGGCATGTGGCCTGGTATGGTCCGGGGTGGGGGGGTTCGCTCGTCTCCCCCCTTTCCTGACCTGCCGGGCTGCGTGCTCAGATAAGGGTCTGGTATGGATTTTGGGGGGAACCTCACGCACAACTTTGTCGGGGTACCCTTAAAGATTCTCAGCACACAAGTCGCACCGCAAGTCGGATCATCTTGATCCGACTTCAGGTGCAACTTCTATTCAAATCAATAGGCTCCCATAGGGAATCATTGATTTTGAATAGAGACAGAGAAACGCAGCTGAAAGCTAGCGTGGCTAAACGCGCATTGACCCCAATGCAAAACGTGAAAAAAAAAATCGCGTTTTTAACGCCGCTTTTTTTCTGGCATCGGTACTAGCTTTGCAGCTTATATTTTAAAACGCCTGTGGGCATGAGGCCTTAACCTTTTTATCTCAGTATGCAGCAGACCTATATTTCTCCCAAACATGTTCACATTCACTTACAGTTGATTGACTTAATACCTTTGCTGAAAGTGTATTCCAAGCATAAACTACTCTTTTGGTAAAAATTGGAATCTTTGTTCTCAATGTAAAATCCATTTATCTGAGTCTACTGAGGGACACAACAGGTGACTGTCACCTACAGGATAAATGGACACACTGAAAATGAAAGGCCAGACTCTTGAGGCTATAGCACCTTCCACCTTACACCTGGTCAGTTGTACCAAGCAGTCCACAGAGAAAATAATAGCAGAGGGTATACACATTTCATGGTGTAAGTTATATGGTGAGTATGGTGTCTTCTCTATCATTTATTTATGGACACAGCATTGATCTTGATACACAACCTAGAGACCTCCAAAAGCCGCCTGAAAGCCTTCAGGCGGCAGCTGCCATCTACAGTGCTATAGGTTTAATGCTGTAATGATCATATTTCACCACTATAACACAATATTTTTTTCTTTTTTTTCTACACATTTATGCATATTGAAGCCTGAAATAAAGAGAAAAAAACTTTTTTTGTATAATTTAAACAGTGTACTAAATAAAATCCTTATATGTCCTTACAAAATTGTTATTACCAATAGTGGGAGTGGAAACCACTAGACAATAGAAGGTTGCAATGCAGGAAATAAAATCTTCTGATTTAAAAGTTACTTATTTATTAAAGGTACCCTGTTACTTTTTCATGTCCCTTAACACATTGGCATCCTGTAATTCTAGCAGCTCTTCCTGTGACTCACATACAGTATATAAAAATGTCCTACATGCTTCTAGATGCTTCTTATATCCATTTAATTAACTAGAAGTTCAGTTTTTAATACAAAGTTGTTTAAATAATTTAGAATTCATTCCAGCTACATTTCACAGATGGCACATTAAGCAATATAAAAACTTATGTATTTATTTCCCAATTGACTGTCAAAGTTAATTTTCTTCTACTTACTTGATGAATTATGGAAGCCTGGATAACAAAAATGAGGCGTATGCTGACAGAACGTTTAGGAAACAGGAGTGTTAATAATGATGGACTGCCTTAACTCATATCAAATGTATAAATAATTACAACCAAGTGCATTAATAACAAAGAAACTTTTATGGCATTGTCACAACAATCCATCTGGTTCTCTTTTTCATATTTTTCCTTTGATTAGTTTGATGAACAAGGCCCTGCTTCGGCATGGCATTACCCATATAGCACCGCTTCCAGCGATCCCAGACAATTCTTCATCTTGGTATTACGGAAGTTAACTGACACTCAGGGGTTTATTTACGAAAGCTAGAGATTGGAAAATTAGTCACATTTCTGCATAGAAGCCAATCAGCTTCTAACCTCAGCTTGTTTACTTAAACTTTGTCAATAAACCCTGGGAACTGATTGGTTTCTATGCAGAATTGTGACTAATTTTGCACCCTCTAGTTTTAGTAAATAAACCCCTCAGTTACAAATGTCTATTATTAAGGACCATTTCAGACACGCCCATTCTTGTGCATTGCGTTAACATGCGCTGCCATAAGACAGCCTTTTCATTTTGAATGGGCTGTCAAGGCACAAGAACAGACAAAAAAAAAGGACATGCAAGATTTGTCCTGAAACAGCACACCCACAGCACACAGTAGAGCATTTTAGTGTGTGTGTCAGAGCTGCATTGCCTTATGCATTGGGCTACTATTCAATGTCACCGCAATGTGCTAACACACATCAATGGCACCACAACATGATAATCCACATAACAAGCATTAATGTGAATTCCTGTAAAAAAAAAAACAAAAACAAAACTCTGACATTTGCAAGCAGTTCCCATGATCACTGTGTTTACTGCAGGTCTTAAAAGTAATCTGCAGTAATATTGACCCTCACACAAAACGAATAATTACATATTTGATGGATAGTGATAGGGAAAGATTGTGGTAATACTTACATGTGAGGCCCCATAAAAATTCAGCATCATGAATTACCTCTAGTTGTCCACTCTTACTGCTTTTTACACTGCCCCTGGCTAATTAAATGTCCGCCCCATAAACATTATCTCAGATACACAGCAATGACAGCAATGTTGTGTGCATCAAGAAGGTCACTGAAGTGAGCCCTGGATCTTTACATTAGCTTTGTAAAGGTTAACATAAATATACACATAGACATCACACAAAGATTTGTAAATTATGGCCTTCCTTAATATTGCATTTTAAGAAACTGACCACTCAACTAGCTGATGCCTTTTTATATATTTTGGTTATTCCAACAGTGAGATCTCTCTAATATTTTGTGACGCTTTTCCTGTCTATGCATCCCTGTCCATGTCTTAGCACCTACTGTCTCACTCTCCATAATATACAATCCAACAAGGAAAGTAGGGATATCCAATAATGTTCACAGCAGGGGTGCAGACCTGGGAATTCAAGCATGGAGAACTTGCCAATAGAAACCTTTAGTAACATGGAAAATTGCCAGGTGATATAATGCCCCCTCATCTACACCAGCCTTTCTCAAATTTATTTTACACAGAAAAACCTTTGAAAAAACTTTCTAGTCTAGGGGAACCCCTGCCAATAATTATTATATCTACTCAGGATTTATTAGTATGATGGTATCTGGGAAGAATTCCTCTTATATTTGTGATCATTAGGAAGAATCCTCCCCTAAAGATAGCCAAAATCATTAAACATCTAGAAGGAAATCACTTAGTTTCAAAGACCAATGTGTTATCAGCAAAGTCTAACATCTGTTTTTGATTATATTGCTCTAGATATGGGCATCTTTTTAGCATGGATTGAGACCAAGAGAGACCTGTCATCAATATCCATTTATTTATAGATCCCATTCAAACATGTCTTAAAAATCAGTTTGGGTTTGCAGATATAGATACACAAGGAAAATCTTTATGAAAGGGTCAGGAAAGGTAATATCTGTAAAAAAAGCAAACGCATTGCAAGAGTAAATGTCTATGTAAATTTTCCATAATGATATGCTAGTGAAGGAATAAAGTTTGCTTCATACAAACCAATTTTCCCGATGAAGGTGTCCCTTTAGGTGAAAGAGATGCTGGATAATATCATGCAAATGTGTGCTATTATTTTCGATGTGCTGCCAAATGAGAAGACAGTGCCAAAGGAATGGGCTTATTTCAGCTTCTCTTGGATGCATACTCGATTGGTCTATAGAGACTGGTTGTTTCTGCAATATATAACACATGTCTAAGTATAATGGTCAAAAAATATTTCTTAGATTCTTGCTGAAATCAGGAACAAATGTGTACTCTGGGATATTTGAGACTATATTTGTATCACCAATGTGCTACTAATAGATATCCGTTTTACACCATACTAATAAAAACAATTGTGCAATAATATCCAAATATATATATGTTTTCTTATATCATCCATACATTCACATGGGTGCACATGCTACTTAAATACATATACAACAATAAAAAAACACTACACTGGAGCTTAGGCTAGACATGAATGAGCAGATATCGGAGAATGAAAGGTGTCTCTAACACAGATCTGTAACAAGCTTTCTTGTGAACAAGTTGGGAAATCCCCACAGGTAAGCATTTATTTTCTTCTGAACCCGAACTGTAGTGCTTTGGTGAACCAAACACAACAAGGTGCATAGGGTATGCAAGGCCATGAACAGAAGCAAGGAACTCTTGGTCCACCTAGCTGAAACCAGGAAAACCAACATATTTAGAGACAAACTCAGTATCACGTCAAATGGATATGTTTAAAGAGCTCAATTCTTATATGAGTGTAACATAAAGCCAAGAGTAAGCCACTTATAGCCAGACTTAGACTGACTATTAGCCTGTTATTTTGTTAGGCTAGCAGGAAAGTTTCACACTGACCTGGAAGAAATGCACAAAGGACAACAAGATTCAAGTAAGAATGCACTTGTCTTTTGTTTTGAAACAATATTTGCTTATCCTGGACTTCAGCTTTACACTATTTAGTGAATAAGGTGTTTATCTACAGGCTTGCAATGTAAAAATGATATCACCTAGAAGTTGTTCTTACCCTAAAGTGGAACTTCCGCTAATCGGATTCCCCCCCCTCCGGTGCCTCAATTGGCACCTTTCAGGGGGCAGGGGGGTGCAGATACGTGTATAATACAGGTATTTGCACCCACTTCCGGGAATAGCTAGCCGCAGCTAGCCGCAAATGCCCCCCCGTTGTGTTGTGGGTAACACACAGTTCCCACAACACAACGGGGACCAGTGTAGACGCACAGCACGACTCGCACATGTGCAGTAGGGAACCGGGCAGTGAAGCCGCAACGCTTCACTTCCTGATTCCCTGACCGAGGATGGTGGCGGGGGCAGCCGAGAGACGAGCGATTGATCGGCTGCCGACATCGCTGGACCCTGGGACAGGTAAGTGTCCATTTATTAAAAGTCAGCAGCTGCAGTATTTGTAGCTGCTGGCTTTTAATATTTTTTGTTTAAGGTGGAGCTTAATGTATACAGGATGTTTTGAAATCTCTCCTGAATGATTTACCTTGACAGATAGTGACCAACGTTTAAAAACGTCAGTTTTGCCGCGTTTACATGCTGCATTTAGCCGCGTTTGCTGTAAGAAGTGTTTTTCTTTTTTCAAATACCGTAGTCAAAAATGTATCTCTATTAAAAACGCCTGTAAACAAAATGCAGCTAAATGCGAGTTTACAAGCTGTTACAAGCATTTGGCATTTCAAATGGCCCTGAGCATCAATCCTGAACACATTTTTTTGCTTTCCAAAAAATGCTTCTAAACTCAACTGCCTAGAAACGACTATAAACGACCCTGTGTACATGTACTGATAAGATACCATAGAGGAGAGTTCAGGGGCAACTGAAAAAAGCCCAACTGCTCCTAAACGTCCGTTAACCAGCAGCTGTGTACATGAAGCCTTAGAGGAGAAATAGACACTAGGTACATAGAAAGTCAGCCTCCTAGAGGCTATTACTCTTCCCACCTTGCCAGTTGTAGCAAACAGTCCAAATAGAGAAATAGAACATATGAGAGTTGGGAGTTGTGTGCCTCAAAGGATTTTAGGGTGAGCACATAAATCTTATTTTTTTAAAGCAGCACCCCTTGATAATAGAGACTTAGGGATGTCCAAAAAAAGTCCAAACCAAGAGTCTGGCACGGCACCACAGGTAAACCAACCCAAAAAAAAAAGACTAGAATAAAAAACAGAGGGCAATAATAGCTCCCGCAAAGCCTTTCACATGAAACTAGCATCTGTGGAGACAGACACATCGACTGAGTAGTATTTAAAAAAATAAGACGGCCATAATATCAGGTCAAAGTCTAATGCCCCATACACATGATCAGAAATTCTGCCAGCAAAAGTCGGATGTGAGCTTTTGGTCAGAAATTCTGACCGTGAGTATGCTCCATCTGACTTTTGCTGGCAGAATTCCAGTCAGCAAAAGATTGAGAGCAGGTTCTCTATTTTTTGGTCGGAAAAAGTACCTATCCAAAAATGCGTTCATTCATTTATTCAATGACACCGTCCAGATCAGCAGGGAGGGATCTTCCTGCTAATTCATTCTTCACTCTATCAGAGAGGCCATGTAAAAAGGTTGCAACTAGGGCCTCATTATTCCAGCTCAATTCAGCTGTGAGGATACAGGACTGAAGAGCATACTGTCCTACAGAAGCGGACTCTTGACGGAGACGCAAAAGAGCACTAGCCGCTGAGGAGACATGACCCAGTTCCTCGAAGATATTCCGAAAAAGTTTCAAGAAATCAGACAGGCTAGAAACCACTGGATCATTCAGTTCCCACAGAGGGGCAGCCCAAGCTAGCGCCTCGCCGGACAGGAGGGATATAATATAGGCTACTTTCGCCCGATTGGATAGGAAGTTTTGGGGCTGAAGTTCAAAATGAATCCTGCACTGGCTAAGGAACCCCCTGCAAGCCTTGGAGTCCCCAGAGAAACGGGCCGGAGCTGGCAGTTGTAATGAATGTGTGGCTGCGACTGGTGCGATAGGTGCAGCAGCAGATAGCGGTTGAGGTTGTTGAACTGGGGAATCACATCACCTGGATCTGATGCTATTCCTGGGTCTCAAGTCTGCGAACTAAGCCCGGATCATCTGCGGGTAGCGGCACATCAGCTGGGTCCATGGCTGATCAAACTGTCAGGTCACCTTGAGGCTAGGTGACAGATGCACTCTGTAGGGGTCAGAAGTGCACCGCTAAGGTAGTGAACCCTAGGACTGACTGCTGTGGATTGAACCCTGGGAGGTTCAGGAAGCAGGTCTACTGGATCACTGACACAGATCCCACTGGGAGCTAGAGCATAGATTTCCCAGGGCGCGGAGTCTAAGAGCCAGCAGGTGTTCACCAGAGCCTCTAGTGGTGAGGATGGACTGCGCCAGGTCCAGGTCGCGACCCCCAGGGTCTCACAGCTCGGTAGACTACAGGAGAAGAGGAAGGAGGCAGTAGGCTGGAACAACAAGGAAAGTAAGGGACAAGCCAAGGTCGGGGCCACAAGCAGACAAGGACAACAGAGTTCACGCCAAGGTTCAGGGTCATAGGCAAACAGAGATGGTCGGGGACACGCCAAAGGTCAGGGTCACGAGCAGACAGGAATAGTTAAGAACAGGCCAAAGTCGGTAACTGGAATCAGATGTAGGAAACACAGCAAGTACACACGGAGGCTAACACACAATGGTTGATCAGCACTGCTGGCTTGCAGTGCACAGGTTAATATAGGGTTCCCTGATAGGGTCTGGGGTGGGGTCATGCTTAGAGGAGAGGTTATAAAACCAGTCAGGTGAGAGGCAGCTGGTCTTTAGAGATGAACACATGGAGACAGGTAAGCTGACAGAGAAACCCTATTGCATAACCATGACACCCGAGCTCATGAAATATATAAGGCACAAGTTCCAGTAGATGAAATGCATAGCAGAGGGTATATACCAAAACAGAGAGACTATTTCCCTTGGGTCCAGATGCTGTCTGCTGAGAAAATTGTCTGCCAGTTTTTTTAACCCAAGGTATGTAAAACATAGAATCACTGAAACATGAACTCCACCCCAGACAGGCTAAATTCTGCTTTGATCACAACACTCCCAGCGACCCCCTAAGATTAATCGAAGACAGAACTGTGGCATTGTCAATTGAACCTGACCAGTCAAAAAAGGGTCCAAAAAAGTAACAGCTAACTAAATGCTTGAGAATCCATAATGTTAATAGGAACCTGAACTCTTCCTGAACCCTGAAAAGATAAAAAAAACGGAGCCCAAACCCAAAAGATAACAGTGCTGGGGGCAGAAACCACCATGACAGAAACATTATAGTTTTCGGGATGCAACCGGATTGTGTTATCCAGGGAAAAAAATTGGATGGCCACACTCCATGAGAATGTTTTACTGCCAAGTTCTAGGGAGGAGTAAGGCTAAAATGACTGCTTCAAAAGTACATTAATCAGCTCCTAGCAATGTAATGAATTCAATCATGATTTCCCAAAGTTCAGGATCCATCTGAAGTCTGCCAGGTCCACATCAGGAATGTCACAATGAAGTCCAAAGGCAGAGATGTATGCTCACAGCAACAGATCATCCATTTATCTTTACGTTTGGGAGCACTATCAGTTGATTGTGGTTACTTAGGAACAAACTCATTCATAATGGATTTATGTGATTCCTCATCCAACAGAGTATCTGTAACAGATGTCTCAGAGGCTGCTACAACTGCAGGAATAGTAGGACTCTGGGGGTAAAGGCATAGAAGTATGCTTAAAGCAATTAAAGCTGTCATTTTTACCCACAAAATTTAGCATAGCTGTAGGGAACTTTTCCCATGTTAAGGCTAAAGAGGGGACTGCACCTGAAGGAGCCAGGGTCACCCTGGATCTGTTAGTAGATTTTAAGAAGAAGATGGGCAACATAGCAGAACTGCTTCCTTTCCATTTGGGACCTGACAAATTGCAATGATAGACTGAGGCAGCTTAACGTTCAAAACCCCAAGAAAGGCTGCTGAGAGCAGGATGGCCTGACATCACTGGGTCACTGTAGGTGACAGCAAGGACTAAGGTGAAAACTGAATGTCTCTTGGAAATAGAACAAAGGTGGAAATATTCTGTCTCACACTGAAAAAGTGGGAGCAGAATATTCAGAGCGTGTGCATGACACTGCATTTAGTGGCAAAGCACAAAATCCTCCAGCATGTTAACCCTTTCCTTGGAACCAACAGAAACAGGGGAAATGATGGTGTTTAACAGTAAAAGATGTATTAGCTTTCAATGTGCAGATATAGTACAGGAGTATCCTGGAAAGCACTCTGCGGCTAACACTGTACTATAAGTGACTGGGAAGCACCTCAAGCAGAGCTCAGTGCTCAAAGGTTACAGTCTAGGTTATCCTTGGACATAAACAGTAGACAGTCTTCAAAGGCTGTGTCACACCAGAGACTGTGTCACATTTCAGGACCTGTAAAGTGCTCTGCAGCTAACTAATACAGTACACAGTTGTCTGGGAAGCATCACAATCATCCAGTCTTCAGTTAACTGCCTAGTTAATTGAGGTCAATAAAAAAAATTGCTGTTCAAATGTGCCAATGATTCGTACAAGCACCATGATGCTCAGGACCCTCTGTATAGTAATAGCAACATAGGCCAATTCTTTTACTAGGCCATTCTTTTACTAGTTCCAGAAACTGATGAAAATCTAATGCTGGTGATCATTCAAATAAATTTTCTCTTCAAATACACTATTTTATTTGCATGCACAGGATTAGCATGCATTGATGACATAATCAGCAGTGAAAAGCTACTGTAAATCTTTCAAAGACGATTTTAGAAATCACTTTGCATAATTTTCATAAGAGAGAAGCAGCTGATTAAAAAAAATTACACAAGTATACTGTATATGGGCAATTGCTGCCAAAAGACATGGAACTGCATACAGCAGATTAAAAATATACTTATTTTAGGTTGCACTTTTTTGTAGAAACACTAAATGACAAGCTCACCTTGAGCAAATGATTTGTTTCCAGGTCAAACTCTAAGTCACAAATGGCTTCTCCAACTTTTAACATTATGTGTACAGACAAGAGAATATTTGGATACGATTCATAAGAGGCTTCACATGCTGGCAAAGCTGTAGAAAGAAAACTGTACTTTTAATTTAAAAAAAAATACCTTCAACAAAACAAATTTCTAGGGCAAAACCTGAAAGAACAATCTAATGTTTGAGAATATCATTTACAACAGCCTAAAAGGAAACTGATTTCTATTATCAAAGAAATTAAGTGTAAAAGGCTCACCAGCATTATTAGACTGTTTGAAAATATCTAGTCTACCCACAGACAAGCTATATCTGCTTTGTGAACATCAAATCACTTTTTTCTCATATCTCAACACAAAATAGGAGGCACAGTGCTGTCAGACAGATCCCAGAGGGACCCATGTGTGCGCTGTCACTCTCTGGGTTCAGAGCAGTTACATGGCAGGTGTCAACCAAGTCACTGGCTTGATCTGTAAACAGGTGACTACAGTAGTGGAAGTACACAGCGGGCGAAGCACCAATGCACAAATAAATATTGTGTGTTTGTACAGTGTATATATTTTTTATTATATATACTTAATTGATATATAGATTTAGATATAGATGTAGATATGTAGACTCTTTGTTGTTTTGCTATGAAAAGGAATGAGTTAGAAACCTCCAAACAATCACATTATAACTTATTTTGCCAAGTGAATGAAAAAGTTTTACTTAAAATGAATGTCAATACAGAACATTTTTCTTGGTTTTGGACAGAGTGGGGAAGGATTAGATCCCTTTTAGGTGTATACCACTATACAGGGCTTCGTTGGAGAGATCTTGCAGTCTGGAAGTGAGAGGAACTCTCCAACAGCAACGTTCCCTATTCTCCCTACTCTACAGCAACAGTGGAGTAGGGACAGAACACATGTAAGATCTGTATTACTTTTTCAGATTTTTGAAATCTCAAACAGAGCTTTGGGGTTCTAAACCCCCCCCCCCCCTCTATCTAAAACAAATAAAAAATGTTTTGGGCTTGACATACATTTTAAAGAGTTTTAAAACTCAGAATTTGGGGTCTATGTTAACAAAAATTGCACTGAAAATATGTCTAGGATAGTCAAGCACCATCTAGTGGTAATAAAGTGGTAATTTTCCTGAAATACCTCAATTAGCAAAAATATGCTGGGCGCATTAGAATAACTATTACCTATCTATCCTAGTAAAGAGTTTTGCCTGCTTATATTCGATGACAGGTTCAGGGGCAAACGCTACCAAATTAAAATGAGGATTTAACAAATGAGCTAAAATCCTCATCTGCAGTACCTTGGTTTTCAAGTGGGGAGTGAACAGGGATGTAAGCAAGATTGGAGGGTCAGTTATTGATAATTTTCCCATTAACATCTATGATTTACCATTTCCAAGCAGCTACATGTGCAAAAACAGCTTGGGGCTGTGGGAAATACCACTGAGTACTGAATTACCCATTGAGGAATGGGAAAGCTGGATATGTGGCAAATCAGATTTGATCTGGTGAATACAAGTGCAGTGAATGCACTTAATACCTAAAGCAAACAATCAGATGGCATTTGACAGGAAATGAGCAGCGGGTGTGTGTAACATTGCCCAGTCCGAGTTAATAGGTAGAAAGTTGGTAGCGCTCTTTTTAAATTAAAGTAGGAACAACTAATAGATCATTCTCTAAAATATTATAGAGCCATAGCCTAAAAATAAAAAAATGTTGCACATTATTAATATAGTGTGTATTAAACCGATCATAACTCCACACTGAAAAAAATTAAACTTTGTTTTACTTTCCATTGCATAAAGATACATTCCTCCTGAGAAACAAACCTTTTAAGTATATGTATAGCCCATCCTTTTGTTCTTCAAAATGTTGCAGTTTCCCAAGGAGATGAAAAGAATAAAGCCTTAAAAATGACAGAAGTCCAAGCTGTTGGTAGAATAAAAGGTTCATAAGCATTTAATAGAGGATGCCTAGAAGCTTAATATGTAAACTGTCGCTAATACAGTCTTCACAAAATTATTTTGATCTAGGAATTATTATGACTTTAACAAATGACATACTAGAATGAAACATCATCGGTACACCTGAAATCATACAAAAATATGATATCCTAATCTCATAAAACAATCAATCCTAGAAGCACTGCAAGACCTCATATACATGGCTGAATCTGAGCGCCACAAATCGAAAACACAATTTAATTCATTTTTAATATTCAAACCAAACTCATCCATCCGTCCATGTCTCCATGTTTTATTTTGCTAAGAAATGTCTTTGAAAAACACACCCTAGCATTTTTGGCTGTGGCCAACTTCAGGAAAGGCAGATGATTCATGTAGCAGTTACTTTCTGGAACCCATCTGCCCTTAGCTCAGACATGAAGGCAGGAGGGTGTGCTTAGCTAAGAAAGCCCTCCTCCTTTCCTGAAGACTTCTGGAATGTATGTTGTCTTTGCCTAGGCCAAGAAGTAATTGAAAATTGTAAAAAAAAAACAGTTTAAACTAGTACATAAAGTAATGCGGGAACACTCACCCTAAGATCCAAACCTAGCCGGCAACAGCCACAAGGGGGACAACAAGGAAAAGGACCCCGGTGAGCATGGGAGAAGGCATATCAGAGCCACTGGAACTTCTCTGGGCATATTATATATGTACATGCAATATATATATAGTCCATTTAATTATAAGATATATATTATATATATATATATATATATCTATATCTATATATATATATATATATATATATATATATATATATATATATATATATATATATCTTATAATTAAATGGACTATATATATTTGCATGTACATATATAATATGCCCAGAGAAGTTCCAGTGGCTCTGATATGCCTGCTCCCATGCTCACCGGGGTCCTTTTCCTTGATGTCCCCCTTGTGGCTGTTGCCGGCTAGGGGTTTGGACCTTAGGGTGAGTGTTCCCGCATTACTTTGACCTTGAATATGTTCTAAAAAAGTCACATGATATGTACTTGCTATGATGACCCTGTGTATATATATATATATATATATATATATATATATATATATATGTATATATTTATATATATATATTATATATATATATATACACACACATATATATATACACACATATATAAAGACTAAATTTTACAAAGAATATTAAAGGACTAAGATATTGTTTTTTTGTACAAACACAATAGAGTTAGGAACTATAGTTGATCAGAGGCAACTCCTTTGGTGGGGTTGTAGGAACCGTCAAGAGGGAATGGTTTGTATTTCTTGTCCTGAAAGACTTTTTGTGTTGTATTTGTATACAAAATAAAAACGTATTGATTTTAACAAACCTTGTAAGGTCCTTCGAAGGTACCAAGAAAATCCTGCTGCCCCACTCTTTCTAAAATTTTCTCCTGATACTATTTAGCACGTGGGTATCTATATTTTAGAGATCTATTTTTCTTTTGAGCAGTTATTTCTAGTTTAAACTAGTAAATATAATATACTTTCCTATCCATGTACTAATGCTAGCAACATATGGATTAAAAATAGTCAATGTTGATTGGGAGAGTTTAGTTCTGCTTTAAGGTACCTTGGTTTCCTAGCATAATCCGTTCCAGAAGCATGCTTGTAATCCAAAGCACTCGTATATCAAAGTGAGTTTCCCCATAGGAATCAATGCTAAGCTAATTCGTTTGACAGTGACTGCTGGTGCATGCAGTATTGTATATGGCCAGAGGAGCGGGGGCACCGGTGTATGCAGGGGCACCGGAGACGCTCGAAGACACTCGGGAACCGAGTGTCTCCGAGCGTCATGGGCGCCCCCGCACCTCTGGTCAAATGTGGTACTGCAAATCCCAGTGGCTTGAATCCTGCTCATCTTTTTCGAGAAAACGCTTGCAAATCGAGTCAGAATTTTTTTTTAAAAAAGCTTGTATTGTGAAACTCTCGTAAACCGCTTTACTCGCAATCCGATTTTCCACTGTATTTCAGAAAACTACCATGTTATAGCCATTAGATGGAGCTGAGAAGATAATCACATTACATACAAAACAGCGATCATTTGTTGCGCCTGTGTGAGTGCTTAAGACATCCGCGCTGAGAATTTTCTGTATTTTCTGAGGATTAGATAAAATCTTAGGTACGATAGAGATTTTGTATGACAGTTAAAACTATGCAACATGTAGGCTATAGCCCTTGGCTTTACATACAAAATGTTCATGTTTCATTAGAGGATACTCTGAAATATTTACTCTTTGGACTACACTGTATCATGCAAAGTAGCTGATTAAACAATGCTTCTGAAATAATATTAAACTAAAATCTCATTTGTTTTTCACATTGCCAAATGTTACAAATCAACTCTTTTGCCAAAAAGGCAACAATGAACTCTCTTGAAAAGGAGAAGCGTGTTTTGCATGAGTTTCCTGTTCCTGTTTTGCTCCATTCAGTGAACATACCACAACCAAAAGAACTCATAAGATAACAAGTTCTGAAATAATAACAGGAAAGCAACTGAAGAGTGTTTTTAGCCATGTTTTAGCCATGTTCTAAGTGTACTAAAAATATGACTAAAAATCGAAGATTATTTTAAAAAGTAACTATATTGGAAAAAAAAATTATGTATTAAATACACATTACCAAAGATAAAAATAATAATTTAATAAGAATCTTGGACGGCTGAGACACTCATTGACATCGCTGGACAGAGAGGGACCTCAGTGACACCGACTGATACAGATCCAGCAGTCTCGGATGTCCTATAGGTTTTTGGGAGACCGAATTCCCTGGGCTTGGTGAGACCAGCATATTGGTCTTTTCGGTCAGTAAGGAGTACATATACTCACTTTGGGTGTTCCGTCTCACTGGATGAGGGACTCTTTTTCACGATTTGTTTGCTGCATCATTCACTGGCTAATTTCCCTTTTGCAAGATTAATGGGACTTATTTAAATTCATCACTATAGTTTTTCTTATTTGTTATGTTTTCACATATGTCCCCAAGATTAGCTTTATTATTTAGATCCAGAGACATTTATATCTGGAGTGTTTTTACCCACGGTTGAGAAATATCATTTTTCACTTGTTTATGTGAATACATATATTTTACTTTTGATGTTTCTATTATATATTCTTATTTTGAATGTTTTCAATAATCAGTAATTTAATATTCACAATATCTACTCACTAACACACCAGAATATAAAAATAAAAATACAACAATCATTTTTGGAGTTAGTACTCCACTTTAGTTTTATTTTTTCTGTCTGTTTTCACTATTTCATTATGTCAATATTTATTTTTGGTGAAATTTTTTGGGAAATATCAATTCAGTGATTTTAACGCTGCACTTATTTTTTATTTCATGATTTGGGGTTTTGTATTGTAGACTCTTGGTGCTGGCAGCTTTTCTTTCTTGTTTTATTTTATTTTAAGTATATATTTCTAGCGCAGTGTTTGGTCATCTGGCTTTTTTTACCTCATTACCAAAGATAAGTCTAGTATCTTTTATCTAATCAATATGAATTTGATTTGGATTATGGATATATACCTTTGAAAGCTTGATTTCACTGGAATACAGGTGTGGTTTCTGAACTGAATCACAACATATTCTATACAGAACGGATTCAGCAATGAAAAACAACAAAGGGATGTGGTCTTGATTAAGATCAGCTTGATCCATTGAGAGAATAAGGATATCCAAGGCCTCTAAAAGAAAAATGGATTAATTAGTAAAAAAAAAATATATACAGGATACAGGGGTCCATCCACCAAGAGATAAATGCTGCATGAATGTTTGCCTTAAAATGCCCTGTACACATGACCGGTTTTGCCGTCGGAATAAACTCCGAAGGTTTCTCCGACGGAACTCTGACGGAATTCCATTCTTGCCTACACACGGTCAAACCAAAGTCCGACCAAAGTCCGACTGTCAAGAACGCGGTGACGTAAAACACGTACAATCGGACTAGAAAAAGGAATTTCAATAGCCAGTAGCCAATAGCTTCCGTCTCGTACTTGCTTCAGAGCATGCACCGTTTTTGGTCCGTCGGAACAGCATACAGACGAGCGGTTTTCCCGATAGGAATTGGTTACGTCGGAAATATTTAGAACATGTTCTCTTTCTAGGTCCGTCAGAATTTTCTAAAAAATAAAAGTCCAATGAGGCCTACACACAATCGGAATATACGATGAAAAGCTTCCGTCTGACCTTTTCTGTTGGACATTCCGCTTGTGTGTACTCGGCACAGGAAGGGCTCAACTCTGCCCCCTCCCTCTTGTCAATCATATGGGACACGGTGAAGCCACAGCAGAGCGCCCACAGTTGCAATGCCGGCGCCGCTGAACGGAGGGGGAGACGAGCGGGGCTTCTGATCCCCCGCATCGCTGGACCCTGGGACAGGTAAGTGTCCGATTATTAAAAGTCAGCAGCTGCAGTATTTGTAGCTGCTGACTTTTAAAAAAATTTTTTTTAGTGGGAACTCCTCTTTAAGTACACGTTGCATAAACTTGTTTTTATTGTGTAACTACTTAAGGCTGGAAAGGAAGACCAACGCCTATATTAGTCATATAGTGACAGATTGTAAAGGAGCACTGTGATTGGCAATATAAGTACAAAGTATAAAAAGGGCTGCACGCCCTATTGTAGGTGAGACTCCTCGCTTGAATCTATGCATGTAAGGACCTCACCCATATTTATCGATACATATGAATAAAGCTTCTTCCTTGCTGTGGACTGGGAGTCTTGATTGATCTAAGGTGACCAGGAGATTTTCCTGACAGGGGCACATGGCGGAAAAAAAAAACATTTCTTGTTTTCATTGCCTCCCACTGTGGTGCAAGATTAGGGTTAATTGAGGTTGATTTTCTAAAGGCAAAAAGACTGTACACTTTGCAAAGTGCAGCTGCACTCTGCAGGTGCAGTTGCTCCAGAGCCTAGTAAATGAGGTAATGCTTCACTTTTCACTGAATATCCAATCATGACCAGGGAAGAAAAAAAGCATTTTTTCTTTCATATGATTGGATGATAAAAGTCAGCAGAGCTTCTGCTCATTTACTAAGCTCTGGAGCAACTGCTCTTGCAGAGTGCAACTGCACTTTACAAGGTGCACCGTCTATTTGCCTTTAGCTTTGTGTCTTTGAGAGAACCTAACCAGGCTTTCCAATATGCAAGGTTAAAAAGGACCAGTCGTCAATGGACATATGTAATAATCCAAAATTCTGCTCCTGTTAAAATAGTGTAGCCTGCATTTATAGGGGAAGGTGTGCTTGGTGTTATTCATTTGCATTCGCTATTAGTGCACCCTTAGGTTAAAGCAGACCTTTGCTCCCCTAAACCCTCTCCCTCGCAACATTTAAAAATAAACTATTTTTATTTTTTTCTTAATTAATCATGTTCTGGGCCAGCCCCTGTCCTCCATTCTTGCCTAGGCAAGAATGATATACTCCTGTTGTCTCCTGGGATATGCAAAGCACATATCCTGGGCTTCCATACAATGGATAGAGGGAGAGGGTGGGCCTGGCACCGCATCTCCAGAAGCTGACTGCCTAAACCCAGAAAAGACAGCTAGCTCCTGATGACATCTAGGTTTATGAAATTATCCATTTTTATGGTGTACTCAATCTAACTCGAATAACATAGTAGAATCTACTATGTTATTCGAGTTAGATTGAGTCTACAAAGTAAATGCTTACCTTCCTGAATCTTGCCTTTGCATTGAGCCATTAGGAGCAGTTCCATCCATGCAAGGTGCAAATTCACATATTTAGAACCCTTGCAATTAATTCCAGATCTTCTCTAAAAATAAAGACATAATAAACAAAGTGAACCGTTAGTGATATGAGAAAAAACATACATGCCACATTCCTACAGCAGTGACACAAGGACAGACTCATAAATATAATGGACATCATGGCATGCCACTACTCAGAAAGAGTTTTAGGCTTAGAGTTTCACATATTGTATCAGTTATAGCCACGTGTAAAGTCAATGTCTGGGCATAAAAAAAAAAGTATTGAAAAATACCAGTTGATTCTGCCAGAAATCCAGTGTGCTCCTGGCTTCCAGTAATAAGCTAACAACACTGCTTCACTAAAATCCCAAGCAGTTTGTCAGCTAAGCCTGAGTTACCTAACTTCCCTGTATGACTATAGAATCCCCCCCCCCCCAGTTATGGAGATTAGTAGGAGGTGGGTGGGGCTGTTTTGTAGTCCAGCAGGGGAGAGTTTAGGTAGAGCTGACATAGTGACATTGGGATTTCAGTGCAGTAAAGACAGTGGGCTCCATTCACAAAGCAGTACCTTTCACAAAGCAGTACCTTACCGCATCCAAGTATGCGGTAAGATGGTAAGATACTGCACAACGTTTTTCCGAAAAGTTATTTTATGAAGTCATTTGTATTTTAGTAGTGAAAACTTGTGGTCCTTAACTGCTTCAGCCCCAGAAGAATTTACCCCCTTTCTGACCAGAGCACTTTTTGGGATTCAGCACTGCGTCGCTTTAACTGACAATTGCGCGGTCGTGCGAGGTCGTACCCAAATAAAATTGACGTCCTTTTTTTCTAACAAATAGAGCTTTCTTTTGGTGGTATTTGATGGCCTCTGCAGTTTTTATTTTTTGCGCTATAAACAAAAAAAAGAGCGACAATTTTGAAAAAAACACAATATTTTTTACTTTTTGCTATAATAAATATCCCCCAAAAATGTATAAAAAAACATTTTTTCCTCAGTTTAGGCTGATATGTATTCTTCTACATATTTTTGGTAAAAAGAAAAATTTGCAATACGCGTATACTGATTGGTTTGCGCAAAATTTATAGCGTCTACAAAATAGGGGATAGGTTTATGGCATTTTTATTTTTAATTTTTATTTTATTAGTAATTGTGGTGATTTGCGATTTTTATCGGAACTGCGACATTATGGCGGACAGATTGGACACTTCTGACACAATTTTGGGATCATTGTCATTTATACAACAATCAGTGCTATAAAAATGCATTGATTACTGTGTAAATGACACTGGCAGTGAAGAGGGTTAACCACTAGGGGGCGGTGAAGGTGTTAAGTCTGTCCTAGTGAGTGATTGTAACTGTAGGGGGAGGGACTACACCTCACATGACAGCGATCACTGCTCTCGATGACAGAGAGCAGTGCTCTCTGTCCTGTCACTAGGCAGAACGGGGAAATGCTTTGTTTACAAAAGCATCTCCCTGTTCTACCTTTCCGTGACACGATCACGGGCACCCGGCGAAAATCGTTTCCACGGGACCGCGGTCACTGAGACCGCGGCGGGCGCGCACGCCCGCCGCGGTCTCAGTAACCATGTTTACTGGTTGTTAAGGATGCCGGTAGTTGCCGGTTCTTTAACTATTACATGCCGGGACCACTACTTATTTACCAAATTTCTTTATTTATTTATGTTTTTTTGTGAATTGACTTTAACTCCTGTTTTATACAGTATTTACTAAGCGTTTTTGCTTTATGCAATAAATAAAGCAATAGTGAATTGACATTTTCAGGATCGCATGCAGTATTTGAGAAAACACCTAAATACCACATGCAATCTGCTTTTGTGAATGGAGCCCAGTGTGTGTTGCCAGCTCACTACAGGAAGATAGGAATACTCTTGATTTCTGGTAGGAAAAGTTTGCATATATGGCATAGATGCACTTAATAGGTTTATTTATGAGGCCCAGAGATACAGTACACGTTAATGAAGTGAAGAACATTACTGGTCTTAGCAATGTTAAAGATAAACTCCAGACAGGTATAAAACCATAATTTACTGCAGATAAGTATTCCCTAATATATATCATCAATCAAATGTCAGAGTACAACAGCACGGCATTCGAGATCCCTTCATCCACATTACTTGTGTGGATGCAGGGATCTGTGAGCTGTTTTTTTTTTTTGTTTGACCCGCTGGTTGAACAAAAAAAAAAAACTCAGCGTGTATATCTTCTTTAAGTCAATCAGGCTGTATGCTCAGGGAGCATACTGACAATGAGAAGAGGAGAAAGAGGACTTCATCAGCCTGATGCACCTCCTTCGCTGTCCACTCTTAGGCTGGCCATACACTATTCAATTTTCCTGTTCAACTTTCCTTTAGATTTACCAAAACCATATAATAGGAGGTCAAACCTAAACACTTTCAATTTGGATGCAATCAGGCAGGCCCTTGTACTACATAGTTGAAGGTAAATCTAAAGAAAATTGAACAGGAAAATTGTATGGTGTATGGCCAGCTTTAAACTGGAGCAGGGAGATGTCCAAGCTGTATTGCCAAGCTGCATTTGAGAAAGTTGAAAATCACCAACCTGGCTGTACTTTCAGGCAAGGGTAATTACATTTAGGACTGGCTGGTCAAATATAAATATATTTTATTAGGTAAAAAAAGCTTCCATATACTGTGGAGTAAGTACTCTACGGTGTATTTTGTTGTTTACCTGAAGTTCAGCTTCAAACATTTAAACAGTTTACTACACATCTGAGACTTGGTTATGCAGTATGTTGTCCAGAGACACTAGTATGGCTACTGTAGAAATACCAGCAACACAGTAAAATTACACGCAATGCATGCATGCCCAAATTAAAATACAATTGTTTGTAGGAATAATACCCAAATTAAATGTAGAACTCCATGGACAAACTTGGACCCATAAAATACCATAGTGTGTAGGCATTGATGGGGTTAAATCACCTGCAAGTTTATTATATTATCTGAATGACTCCAGTGAAGAAACCCCAGTAAAGAGGACCATGCTAGATTCCACTAAAGTCCCCTAAATCATAAAATATTATATTTCATGATATTTAAAAAAAAGGCTTACTTCTGTTTTGCCTTAGGGGGAAGAAAAGGAACACAGGGGAAATATAAACAGAACCATAAGGTCTAGTCTACCAGTGGCAATACGGATGTAGGACAGTGCACATCTTCCCTGAGATTGGCAGACTCAGTGCCAGGGGAGAAAACAGCAGCTGATGGGATTTGATCATGCAGGTACTGCATAGCTGCCACAGAACACTTTGAATCTTGATTGAATCCCCCCCCCCCTTTGCTATACGGAGGTCGATATTGGCCCTAGTATGTACTGTATATATGTGAATGTGAATTAGGGAGCTTAGATTGTAAGCTCCTTGAGGACAGGGCCTGATGTGAATGTACAATTTATAATGAAAGTGCTGTGTAAATTGACGGCACTATATACAGTAAGTACCTGTAATAAAAAAATATTCAGAGTCTGTCAACTCTCACTTCCTGTGCACTGCACTTACCATCACTGTTGTTGCCCCATAAGCTGATCATTATAACACATTACACCACATCATCTTCCCTGCTGTCTCCAGCCTTAAGCTGGCCATAAGCCCTAGGTGGCCATGTTAGCACTACCCGGCTTAAAAAACTTTGATCAAAAAATTGAAAAAGTTGGGCGAAAATTGCTGGCAAAATAGTGACTGCATCCCTTCAGATCCACAGATGTCACTGTTGCTTGAAGACAACAACCAAAAAGGAAAATTCCTGCATCCAAGCTGCTGTGTATCTCATTCCACACCCCAAACCCCATTCTGCTGTTCCCCTCCCAATACCACCTTAACCCTCCTTCTCCCATTCACAGCACCCACCTTTCATCATCTCAACCCCCCCAGCCATCTACTTCACCACCCCCCCCAAGCGTGGAATCTCCCTCCCTTGGTCACAATGCCTCTCTCCCACTTCACCACACTGTCCACTGCTCCTCATCCCCACATCTGATGCTGATCTCCCCCACTGCACGACACACACTTTCCTGTTCTGGAAAAGGCACACTGTTGCTAATAACCATAAAAATGTAAATATCAGTCTTGTGTTGAGATGATGTTTATGTAAAATTGAGAAAAACTTCATATGCAGCATAGAAAAAAATTAATAACTCAGTGCCGTTTCGTAATTCTACAACTGCTTCTTCGACATTCTAAAGATGCTTGGAATTTTCTGTATACATCTGTTTGCATCATAATGCATCTAATCAGATAATTTACTAGTTAGACATAGCTGTGATTTATGAACTTCATTATGGACATAATTATATAGATTTAACAGTGGCATTGGACATTTCTCTTCCTTTGTTTAGCACTGAAATAGTGAAATGAAACATTATAATTTATAGACATGTCATTTTATATATAATTTACAGTGGCAGTTATATGATCATTCATTATCAAGTGAGTAATATTAACTTATTTTCTTCTTAATTTGATTTTAAGCAAGTATTAAATAATCTGAATATGTTATACATTTTATATACTGGCCCATATGACACTGCACATCCATGGGATAGTATGGTTATGAAGTGTATGGTGCTGCACTATTAAAATAGATAAATGTGAAAAAATGAAATAAACTTGCAAAGTATATAATCATATAACACAATAAGTGATGTCAGATCTCCAAATAAACTTGAATAAACAGACAAGGAGGTATGGCAATCTCTCCTACTATACTCAAACAATATATGCGACCAAAAGAATATATATTAGGTGCTGGTGGTGCACGTGATAAATCCTGAAATCAAACCAATATAAGTAATGACAAAAAGAAGCTAGGTGATGAAACGTGCAAAAGCAAGCAAGCAGAATGTGACTAGTGTGTCAGTGCAGGTACACCTCTGTGCTAATTGGCCTTCCACCTTACTCGTACTGTGTAAATGACACTGGCAGTGAAGAGGGTTAACCACTAGGGGGCGGTGAAGGTGTTAAGTCTGTCCTAGTGAGTGATTGTAACTGTGGGGGGAGGGACTACACCTCACATGACAGCGATCACTGCTCTCTTTTATATATAATTTACAGTGGCAGTTATATGATCATTCATTATCAAGTGAGTAATATTAACTTATTTTCTTCTTAATTTGATTTTAAGCAAGTATTAAATAATCTGAATATGTTATACATTTTATATACTGGCCCATATGACACTGCACATCCATGGGATAGTATGGTTATGAAGTGTATGGTGCTGCACTATTAAAATAGATAAATGTGAAAAAATGAAATAAACTTGCAAAGTATATAATCATATAACACAATAAGTGATGTCAGATCTCCAAATAAACTTGAATAAACAGACAAGGAGGTATGGCAATCTCTCCTACTATACTCAAACAATATATGCGACCAAAAGAATATATATTAGGTGCTGGTGGTGCACGTGATAAATCCTGAAATCAAACCAATATAAGTAATGACAAAAAGAAGCTAGGTGATGAAACGTGCAAAAGCAAGCAAGCAGAATGTGACTAGTGTCTCTTCTTTCAGTGCAGGTACACTTCTGTGCTAATTGGCCTTCCACCTTACTCGTGTAAGGTAACTCAGCGGATGGCTCCCTCGGACAATGGACGCCGGCTCCCTCCAAATATCCTTCCCTCCTGGGCCAGGTATCTCCCCAGGGTAGATGTTGTGGCTCTTCTAGGCAAATATAAATATAATTGTCCATTGTCGAATAGATTTTGTTTGCAAGAGATGGGCTCTAGCAAAGGAGTATTCATAAAGAGCATGCTTGTTGAGGATTTGTATAAATGTGATATAATCAGGAGGCGTTGGAAGTTTACAGCTACGGCAACTGTTAAACGGGCTGCAATAAAACGTGGGTGATTATGGGATGGAACTCGGCAGGCCAGGAGTTTGTGTCTAAGCACAGTAGGGCAGGTTTAGGGTTAGGTAAATGCTGTAGTCCTGTGATTTCAGAAATTAGAGAAAATATCCTAGACCAGAAGGTCCAAATGTTGGGGCAGTGCCACGAGATATGGGATAGAGTACCTGTTGTGCCGCATTGTCTTCAGCATGAGGGAAAGATATACATACATTTTACAAAAGAGATCAATCACATAAAATTGCTAGTTCAGTAAGTCAAGTCTGTATACTTTGTAAAGGACTAATAATCAAAAATCCAATAAAATTTAGTCAACTCTATTTTTTTTTGTGGCAAAATAGGATTTTTGACTTACCGTAAAATCAGTTAATTGACAGACAAAGCACTCCATTATTTAGAACCATAGGGTTATATCGCCAGCTACAGGAGTAGGACACTAGGCAGGAAAAAAGACTTGGCTACACCTATGGGCAGTCCTAGGTGGTATACACCCCCCTCTTTGCTATAGGCCTTCAGTTTAGTAACAAGCAGTGTCAGAAGCATCCAATTTCCTTAGAGGGGTGGGTGCTGTGTCTGTCAATGAACAGAGAAACAGATTTTACGGTAAGTAAAAAATCCCATTTTCTCTTTTGTTCATTGACAGACACAGCGCTCCATAATTCAGAACCATAGGGATGTTCCAAAGCAGTGCCAAACATGAGGGGTGGGACAACGAAAAATCCCAAGGCTAACACAAGAGCCAATCAGGTAACAGGAGAAACACAGAAACAAACTGGAGCCCAACCTGAACAATACCCCTTCAAGAGGGAATAGACCCTCTAAACAGCAGCCTGCAACACCTTGCAGCCAAAAGAAGCATCCCCAGATGCCAACACAGCCACGTTGTAGAATTTTGTGAAAGTGTGCACCGACGACCAAGTGGCCGCCTTGCAAACCAGCGCAGCTGACGTCTGATGACAGAAGGCCCAAGAAGCAACAAGCAGCCAAGTAGAATGCACCATAACAGGGAAAGAAGGAGCTCAATCCCTAATAGAATAGACCAGAGTCATCGTATGCTATCCATGATATGTATGCTATAAAAGGCCGGTGGTAAATCTTCCCAGAGGAAGACTTCCTAGCCTTCAGCAGCATCGTAACTTCAGCACCTCATAACAGCCAGGCCTTCAAAAACCAGTGACTGAAGCAGGATGGAAGATCGGCCCTTGGGACAGTAGAACCGTAATCGTCAAGGAATGTCAGCGACCAAGCACACCAGGTCGGCGTACCAAGACCGAAAAGACCATCCAGTCCCACTAGAATGACCGGAATCCCTTCAGCCTCGATCCTGTGCAAAAGGCGCGGCAGAATCTTGAGAGGAGGAGAGGCGTAGATCTTACTATACTGGCCCCACGGGGCCACCAGTGCGTCTGCAGTGTCCACCAGAGGAGCACGTGACCTTGCCAGAAACCTCAGTACCATTACATTAAGCTGGGACGCCAACAGGTCTACCTCGGGAGTGTCCCATCAGAGACATATCCAATGAAACATGTCCTGGTGAAGGGACCACCCCGTGAACCAACACTAGCCGACTGAGGCAACCGCCTGCCTTTTTTGCCCACCGGAGGATGCTGGCTACTGTCAGGGCTGCCAACACACTCTTTGTTCCGCCCTGGTGGTGGAAATAGACCACATCGTCTGACTGGATCTGTACCCGAAGCCCCCGAAGTCGACCACCATGATCCATACATAGTCTGATCACTCGAAGTCCCAGGATATCGAACGGCAGTCCAGATTCCTCCAGCGTCCAACGACCCTGAGCAGAACCCAGTGCCAGGACACCTCCCCACCCAGACAGACTGGCATTGGTGGTGACCATTGTCCAATACAAGGGGAGAAAGGATGTGCCCTGCCGAAATCCCTGAGAGTGAAGCCACCAGACCAGGGACCCCCAGTTTTCTGGCTCAGCCGAATCTGATAGTCCAGAGACCTCGGGCACTTTACACCAGGATCTTACTTGAAAGGAGCTTGTATGGAACTGCGCAAATGGAACCGCCTCGAAGGTAGATACCATCAGGCCCAACACCCACCTGCAGGACCGCAGGGAGGCTCACCTGCGAGACAACAGTAGTTGAAACGCAGCATGCAACTTCTGGAGTTTGTCTAGAGGAAGAGACACTCTGGCCAGAGATTAAACCAAAGTCAGGCCCAGATAATCCAATTTTCTGGAAGGAGCCGGAGCAGACTTCAGGAAGTATAGAAGCCAACTGAAAACTGAGTTCTGTATACCGAGCTAGGTCACAGAAGAAGATCGTCCAAGCAGCCCAGGACCACCATCCTCTGCTTACGTAACCACACCAGAACTGAGGGCAATAACTTTGTGAGTACGCGAGGGGTGGAGGCGAGACCAAAAGTCAACACCACAAGCTGAAAATGCTCTTTTCCCCACAGTAAAATGGAGGAAGTGTTGGTGTTGGGCACATATTGGAGTGCGTAAATAAGCATCCTTGATGTTGACAGAAGCCCGAAAGTCCCCATGATGAAGGGATGCCACCACCGTGCGGAAGGACTCCATTCTGTACCCACTGGAACCGGGAGAAGCACACCCTGAAGCAGCAGGGCTTGCACAGCCCAACCAGAACTGCCAACAGTCCAGTGACAGACGCCAATTGGAAGGAGAAAACCCTTTTCGGGTTCTCGGCCAGAACACTAGGACATACAGTAGGTGAGGGCGCGCCTTCATGCTGAAGGGGCCTTATCCGTGGGTCTAGGGAGCCCCACTCTTGGCTCTCCAGACCAGGTCCATTGCGTGCTGAGAAGAAGGACCGCATCTGCTATGAGGCCCTTTTTCCCATTTCATACTGTGGAAGACATTTACACTTCCCTCATGTGAGACTCGTAACAATGTCATCCAAGGTAGCCCCAAAAAGACAATTGCCTCCCAGTCTGCAGACTGGGAGTAATCAAGTGAACTGCATCCAAAGAGGCATCGCATACAAACGGCAGCCCCCAGACCAACTGGTCCGCCCACTCAGAGAAAGCAGAGGAAATCTGCTCCCCATCCAGGTATGTCAGCTGGATCGTTTAAAAGGCGGAGACTCCTCTACCAGAATCATGGTCGCCTTGCGCAACCTAGAGACAGGGGGATCCACTACTGTGGAACAGTCCAACCTTTAAGGAGGGACCCC
The DNA here is from genome assembly GCA_037952925.1 of Lithobates clamitans. NCBI lineage: Eukaryota > Metazoa > Chordata > Amphibia > Anura > Ranidae > Lithobates > Lithobates clamitans. The sequence continues at coordinate 1,794,120 of JBBGZY010001544.1, forward strand.
ACGAGGGCTACCTCACAGCGAAGTGCCTTTGGAACCACAAGGGGACGCTTTGGACACTCCCAGTCTTTACGAACAAATTTTCCAGAATAGGAGGGAGAAGGGAACGCTTTTGCCGTGCGAGACAATTTATCTCCGCCACAGCCACAGCTGCATACTCCATCTTTAAAGTTTCCCACACAGATGTAATAAGGGAGACAACCAGCACCTTCTTGTGTGCCACTGCAGTTGTGTAGGAACAAGCTCTCTAACTGACAGGAGAGGGAGTGTAGCCACCAACCCCGCAAGGTGGGCCACATCCATGAGGGCAGAGCCAGACATAGGATCAGTCAAGAACGATGAGGAAGGGGAAGGCAGGGGGGGCGCCATTTACTAGCCTATATGCCCAAGCACCACCTGTAAAAATGCAAAGAACACAGGGGGCCGCCGACTGAGACCTTAGGCCCCACACAGGGGTGTCACCAAGGTCCCACCCGCCGGGGAACCGGACCAGGCTAGAACCGAGGGAGGAGGGCGGATGCCCGCAAAGGAAAGAGGCGACCTCCACTGCCCGCTCTAGGGCCGCCTCACAGCTCTGACCCGTGGCCTAAATTTTTGTCTGCCCGCCACGAGGGCTCGAAGGGCCGCTGCAGGGGGTGCATATCTGCGGATGCCTGGTCACCCACCCAACCATCAGGTGCCAAAGTGTACTCCCCCCATAGTGACAACCCTGGAGGGGAGAGGGTGGACAGAGTGTCTGAAGCACCTAAGCCAGAGGCCTGGGCCTCACCCAGAGAAGGGGGGATGTGGAGGATCGACCACCCCAGGGAGTACCCGCGAATGCCAGAATTTAGAATCCCGGTATTTATACCTCTTGTGGACTGATGTCTGTAAGTTCCTAGCTTCATAACCAATTTCTACTACTACTAGGATGTAGCTCTCTCTCTCTTAGCCCTTCATATTCTATTTAGTATACGCTTTGGAGATTACAGCAGTTGTGTAATTCCCTAGAGCTTAAATGGATACAGAGCAACTATAGTAAAGGAATCAGTATCAATACCAGAAGCCAATGGATAATATAATTCATGAACTTCCATGGAATACTGATAGCATCACTAGTGGATACACCATAATACTAGTGGATACAACATTTGACAGTACATATTATTGTAAACCTTACTGAACACACCAATGCTGTCACCTTGATGTTTAGTGCCTATTCGCTATATTTTAAAAATAAATAAAAATAAAAAGTGTGCAAGGCTTCGATTACTAATATTACAGAAATAACTTTTATTCAGACATATAAAAGCAGGGTTTACAATGGAATGATCTTCTACAGGAAAAACAGACATGGTTAACAATTTACTTTCATTGTTCCTGCTAAGATACTATTGCTATAACAATGAGCAAGAATGGTAACCATTGTTAGAGTATGTAACTGAACTGATCTGCTCACACAATAATCATGCAATGCGTGTCATAACAGAAGACTGGTGCTAAAGCCTACCCTTTGTGTCCATTTCCATTATTCAAGCTCTTTCTCTGGATATATTTTGCACATTATTTGTAAGACTGTTGCATACCCTTAACTTTGTGCTATAATGAAGTGGCTGTTTAAAATAAACTGCTACAGTAGAATATTGTACTGTGTTAGCCATTGATTAATACAGAAAGTTAGGAGTTTTACTCTACGTTCACACCTACGCGTTTTTTAGTGTGTTTTGCAGTTTGCAGAAACGCACCACTGTCCATTTAACATGGTTTCCTATGATACTAGTTCACATCTATGCGTTTGGCGGCCGCTGCATTTTTGGAATGGGTCAGGGACTTTTTTCCCGTGATTTGCGGCTAATAGACTTCAATGGAGCTGCACTAGAAATGCAAGTGGTGCATTTTTAATGCAAATTTTTAATGTGGTTTGAGTTTTGAAGTTCTTATTTTACCACTGTATAAAGCTGGTTGCTATGCAGGGGACCGGGAAGCCGGCCGCTGTGTCTTTAGCAACCGATGAGTCATCAGCTGTCAGCGGGGTTCACCGCTGAAAGCTGAATGTAAAAAAGAAACGAATTTGCCGGCAAAAAAATTTGCGAAAACAAACGGCGGTTCCCCCCCCCCCCCCGGTCCATATCAGGTCCTTCAGATCTAATATGGATTCGGAGGGGACTCCAACGCCAATTTTTTTTTTTAAATGGCATGGGGTCCCCCCCAAAATACATACCAGACCCTTAGCCAAGCATTCCACCTGGCAGGTCAGGAAAGGGGTGGGTGGATGACATCACGCTAGAGAACTGACCGCGGTGTGTTCTCCTGCTTAGTGTAGTCAGTTTTTAATAGGAAACCAGAGGGACTAGCAGGAATGCCAAGGATTTTACATAAAGGAAGCAATACAAAGAGAACAGGATACTTTCCCATACAAGTACATGATACAGCAATCACATATCAGGAATATGAAATGTTGGGGTAACAAATGCTTTAATGCACATTTCATGTAATCCGTTTCAATTAAATTACCATAGAATGTTTACAGTCAACAGTTTTTGCATTACATTGTGGCAACAGGATCACAATCTAACTGTTTTTGTTATCATATATCACAACACTTTTTTGCGTATAATTGCATAAGTATGCAAAAAAGACGTTTCTTTATTCAAGGTTACAAATAATACAGATACATTTGTTACAGTACATGTGTACCAGACAGACTGCATGTAACAAACCTCCATTGGTAAGTTGTACCTATAGGTAAGGCTTACCTATAGGTACTGTAAATATCTCCTAAATGTTCCGTTTAGAAGAGATTTGCTGTACACTGCGTCGATGATGTTATCGGCGCATGAGCTGTGAAGAAGCGGACGCCCGTGCCATTTCCTTAATGGCGAGTGCTGTGACCGTCGACTCCCATGCGCATGCGCGGGAGTGAGGTCACGCAGCTCCAGCCATTCACAGAGCTGGAGTCCGCGGCCCCGGAAGGAAGAGGGGCAAAGATGGATGTGGCCTGCAGCGTGGACACCTCAGGCTTCATTTGCAGGCAAGTGTCACATAATGTGCTAGTAAACGTTGCATACTAACACATTATGCTTTTACTTTGCAGGGGGGAAAAGGAAGTAAAACCCATTAGGGTTTACTTCCTCTTTTAACCCTTTCGCTGCCAGAGCCGTTTTTGCGTTTTTTGCACACATGTTTAAAATAACATTATTACACAAAACCCACAAATATTATATATCTTCTGAAAGCAGACACCCTAGAGCAGGGTCTCAAACTGGTGGCCCTCCAGCTGTTGCAGAACTACAAGTCCCATAATGCCTCTGCCTGTGGGAGTCATGCTTGTAACTGTCAGCCTTGCAATGCCTCATGGGACTTGTAGTTCTGCAACAGCTGGAGGAGCGCCAGTTTGAGATCCCTGCCCTAGAGAATAAAATAGTGGTAGTTGCAATTTTTTATGTCACACGATATTATGGCAACAAAAACACACTAACGTGAATTTTTGGGCAATCACACGCAATAAATTATCCAAATTTATTGTAAACTATAAAAGACGAGTTTGCACAGTAAATAAATACCCAACATGCCAAACCTTAAATTTATGTGTGCCCGTGAAATGGCAACAAACTTCAGTACCCTATATTTTCTATAGGCAACGCTTCAAAAGCCCCCTATAGGTATCAGTTTAGTGTTATGGAGGAGGTCCAATGTTAGAATTATTGCTCTCACTCCGGCGTATGCAGCGATATCTAACACGTGTATTGCAATCGATGTAGGTGCCCCGACGCATGCGTTTACGTTCGTGCGTGTGTATATGTGGGGGGTGGGGGGGCCTCAAATTTTTTTGGGGGGGGATTTATGTGTTTTGGTGTAACTTTATTTTTTTTGCAAAAAAAAAATTTTTTTTTTTTTCATCTAAACTTTTTTTTATCACATAGGGGACAAACAGTCCCCTATGTGATGATTTTTAGGTGACAGGTTCTCTTTATGCATGTCTCCCCTGTACTACACTGAATGTTTTGCAATGCAGATCGCATTGCAAAACATCTTTTCTTGGCAAAGCGAGCCGGGGACACCGAGAGCTCGACATGGCAGTGACGTCAGAGACGTCGCTTTCCAGATCACAAGAAGCAGAGGAGAGTGTGTGTCCGCTTTTCTCCTTCCCCTCTACCCGTCGACACCTGCCATGGATATCCCGGGCCCACCGATGGCCAAGTGAAGCCTGGTAAGCATGGCGGGGCGCAGCGGCGTGGGGGGTGTGCCACCCAAATGCTCTCACCTGACAGACGGGAGTCTGCCTGTCAGTTTCAAAAACAATCCTGATGGCTACAGCCACCGGATTGTGTGTGATACCCCCCACCGTGATACCCCCCGCCCTACGATGTAAAGACCTGGTGGCGAAAGGGTTAAAGTGATTGTAAAGGATCTTATTTTTTTCTTTTTTAAATAACAAATATGTCATACTTACCCACTCTGTGCAATGGTTTTGTACACAGCAGCCCTGATCCCCCACGTCTTGCTCCTCCTGCCTTCTGTCTTCCTCGCTCCTTCTGCTTCCTAGTAAGTCGCTTGCTAGGGGAAGTATTCATGTGGGCTCAATCCAAAGCCACACTGTGCACGTCTATTGACACACACAGTGCAGCTCGGCCCCACTGCCTCACCACTGGATTTGACTTGTTCCTAACGTGAACTGTTAGACAGAGCCAATTCAGTTTTGTTGCAGGCTAGTTGGTAAATGAGGTAAGTTTGAAGAGAGACAGCGCAAACAACGGGAAACTTCCAGTCCAATTTTAGGTGTGTCCTTACACACTACAGCAGAAACAAGTAAAAGGATTGAGCCGGCAACTCTGTAGTCCATATAGCGATTTTTTGGTTGGTTACAAAAAGTGACAAGCAAAACAGCTGATGGATTTCGGCAACAGCCTTAGTCGTAGCTGGTAAATGAGCTGGGAATTTTTGGATGTTTTTGATGTGCGTTGCCTTTTCATGTGTTCTTGCTACAAAGGCTAGTTATAGATTGGAGTTGTTGCCATTTGTTTACTAAGTTTGTGGATTGGTGCGGGCATGCACAGGATACCTTCAGCTGCCATTGTGCCCTTGCTGGGTGTCCCATGCGTCCCTATACCTTTAAGGAGGGGTGGGCTCCCTCCAGGCACACCTGCCCTTAATCTCTTCAGCTGCTATATATGTGCTCCAATTTGAGAGACTCTCAAAATATAGAATTAGGACTGCCGTAAACTGGGGTGCCTTGGCATGGCCACTGTGGCTTACACATATGTTTGCAAATGTGTGCTAGACATATGTGGTTTATTTTGTTCTGAATCAAAATTCTGAAAAATTTTTCGTTATTTAGAAATTTGGATGTATCCGAATTTCTGAATTACAATAGTAATGAATTTAAACTAATCCAAAATAACTTAAACTAAATTTGGCCGAAATTCTAACTGAACTATAATCGAATTTTAATTGGATGCAAAATTGAATTTGAAAATGAGAATATAATTAAATAGAATAGAAAATAAAGGAATGAAATTGAATTGGAAAGAATAGAGTAAAACAGAACAGAATAGAAAATAAAAGAATAGAATAAACTATAATAGGAGATAAGGGAATAGAATATGAATGAATAGGATAGAATAGAATAGAAAATAATAGAATAGAAAAGAATAGAGTAGAATAGAATAGAATAGAAAATAATAAAAAATAGAACAGGATAGAGTAAAACGGAACAAAATATAATAGAAATGAAAGGAATGGAATAAAATAACATAAAACATAAAATTGAATAGAAAATAAAAGAATAGAAAAAATAGAATAAAGTTGAATAGAATAAAGTAAAACAGAACAAAATAGAATATAAAATAAAATAATATAATAAAATATAATAGAAATTAAAGGATTAGAATACAATAGAGTAAAACTGAACAGAATAGAATGTAAAATAAAATAATAGAATAGCATAAAATTGAATAGAAAAAAGTCTAACAGAACAAAATAGAATATGAAATAAAAGAACAGAATAAAATAGAATAGTAATTAAAGGAATAGAACAGATTAGAACAGAAAAGAATAGAGCATAAAATATTAAAAATATAATATATAATATAACCGTCTTCTAAAATTTGAATTTCAAATAAAATAGATTTGAATTCTAATAGAATAGATTAGAATAGAATTGAAACAAATAGAATAATAGAAAAAACTATAGCATAGAATAGAATACAATAAAATAAAAGAGAAAGAATATAACTATTTTCCGACATTCAGATTTTGATTAGAATATATTTGAATTGGAATAGAATAGATTAGACTAGAAAAGAATATAATAGGAAAGAAAAAACTGAATATAATTAAATAGAATGGAATAAAATAGAAAGAATATAACCATCTTCTGAAATTCGAATTTGGAACAGAATAAGTTTGGATTTGAATAGAATAGATTTAAATAGAATAGAAAATAAGATAATAGAAAAGAATAGAAAAAATAGACTGGATTAGAATAGTAAGAATAGAACCGTCTTCCGAAATGTAGATTTTAAATAGAATAAATTTGAATTCAAATAGAATAGATTAGAACAGAATAGAAAATAACAGAAAACAATAGAACAGAAAATAAGAGAATAGGATAGAATGGAAAAGAATAGAAAATAAGAATAGAAAAGAATAGAATAGAAAGAACTAGAATAGAATAAAATAGAAGGAATATCACCGTCTTCCCAAATTCGAATTTTAAATAGTATGAATTCAAATTCGAATGCCAATTCAAATTGGATTTGGAAATGAATAAACTAATTTAACAAATTTAACTAAATAAAATGATTTAAATAACAAAACAAAACACATTTTTTTTTTCGTTCTGCACATGTCTAATGTTCTTTAAAGTAAAAAAAACATTAGCCTTTAGAACTTTCACTTTCTTTGAACATATCACCTGGTCATAATCAGACAAACCCAAAACTTGTAAATGACCTGTCTTATTAGGACCCATTTAGATCTTGTGTAGTAGAACGCTTAGCTTTGTGTAGTAAAGAGTTTTCTGCACGTTACCACAAAGCACAATAAAAAAACAATGTAATGTACTGTATGCTGCTGTGCCATTTATTTTGAATGGTACCCCAGAAACCTAGCTACAGCTCCACAATACACATTTGTTGAAAGCCTTTATCTGCTGTAATATTACAGAGCTGTATACATACAGTGTATACGCACACACAGTTTATACAGTGACATGGCTGCACCTTGTCACGTTGTTAAATGAGGTATATGTCACACAGGATTCTCAAGGGTGGAGGTTGAGGGGCTCCAGGATGACTATTCTGAGTGGGGAAAACCCTGAATTGTGTTCTGGAGTCCAGAAACTTTGAAGAGTCTTGGGAAGAATGAAACCTCTAAGGGTGAATTACAATGCAGCAGCTGCTGTGCAGTGCAGGGCAGAGGGATCACTGCAGTGCCAATGTACAGCTCATGGTGCATCACACTGTTCACTTTTTTTAAACCAACTTTATTGAAATGACATTTCATTAAGTTGCATTGGCCGCCACACAGTGCAAGGCAATGGATTTAACATACGTTAAAAATTTTTAAATATGACAGATTGAAGCTCTGTTTGTGAACCTTCAGAATCAGTCAGACTCCCCATTGACATCCAAAGTATTTAGGCTGATTTTCAAAGGTTTAGCCTTTTGTGAGGTACTAGTCTGTGAGGAGGCTGCCGCCATCTTGGAAGACGGCCGAAGCGGCGCTTCTTTACTAATGCCAGTTTTAAATTTTGATTTTGTGCCTTTCAAAACCATATTTAGCGATACTTGAGGCATTGAGGAATGTGTGGCTGGCATTATTTTAGACTTACAGTCTCTGGGACCTGTAGTCCTTCGGCGCGACCGTCACTGGAGAGGAGCTCTAAGCCGGCATTACCTTCCTCTCAGGCTTTTGCGCATGCGCACAGCTTTTTTAATCAAGGGGCTGGCTATTAGACCCCTTTCACACTGTGGTGCTTTTTAGGCATTTTAGTGCTCAAGCCACCCCAGTGTGAGAGCCCGAGTGCTTTAACACTGGGACGGTGTGCTTGCAGGACGGGAAAAAAAGTCCTGCAAGCAGCATTTTTGGGACGGTGTGGGAACAGTGTATACCGCACTCCCAAAACACCCTGCCCAATTAAATAAATGGGCAGCACTGCCGAAGCGCCTGAAAAGCGCTTTGGCAGCACCACAACACTGCCCCTATTAACCCTTTCTTCAGCCGCTAGCGGGGGTTAAAAGCACCCCGCTAGCAGCCGAAAAGCAGCGCTATAACAGCGGTAAAGCGCCACTAAACTAGCAGCGCATTACTACTAACGTCCGCACCGCCCCAGTGTGTAAGGGATCTTAGTTCGGGAAGGCTGCACCTCTGAAATATATAAACTGTAGTATATATATATATATACACATATCTGGGTACACTGTAAAATACCTCCGGTCCTGGTCAATATCACTGCAAGTGTGTGCAGTGGCTCACCTCTACATTACATATTTAGGTACAGTATGCAGGCTAAAGGAGTGGAAAATGATATATGTGCCTAAAGTCGGCCATTCCAGTAGACTTTTGTTTAAACATTTTCAGTTTTAGAAATTTTGTTTGAGTTTCGAATGGTTAGTGGGGTCAAATCGACAATCATTTTCACTATAGTGACAAGAAAATTCAAAGAAGCAGGATAGAAAACATTGTTCTCAAACAAGCCCACTGATAGGCGGCACCTATGAGGAGGCATTGATTGGAAGCACTGGTGGGCACAGATTGGCAGCACTGGTGGGCACAGATTAGCAACACTGGTGGGCACTGTTGGGACTGCACTGATAATCAGGACACTGATAGTCAGTGCCCTGATTATCAGTGTAGATGTCCCTTTTACAGAAGCCGGTTATCGGCTCTCTTCTCCCTTCCTCACGCTGTCAGCATGAAAAAAGGAAAACCAATAACCGGCTTCTGTTTACATCATGGTCAGCTGTAAATGGACATAGCTGATCACGTGGTAAAGAGCCACTGATTGGCTCTTTACCTTAATCTGTGATCAGCATTGTCCAGAGGACACTGTGATCACGGAGCGCGCCCCCAGCGGGCACGATCACGGGAGGCCGAACAGAGCTGGCCGTCCGCGCTGTAGTCGTCATTCGGCTATAGTGCGGTCAGCAAGTGGTTAATACATTTGGGATTCCAATAAAGTAGCAGGTTTAGATGACATTTTAAGGGCTTTTAAACAAAACTAGTTGACTCAATGAAAGTAAAATCAAATACTCTGGCGAATAATTTTTAAAAATTTCTGTAAGAATGTTCAAACAAAATTCTACTGGTGTATGGCCAGGTTAAGGGCTTGTTTGCACTATACAGTCAGGTCCATAAATATTGGGACATGGACACAATTCTAATCTTTTTGGCTCTATACACCACCACAATGGATTTGAAATGAAACGAACAAAATGTTCTTTAACTGCAGACTTTCAGCTTTAATTTGAGGGTATTTACATCCAAATCAGGTGAACGGTGTAGGAATTACAACAGTTTGTATATGTACCTCCCACTTTTTAAGGGATCAAAAGTAATGGGACAGATTAACAATCATCCATCAAACTTTCACTTTTTAATACTTGGTTGCAAATCCTTTGCCGTCAATTACAGCCTGAAGTCTGGACATCACCAGACGCTGGGTTTCATCCCTGGTGATGCTCTGCCAGGCCTCTACTGCAACTGTCTTCAGTTCCTGCTTGTTCTTGGGGCATTTCCCCTTCAGTTTTGTCTACACCTACCTCCTGGAGAGTTTTCTTGATCTAGCCAGCTCTTGTAAAGGGTGTTTTCTTCACCAGGGAAAGAATTCTCCGGTCATCCAGCACAGTTGTTTTCCGTGGTCTTCCGGGTCTTTGGTGTTGCTGAGCTCACTGGTGCGTTCTTTCTTTTTAAGGATGTTCCAAACAGTTGATTTGGCCACACCTAATGTTTTTGCTATCTCTCTGATGGGTTTGTTTTGTTTTTTCAGCCTAATGATGGCTTGCTTCACTGATAGTGACAGCTCTTTGGATCTCATATTGAGAGTTGAGAGCAACAGATTCCAAATGCAAATAGCACACTTGAAATGAACTCTGGACCTTTTATCTGCTCCTCGTAAATGGGATAATGAGGGAATAACACACAAGGCCATGGAACAGCTGAGCAGCCAATTGTCCTATTACTTTAGGTTCCTTAAAAAGTGGGAGGCACATATACAAACTGTTGTAATTACTACACCGTTCACCTGATTTGGATGTAAATACCCTCAAATTAAAGCTGAAAGTCTGCAGTTAAAGCACATCTTGTTCTTTTCATTTCAAATCCATTGTGGTGGTGTATAGAGCCAAAAAGATTAGAATTGTGTTGATGTCCCAATATTTATGGACCTGACTGTATGTGCATGAATAACATTCTATGCTCCGCAGATCTGTGTGTGTTTTCATAATTTTTATGGTGTGAACAAAATGGCTATGAAATCTCCCAAAAGAACCTCTAAACTGAATTAGTGCTGTAGAAAATTGGGAAATGCATATAGGGTTAAACCCTTAACTCCTATTTACCTTTTAGGACTGACCTAATGTAATATGATTGTTCATGATTATAAATTTCTGGAGTACCCACTTAAGAACCGGAAGATTTTCCCCCTTAATGACCAGGCCATTTTTTGCGATACAGCACTGCGTCGATTTAGCTGACAATTGCGCAGTCGTGCGCCGCTGTACCCAAACAAAATTGACATCCATTTTTTCCCACAAATAGAGATTTCTTTTGGTGGTATTTGATCACCTCTGCAGATTTTTTTTTTTGCACTATAAACAAAAAAAGGCTGACAATATTGAAAAAAAAATATTTTTTACTTTTTTCTATAATAAATCTCAAAAATAAAAAAATAAAAAAAAATTGACAGTTACTTACCGATAACTGTTTTTCTAGGATATCTTCCAGGACGGCACACCTGAGAGATGAGAGGCTCCTCCCTACAGGAAACACAATCAATCGACAGCTGTTTTAAGTCCCCACCCTTCCCCTTGATCCTCAGTTTGTAGAGAAGTAACTCCTGAACCTGGTTCACAAGGGAAATCATTCCTCATAGGTACTCACCTTCTAGTGTTCTACCATTTTCCCTCCTCCAACGGGCGGGAAGTAGGCCTGCCGTCCTGGAAGATATCCTAGAAAAACAGTTATCGGTAAGTAACTGTCAATTTTCTCTAGTCATCTTCCAGGACGGCACACCTGAGAGGATAATCAAGTACCTCAGGCCTACCTTAGGGTGGGACCACTGCAAGACCCTCTTGGCGAACCTTGGTTCTGCAGTGAGTTTTACCTCCACTCCATATGCTTGATGAAGGTATTATAGCTGGATCATGCGGCTGGTCTGCAGGTCTACTCCACCGATGTCCCTGCCTTCTCTGCTTCGGATGCAGGACCTAGGTGGAGTGGGCTCTTAAAGATGGAATCAGAAAACATGTTAAACTTGTAGGTTATCAATGTTGCCTGTCTCACACATCTAACAACCATGGCCTATTGTGCCTGTAGGTGCTACTTAGAACCCTTAAATATTAATCAGAGACCTGTGTTGTAAGACAAGGACACTAATTGATCACTAAGAGGGCCTGTCTTAACACTACCCTGTTCAGGGAATTAAAACTGCAAAAAAAAAAGGTGGGCCCCTAACAGACAACCTTTTTTGTTCATTTTTATCTTTACATCAGCAAAGACTAAAGGGAAGCCTACTTAAGGGTAATAGATTAACCGAGGCTTGATCCCTGGGTTTAAGGCATGCCCATTCTGTGGCTTTACTTACGCCTGAGTGCCTACTTCAGGAGAATAAAGTTCATAGCAGGAGTATAACACTTATACTGCTACATCTAGTTCTGCTAGAAGGGTGAGATGAAGGCCATGCACCGAGCCGTAACCTATTCGGTCGGGTGGACATCTTTATACTTCATCTTCAGGTCATAATACTCCACTGAACAGAACTTCCCCAGTTCTTACTAAGCAGGGTGATTCTTTATCGCCTTCCTCCAGTGTCCTATAACCCTACTGGGCTTCAACCCTAGGAAATGGTTCCAGCATCCCTGAATGTAAGGGGCTGAGGCTTTCTGACATGTGACATCTGCAGCCAGAACTCCAGACCCCTCCACGGAAAAGAGGGCTGAAATACAAAAGGTGATACATGCATTATTAATATCACAAATTAAAAAAGATCATAGATTGTGGACCCAGCACAATAGATTTAGACAGAAAGGACACAAGCATAGACAATAATGTGTATCTGAGTGTGGCTAGCTAAACCAACATATCAAATATGGGAGAGACCCAAATCTGAACTTCAATGTAGACAAACAGTCCTCACAGTCTGGTTTTCTGATGTGCAGCCAATCTGTAAAAACATTAAGACACACGCAAACCCTCAGCCTTGGTTCACACTGGGAAGACTTGTCAGGCGACCTAGTCACCTGACAAGTAGCGTCCTGTTCTGTGCAATGGAGCCGTTCTAAATCGGCGCGATGCAAGTCGCTCAGACTTAGAAAAAGGTTCCTGTACGACTTTGGGGGTGACCTGCATTGACTTCTATACAGAAGTCGTTTCTCAAGTCGCCGCTGAGTCGTGTCCTGGGTCGCCTGAGGCAGTCGAGCTGTAAGTCGTGCTGCCTCAGTGTGAACCGACCCTAAATGCTGCGTGTTTCTGAAGTGCAGCTAGCTAGGTCATAACTGATATATATACATAAAGGACGGGAGTCCTGTTTACGGTGGAGTTTTACTGATGTACAGCAAAACAGGGCCATAAATATAAGACAGAAAGACCCAAACTTCTATGTTGCGTATTTCTGATGAACCACCAAATACAGTTATAAGATCAATATGGCACTGGCTAGCTAAACCAACATAACAAGACAATATCTTTTCTGTTATGCAGTTCTGTAGTGCAGTCACATAGAACCAACACGGAAAGGACCCAAGCAACCTGCAGCATTGTGTTTTTCCGAAGTGCAGTAAGGTAAGGGAATCTGAAACAGAAAGCACCAACAAGCTTCAATGTTGGGTATTTCTGCTGTGCAGCCACATAAAAACAGACAGCCTTCCTAGCTGCGATCTTTCTGGTGTATTGCAAAGTAAGGCAATAAACTCCATGATGTCTATTCTTGTGTGTAGCAAAACCTCAAGCAGAAGGGTAACTTAGGGCTCCCACACCTGTGCGACCCAACCTGCAACTGCAAAAACGCAAGAGAAAAGTCATACACTATGGCTTCCAATGGGAACCATTTGTGTCTGTGCAACTCCAGGTCGCAGCGCCACCAAGCAGACCTTGCTTTCTGGATCCACAGACCTCAAGATTACACAGGTCGCAGGTAACTTGCAATTTTCAGGTTGAACAAGCGAGGGGTCCCCAATGCTGTATCTCCCTGGAGGCGTGCAGCCAACAACCCCCTGCTGTGTATCCCTAAGAAGCAGAAAGGTAGAACAATGAGAAACAGAAAAGACACCCCTCACTGCTGTGCCTTTCTGATATGCAGCCGATAAGGCAGTAAATATAGAACATACAGGACACAAACAATCTTCAATCTTTGTGTATGTCTGATGTGTAGTAATATACCAATACTGAGCAGATACGCCACCATCCTCAATGTGTCTCCCTGCTGAGGCAGCAAAAACAAATCAGAAAAGGACAAGCAACCCCACTGCTGTGTCCCTTCTGATATGCAGCCAATAAGGCAGTAAATGTAAGACATAAAAGGACAGACAACCTTCAATCTTGTATATATCTGATGTGCAACAATATAACAATCTGAATAGAGATAGCACATCCATATTGAAGGGATTTGGCATGCGACTCAACATGTCAAATCGCATGCCTAAAATCGGCAACCTTTGCCGTTAATAGTACTGTCAGCTTGACGCCACTTTGCGGGGCTGCACCGATTACCAAAGGCAGTACCAGTACTACCCCTGGCACAGGTTCAATTTGTATTTCCCAACAATTCAGGACCATCAATCTTCACTACTGCCTTTCTAATAAGCAACCAATAAGGCAGTAATGCAGGACACAAAAACCCCAGACAGAACTCAATTTTGAGTATGTCTGATGTGCAGCAATATAACAAATATGAGCAGAGATGTCATAAGACTCAATGATGTGCATTTCCGCCATGTGTCACAAGACCAGAAAGTACAGACCACCTTCCCTGTTGTATTTTTCTGATCTGTAGCCAAATAAGGCAGTACCTTTAGGATATAACAGACAACAACCAAGCTTCAGTGCAGTGCATTTCTGATGTACAGCAATATACCCCTTATGAGCAGAGATGTCACAAATCTCAATGTGTATTTCTGCTGTGCCACAAAACATCCCAGCAAGGACAAACCTTCACTACTGAGGTCTACTGGTGTGCAACCAAGGTGGATTCATGGTGTATCCCTTTATGAAATAACCAAACAGAGTAATTTGATCCCTAGGCATAGCCTGGGCTGTAGATACTAACACTTCACCCCCAGTGAAGGAACAAATTCTAAAAATGGTTAGACACCTTACTATAGTAGCTGTTGTCCTACCTTACCTCCGTAGACTGAGCAAACCCTGGCCAGCTCACACACAGGTGGGGCTGATCAGAAACTAAAGTCTCAATGAGCCCAGCCCTAGAGACCAATTTAGGACAGCCTCTAGAAAAGGTGATCACCAATTTAGCCTGGAGGAAAATAGCCACCTGCAGGCCTTAAACAAGCAATCATGTATCTATCTAGCTCTTGCATATGTTCGCACAGAAAATCCTTAATTAAAGGATATAGGAAGCGATTTATGGTAAATCGCCTTTAGATCTGTCACTGAGTTGACTGTAGCCCAAACCAACAAAAAGGTTTTTCTTACCTCCTGCACTTCAATATAACCACAATGTAAAGGTGGAGTGGGAGGTTGGAGCTTATGACTTCAGATTCCTAGCAGCTGGGCTAATAGGACCATATAACCTAGTGCACCTGCTGACCAGGAGAGCTTACTCCTGAATCCTTCAACCATAGCACAATCCATAAACTGTTCAGTGGTATACCTGGCCTGTAAGGAACTCTTTGTATCTACCAGGTCCTCCCCCCTTCGCTCTATTCATCCCTACTAATGTCCCACAACCGGACATGTAGGGAGAGTCTGTAAACCTACTGTTGTGATAACCACAGTGTCTCTGCTGTAAGAGGGAGCTGTGGCTGGTGGTTTTAGCAGTAGCTTCTGGGCTATTTTGTTATGCAGACCCCAGGTCCTGCACTGCACCACTTAGTAAATACAGGGGGAAGGGGAAGAAATGCCTTACCTACCTCTTTCCCATCTGAGGTGGTTTAGGCACACTCGCTCCTTTGCAACACTTGTCCACCATACAGCATCTCTGATGTAAGAGGGAGCTGTAGCTGGTGTTTTTAGCAGAAGCTTCTGGGCTATTTGAATCTAGACCCCAGGGGAGATTATCTCAAATGCCCAGAAACCATCTGGCTGGGATTGGGGATTTTGCAGCTAAATTCCCAAGGTAAAGGAAAGTACTCACCGTTGTAGTCTTCCCCTTTTTCCACAGCCACCGGGCTTGCTTTTCCATCCTTATGGTCCACACGCAAGGAGGATAGCTGCCAAAGTGCCCCCCCAACTGCTGTCCCCATAGGGAGCTGCAAGGTTAGGCTGTGTCCTGCCAGTCAGTATATACACCTGGGGGGGCAATGCCGTACGTTCCTCATTCCATTCTGAGGTGGTTTAGGCACTGGTGCCTCCTCGAAAGGAGGATATGGGCGCCTGCTCCTGCTGACTCTCAGCCTTCCCTCCTGGGTAAGAACGCGGGTCGTTCAGGCAGCGCCCTCCCCAGCAGCCCACGCGAGCTACCAGGGGCCCAGGAGTCGGGGGCCCTGGAAAGAACTGAAAGCCCGCACCCCTGTCTGAATGGACGCCCGGACAGGTAAGGGGGGGAGACAGGAAAAAGGCCCCTGAAGTTCTGGGGACACCGCTGTACCCAGGGGCCTTCAGCTCTCAGGGGGGCTCTTCCAGTTTCTGCTGCCCCCCCTGAGGAAAGGATAGGGGAACCCCCCAGGAAGGATAACTATATCCGGCCAGACCCAGAGGCCCATCAGGTACTAACCAGGCCCGACCCTGCTTTGCCTCCGAGATCATACGAGATCGGACAGGCGGCGCCCTCTTTCACTTTCAGGGTGATGTGGCCGTAGGCCTTCCCCAGGCATTTGGTCCGGCTCCCAGGGGGGGACCACCAGCCCCAGGCTTCGGGTCATTTGGAAAAAAACAAACGGTTTCGCTGTGTAGGGAGAAACACAATCAAAAACTGAGGATCAAGGGGAAGGGTGGGGACTTAAAACAGCTGTCGATTGATTGTGTTTCCTGTAGGGAGGAGCCTCTCATCTCTCAGGTGTGCCGTCCTGGAAGATGACTAGAGAAAAATTATTTCTTCATCAGTTTAGGCCAATATGTAGGCCAATATGTATTGATTTTTAGCAGGACTAAGATATTGCGGCAGACAGATCAGACACTTTTGACACTTTTTTGGGACCATTGACATTTATACAGCGAACAGTGTTATAAAAATGCACTGATTACTGTATAAAAATGACACTGGCCGGGAAGGGATTAACACTAGTGGTGATCAAGGGGTTAAATGTGTTCCCTGGGAGTAGTTTCTAACGGTGGGAGGAGGAGACTGACTGGGAGTACAAAGAGATTGCTGTTCCTAATCACTAGGAACAGACGATCACTCTGTACTTCCCAGTCAGAACAGGGATCTGTTTTTTTACATGGACAGATCCCCGTTCTGGCTCTCTGTGGAGCGATCGTGGGTGGCCAGCGGACATTGTGGCCAGACTGCATCAGCTCCCCCACCATGCAGTCTGCGTGCACCTGCCATAGCTGTAACACGGACCGAGGTACAGCTACGGCGATTCGCGGGAACGAGCCGACCTGCCGCAGTATAATGACGGAGGCTGGTCGGCAAGTGGGTATTGAAAGACTGAACTTAACAAACTTGTTTTTTTTTTCTTTTAAGTAATATGTAAACCTTGCAAGTATAAGATATAATTGTCTAGCTGTTGACAATATTTTCTTGGCAGAAAGTAGATGAGGTGAAATGCATGCCATAACTTTGCATAGCTTCCACTTAAACCCCTCGTAAACTTTTGTTACCTTGCATCGATGAAGTATTTTCCTAGCAGAGTCAAGCATATGCTCTTGAACCTCCAGCTCTTCTGCAGCATTAAACTGTTTGATGAATTCCTCTGTGACTTCCAAGGGGCTTCTAAATGAAGATCACAAAGAATGCAGTGATTTGAAATGTCATTTACTTACATGAAACACAATCCTCTATTGAATCATCAAATGAAGAAAAAAAGAAAAAAGGAACAATATGCCTCAGTAATAAAGATGTAAAGCAAAAGTCTTTTTTATTTCTTTATCATATGTAACATTAGAAGACGACAAAGGTTCTTTATAATTACATTTTTCAAAAGTTTTTTTTTACTCCAGATAGATAGATATACATTCAATTTTGTACTCACTGACACATTTGCAATAACATAAAAGAGATAGATAGACACAAAAGGAAGACAGACGTAGATAGTTCATATACAGAAAAAGAGACAGATAAGATAGATAGATAGATAGATAGATAGATAGATAGATAGATAGATAGATAGATAGATAGATAGATAGATAGATAGATAGATAGATAGATAGATAGATAGATAGATAGATAGATAGATAGATAGATAGATAGAAATAGAATGATTGATAGATTTGTTCATAAATTCATTAAGCTATGACACTTTATTTAATATACAACATTTTCAGCTCTCACTAGCTCTCTTTGCTTTGTATGTCTTTACCATACATTAGTTTAACAACAAACAGTTGCATTTTTATCAGTCTGATTTATTTTAATTGTTTACCTGTGACTAGAAAATTTTTCTCCATGGCTTTCTTCGTTTCTCTCTAAAAGTATTTTTTGGAGTTCTTGGTGATATTTAGTTGATAAAATTCCAAATTTCTGCACCACTGGTATTTTTACAATGGGCATTTTGCTCTGATTCAAAAGCCAAAAAATAAATAATAAAAGAAATATAAGTACATTATAATAGAAAATGTAACATCAATATAACATGACATATAAGAAAATGACCTTAAAAAGGAGCTCCACCCAAAAGGGGAAGCTCCGCTTATCTGCCTCCTCCGCTACCACATTTGGCACCTTTTGGGGGGGGGACCTGGTTTTGATAGGTACCCGCTCCCACTTTTGGCTGAGTTCACAGCGGCAAACCCAGCCGGAAGTTCACCCCCCCCCCCCTCCTTCCCCCGTAGCCAGCCCATTCACAGAGTGCAGGGTGTTTCACAGAAGGGAACTGGCTGTGAAGCCGAAAGGCTTTACTGCCGGTTTCCCTCAGTGGAGATGGCGGTGGCAGCACCCAATAGCTGATTGAAAAATTGGCTTGGGCAAAGACACCACTGGATTCTTGGTGGGGTAAGTGTCCTAATATTAAAAGTCAGCAGCCACAGTATTTTAATTTTTTTCTGCCTGGAGCTCCTCTTTAAAAGAACACCTGCCATGAGAGAAACCTGAAGGCTGCTATTGCAGAATTCTACTTCTGATTATGCTGATTGCCTGGCTATAATGTTGATGCTCTAGCTTCCACACATCGACAAACTGGCCTGGAACCAGGAAGCAGAATATCACTTCTGACTTTTTCTGTCTTATCTGACCTGAGCATTTGTTCCAGGTTAAAGATTCAGCAAGTTTGAAAAACTAATGTTTTTAGGAGGTCAGCAATAGCAGCCCCTTTTTTTCTCTAATTACATGTTTACTTTAAAAAAAATTAAGTGCCTTCAGAAACCAACACTTCCAGAAATGTTAATCTCCTGGTCCCCTGCAGTTCTTTTTTTCAATCAAATATTTTTTATTGATATTTTTGTAAGAGCAGTAAACAAAATACACACACAACCCTTGTACATAGTGGTCTAAGTGCAGTGGGCAATAAGAATAATACCAAAATAAACAACATGCAATTTGTCTGTATTACAACAATGGTGTATGAAACATAGTATTGATGTAATTTAAGATGTTTTAAGCACACAGGATTAAGATCATCAATCTATGAATTCAAAAATGAATATAAGATATTATGGGTATTGGCTAAGACACTAACAGCTAACATTCCTCTTGCTCACTTTCTGGTGCAATGAAACCGTAATCATGCCTAAGGTCCAACTTCCTCTGATCGATATCTTAAAAGATATTTAACAGCTCCACCACACATAAGGAAAACATGACATTAGAGGACAGTACATCAGAACAAATTATGTTGTGCTCCTCCAGGCTATTTAAAGTAATTTATTTAAAATAAGAGATGTGGGGGCCAAGCCTGTCCCATACCTTTTCTAATTTTGCCAGGCAGTTTCTATGTAAAAATGCAAGTTTTTCTCTGGCTAAGGTGTCATTTTTTTGACACCTTCTCCATTCAACCAATGTTAGTGGAAGTGGAGACATCCATTTTCCCGCAGTGCATAGTGGTTTCTCCCAATGACCTTAACCTCCCTGGCAGTATGATTATTTCAGATTTTTGTGTCTCAAAGCGGTACAATTATTTTGCATAGAAATTTGGCGTTTTATATTGTAGGTCTGTAATTCTTAGCAATAACACACTTAGATCTGTCCACCAAGAGTCTAGTAGACATCCCGGGTATGATGAAGTTTGAAACACAAAATCATAAATTATAAAATAATAAATAAATATAAATAATTAAAAAAAATAATAATATAATAATAATAAAATAAATTTCCCCACGATTCACTATCGCTCAATTCTGCAAGTGTTGTAATTTACTATCGCTGTTTTCTAGCTGGTCTAAAGCCACTTTTGACGTAAAGGGACACTTTTTGGTTGCTATGGACAATCTCAAGTTTCCAGGCAGAAAGAACAGTATATATAATATAAAACTGCATGCAGGGCACTGGACAAAGCACTGGGGACAAAAGAGAAGTGAAATGATTTCATACAGTACTGTAATCTGTAAGATTACAGTACTGTATGTGTTAAGATTTGTACATTTTTTTGAATTTGCCGCCAGGCTCCGCACCCATGCGTTGCGACGCTCGCAGGGAATGGAGCCTGCACAGAGAGGCTTCGGGCAAAGGAAAGAGCCCGCAGACCGTGCGGGGGGATGGACATCGCAGGATCATGGGGACAAGGTAAGTAACCTGCATCAGGTTCCTGAGATGTAATTCCGAGTGTGGCTCGGGGGTTACCGCTAATGGTGCTGAAATTTAACCCCGAGCCACACTCGGGAATACCGTCAGGGAGGCTACAGCCACTTCTGTATCCTTTAGTGACATAGGGTTGGGAAAGAGGAACCACTAAATGCAGAGGGGGAAACAGGTTCTAAACTACCAACCAAACTGGCTTTCGTTACAAATAAAGGGGCATACTTTGGCAAATGAAGACACTTTCTACAATCCTTCTAGTGCATTTCACATGCTAAATTGAAATTGACTTTCTGACTTAGGCACAGTAGCAGTGCTTTTAGGATATTGAAATCAAGTCATGGTCCAATTTTTATGTTGTTTTGGGTTGTTCTTTAAATTGCAGTTGTAGTTTGATTTTGAAATATTAAAAAACTTGGGGAACTTGGCAGCATGCTGAAGATGAAGACCACTGCCCTCACACAGCTCTATTTCCCATGGTCCCCCTGCACAGCTACAACTACTGTTCTCCATTCGGTAGGGAGCATTAGTAATACTGACTGGACAGCATTAGTTACGACTACAACTGACATTACAGGCGAACATGGTCCTAGGGATGAGTGAATGTGTTTGAAAATTGCAAATTATTATTATTATACAGGATTTATATAGCGCCAACAGTTTACATAGCGCTTTACAACTTAAGGGTAGACAGTACAAATACAATAAACCTTAATACAGTAGGAATCAGAGGGCCCTGCTCCTTGTACAGTACTGTGCTGTAAACTAAGAATGCTTTCAAAAATATATATTTTAATTATTTTTTATAAATTTACAAAATGCAAAGAACAGAAGAACAATCTAAATCAAATCAGTATTTGGTGTGACTACCCTTTGGCTTTAAATTGGCATCAATTCTTAACCCTGCACACTTTTGTATACTTGCCAGGGATTTTGTAGGATTAGAGTCAGATGTATGATTAACCTATTATACCAAGTATGTGCTAATAATCATCAATTTCATATGTAGGTTGAAACACAGTCATTAACTGAAACAGAAACACCTGTTAAAGGGGATAAAAACTGGGTAAGGAACATAAAAACTCTGCTACTAAGGTTGTGGAAGACAGTTTCATGACAGAGGTCATACACCATGGCAAGACTCAGCACAGCAATATCTCTCCCAGGCAAATATTTTTAAGCAGACTGGGGTTTTAAGAAATGCTGTTCAAGCTCTTTTGAAGAGGCACAAAGAAAGGGCAAGTCGGTCACAAGATGAGTATTAATATAAGCATTCCAAAATGGAGCTAACTGACATGTTTCAGCCCACCATGAATAAAGATTGATTTTTTTAACACTCACCTTCTTGCCAACTTCACCTCACCTTACCTACACCTTACTCACACCTCCCTACTTTTGTTTGCAGGTTGGAGACCGCTTGTTAGGCACAGGGAGTGAAGAGCGCTCTAGCCTATTTTATACTTGCAATTGGGTTGTAATGCCAGCACATCGTGCTTACATCAACATCTGAAGATGTCCAGCAGTGCCATCAGCACAAAACTGGCAGAATCCAGTGGGACCCAGGTACACCCATCTACTGACCAGGGAAGTCTGGCCAGAAGTGGTCTTCGTGGAAGAACTGGGGTCAAAAAGCCATATCTCTGATGTGTAAACAAGGCTAAACGACTCAACTATGTCCAAAACATAGGAACTGGGGTGCAGAAAAATGGCAACAGGTGCTCTGGACTCATGAGTCAAAATTTGAAATATTTGGCTGTAGCAAGAGGCATTTTTTTCACCAAAGAGCTGAAGAATGGTACAATAATGAATGTCTGCAGGCAGTGAGGCATGGTTTGCAAGTTTGGGGCTGCATTTCTGCAAATGGTGTTGGAGATTTGGTCAGGATCAGTGGACTGCTCAATGCTGAGAAATACGAGCAGATACTTATAAATCATGCCATACCATCAGGGAGGTGTGTGACTGGGTGCAAATTTATTCTGCAGAAAGATAATGACCCCAAACATACAGGCAAGGTAATTAGGAACCATCTGTATCATAAAGAACAAAGTGTCCTGGAAGTGATGTTTTGGCCCTAAAAGAGTCCTGATTCCCACATCATCGAGTCTGTCTGGGATCACACGAAGAGACAGAAGGATATGAGGCAGTCTACATCCAAAGAAGATCTGTAAGATCTTTGGAACAACCTACCTGCCGAATTCCTTCAAAAACAGTGTGCCTAGAAAAATTCTACCTAAAAAAATTTATGCTGCTTTGAAGTCAAAGGGTGGTCACACCAAACATTGATTTGATTTGGATTTCTCTTCTGTTCATTTACTTTCGATTTTGTTAATTGTTAAAAAAAAAAGATTAACACTTCTATTTTAAAAAGCATTTTTAATTTACAGCATTTTTCACACCTGCCTAAAACATTTGCACAGTAGTGTACATCCGAACCTCATTAAAATGTCTTGAAAATAAATTTGACCATTTTTAATGCTAGTAGGCAAGGTATTGTCAAACAAAGGGTATAAGGAGCTTGGTACTGCCCTAGGGGATGTGAGCCAATGCATAATTAAAAATTAAAATACGATTCAACAGGGAGAGAGTATAATAACCTCCCTGGCGGTATAATTATTTTGGATTTTAGGTGCTGAAAGCGGTACAATTATTTTGCATGGAAATTTGATATTTTATATTGTAGGCCTGTAATTCTTAACAATAATACACTTAAATCTTTCCACCAAGAGTCTAGTAGATATCCCGGGTATGATGAAGTTTGAAACACAAAATCATAAATTATAATATAATAAATAAATATAAATAATAAAAAAAATAATAATAAAATAAATTTCCCCACAAATCACTATCGCTCAATTCTGCAAGTGTTCTAATTTACTATCGCTGTTTTCTAGCTGGTCTAAAGCCACTTTTGACTTAAAGGGACACTTTTTGGTTGCTATGGACAATCTCAAGTTTCAGGCAGAAAGAACAGTATATATCATAGAAAACTGCATGCAGGGCATTGGACAAAGCACTGGAGACAAAAGGGATGTGAAATGATTTCATACAGTACTGTAATCTGTAAGACGACACAATACCCCTGCCCGTGATTGTTGGACCACATATCTGTTGTTATGTGCTTCCTGCTGCTGACTATTAACTTCCACATGTTAGTTGATGGTAAGTGTGACCTTCTTGGCAAAAAAATGTGGGTACATACCTGTACGTCCTCAAGTTTCAGTCGTTATATAGGGGTAATGACCCCAGTGTCTTTTTTTTCCAGCCAGGAATTCTCTATCATATAAAAGTATACTTTATAGCCATTGGATTACTTTTACATGTGGCGGAAAGTGGTCCCCACTCCTGTCGCCTTCCCATTCCGCTGGGGAGCCTGGGATTGAAAACGGCGGTTTCACTGGCTGATCATAAAAATGAAGAACAGAAGTTCAAAGATCATTGCCTATGCAGATTTTCAAAGAGTAGCTAAACTCTCCTATCCTTTTCAGCCAAGGAGGCTGCGATCTTGGCCTCTGTTTGATCTGCAACTGCCATGGTGCTACACATATGATCAGTTATGACACCAGCCATTTAATGGTTTGACAGATTGGTTGAGAGCACAAGCAAATGTGACAGTTAGTATTCTCAGCATGCCAGGAACATAACTGCTCTTTGAAATCGTTAAATTGATGGGTTTAGTTCCACTTTAAATACCACAGTTTGTCGCCATTCCACAGGTGTACCCAATTTTAAAGCATGACATGTGAGGTATCTATTTACTCGTCATAACAATCTTTTATATTTTACAAAATTGCATATTATATTGTATTTCTGTGCAATCAAATTCATTAAAGTGTGTTTTTTGCAAACAATTTGCATTTGAAAAACCACAACGCAAATATCATGTGACATAAAAAAGTGCAACTACCAACATGTTTTTCTCCGGGGCCTTTGATTTCAGAAAATATATAATGTTATGGGGCTTTAAGTAATTATCTAGTAAAAAATGCTAATTTTTACAATTATGAGCAAAGTGTAAGAATTAGCTTGGGCAACTAGTTGTTAAACAAGAAAGATAAAAAAAATGACAATGTATTTGACGTGTCTCTTTTGAGTGATTACCTAATTTGCCTATGCAAAATCACCAATGGCTTCGAAAACCAAGAAAAATTAAATAATTAAATATTATGAAATAATATTATTTTTATTCAATAATAATGTTTAATAAGGAGAAGCATTTTGTTAATAATTCAGTTCATCCTAAACTTGTCATTATAACTGTACATTGGAACATTTACAGATAGTTTAGAGTCTTTATTGAACATTTTATTATTTATATAAGTATAGCCTCACAATAAATTATTTACTGGTAGGTGAACTGAGACTGGAATCATGGTGAAAAAGCATGAATCATTAGCTCTCTGAGTTATAAATGTTCATGTGTAGATGGTCATCTGTAAAATACTGGGCTGCAGGCATTGTTTATGCTCTTCTCAAAGAAATAAAGCTCTTTCCATAATTCATAGTCAAAATGATTTCTGCAGCTTAGATCTGGATATAGTATGTTGTGTAGCCATAATTATTTTGAAAGCATACTGAAAAGTCAATTGGTTCTTTGACCTACACCTAATAATAATAATAATAAAAAAATCTTTTTGGAGCTTGGACTCTTTGATATAACAGTAGTTCCTATGTAAAATAATTGTAGCAGGAAATGCTATGATTGGAATGCAGATTTTTTAATCTTTTTATTTAGGGCTAGTTCAAACCAGCTGTTGCACTACAATGCAGCAGCTGATGCGCGGTGCTGCAGTGCCGATGCACCAATTTGGGCGCATTGCACTGTCCACCTTTTTTTTATGTTTCATGGACTTTATTAAAATATTTTATTATTTTAATTGCCAGCCATGCATTGTGAAGTGCTGGATTGCTTCACACTGTGCTGTGCTGGAAAAAAGTGCTACTCACAGTGCACACTGCCAGTACACCACT
This sequence comes from Lithobates clamitans, assembly GCA_037952925.1. Lineage (NCBI taxonomy): Eukaryota > Metazoa > Chordata > Amphibia > Anura > Ranidae > Lithobates > Lithobates clamitans. The sequence continues at coordinate 1,819,288 of JBBGZY010001544.1, forward strand.
GCAATGCAGAGGTATGAACCAGACACACCAGAGACAAGGCATTTGATGCCTAACACAGTCCCACCGCATCTGGTGTGAATGTACCCTTAAAGTGTTACTAAGCCCAGTAATATGAAAATAGTTCATCTGCCCTCCACAGTGCCCACAGCTTATAAATCATCTTTTTACATTAAAATATTGCCACTATATACCTTTTTGGATGATCTGTATACCACGGTCAGTAATAAACTGCACAGTTTCTCCAGTGCAGAGAGTTCAGGTAGGAGGAGATTTTCACTTCAGCCTGTATACACACCCACATGTGTGATGTCAATATCATGTGACCTGACTAGCTCTGGGAACGAGTAAATGTTCTCTCCAGCATAAAAGACACAACTAAGCATGTGCAGGTTGGCTACCCTGCCTGTGTTAGCTGGCCTTCCCCAGATAGACAGTGCAGGCGGGGGAGGATCTGTGGATACAGGATAAAACAACCTTTTTACACAATGCGAAGGATTAACCCCTTACGCTCCACAGCAAGTATAACAAGCATGCTATGCTGCATATACAGACTGATTTTACTGTTGTGTGTTTAGTAACACGTTAAAGCTGAACTCCATCAAAAAGGTTTTGTTTTAGCTTTAAAGTGGTTGTAAACCTCTGACATGAAATATGAACAAAGCACATACCCCTATAGTGTGTGCTTGTTTCAATCTAGAACACTAAATGTTTTTTTCTCTCTGCTGCCTCATTCCTCTGCTGTCTGCATGAGTCACGTCTGACAGTTTTTTCTGACACAAAACACAGTAACATTATATTGTGCTAAACAAACTTGTGCAGAACAAGAAACCACACCCCACTAGTCCGAATAGTTTAAAAAAAATGTATTGATCCTGCAGAAATGAGGACACACCACCCTGCCCCCTCTGCTGGATCAAAAAATATGGTTTTAAGCTATTTGAAGCAGCTGTGGCTTCATGTTTGCACTATGCAAAGCTAATGCAAGCCCAAATTAGGAGGCAACAGAAGAATTCTGCATGCATATGACTGTTAAAGCAGCTCAAACAGAGAAGTATGTATTCTTCTTCACATTTTTCATGAGGTTAATATTTGATACAGGGGGCACATGGATGTCAGAAAGCTAAAATACGCCTGCAATTATTTGAGTTGTATGCATTTTACATAACACACCTAAGATACGTTTTTTATTTTACACCAAAAATACTCCAAAGCAGTCCTTGTCAAAAGGAGCCTTGAGAACTTTTTGCATATCTATTTTAGGAGTTTGCATATTGACAATAAGAGCTAAATACCTGTCTGTTACTTTGCCAGTAAATATACCATATCAACTCAATTAAACTAAAAGGAGAAAAAAAAAGAACAAAGCCATCTGCTGCCATCTAGTGTTCAAATATTAATTTGTAAACCCAGAAAATACACAGCAGGCTAGGCAAATAAACAATCATAAACAGAGACTGAATCGCATCCCTACATATTATTATTATAATACAGAAATTATTTAGCGCCAACAGTTTGCACAGCACATATGTGGACAAACATAGGTGAACATCTGCCCATATGCACAGTTGCACAACAAAAACATACTGATATGCAATGTGTCTATGCTGCAGTCCTAGTTTGCGTAGAATATCCAAGTAATGTTGTTGATATGTTCCCTTTTCTCTAAGATGGAAAAAAAAAATCTGCCCAGCTCTTGAAGCAATGAATTGTGCATGTGCCAAGCAAAAAGGCTTATAAAAAAAGAAGAAAAAAAAAAAACGACTGTCATATGAAAAAGAATGTGCACAAATTTACCATTTGAATCTGTAGTCTAAAACACAAACATATTGTGGCTGATTTACTAAAACTGGAGAGTGCAAAATCTGGTGCAGCTCTGCATAGAAACCAATAAGGTTTCAGGTATTTTGTCAAATCTTAAAGTGGCTGTAAACACTGTTACACCCCTTGTACCTACAGGTAAGCCTATAATAAGGATTACCTGTAGGTACAGTAAATATATTCACTATATACGCTTTTGCTGACGTCAGCGGCGCATGCACACTGAAGAAACTGCCTTGCTGGTGCCGTTTCTTCAGGGCCCGTGCCACAGCCAGCGGCTTACGCGTGCATGCACAGGAGTGATGTCATCGCGGCTCCGGCCAATCACAGCGCCGGAGTCCAAGAACTTTAGAAGTAACTCCAGTGAAAGATGTTGGCCGTGTACTCGGTGTGCCAGCAATGATTCAGGGCATCATTCTAAGGTAAGTATTTCATAATGAGCTAGTATGTGATGCATACTAGCTCATCATGCCTTTGTCTTGCAGTTTTTTTTTTGTTTTGTTTTTTTAGGTTTACAACCTCTTTAATTGAACAAGCTGGAGTTAGAAGCCCCACTGCATATGTAAGATGGCTGCTGCATGAATTTCTAGGTAAGCACACAATGGGGTTGATTTACTAAAAGCAAACAGAGTTTTCCCTTTGCAAGTGCAGTTGCACTCTACAAGGGAATGATGACCTTCATCACCCAATCATGTGCAAGCAAAGGTGATTGAGTATTTTTTTGCAAAGTGAAGTGTCACCATATTCACCAAGATCTGCGGAAACTCATTTGCATAGTGCAACTTTACTTGCAACGTGAACAGCCTATTTGCCTTTAGTAAACCAATCCCTTTGATTAATGCAATATCCCCATGCATACAGTTACAGAGTGCTGTTTCCAAGTTTTTTTTTTACAATCTCTTTTTAGTTATAGATAGTCATGCACACTGGATGAAATTTTTTTTCAATAGTATGATATACAACACTAAAATTGCTAACCATAATTAACTAGACCTAAAAGCTACAAATAAAAAGAAAAAACGAACTATTTCTTGTTGAAATCCTCAGGAAAGCACTGCCTAAGTACATATTTTATTGGCTGCAATTGTGTAAAGTCAGGTCCCAAACTCAAAACCAAATAGAAGGTAAACAAGGGAAAGAAAACAAGTTACTACCCCAAGATTAATTGTTACACATTTGCAATGAGTTATGTAGACCAGCCTTTTTCAACCAAGGTGCCCAGGCACCCTGGGGTGCCTTCAGGTTTCTTCAGGGGTGCCTTGGCAAAATGCCTAAAAATTGCACAACAATTGTATACAAGCCAGTCCCTCACTACCTAATGCTATAGAATCTCCCTGGCAAGTGGAGGAGTGACACCACACTGTTTTGCCCTCTATAGTGATCCTGTCACTGGCAAGTTGTCACCAGCAACAGGATTGCTACTGTTGCATTCAGATGCCTCATCCTAATTGACAGAGCCAACATACAGCCCCAACGCACCACTCCCCTTAAAGTGATTGTAAAGATAAATAAAAAAAATAACAAACATATCATACTTACCTCCACTGTGCAGCTCGTTTTGCACAGAGTGGCCCCGAACCTCATCTTCTGCGGTCCCCCGGTGGCTCTCGCGGCTACTCCCCACATCTGATAACCCCCTCGGAGAAGCGATTCCCACTTCCCAGCATTCGGCGTCCATAGAGGCCGAATGCAGGAATTGGCCCCGCCCCCCGGCACTCACGTCATTGGATTTGATTGACGGCAGCGGGAGCCAATGGCTGCGCTGCTATCAATCTATCCAATCAAGAGCCAAGAACCCCGGGCAGAAAGACAGCGCGTCCCCGCCGGGTCAAGTTCGAGGGTTCAGGTAAGTAAAACGGGGGGGGGGGGGGCTGATGGGCCGGTCACTGCCAGGTGTTTTTTCACCTTAATACATAAGTTGCATTAAGGTGAAAAAAAAAACGCAGGTTTACAACCCCTTTAAGCATACCTTCCAACTTTCTGAGATGGGAATGAGAGACACCTATTAGTAAAAGTATGTAGGCAAGGACACAACCCCTGTCACACCCCTCTTTAAAAGAGAATTGTACAAAAAATGATTGGTTAACCTCCCTGGTGGTAATCCCGAGTGTAGCTCGGGGTGAATTTTCATTACCAAAAGCGGTAACCCTGAGTCACACTCGTGATTGCATCACAGAATCCTGGTCCAGGTTACTTACCTTGTCCCCAGGATCCTGCGATGTCCCCCCTGCTGTTTCTGCAGGCTGTTCCTCTGCCTGATGCCTCTTTGTGCCAGGCTCCGTTCCCTGGGAGCGTTGTGATGCACGGGGGCGGAGCCCGGCGACAAATTTAAAATAGTGAAAAAAACATAACATACATTAGACTGTAATCTGTAAGATTACATTACTGCATCAATTCATTTGACCTCCCTTGTGTTTCTAATTATTTTAATATTATATATACCGTTCTTTCTGCCTTGAAACTTGAGATTGTCCATAGCAACCAAAAAGTTTCCCTTTACATCAAAAGTTTAGACCAGCTAGAAAACAGCGATAGTAAATTAGAATCACTTGCAGAATTGAGCGATAGTGATTTGTGGGAAATTCGTCATCAAACACTGAAAGTAACGACAGCGTCAATTCTGCAACTGAGCAAATTTCTGTGTTTTTGATTTGATTACAATTTGGAATAAAATGTATTATTATATTATTATTTTTTATAATTATTTATAGTTATTTATTATATTATAATTTATGATTTCGTGTTTCAAACTTTATCATACCCGGGATGTCTAATAGACTCTTGTTTGGACAGATTTAAGCAGTGGCGGTGCGTCCATAAGGGCGCACGGGCGCCGCCACCTCTCTCCAGCCACCCCCTCTATCATCAATAGATAGATTCATGCATTGCATGAATCTATCCATGGCCGCTGTAGCCACCCTCTATTCAGGCGCCCGGCCCCTTTTCGGGCACCAGGCGCCTGAATTACAGTGGCGGGGAGGTGTTTTTGAAGCACCTGATTAGAGCCATAGGCTCTAATAGGCGTCAAAAAAGGTAAACAGCGAGCACCATGCTTGGCGCTCGCAGTTCACCCAGCTGCGTTAAAAAAGTGAATGAATATTTGCTTTCCTAACACTGAACCGCCTCTCCGCAAATCAAGTGCCCGTCTGTTACCCATCACCTGGTTGGCTGAAACGACAGGTGCTGATAGGCGTCCAATCACAGGAGAGGATGAGAGAAGAAGACATCGAGGATATCGCTCGCCGCCCACTGCCGTCACCCGCTGCTCCACCAACTTTTGGTGTTGCTGAGCGTTCTTTCTTTTTAAGGATGTTCCAAACAGTTGATTTGGCCACACCTAAATAGGCTGTTCACATTGCAAGAGAATTTTCCCCAGAGCTTAGAGAATGAGGTATAACTCTGCTGACTTTTGTCATCCAATCATATGCAAGCAAATTTTCCTTGCACAAGATTGAGTATTTTTGGCAAAGTGAATTTTCACTGCATTCACTAAACTAGGGGAAATTCCATTCCAAATGCAACAGTTTGTTTGCCTTTAGTAAATCAATTCCTCTGACTTCAGTTTGTCAAGTGAAGCCACTACTAATAATCTGCATATTTTTCTAGGGTAGTATTAAAGCGGTTGTAAAGGTAATTTTTTTTTTTTTTAAAATAACAAACATGTTATACTTACCTTCACTGTGCAGCTCGTTCTGCACAGAGTGGCCACGAACCTGGTCTTCTGGGGTCCCTCGGCGGCTGTTTCAGCTCCTCCCCGCAAGCATTCACCACCTTAATGCGAGCTCCCTCGCACGGTGGTGAGTGCTTGCGGGCGCGCTCCCGTGATACAGCCGGCGGCTATAGCCGCTCGCTGTATCACTCGGCCCCGCCCCCCCCGGCGCGCCGCGTCATCGGATGTGATTGACAGCAGCGCGAGCCAATGGCTGCGCTGCTTTCAATCCATCCACTGCAGCCAATCAGCGACCAGGCTGAGCTGCAGCGAAGATGACAAGAACGAGCAGCGAAGATTCGAGGCGTCAGGTAAGTAAAACGGGGGGGCTGGGGGCGGCGGTACTGTCAAAAGTTTTTTCACCTTAATGCATAGAATGCATTAAGGTGAAAAAATGTTTACCTTTACAACCCCTTTAAGGACATTTGGATTAGCATGACAGCCAGGCAGGGACATGGTTTGTGTTAACGTAGATGTAAACCTCGAACAGATGACATCTTGCTTGCTAAAGGACAGTGTACAATAAACACCGGTCATTTTTTCTTCTTTTAGAATTTTTTTTAATGTTTTTAATCCATTTTTTTATTTCTTTGCTGCTAATCTTCTCCAGCCTCTTTCATTCAGAGCCGCATGTCATTGCTCTGGGCAGGTTTCCCAGATGGTAACAATAGTAGAAATGAGAGCCGGCACAGCCATGTATAGTTTCCACCGAAAGCACGAGGGAGATGGTGACAACTAAGGACAGCAACAGAGAGACAGGGAGAAAATGTTGTTACCCTAGAACAGGAACTGCCTGAACAAGAACCTTCGTGGAAGGATTGCCAGGTTTTATTTTAGGGAAAGCTGCAGATTTACATAATTAAAAAAAAGACGAAAAAAAACTAACTAAAAAGTAGAACTATAGGCAAGACTTTTTTTTTCATTTTGGATAAAGTAAAGGAGGGTTATAACTCCTGTAGGGTTTATTTTGCCATCTGTGTCCTATTGGAGGATTTACCTTCACCTCCTGTCCCACAGCCAAACAGGAAGTGAGAGGAAATCTCTGCAAATTTGCAAATTAAGGGAATCTTTTGGGGCCTACAAGTCACCAGAACTAGTGTCCCCATTGGAACCCCCCCCCCCACCCCCTCCCAAAATATGGAATTTTCTTTTACTTTCACTTTCAATGATAACGGTAAACAGGACAAATAGAGAGGGAGAATCTCTCTAATGGGGGCACTAACAACAATAAAAACTGACAAGTGTTCTAATCCCTCTCCATTCTATCCAAAACTAAAAAAAGTTTTGCCTGTAGTTATACTTTCATTTTGAAATTGCATTAACATGTTAAAGTTTATTAAGAATTTAGTGATTAGGTCTACTTCCACTTTTACTTTTGTGAACGGGACCTATTGCTTAAGCAAGACAGTGTAATAACCACAAAAGAACCCGCTGAACCATTTTCAGCATATTGTAGTATAAGGTTCCATCTAGTGGCCACAGTTCAAAATTACAGCTTCCCTCCTAAGAAGACAAAAATAAAATCAGATTGTGATGAGGATGGGTAAAAGGAACACAAAAGCTCTCAATTAAATCAGCTTAAAAGCACAACAGAACCTTCTTAAACATAAGGTATCTGCATGCCCCATTTCCATCACAAACCACAGAGGAAGGTGTAATATACTGTATATCATGTAATATTAATGCAAATCATGCGAATTATTCATTTTTATGGAAACCATGGCATTTATGGCCAGGGCTTGGGGGGCATGAATAAAGTATAAGCAGTTCTTGCCTCCCTTATCCTACTAATACAAGGGGGGTAGTTTTTCAGGTGCTTTTTATAAACAATTTCAAAACCTCTTAGCTCCTATTATGGATTCTACTTTCAACTCAATCTCTGACGAGTGCGCTTCTTCTTGCAGGAGGCACATATTACTCTTATTCAAACAAATCAGAAAGATCCAGTCGAATGTTCAAGTTACCGCCCAATTTCTTTAATTAATGTTGATCTTAAAATATATGTCAAACTATTGGCGGATAGACTTCAGCCAGTTATTCTATGTATTGTCAGTCTTGATCAGGTTGGTTTTGTCCCTACTTGCAAAGCAGGAGATAATACTATTAAAATAATATCGCTTATCTCTCATTGTCAATCACAAAAGATTCCTCTCTGCCTTCTCTCAGTTGACGTGGAAAAAGTGTTCGATTGTCTAGATTGGGCATTTTTGAAAGCAACATTGCAGCAAATTGGTTTATCCCCAGATTTTATCCATAAAATAATGGCTCTCTATTCCTGCCCTACAGCTAGGATTAGGGTAAATGGTGTACTCTCGGATCCGGTTCATATATCTAATGGGACCCATCAAGAATGTCCTCTTTCCCCGCTTTTGTATATACTAGTGATGGTAGCTCTGCATTCTAATAATTCAATACAGGGCATGGACATCGCTGGCAAGCAATATAAGATCAGCTTGTTTGTGGATGTTCTCCTGCTTCATATTACCAATGCGCTGGTAGCCTTTTCTTCGCTATTAATGGAATTGGAATTATTTGGCATCTTAAGTAATTTTAAATTGAATGCTGCTAAATCACGTTACTTAGATATATCACTTCCTAGATTTCTTTATATCTTTCAAACAATCCAGATTCGGATTCCACACTTATTCTTTCAGCTGGCAAGCTCTTTACTACCTAAAGCGTTTGTTAACCCCAAAAAAAAAAATGGATCCTGCTTCTTTAAAGCATGTGCTTGTGCTGTGTCATTTGGCCCCCTGTAACACCTAAAAAAACCTGGCTGATCCTGCCAGTTCCTACCCTCCTCTATGTAACCTGACTACGGTGTATCATGGCTGCTGAGCCTGACACCGTGGTCAGTTTACGTGCCTCCGTCATCCGCAGCCTGCTATCTGCTCTCCTCTCTGCTCCTGTGTCCTCCTCCCCCTCCCCTCCCTGCCTGTCTGCTCGTGATTTTGCCACCCCTCCCCCATCTTGCTGCTTGCATAATACTAACCTGTACACACCATCAGCACTGCCTCCTATTGCAGTGTCCCCCTCAGTATATGATTTATAAATATAAATGCTGAAAATACCTAATTTCACAACCGAGATTACGGCCACATGACCATGATCTCGCCCAGCATCTCCTCCGCGGCGTCTTCTATCTTCTTCTCCTCGGGCCGCTCCGCACCCATGGCATGGGGGGAGGCTCCCGCTCTTCTCTTCATCTTCTTCTTCATCCTCTTCTCTTCTTCCTTCTTCTCTTCTTCATTTTCTTCTCCGGGCTGCTCCGCATCCATGCTGGCATGGAGGGAGGAAACAACAAAAAAGTGTAGCGCTAAAAACCTAATCACACATGGGTGGGTAGGTATACAATGGAAAGGATCACCAATAAAGAGACCCATTCAGGGCTGAAAAAAACGGTTATACCAAGCTCCACAGCTTCAAACTGAGCACCAAGCTGTGGAGCTTGGTACCACAGCCACTGTCCTTTCACCTAGAGTCCAGTCTGGTACACGCACACCCGCTAGGCTTGATATTGAAACTTTTACATCTCCATAGCCAAGGAACCGCACACGGAATACCTCACCCCCTCCCTCCTGGGACTCATAGAACTATCCACATCCCTTGAATTCTACACATCTCCCAGGACCTGGACACCAGTTGGAGGAATCAGGCAGCCTGCAACACCACAGACATCCACGGCTTCTCCACCACCCAAGCCTTGTCCGACCTAGTTGGGCGTATGCCCCGCTAGGTCCACCACATCTGGTAAGCCTTCATTTCCCTCGGTGGTAGTAAGCTTGTCTGCTTTTTTGGGATATTGGATCTACACATATTGTTCATCCCTAGGACTGAAACACTGTTGTTTATCGTTAGATCCTAAACATGTATAACCAGTTTTTTCAGCCCTGAATGGGTCTCTTTATTGGTGATCCTTTCCATTGTATACCTACCCACCCATGTGTGATTAGGTTTTTAGCGCTACACTTTTTTGTTGTTTCCTGTACTTATACTTTGTTGGTTGTGTTAGCCGCTTTTCCTTTTCTTATGAGCAGCGCAGGATTACTTTTGTATATATATTGGCATGGAGGGAGGCTCCCGCTGTGTGACGGCGTCTCCTCGTCTGCCGGTTCTTAAATAACGGGGGGCGGGGCCACCCGTTGATCCCGCCCCCTCTGACGCACGGGACATGACGGGACTTCCCTGTGGCATTCCCTGTGACGTCACAGGGAAGTCCCGTCAAGTCACTATGCGTCAGAGGGGGCGGGGTCACCTGGTGGCCCCGCTCCCGTTATTTAAGAACTGTCAGACGAAGAGACTCCGTCACACAGCGGGAGCCTCCCTCCATGCCAGCATGGGTGCGGAGCGGCCCAGAGAAGAAAATGAAGAGAAGGAGGAAGAAGAGAAGAGGATGAAGAAGATGAAGAGAAGAGCGGGAGCCTCCCCCCATGCCATGGGTGCAGAGCGGCCCGAGGAGAAGAAGATAGAAGACGCCGCGGAGGAGATGCTGGACGAGAACGCCGGAGGAAGAACCAGAAGAGCCAGAAGAAGAAGATGAAGGAAGATAGAAGAAAGAAGAAGCATTTAAATAAAAGGAATTTTCAAAAACTGTCTCTTGTCATTTTTAACATTTTTGACAGTTTTTTAGTGAAATGGTAGGGGTAAGTACCCCCTTACCATTTCACACAGGGGGGGGCCGGGACCTGGGGGTCCCCTTGTTAAAGGGGGCTTCCAGGTTCTGATAAGCCGCCGCCCCGCAGACCCCTACAACCACCGGCCTGGGTTGTGGGGATGAGGCCCTTGTCCTCATCAACATGGGGACAAGGTGTTTTGGGGGGCTACCCCAAAGCACCCTCCCAATGTTGAGGGCATGTGGCCTGGTACGGTTCAGGAGGGGGGGCCGCACTCTCGTCCCCCCCTCTTTTCCTGCCAGGTTGCGTGCTCGGATAAGGGTCTGGTATGGATTTTTGGGGGGACCCCACGCCATTTTTTTTTTTTTTGGCTCGGGGTTCCCCTTAAAATCCATACCAGACCTGAAGGGTCTGGTATGGAATTTAGGGGGAACCCCATGTCATTTTTTTTTTTAATTTTGGCCGGGGTTCCCCTTAATATCCATACCAGACCTGAAGGGCCTGGTATGGAATTTAGGGGGACTCCCACGTCATTTTTTTTTTATTTTGGTTCGGGGTTTCCCTGTGTTGAATTACCATGCCGTTTTTATCAATGAACTTCTATGTGTATTGTCGGCAATGCAATAGCCGAGGGTAGTTTTATATGGAATTTTTCATTCGAAATGTCATTTTGCTGTCAGACTGTTCTAAACACGGGAAACATGCGCCCCTTTACAGGCATACTATAGACACCCCCCTGGTACGAAATTTAAAGGGATATTACACTTTTATTGTTTGACTTTAAGCATTATTAAAATCACTGCTCCTGAAAAAACGTCCGGTTTTAAAACTTTTTTATACATTGATCCATGTCCCCTGGGGCAGGACCCGGGTCCCCAAACACTTTTTATGACAATAACTTGCATATAAGCCTTTAAAATTAGCACTTTTGATTATTCATGTTCATGTTCCATAGACTTTAACGGTGTTCGCGTGTTCGAGCGAACTTTTTTCCTGTTCGCATGTTCTGGTGCGAACCGAACAGGGGGGTGTTCGGCTCATCTCTACTAGTGAGGAAGAGAGATGCTGGTGGAGCAGGTCTGCCTCACTTGGAATTATACTACACCGCGGCATTACTTAGCAGAATACTAGGCTGGTTCCACCATGGTCCTTTTAACCACTTGCCGACCGCCTAACGCAGATATACTGTGGCAGAATGGCACGGGCAGGCAAAATCACGTAGCTGGTACGAGGCGGTCGGCTTCGTTAGGGGAGGCTGAGGGGGAGACCACTCATTCGTGGCCACCCCCTCGTGATCGCTCCCAACGAATGAGAATCTTCCTCTACTGCTGGACAGTAAACAGCAGCAGAGGAAGTGATGTCATCGCTCCTCGGCTCGGTATTTTCCGTTCCGGCGCCGAGGAGAGAAGACATCTGAGTAAGTGCACCAACACAACACACACAGTAAAACACATCAGGCACACATTTTACCCCCCATCACCCCCCGATCACCCCCCCCCCCTGTCACAGTGACACAGAGCAGTTTTTTTTTCTGATTACTGCATTGGTGTCAGTTTGTGACAGTTAGAAGTGGTAGGGCAGTTAGTGTTAGCCCCCTTTAGGTCTAGGATATCCCCCGAACCCTCCCTAATAAAGGTTAACCCCGTGATCACCCCCGTCACCAGTGTCACTAAGCGATTGTTTTTCTGATCGCTATATTAGTGTCACTGGTGACACTAGTTAGGGAGGTAAATATATAGGTTTGCCGTCAGCTTTTTATAGCGTCAGGGACCCCCATATACTACCTAGTAAAGGTTTTAACCCCTTGATTGCCCCCTAGTTAACCCTTTCACCAGTGATCACCATATAACTGTTACGGTGACGCTGGTTAGTTCGTTTATTTTTTATATGTTGTTAGGGCACCCGCCGTTTATTACCGAATAAAGGTTTAGCCCCCTAAACGCCCGGCTGTGATATAAGATAGGTTTTAGGGTCAGATGGGGTCTGCCCCAGGCAGCGTCAGGTTAGCGCCAGTACCGCTAACACCCACGCATGCAGCATACACCTCCCTTAGTGGTATAGTATCTGAACGGATCAATATCTGAACCGATCAGATCTATACTAGTGTCCCCAGCAGTTTAGGGTCCCAAAAAAATGCATTGTTAGCGGGATCAGCCCAGATACCAGCTAGCACCTGCGTTTTGCCCCTCGACCCTGCCCAGCCCAGCCCACCCAAGTGCAGTATCGATCGATCACTATCACTTACAAAACACTAAATGCATAACTACAGCATTCGCAGAGTCAGGCCTGATCCCTGTGTTTTGGTAAACTGGCAAGCACCAGCGGCCTAGTACACCCCAGTCGTAGTCAAACCAGCACTGCAGTATCACGTGGTGACGTGGCGAGTCCCATAAGTGCAGTTCAAGCTGGCAAGGTGGCAAGCACAAGTAGTGTCCCGCTGCCACCAAGAAGAAGACAAACACAGGCCCGTCGTGCCCATAATGCCCTTCCTGCTGCATTCGCCAATCCTAATTGGGAACCCACCGCTTCTGCAGTGCCCGTACTTCCCCCATTCACATCCCCAACCAAATGCAGTCGGCTGCATGAGAGGCATTTTCTTTATGTCCTTCCGAGTACCCCTACCCAACGAACCCCCCCAAAAAAGATGTCGTGTCTGCAGCAAGCGCGTATATAGGCGGGACACCCGCTATTATTGTCCCTCCTGTCCTGACAATCATGGTCTTTGCATGGTGAATGTTTTGAACGCTACCATATACTAGTTGATTATTAGCGTAGGGTACAGCATTGCACAGACTAGGCACACTTTCACAGGGTCTCCCATGATGCCATCACATTTTGAGAGACCCGAACCTGGAACCGGTTACAGTTATAAAAGTTACAGTTACAAAAAAAAGTGTAAAAAAAAAAAAAACACAAAAAAATATATAAAATAAAAAAAACAAAAATAGTTGTCGTTTTATTGTTCTCTCTCTCTCTCTCTCTCTATTCTATGTCTATTGTTCTGCTCTTTTTTTACTGTAGTCTATTCTGTAATGTTTTATTGTTATTATGTTTTATCATGTTTGCTTTTCAGGTATGCATTTTTTTATACTTTACTGTTTACTGTGTTTTATTGTTAACCATTTTTTTGTTTTCAGGTACGCCATTCAGCTGCAGCGCGGATTTATTTATCTTGACAGCAAAAGCGTTTGCTCCCACGATATATAAAGCCGTGACTACAGCGGAGATGATATATGCCGACGCATGGGGGCATCAGGGGCAAAGGAGCAATTTGCTCCTAACTTTTGAGGCGATGCCCCCATGCTTCGGCATATATAAATGGTGCATGTATACCCATCATTAGAAGTGGGTGGATGAAGGGAGGTATTCTAATGGTGGGCATACCCACCAATCAATCTCTTTTTTTCATTCAGCCCACAGGCTGCATGAAAAAAAAAAGATTACAATATATGCCCAACAAGGACCAGCAACGTACTGGTATGTTGTTGGACTTTGAGTGGTTATACCAGAAAGATGCCTGCAGGTTTAGGTATCATCTTGGTCTCATTCTTTTCAGCCAGTGGTCGGCTTTCATGTAAAAGCAATCCTAGCGGCTAATTAGCCTCTAGACTGCTTTTACAAGCAGTGGGAGGGAATATCCCCCCCCTCCCACCGTCTTCCATGTTTTTCTTTGGCTCTCCTGTCCCAACAGGGAACCTGAGAATGCAGCCAGTGATTCCGCCAGCTGACCATAGAGCGGATCAGAGACCAGAATGGCTCCAATCATCTCTATGGCCTAAGAAACCGGAAGCTACGACCATTTCATGACTTAGATTTCGCCGGATGTAAACAGCGCCATTGGGAAATTGGGAAAGCATTTTATCACACTGATGTTGGTGTGGTCAGATGCTTTGAGGGCAGAGGAGAGATCTAGGGTCTAATAGACCCCATTTTTTCCAAAAAAGAGTACCTGTCACTACCTATTGCTATCATAGGGGATATTTACATTCCCTGACATAACAATAAAAATGATTAAAAAAAAAAAATGAAAGTAACAGTTTAAAAATAAGATAAAAAAGCAAAAAAAAATAATAAAGAAAAAAAAAAAAAAAAGCACCCCTGCCCCCCCCCTGCTCTCGCGCAAAGGTGAACGCAAGCTTTGGTCTGGCGTCAAATGTAAACAGCAATTGCACCATGCATGTGAGGTATCACCGCGAAGGTCAGATCGAGGGCAGTAATTTTAGCAGTAGACTTCCTCTGTAAATCTAAAGTGGTAATAAAATATATCATTTAGTGACAACTTTGTGCAAAAAAAAAAAAAAAAGTTTGTAATTTTACCGCAACTTGTGGCAAAATATAAAATATTCCATGGACTCAACATCCCTCTCAGCAAATAGCTTGGGGTGTCTACTTTCCAAAATGGGGTCATTTGGGGGGGTTTGAACTGTCCTGGCATTTTATGGCCTTCAAAACTGTGATAGGTAATGAGGAGTGAAATCAAAAATTTACGCCTCTAGAAATGCTGAAGGCGGTGCTTGGTTTTCGGGGCCCTGTACGTGGCTAGGCTCCCAAAAAGTCCCACACATGTGGTATCCCCATACTCAGGAGAAGCAGCTAAATGTATTTTGGGGTGCAATTCCACATATGCCCATGGCCTGTGTGAGCGATATATCATTTAGTGACAACTTTTTGTAAATTTTCTTTTTTTTTTGTCATTATTCAATCACTTGGGACAAAAAAATAATATTCAATGGGCTCAACATGCCTCTCAGCAATTTCCTTGGGGTGTCTACTTTCCAAAATGGGGTCATTTGGGGGGGTTTTGTACTGCCCTGCCATTTTAGCACCTCAAGAAATGAGATAGGCAGTCATAACCTAAAAGCTGTGTAAATTCCAGAAAATGTACCCTAGTTTGTAGACGCTATAACTTTTTCGCAAACCAATAAATATACGCTTATTGACTTTTTTTACCAAAGACATATGGCTGAATACATTTTGGACTAAACATATGACTAAAATTGAGTTTATTGTATTTTTTTTATAACAAAAAGTAGAAAATATCGGTTTTTTTCAAAATTTTTGGTCTTTTTCCATTTATAGCGCAAAAAATAAAAACCGCAGAGGTGATCAATCACCATCAAAAGAAAGCTCTATTTGTGGGAACAAAAGAACGCACATTTTGTTTGGGTACAGCATTGCATGACCTTGCAATTAGCAGTTAAAGCAACGCAGTGCCAAATTGTAAAAAGTGCTCTGGTCAGGAAGGGGGTAAATCCTTCCGGGGCTGAAGTGGTTAAGCAGTGGGTTATTCTTAAGTCTGACTTATCACCAGTACCACTGACTTCTCTCCCATGGCTGCTTCCAATGGACCGCCTGCCTCTTTCACAGCTGACACTCCTGCTCTCCTCGCTCTTATACATCTGGGACAAGACCATCGCTACTTTTAGTCAATCTTCACGACGGGGCCTCTTACCCCGATTCTGGGCAATCCAAGGTTTTTACCCAAGTGGTCAGATAAGGGTTTTCTTTGTTGGCAACCACTACACCCATCTCCTATTCAACATGCACTCACTCTGAAGGGCCTGAAACCCCTGAGTGAGCTTAGCCCTTTATCTTGCATTGGAAGAGGAGATTGACTTCAATACAAACTACGCCCTTTTTATGATGGATTGGGCAAGGAGTGGCTTTATAGGGGCATGACCAAGTTTAAGGAGCTGTGTCTGACCAAAAATGTACACATACCCTTTCTAAAATTTATGGAATCCTATCTCATGAATTCCCCCACCGCCTTTTTATATCCGGGACTGGGAGCAAGAATGGGATAAAGAATTTTATCTTACATTTAAATCAATTTTAGCCTCCTACACGCAAGAGAGAAACTATAAAATTATAACCAGATGGTATCGTTGTCCGGCCCTATTAAATAAAATCAATCCGGCTATACCAGACCAATGTTGGAGATGTGGTGGGCCTAGTGGTACACATCTACACATGTGGTGGTCTTGCCCAGCAATAAAACCATACTGGTCTGCCATATTTTGCCTAAGTCATTTGATTACGGGCTAGATCTGGCCAGAGACCCCGGAAGGTTACCCCTCTATCCCTGATCCCGGAATCTATTTCATCCATTAAAAGGCAAATATTGAGATTTTTACTGATGGCAGGTAGAGCTTTGATACCTAAATATTGGAAATCGTCAGTAATACCAACAATACGGGAATGGGTTGTAGAAGTGAATTATATTATGCGCATGGAGGAGCTGGTAGCTTTATCTAACGAAAATAATTTTAAGTTCAGGGAGATTTGGACCCCATGGGTGCAGTTTCTTGGATCCCCTATATTCTTGCCCTTTATGAGGTAATAGACATCGGCAACTTTTCATGAGTTACATCTGTTGGGCCTACTGGGTCCGACATTTCGAGGTACTAGACAAATACATATATACAGACATACCTGTATATTTATGAGTTTATATATCCATTTAGGTTACCCTTCATTTAATAAACATGGAAGCATGGTTGGGTCTGCCCCCTCATTGGATGCCTTTTGCC
Source organism: Lithobates clamitans (assembly GCA_037952925.1). Classification (NCBI taxonomy): domain Eukaryota; kingdom Metazoa; phylum Chordata; class Amphibia; order Anura; family Ranidae; genus Lithobates; species Lithobates clamitans. The sequence goes on from JBBGZY010001544.1 coordinate 1,835,958, forward strand.
CCCCCTCCTTTTTTTTGGCTTTGAAAGCAAACATTGCATCATATTGCAATTGAATAATTTTGTGTTGGCAGTTGCTGCATGACATGATGATATGCAAAAATGTTTAATTGTTGGTAGTTAGCTTTAAGTAGAGTCAACGATAACAAATACATTTTTTTAAATTTATACACTATTTTTTTAAACAACAATAAAAAATGTATTAGAAAATGAAAAAAAAATACAAGGTAGTCAATTTATAATGCATTATTTGGGCAACTGTCACAAGCATTCGTTCAGGCTACATGAAATTTCCCTGTATTTTCTCTAACATTATGGGGTTGATTTACTAAAGGCAAATAGGCTGTGCACTTTGCAAGTGCAGTTGCTCCAGAGCTTAGTAAATGAGGTAAAGCTTCACTTTTCCATCTGGGAATATTTCTTTATGTTTTGTTACATACCAACAGTTAAACATAACTTTCATATAGTGGGCATTACCTGTCCAAATGCTTTGATAAGGCAATGTAAGGTTGCATCTGATTCTGTTTATATCTCTTATATTAGATATACAGCTTTACAACCTAAAGCTATATTTTATCAATCACGTGCAAAAGGATCATTTGTCAATACATTTTACCATGTCACTTGTTGAGAACTGCTGTAGCTACAGTACATAAAAGGGACCCAGTCATAAAAATAAAAAGGGCCAAAAAAGCTTAGGGATAAATACACTATACTGTAGTTATAAAACAAGCCAATAAAGAGGGTGATATATCACGATACAAAACTGTTGCTGTATCTGACAGGAGGCCTATCAACTTCTTTCATATACTACATAAAAAAATCCACTTACTTAATAAGAGAATTAAAACAATTAGTAGACAAAGCACTCACAGAGAAAATTATTACAGACAAGGAATTTCAGTAAAAGGAAGTGTTCTGGACACCGTATTTTTACTACTTGACGATGATTCATAAAAACTTGGATACCCCACCAGTTAGACCCATAATTGCCTGTATAAGCAGCCTTACAAGTGGTCTGTACGAGTATATAAAACACTTTTTACAACCCATAGTTACAATGTATATTTATGATTCAATACATCCGCTTAACACTCTCAAGCATTATGAGTGGGACCCAGCCTACATCTGGTCATCCCTTGATGTAAATTCACTATATACTTCTATGCCCCATGACATCTGCTTTTTTCTTTTCAAATATTTTTATTGGTAGTTAACAAGCAACTGTTACATGTATTTCAATACAGGATATAAAACATATATTGAACAGTGCACATTAAAATCGGTCAGTATAACGAGAATAGAGAACAATATGGAGACTATTACAAGGGATGGATACTCTGTCAAATAGCTCAACGGTTAATTACAACTGAAAATGTTAGCAGTATAGGAGAACGAGGCCACTTATTTTGTTGCATTGAAGTGTCGGTGGTCCTCTCAGAACATGGGCGAGAGAGTCGCCTGGGCCATAACATGAAACAGAGTATTATACCAATAATTACAGTAGGAAGGAGAGAAAGGAAAATAAAGGGGAAAGAAAAAAGCAGGGTAAAGGGGATCAGAAGAGAGAAGTTAGGAGTAAGTTGAGCTGAGGGAAGGGTCGGTCGGGTCGCACGTGCACAGGCATGAATTCAATAAGTTTCTTAAATGGGCATTAGAACCTCCCCAAGGTTCCAAGAGGTGTCTGTCTATATCGGTGGGCATGAAGTGGTCAATCCACGGTTGCCATATTTTAAAGTGTTGGGGGACCTTATCCAGGATTTTCGCTTCAATCTTACTGTGTATCATAGCCTGGGTGATCCTATTTTTCACCTCAACTATATTAAGAGTGGGTGTCTTCCAGGCTTTAGCAATCGTCTGCTTGGCTGCAGTAAACAAGTGAAGGAGGAGGCGGAGTTGCGACCTGGTGTAGTCTTGTGGAATAAAGTTAAGGAGAGCCTGATTTGGTGGAGGGGAGAGGCCATTTGGAATATTGATGCCCAGAAGCACTGCACCAGTGGACATGTCCACCAGATGTGCATATGTGTTCCTCTGTCCCCGCAACCCCTAAAGCAAGTAGAGGGATAGTCAGGTATAAATTTAGCGATTCTGACTGGGACTAGATACCAGCGCATTAGCACTTTGTAGTTGGCCTCAGAGGCAACAACATTTGGAGATGAATTTTTTGTATTAGTCCAAATGGTCAACCAGTCATCTTCTTCTAGTACAATATTTAAGTCCTTTGACCACTGCTGTGCCTAAGTGGGAAGACCTGAGGATGGCGACGTGAGATGTGTATATAAACAAGAGATAATGCCTGGGGCATGCGGATCCGAGTCGCATATATTTTCAAACTCAGTATGAGTATCCAGCCCAGAGCTAGATTTTATAGTTGTTTTAACAAAATGTGCAATTTGGAGGTAACGAAAACACTCCCTATGAGGAAGGTGTGCTTGTGTCTGGATCACTGGGAACAATTTGATGGAGTCCCCATTGATCAAATCACATAGGCGAGTCAGACCCGCCTGGGCCCAGGCATGAAACAAGGTTGGTTCTGTGTATGCTGGGTAGAATTGAGGGTGGCCTAGGAAGGATAGAAGAGGGGAGTGTGGGGAGATCAATTTGAAGGGGACCTTCAGCTTATCCCAAAGTTTAAGTGTGTGTTGCGTAATTGGGTTGGTTATAGAGCCTCGTGCCAAAGGGGGGAGCCATAGCAAATTAGATACAGTAATTGGGTGGAGGTCTATGGCTTCAAGGCCAACCCAAAGAGGTATTTCAGATTTAGAGTGGTATAGAGTAGATTGGGCCAGGCGGGCCGTGTGATAATAATGTGGAAAGTTGGGTATCCCAAGGCCTCCACTGAGCTTATTACGGAGTAATACAGGTCTTGCGACTCTAGGTCGTATGGGGCCCCAAATGTATTTGAAGACTCTATTTTGTATTACCCTGTGGTAGTAGGGGGGGACTGCGATTGGTAATACTCTATACAAGTACAGTAGCTTTGGTAGCAAAGACATTTTTACAGCAGCGATACGCCCGAGCCAGGAGACGCATAATGGTAGCCAGGAATTGAGTAGAGAAGATAATTGGGCTAGCATCGGGAGATAATTGGATTGGAACAGATTTGATGGGTCACTGGTCAATTTAATCCCTAGGTAAGGTATGGATGTGGAGGACCAGAGAAAAGAGAAGTTTTGACGCAGGAGAGCAAGATCGGTTTGTGATAGAGACACATTGAGGGCTTTTGATTTTGCTTGATTAACTTCTAATCCGGAGACCAGAGCGAATTTATCTAAAATGGTCATAAGATTTGGTAAGGTAGTGTGTGGCGACGTAACAAACATTAGTGCATCATCAGCAAAGAGACACAATTTGTGCGGGGTTGAAGCTATCTCAAGACCTCGATTGTCAGGGTTTGCTCTGATCAGGGCCGCCAAGGCTTCGATCACGAGAGCAAAAAGCAAGGGGGATAAAGGGCAGCCCTGTCTGGTTCCTCGAGCGATAGGGAAGTGTTCTGAAAGGAATCCCGAGTATTGTACGTGGGCCTGTGGGTGATCATATAGGGCTTTGATCCAGCCAAGAAAGTGAGGATCAAAGCCCCAGCGTTGGAGGATGTAAAATAAATAAGGCCAGGAGACTGTATCAAAGGCCTTTCTTATGTCTAGGGATAGGAGGTGCATTGGTATCTGTTGGGAACGGGCTAAATGTTGTAGGAGGATCACTCGTCTAATGTTATCGCTCGCTTGCCGCTTAGGTATAAACCCTACTTGATCCTTGTGAATCAGCCCTCCAATAATGGGGTTAAGGCGTAGAGCTAAAATTTTGGCCAGGATCTTTATATCCACATTTAAAAGTGATATCGGTCTATAATTTGACCACAATGTGTTATCTGTGTTTGGTTTCGGGATCATAGAAATGAGCGCTGTCAATGTGTCTCTTCCAAAGGATTGCTGTTTGAGTATAGTATTAAAGTTATTGGCGAGAAGGGGAGCCAGTTCCATAGCGAATATTTATAATAAAGACTAGGGAGGCCGTCTGGTCCCGGACGTTTGTGAGGTTTGAGTGTTTTGATGGCAGCTAAGACTTCATCAACCGCGATCGAGCTTTCAATCAACCCACGACTGGCATCTGATAATGTAGGATTAGGTAGATTATGAAATAGTTTCTCAGCCAGACGTGAAGGAAACGCTGTTTTAGCTTCATAGAGATTTGCTAGCTATTTGCGAAACTCTGAGAGTACTTTGATCGGGTTACTAGTAACCGTATCTTTAGCCAGTCGAAGGCTGATGGGAACACGAGCACGGTCTGGTCTACGAAGGCATAAAGCCAGATAAGTATCTGGTTTATTTGCTTTAGTGTAGATCGTGTGATTAGATCTACGAATGGCCTTATCAGCCGTCTCGGCTAGAAGTATGTCTAGTTCAAGTTTAGTTTTTTCTAAGATGGCTTTATTTGCCTCAGTAGGACTGGACTGGAATCGGAGGAAACTATCCTGATATTCTGACTCAAGTTGTTGCTGTTTAAAAATTCTATCTCTCTTAAGATGTGAAGCTACTGAGATACAGGTACCCCGGATCACTGGCTTATGCGCTTCCCAGAGCAGTATAGGGGAAATATTCGGTGTGGAATTGTGTGATATATTCTTTGAGGGCTACTTGAATATCTAGGCAGTACGACTGATTGGTTAGTAGTGAGTCATTCATACTCCATAATCTGTTGGTAGCCTGTGGTATTAAGGATGATACCGAGGTGATTACAGCATAGTGGTCAGACCATGTGATTGGATGTATATGTGAATGAAGCAGGAGTGGCGCGGACGCTATAGAAGTGAAGATATGGTCTATCCTTGAAAAGGATTTGTGGGGGTGTGAGTAGTAAGTATAATTTTTCTTTGTGGGGTTGCATTCTCTCCATGTGTCTAAAAGGGAGGCCTTTTGGATTTGCTTACGGAGGTGAGAAGAGGGGGTATATTGTTCAGGGGCATAGGGAGACTTGTCTACATGTGGTTGTAATACTAAAATGGAATCACCACACAAAAACAGGGTTCCCTTACAGTGTGTCTTTACGACTTGTAATAGGTGTGAAAAAAAGGAGAAGAAGAGGGGTAGATAGGGGTGGGAAAGTCGGGGAAGGGGTGTGGGCAAGGGTTTAGTGAAGCATGCTAGGTGTGTACAGTTTACTTTGTCAGAATAAACAGGAAGTATAAATTCAATTGCACCAATGATCAAAAGTGGAAATGGCAGTGGTAGTGGCCTTAATCGGGCGCACTAATTGTGAGCCTGATTAATTGCAAGTAGACTAGTACATCATATAATTGCACTCATTTAAGTAGCCGAATGGGCACAAAGTAAAACAACATAACAGCAAAACAACTCAACCTGAACAGGCCCCATGAGGTCTGGGAGCCTAGTAGAAGAAACGTCTAGGACGCGTAGCGGATATAGCCGATATTAGCCGTCCAACAGGTCTCGGTCGCTGGGAAGCCTTCCTGATGTTGTGCAAAAAATGCAAAAAAAAAAAAAAGGAGAGAATAAAAGAAAAATAGCTTCATTTTTCTCAGCGGAGTGCTTGAGACTTCGGGCTAGGATGATATGTTCCAGACGATTGGGCTGGGGTTCCTTTCCGGATCGATACAGGGTCATGATTACTTCGTTTCGGGGTCGTGGTGTACGGCTGGGAGGCTGCCCTAGCTGGTGTGCGTGGAAGCGATGTTTCCGTCTGGTGTGTCTGTGGCGACAGGCGAAGAGATTGCAACAAACGTTGTAGAGAATCCGGGGTGGAGCACGTGTGTTGCTGTCCTTGATAGGAGAATTGCAGGGCAAATGGAAACCGCCAAGTGTATTTAAGCTGATGTTGTAGCAATATCTGTAGCTGGGGTTTCATGGCGCAGCGCTTTGCGATGGTAAGGGGAGCCAAATCAGAGAATAGCTGGTACGTGTGGCTCTGGAATTGTAGGGAGGACTTATTGCGGGCTGCTGTTAATAGCTGTTCTTTCGTGCGGAAAAAATGCAGCTTGACAATAATGTCCCGAGGGGGTCCGTCTGCTTGGCGACGGGTGAGTGCTCTGTGAATTCTGTCGAATGCTTCTATCTCACCAAGAGGCGTTCGATAGGTATGGAAGGGGCTAGCTCCCGGAACAATGCCGTAGTGAACGATTGTAGGTCATCGATCATTTCAGGCACACCGCGGAGGTGCAGATTCGACCTGCGGGAGCGATTTTCGGCATCTTCTTGGTGAGATAGAAGCATGGAGTTTTCCTCACGCAGGGCTATTTGCTCTTGGGCCTGTTCTTGCAAAGTTAGTTCCATGTCATCTACTCTAGTTTCCAGATCTGCTGTTCGCTGACCAATCTCACAAATTTCACGTGTCAGACTATTAGTTATCTGGTCGGATGTCGTTTTTAAAGCCTTATGGAGCATTGATTCCATCAGTCTTATAAAGGCAGATTGCGACATACCTGTCTGCGGGATGGGAGGGGAGCCGCCTGGATTAGACTGTGTGTCAGGAGCCAGGGAGCGTCTCCACTCGCCGGGCTCCGGTGCGCATGCGCACGGGACGAGCGCTTCGCCGCACACCCACCTGATGGTGCGGCCCGCGCGGGTGCACGGCGGTCCCCGTGTGCGCGCCGTAGCCCGTGCGGGTGCCCGGTAGCGCGTCACACTGACGCGCTCGCCGGGCAGGGGGGCTATATCTGACGGCTCCAGCACCCAGTCGGGTTGCTGGTTTGTCGTCAGCTCTCCCTGTTCTCTGAGCCTGTGTTACCTTGTACTTCTGCCTGATCTGTGTACCGAACCTCTGCTGGACTGTTAACCACCACTCTCCCGGATTGTCCCTTGTACTTCTGCCTGATCTGTGTACCGAACCCTGGCCTGTTTAACCACTGCTCTGCTGGACAATCCTATCAATAACCTGCCTGATCTGTGTACCAAACCCCTGGCCTGTTTAACCACTGCTCTGCTGGACTATCTTGATTATACCTGCCAGATCTGTGCACCGAACCCTGGCCTGCTTAACCACCGCACTGCTGGATCTTGTGATACCCTGATTATTACCTGCCTGTTCCCTAACCTCTGCTTGTGTTTTCAGCCTTGCTCCCTGCGGATCCCAGGACACCCGCTTCCAGCTTCTGAACCTACTATCCTTCTGGAAGCCCGTGCCTCCGCGTGCCCTCAGCCTCCTGTACCCATTTCGGGGGTCTGGGTGCGCGTGGTCGTAAGGGCGAGCCGCTCTCAGCATCTCAGCCTCGGTGAGTATTTGTCCGTGACACTGTGTGTCATTGTCTTCCTCGCTGTCCAGCATGTCAGATCGTGCAGGAGAGGAAGCGGCTTGCTCAGCCAGGGCTCGGGCCTTCGCCGCCATCTTGGAAGAAGCGCGGGCCAACGCTTCTTTGATAGGTTTTGGTTCCGTCTTGCCTTGGCCCGTTAAAACCATACCGGAGGATACTCTGATGCTTAGGGGAGCGATCTCCGAAAAAAAAGGGCTGAAGTGCCAGTTCAGCTAGGCAAACGAGTCCCGAAAGTGCAGCGGGGAGCTCTACAGAGAAGCGTCTGCCATGTCGAGCTGCGCGCATGCGCCCCCTTTCAGCTTTTTTAACATCTCAGACTAACATACATTTTAAGCAAGCTTGGTTCCTAATATATTGAATTAGGTGCATGCGAGAACAAAATGTTTTTTTCTTTCCAATGCCTTTTTCTTCCTAAAGGTGAAGGGCATGGTGATGGGTGCTAATTTTGCTCCCAGTTAAGCAATCCTTACCATGGGTTAATAGCAAGTCCATACAGTACATATGGGAAAACAATCCATTTGCATCTAACATTGTTTATTTCAGATGCTATATAGATGGCATAATGAGGGATGATCCGCTCAGATTCTTTAAAACCTTTTGTAGATTTCTCCAACAATAATAACATACATATCAACTTCATGTATGTTTGTGATGCAACCTCAATAATTTTCCTCAATTTAGAAGTTAGTCACCAACATATGAACATTATCTCCAGTAGTCTCTTTAAACAAACAGGAGGGAGTTCCTTTTTACATTCATAAATCTGGGAATGACAACAGAAGAAATATGGACCCAAAAGTAATTTTGTTGACTAGGAAAAATTGTACTTTGAAAAAGGATTACATCACACAAAGCCAGGTCCTAAAGAAGACATTTCTTGACAACGGTTACGCCTTCGCCTTGGAAACAATCGAAAAAGTTTATTGAAAATATTTACAAATTTTCACCCAAGCTCACCAATCAAGAAAAAACCCTACCAAAGAGTTAAAAATCATTACCCAGCTCAACCATGAATATTATTCCATAGAACACATTATGAAAAAACATTGGCATATCCTCCCAAAAGACCTCAAACTAGGTCCCACACTATCATCTGAATCTAAGAATTGTCTATAGGAAGGCTCCTAGTATTGAAAACCTTTATTCCAAACACCACTGAAGTCAACAGGGGCCAAATTTTTGAAAATTAGCTTTAGCTTTTTTCAAGGAGAATAGTCAAAGGACTGTCAAACATAGGGAAGGGTAGCTGGACAGGTACCAATGCAAAAAAAAAAAAACATTTTAAATGTACCGTTCAGTATGGAGGGTAGGGAGAGTGGGGAGGGGTGCTCCATTTGTATGCAACTTCAAGGAGGACCCTCAAACTTGTAAAAGGTGGCCAGTGACGCAGCAGTTTGATAGTATAGTCAATGTGCTCCTTACCACAATGCATTTTCTTTTTAATCAAGTGTCAAAAGAGAGTGTACCAAAATACTTCAAAACTACAACCTCACATTCCTCGAACCCCCACTCCCATTCAGATTTCCCTAATTAATCCTCAAATGTTCCAAACATAGATTCAGGTTTGTGTTTGGTTGAAATTGACTAGCTTCAGGAAAGGAACCCCAGAACTTGAATTGGCAGCAAATTTAAAAAGCTCTGCAGTGTGGGCCTTTTTTTTATCAGCTGCCAACAGCACTGTTGTGGTCTGCAGCCCTTGCCTGCAGTGTATCAACCATAGTAAAAACATCAGCCATTTGGGTACTACATGAATGAAGAACAACAGGACTATGCTCCAAAGAGGTGGGTGGGAGCAGCAACTCAATTATAAAAGTAGGCAGCAAAGACCTGCACACGAGTCCTTGAGCACCCAAGGTGAAAAGGCAAAAGCGTCCCCCCTTCCGCATGAGCTGGAACTAGTTCAGCAGCATATGCTTTAAGTCCTACCCTTTTTGAATCACTCCTCCACTGCTTTTGGTCTGTGTTGCACCATAGAGGTAGGTACCCAGACACAATTTTTGCCCAGAAGGCCATGCCTGCAATCCACAAGCATTAGCTGTGGTAATTTACCTGTTTTGCTAGACCATTCTGTCAGCATTAAGGTCCACAAACATAGCAACTCTCTGAAAACTGAGCATGTGCAGTAGTTGCCCACACTACTCTGGAAAATCCCTAGCTGAATTGGGGACTTGGACAGTAGAGGAGATAGAGAACCGCAGGATCAACCAGGTTTTCTGCAGAATATAGAAAACTAATTTCATATTGACTGATTGAGTATGAACAGCATACACCATTTATTGATAGTTTTTTATGATGTGGGTTTATTGACACTTTACCTACTGGTTATCCATGCTGGAACACTAGCTGGAGGTGGTTCTACATGCGCTTTAGGTACCAGCCTGCCCTACTGTATGTGTCATATCTGAGAGGGTTTCACTGCAGCAGAACTGAGAAGCTGTATGTTAATAACATGGGGTGAATGTTTTCTGTGTTTTGGGTACACTTTTTAGGGGGGGGGTAGATTTAGGATGCAATGAGGTGCTGGGACAATAAAGGCAGCTCTGGAACTGACTGTCAGCAACAACTGACTGATGAGGTCTAACAAAAAGTTCAAGGTTATTCTTGAAATTAGACATGTGCATTGTTTCATTACGATTCGAAATTCGGATTAAATTTTCATTATTTGAAGACTTGGATGTATCTGAATTTCCGAAACACAATAGTGACAAAATTCAACGAATTTCAAAATAGATTGTAAGCGAAACAAACTATCCAAATTCGAAAATGAATTTAAAATGGTAACATATTTCAAATAATTACATTTTATTCTTTTAGGTTTTATTCCTATATATTCTAGTCTATAAAGCTGCCTAATGAGGAATCATCATCTTATTTCACTTATTTTCATTTCGAATCGATAATTTCAAATTGATTTGAAAATAACAAACATACGAACGAATCAATTATACGAAACTAATTCCGAAAACATATGATTCTATCATAATATGACAATTTTTAACTTAACAAACTAATCTGAAGCTAAGCTAATTTTTCCACCATGCACATCTCTTCTTGAAATTACAATTTTTAAATAAATTACAAATTATAACTAAAAACTACAATTTATTATTTCAGAGACAACAGCCAGAAATGTTGTACAGATTGAATGCACACTAATGTATATAAACAGATTTAGAATTATGCAGCTTAATAGAAAAGCAATACTGGAAAAAGGAGAAAAATAGTTTTCAATATACCCACTATGCAAGTTTCTTTAGTAGGCTGCAGTTTAACAAGGAGAAAACAAGCAGATTTATAATCAAGATATTTCCAGTTTTATTTCACAAGAAAAAGGCAAAAATATTGTACTGACTCCATGCACAATATATAAGCACTTTTAATAGGCTGCGGTTTCAGTGGGAGTCAGCACAGCAAATTAGAGTGTATTATGTCGAAGAAAAAAAGTCCCAAAAATTGTGCAAACTACATGCACACACATATAAGCAGCTTAAGCCACAGTTTAAGAAGGATAAACCAGGCAGGTGTTCATTTTAAAAAGTCTAAATCATAGTGTATTATTTCACAGAAAGAGATAGAAATATTGTACAGACTTGATTCAAAAAAATATAAACAGCTTTAGTAGACCCTGATTTGAGAGAGAGGAATAAGAGATATTTTAAGCAGTAAATTAAAATTATAGTGTATTATTTCACAGAAATAAAACATACATATTGTACTGACTTCATGCAGTGTTTAAAGCTGAACTATGGGAAAACTGAAAGTCCTCCCTTGCAGTGGGGTCACCCTGGAATTCAAAGGTTAACTCCTTAATTAGGACTAGTGAGTCAAGTAAAGCACTTTCCACACCTGATCCTCAGCTCCTACAGGCTTCTCTGTGCTGCTAGACTGGCCTTTGCAGCCTCTTCTCCCCTACGCTCTAGCAGTCTAAGGTCCTCTGACATCATTATGACTGATGCAGGAACCATAGCCCTGCATTAGGCATGAGGATACTGAGGGACAGTGCACTGCTGGAGCATAGGGGAGTGCGTCTGCCAGAGGAGTGGAGGATTAGGTAATAAAACTGCTTTAGCATCTCCTAGACATAAACAAACTGTGGACCCTTGTAGTGTGGGTACAGCCCCAATAACAGCATTAAAGGACTTTTAGTTTTCCCGGAGTTGGAATTTAAAGTTGATCTCCATGTTATTTGAACTTTAAATAGATAGTTTGGACCAAGCTGGTGCAAATGAACAATTTAGTCATAAACAATTGCAGTGAGTGTGCGCTGTATAAACTGTATGTAGCTTCAGCAACATACAGTATAAAGTGCTGTTTTCTGCCAGCATGACTAATGCCCTGTACACACGGTCGGGTTTTCCGATGGACCTTGTTGTTGGAAATTCCGACCGTGTGTAGGCTCCATCACACATTTTCCATCGGATTTTCCGACACACAAAGTTTGAGAGCAGGCTATAAAATTTTCCGACAACAAAATCCGTTGTCGGAACTTCTGATCGTGTGTACACAAATCCGACGCACAAAGTGCCACGCATGCTCAGAATAAATAAAGAGATGAAAGCTATTGGCTACTGTCCCGTTTATAGTCCCGACGTACGTGTTTTACGTCACCGTGTTCAGAATGATCGGATTTTCCGACAACTTTGTGTGACCGTGTGTATGCAAGACAAGTTTGAGCCAACATCCGTCGGAAAAAATCCTAGGATTTTGTTGTCGGAATGTCCGATCAATGTCCGACCGTGTGTACGGGGCATTAGACTTCTTGTCCTGCATCAAAATTGCAATAAATGAATGCAAAGCTTCCTCTGATTGGCTAAGGCAGAGTTTTTTATGTCATCAGCCTGATTCTTTGTCTCAGCCAATCACAAAAGAAAGCCCCAAAATAATGCAGTACCTATGTATGGAGTAATAAATTGCTTGTATTAGGCCCCAATTTGAAAAGGACCTCCGCTTTTTTTAAATTTTATTTATTTTTCAAATTGTGTTGTGCCCAAGTCCTAAAGCTGTTGTACTAGGCCCATGTTTTAAACAGGACCCCCAGCATCCATGGTAAAATCAAGAAATCAACATTGCAGTGTAATTTGTTCCCCGAAAAAAACACACCAAAAGATTGTAGTGCCTATGTTTGCTGTATTCATTTACTTGTGCTTAAAGTGGAACTTTAACTGTAGTCAGAAAATGAAGTCCTGCTAGATCACTTGCTGGCCCCTTTTGCAGGTATAGATATGTAGAATATTAAAAGCAAGTGTCTATACTGTTTAAAATCCAGTAATACATTGTGGGATTGATTTACTAAAACTTGAAGTGCAAAATCTGGTGTAGCTCTGCATGGTAGCCAATCAGCTTTTAACTTCAGCTTGTTCAATTAAGTTTTGACAAAAAAAAAAAATAGAAGCCGATTGTTTTTTTTCAGAGCTGCACCAAGTTTTGCACTCTCCAGTTTTAGTAAATCAACCCCTGTCTCACCCTGCTCTGCATATGCTCAGTTACTCCCTATTTTTAGGCACTGTGAGGTTTGTAGAGGCCAATCTGCTGATAGCCTTAAAATGGAATTAAACCCTCCTATCCTTTACACTAAAGGAAGTAGCTTCTGTTTGATCTGCAACTGCCACGGTGCTGCACATGTGATCAGTTATGACACCAGCCATTTGATTGTTTTGACAGGTTGGTTGAAGACACAAGAAAATGTGACAGTTAGCAATCCAGGCATTCCAGGAATGTACCTGTTTTTAAAACCATTAAAGGATAAGTTCACCTTTTAGAAAAAATAATAAATGCACATTTTTTTGCAGGTATAAAAAAATTTGCATTTATTCTGTTTTTCTTTTGGAGCCCATAAAGTATTGCATCAGCAATCAGCAGATTGCTGGTGCCATGCATCTCGTACTAGCAGGGATACACTGACAGGAAGAAATCAATGAACTACAAGCCAACAACCGCAAAGGATGGGGGGGGTGTTGCGGCTGCATCATTTCAAACAGGTCACATGTTCCCCCCAAATAACAGGTGGAACATGTTCCCAAAGGTGAACTTATCCTTTAAATAGATGGGTTTATTTCTGCTCAGGGGCTCTAGGCTTCAGCAAAATGGCAGCCTCCTGCAAGAAGAAACAGGAGCAATGCTGGAGGCAATTTACAGTCCACACTTATTTTGGTAGCATAATTATTAATGTGGAATGTACACACACTACAGGGGTGCCCACTTTCACCCCTGTTGTTTGCCCTAGCTATTGAACCACTGATGGTTTGGATTCATGCCTCAGAGGGCATAGTGGCCTTCCGGTATGGCATGCTGCATGAGAAATTATGCTATATGCAGACGACATGCTGGTGCTCCTGGGGCACACAGATGCCTCGCTGAGAACAGCTATGGCAGTGATCACAGACTTTGGTACCTATTCTGGCTTAACCATCAATTAGTCCAAGTCTGCATTGTTACCCTTTAGAGAGTATAGTTGATCCCTCTCTGCACACATTCTGCCCTGTCCCGGTAGTCATTTAAGTATTTAAATGTGGTGATTTCGTCCGATTTAACTACTCCCGTCTCAATATACTGGCGCTGCTTACTAAATTCTGGGACAAAGTTAAACTTTGGAAAAATACTGGCTCTCTATGGTAGGAAGGGCTAACTTGGTGAAGATGATTTTAATGCTTCAACTGCTATACTTTCTCCATAATGCTCCCATAGTACTGCCTCTCAGGCTTTTTCAGACTATTATAGAAAAAAAGAGAATAAAACTGCGCTATAGACCAAATAAACAATGAATCGTTGAAAAGCTGCAATCCTAACAATAAACATCAATTGTGGGAAAACATAAGAAATAAAAAGAATTGCGCTAATGCATGTGCAAGATAACATAAACAAATATGATATTAAGTGCAAAAGTGGAAAAGTTAAATGTGAATAAAAATTAATAAAAGTCCACCATAATGTCCCAATGAAGTAGGAGCTCAATATAGTGTGTAAAGAACTCTAATTCGCCCAAAAAGTGCAAAAACCAAAAGTCCAAGTGATAATGCGATTAGTGACATCAGAGGAGGGTCCACCACCCGAGATAGAAGGGGTTGCTCCTTACCAGATGGCCATGACTCCCCACTACAGAGGGTCACAGCAAGCAGATAAGATCGTAACACAGAGGTTAGAGACTTCTATCAGCATCCACCAGGGGTCGCCTCACCGCCAGTCACTCCACTTGTATTACAGCTCATGTTTCATTGTAGAGTAAACTGTAAATAAACTTCCTGAGGTAATACCATCACAAGAAGCAGCTTCCGAGGGAATAGAGCAGACTCGAGGAAACAAATCGGGTGGCTTGCAATCTCATGGTGCTGAAAGGACAGCTCCAAGATAAAACATAGGGTAAGACTGAGCATGCTCACAACTGCAGAATAGATTGTCCCATTGACGAAGCTCCAGTCCTGGAACACTCAGTTATAGTTCTGTTCCCTAGAAATCGCCTCACAGGAGAGGAGAGCCACTTAGAATTCCCGCGCTGACGTCACTTCCGCCTCTACCAGCATGGAGGCTCCATGCTGGTAGAGGCGGAAGTGACGTCAGCGTGGGAATTCTAAGTGGCTCTCCTCTCCTGTGAGGCGATTTCTAGGGAACAGAACTATAACTGAGTGTTCCAGGACTGGAGCTTCGTCAATGGGACAATCTATTCTGCAGTTGTGAGCATGCTCAGTCTTACCCTATGTTTTATCTTGGAGCTGTCCTTTCAGCACCATGAGATTGCAAGCCACCCGATTTGTTTCCTCGAGTCTGCTCTATTCCCTCGGAAGCTGCTTCTTGTGATGGTATTACCTCAGGAAGTTTATTTACAGTTTACTCTACAATGAAACATGAGCTGTAATACAAGTGGAGTGACTGGCGGTGAGGCGACCCCTGGTGGATGCTGATAGAAGTCTCTAACCTCTGTGTTACGATCTTATCTGCTTGCTGTGACCCTCTGTAGTGGGGAGTCATGGCCATCTGGTAAGGAGCAACCCCTTCTATCTCGGGTGGTGGACCCTCCTCTGATGTCACTAATCGCATTATCACTTGGACTTTTGGTTTTTGCACTTTTTGGGCGAATTAGAGTTCTTTACACACTATATTGAGCTCCTACTTCATTGGGACATTATGGTGGACTTTTATTAATTTTTATTCACATTTAACTTTTCCACTTTTGCACTTAATATCATATTTGTTTATGTTATCTTGCACATGCATTAGCGCAATTCTTTTTTTTTTTCAGACTATTAATTCCATTTTTTAGACTACTTTGGCGGCAACGTTCACCGAGAATCCGCCTAGAACAATTACAAAAATCAAAAGGAAACAGAGGGCATAGCATTCCCAAACCCATTGTTGTACTATAATGCCACGTACACACGATTGGACTTTCCGACAACGAAATCCTGGGATTTATTTCCAACGGATGTTGGCTCAAACATGTCTTGCAAACACATGGTCGCACAAATGTTGTCGGAAATGCCGAACGTCAAGAATGTGGTGACGTACAACACGTACGACGAGCCGAGAAAAATGAAGTTGAATAGCCAGTGCGGCTTTTCTGCTTGATTCCGAGCATGCGTGGAATTTCGTGCACACGATCGGAATTTCCGACAACAGATTTTGTCAGAAAATTTGAGAACCAGCTCTCAAATTTTTGTTGTCGGAAATTCCGACAAAAAATTTCCGATAGAGCCTACACACAGTCGGAATTTCCGACAACAAGCTCACATCGAACATTTGTTGTTGGAAAATCCGATCATGTGTAAGCTGCATTTGACTGCTCAACTGCAGCACATGCGGGAGGGTATGCTTAACCTCCCTGGTGGTATGATTTTATCAGATTTTTGATGCTGAAAGCGGTACAATTATTTTGCATGGAAATTTGGCGTTTAATATTGTAGGCCTGAAATTCTTAGGAATAACTCACTTAAATCTGTCCAAACAAGAGTCTAGTAGACATCCCTGGTATGATAAAGTTTGAAAAATTAAATCATAAATTATAATATATTAAATAACTATAAATAATTATAACAAATAATAATATAATAATAATAAAAAATTATTCAATAATGTAATCAAATCAAAAACACTGAAATTTGCTCAGTTGCAGAATTGTCGCTGTCATTACTTTCAGTGTTTGATGATGGATTTCCCCACAAATCTATTGTTCAATTCTGCAAGTGATTCTAATTTATTATCGCTGTTTTCTAGCTGGTCTAAAACCACTTTTGATGTAAAGGGACGCTTTTGGTTGCTATGGACAATCTCCAGTTTCCAGCCAGAAAGAACAGTTTTTATAATATAAAACTGCATGGAGGGCACTGGACAGACCACTAGGGACAAAAGTGAGGTGAAATAATGTGATACAGTAATGTAATCTGTAAGATTACAGTGTACTGTATATGTATTGTGTGTTTTACTTTTTGATTTTGGTGCCGCTCTCCGTCCCCGTGCGTTGCAACGCTCGCAGGGAATGGAGCTCGCCATCACAATGGTGCTGTGATGAATTCGAGCGGAGGACGGCTCGCACACAGAGCGGGGAGGACATCGCAGGATCCTGGGGACAAGGTAAGTTTGCAGTACCTGGATCCTGCAATGCAATCCCGAGTGTGACTGGGGGTTACCGCTTTTGGTGCTGAAAATCCACCCCGAGCCACACTCGGGAATACCGTCAGGGAGGTTAAATTAGGGTTGGCTGTTGAAACTGGGAATTCCTCCCTGTCCATTATGCTTAACCACACTAGATCAGCTTCACTCCTGGAAGGTTTAGAATCACAATTGTTTGCTAAATCCAACTGTCTCTTCCCAACATATACAGTGGGGACGGAAAGTATTCAGACCCCCTTAATTTTTTCACTTTTTGTTATATTGCAGCCATTTGCTAAAATCATTTAAGTTCATTTTTTTTCCTCATTAACCTCCCTGGCGGTATGATTATTTCAGATTTTTGTAATGAAAGCGGTACAATTATTTTGCATGGAAATTTGGCGTTTTATATTGTAGGCCTGTAATTCTTAGGAATAACTCACTTAAATCTGTCCAAACCAGAATCTAGTAGATATCCCGGGTATGATAAAGTTTGAAAAACGAAATCATAAATTATAATATAATAAATAACTATAAATAATTATACCAAATAATAATATAATAATAATAAAAATTATTCAATAATGTAATCAAATTAAAAACACTGAAATTTTCTCAGTTGCAGAATTGTCGCTGTCATTACATTTCAGTGTTTGATGATGGATCTCCCCACAAATCACTATCGCTCAATTCTGCGAGTGATTGTAATTTATTATCGCTGTTTTCTAGCTGGTCTAAAACTACTTTTGATGTAAATGGACGGTTTTGGTTGCTATGGACAATCGCCAGTTTCCAGGCAGAAAGTTTATAATATAAAACTGCATGCAGGGCACTGGACAGACCACTAGGGACAAAAGGGATGTGAAATAATTTCATACAGTAATGTAATCTGTAAGATTACAGTGTACTGTATGTATTGTGTGTGTTTCACTTTTTGAATTTGGCGCCACTCTCCGTCCCCGTGCGTCGCAACGCTCGCAGGAAACGGAGCCCGGCTCCATGATGAATCGAGCGGAGGACGAGCCGCTTACACTGCGGTGGGAGACATCGCAGGATCCAGGGGACAAGGTAAGTAAGCTCTTCCTGGATCCTGCGATGGGATCCCGAGTCTGGCTTGGGGTTACCGCTTTTGGTTCTGAAATTCCACCCCGAGCCACACTCGGGAATACCGTCAGGGAGGTTAATGTACACACAGCACCCCATATTGACAGAAAAACACAGAATTGGTGACATTTTTGCAGATTTATTAAAAAAGAAAAAAACTGAAATATCACATGGTCCAAAGTATTCAGACCCTTTGCTGTGACACTCATATATTTAACTCAGGTGCTGTCCATTTCTTCTGATCATCCTTGAGATGGTTCTACACCTTCATTTGTGTCCAGCTGTGTTTGATTATACTGATTGGACTTGATTAGGAAAGCCACACACCTGTCTATATAAGACCTTACAGCTTACAGTGCATGTCAGAGCAAATGAGAATCATGAGGTCAAAGAACTGCCTGAAGAGCTCAGAGACAGAATTGTGGCAAGGCACAGATCTGGCCAAGGTTACAAAAAAATTTCTGCTGCACTTAAGGTTCCTAAGAGCACAGTGGCCTCCATAATCCTTAAATGGAAGACGTTTGGGATGACCAGAACCCTTCCTAGAGCTGGCGTCCGGCCAAACTGAGCTATCGGGGGAGAAGAGCCTTGGTGAGAGAGGTAAAGAAGAACCCAAAGATCACTGTGGCTGAGCTCCAGAGATGCAGTCGGGAGATGGGAGAAAGTTGTAGAAAGTCAACCATCACTGCAGCCCTCCACCAGTCGGGGCTTTATGGCAGAGTGGCCGACGGAAGCCTCTCCTCAGTGCAAGACACATGAAAGCCCGCATGGAGTTTGCTAAAAAAACACCTGAAGGACTCCAAGATGCTGAGAAATAAGATTCTTTGGTCTGATGAGACCAAGATAGAACTTTTTGGCCTTAATTCTAAGCGGTATGTGTGGAGAAAACCAGGCACTGCTCATAACCTGTCCAATACAGTCCCAACAGTGAAGCATGGTGGTGGCAGCATCATGCTGTGGGGGTGTTTTTCAGCTGCAGGGACAGGACGACTGGTTGCAATCGAGGGAAAGATGAATGCGGCCAAGTACAGGGATATCCTGGATGAAAACCTTCTCCAGAGTGCTCAGGACCTCAGACTGGGCTGAAGGATTACCTTCCAACAAGACCATGACCCTAAGCACACAGCTCAAATAATGAAGAAGTGGTTTCACAACAACTCCGTGACTGTTCTTGAATGGCCCAACCAGAGCCCTGACTTAAACCCAATTGAGCATCTCTGGAGAGACCTAAAAATGGCTGTCCACCAAGGTTTACCATCCAACCTGACAGAACTGGAGAGGATCTGCAAGGAGGAATGGCAGGGGATCCCCAAATCCAGGTGTGAAAAATGTGTTGCATTTTTCCCCAAAAGACTCATGGCTGTGTTAGATCAAAAGGGTGCTTCTACTAAAATACTGAACAAAGGGTCTGAATACTTAGGACCATGTGATATTTCAGTTTTAATTTTTTAATAAATCTGCAAAAGTGTCGGGGGCGTGTCCAAGATGGCCACCGGAGCAGACGTGCCTTAGGAGAGCTCTGAGACCTGGCTGCCTATTATCCGTTCTACCTGCAGGCTAACACCCGGAACCGGACCCAAAAGGTACAGGATCCTCTCAGGAATGGCATGCCCAGAGGGAAATACGCTCCGCTGTCTCGTAAGCCCCACAATACTTCTAAAACTTCATCTTCCACTGCACGCCCTTCTCCCGCCAAAGCAGTCAGCATGGCATCTCAGATGGAGGGCACTGATCCTGGCCTGAGGGAGCAGACAAACGTTGAGGCCCTCATGCAGGCTATTACCACCTGCCAAACTACCCTGACAGGGAAAATTGAATCCATGCAGCTTGATATTAGCTTGATCCGCAGGGATATGGACTGTTTTCGCTCCAGATTGTCTGAAGCTGAATAGAGAGTGGGGGAAGTGGAGGACACGCTGCAAGCACATGGAGTCTCACTCCGCACGCTGCAGACCAAAATGAAGACCCTGGAAACACATGCAGAAGATGCCGAAAACAGGAACCGAAGGAACAACCTCCAGATAGTGAGATTGCCTGAGGGAGTAGAAGGTAAAAACCCCACAACGTTTACTGAACAACTGCTACGGGCCCTCCTTCCTAATGCCCGTTTTTTGGATTTCTTTGTAGTGGAGAGGGCACACAGAATGCCTGCTACCCGGGGGCCCCCGGGTGCTCCCCCACTTACTTTTATCTTAAAACTCCTGAATTTCAGAGAACATGATCTGGTCCTGAGGGAAGCGAGACAGATTCAGGTACTCCGCCATGAGGGAGCGAAGATTATGATCTTCCCTGACTATTCAGTTGATACACAAAAGATGCGAAGATCCTTTGATCAAATTAAGTTGGACCTACGTAATCGCAAGATTAAATACAGCATGCTGTTCCCTGACCGATTGAGAGTCCAAGATGGGGAATCTGTGCGGTTTTTTACTTCTCCTGAAGAGGCATCCAGATGGCTGGAAACATTACCAAGAGGATGAACCTGCTGCTAATGTGATTACTCTTTTCAAGTTATCCGGATCCTATGCTCAGCATAGGCCTCTTTCTACTGCTGACCTTCTGGCTTATATGTCTTTTTTGAGTTTTCTTGTTTTCCATCAGCTCACCCATCCACCTGAGACTGACTTACCCCTGTCTCCTCACAAGAATAGGTGCGGTGAGTGTATACTGTGATTGCTCAGGGATTATATGCTAACTGTGATGGAATGAGCCCTCTGACCCTGTCAATACTCCTGAAATAGGTGCTCGAAGCTTCAGGTTTGCAACAAGTTCCAGTTTAAGAATGTTACCCCCAGGTCACTCTGGGAGACTCATTGATCTGCAGGGATCATTTATCCTGATTCTTGTCTCATTGACTGGACTCCACTGTTCGCGTGCCCCATGGGCAGTTGCCACGATTGGTTATGGGGATCAGGCACCCCATAGTTTGGGCGGTGGTGCGGGGTGGGTGGGGGGAGGGGGGGGTTCGGAGTGATTGGTTCTACTCCAAGTTCTATTTTTATTGTTTTTTTTGTTTCTTTTCTCATTTTCTGAATCTTTATGATGTTTTGCTAGCTAAATGTAAGACATGTAATGTTGCTTTCTTGCCACTAGAGGGAGAACTCTATCCAACAAAAGGTACATGGATGGTTACATCCCATTTTAGAAATGCTGCTATACTGTGCAAACTTTTTACAACTTTAAGGCTGTTCCAGTCCTGTCAGATATTCCCCATGATGCCCAAATAACCCCACTTAAAGTCTTGTCCTGGAATGTGCGAGGCCTCAATTCCAAAATAAAACGTTCCTTGGTATTCAATTACATTAAAAAGTACAACCCCCACATCTGCATATTGCAGGAGACACATTTATCTGGGAGCAGGACGCTGGCTCTAAAGAAGCCCTGAGTGGGATCCTATTACCACTCTACCTATTCCAACTACTCCAGGGGAGTCAGCGTCCTGGTCCACAAATCTTTACCCTTCACCCTCCTAGATCTCCATTTGGATCCCGAGGGGAAGTATGTTGCTATTCATGCGATGTGTGACAGGATGGAACTAGTTGTAGTTGGTCTGTATAACCCACCTCCGGCCTCCCTGGCTGTCCTCCATAAGCTGACTCCTATACTGGCGCAGTTCCCGCGGCTGTGTTATTGGCTGGTGATTTTAATATGCCCCCTAATCCCAGTATGGATAAACTTGGCACTGATGTAACCCCTGATTCTCCGCTGTTAAGATGGGAGGATGAATATGGCCTCAGTGATGTGTGGAGGTGGCGATATCCCAAAGAAAGACAATACACTTGTCACTCGGCCACTTATGCCTCCTTCTCTAGAATAGACCTGTTCTATGTTAGCGGCTCCTTACTCTCACGCACCCAGGAGGTTAAAATCCTTCCACGTGGTATCTTTGATCACGCTCCCCTTTTCCTACAACTTAATACAGACTCCCTGGTGGACAGTAGCCTCTGGAGACTCTCGGGTTTCTGGATAACTGATGAGCGTGTAGCCCCTGAGGTTGCGGGAGAGATGGACTCTTACTGGATACAGAATAGGTGAACAGCCCCTGCTTCAATGATTTGGGATGCCTATAAGGCATATACATGAGGAAAATACTCTACAATAATTAGCAAGGTTAGGAAAAGCAATAGGCTCACCCTGGAGGAGGCAATGGGTAGAGCCCAGAGTTTGGAGTCTAGCTATGTGGTTACCAGAGATGCGGGGACATACGCTGCACTCCAGATGCTTCACCATGAAATTTCGGTGATGAGAGCCACTGCGACTCGGAAACTTCTGCTATCGCAGTCGCAGAGGATATTCGAACAGGGGGAGAGATCGGGCAGGCTGCTGGCGTGGCTGGCCAGGGAGCGTTCCACTGTGGCACACATTGCAAATATTAAAGATGACCAGGGACACATACAGTCAGACCCTTTCCAGATAAATGCTAGATTTGCACAATACTATGAAAGTTTATACACATCTAGGGTAAACTACACTTTGGACTCGCTACAGGACTTCTTCGCTCAAATAGACTTTCCTACCTTATCGTAGCATAACAATGCCAAACTAGATGCACCAATCACTCTTAAGGAAGTGCAACTGGCGATTTCATGGCTGCAGCCTGCCAAAACTCCGGGCCCAGATGGTCTACCGGCCGAATTTTATAAAACTAACAGTGAAGCCCTAGCCACACAGTTCCATGAGCTTTTGCTGACTATGCTGGAGAATCAGTCTCTTCCCCCATCTATGTCGGAGGCTGTGATCGTGGTGATCCCTAAGCCATGAACGGACCCTGAGCTCTGTGAGTCATACAGACCTATCTCACTCCTTAATGTTGATGCTAAAATAATTACGAAAATATTGGCGAACCGTCTTAATTCGGTCATCCTTTCCCTGGTTCACGGAGACCAAATGGGCTTCATGCCAGGGAAAGACACTGACATAAACCTGCGTCCGTTGTATACAAATATATCACATGTGGTGGCAACGGACTGCCCTGGGGTGGTAGCCTCCCTAGATGCCGAGAAGGCTTTCGACTCGGTGGAATGGGAATTCCTCTGGCGAGTTTTGGAGAAGTTTAATATTGGGCCCAAATTTATCTCATGGATAAAGCTAATGTATGCCAATCCCACTGCGAGAGTCAGAACCAATGGCACACTCTCGCCCCCCTTTAGTTTGCACAGGGGAACCAGACAAGGTTGTCCACTGTCTCCGGGATTATTTGCCCTGGCGCTCGAACCCCTGGTCATCCTCATCAGGTCATCTGGGGCCACAAGGGGGATGGAGGTGGGCCCACTGAGGGAACAGATTTCCCTCTATGCAGATGATGCCCTCCTCTATCTCCCTGATGCTTCGAATTCCCTGGAGGAGGCCCTGCGGGTTATTGACCTGTTTGGGTCCTTCTCTGGGATTCGTATTAATTGGACCAAATCCATACTCTTCCCATTGTCCCAGCCGCCCCTCCTCCCCATATACCACTACAGTCGGTCTCGAAATTCAGATATTTGGACATTGAAATACAGAAAGAGCCTTCCTGTTACCTAGCGGATAATGTTTACCCTATTCTACATGAACTCACACGCAGATGCCTGACCTGGAAGTCCCGCCCATTAACACCAGTAGGGAGGATTAACCTTCTCAAAATGACATTTCTCATCAAGTTCCTCTATGTCTTTAGAAATACTCCAGTTCCCATCCCTACCTCCTTTTTCCAAAAACTAGACCAGGTGATCAACTCCTTTATTTGGGCAGGGCTGACCCCTAGGGTGGCTAAAACGGTGTTACAACTTCCCCTCACCGCAGGCAGATTGGCACTGCCGTGCTTTAAACAGTATTACTGGGCAGCAGTGCTGGTAAAAGTACGCTGGTGGTTCACCCAGTCACGAAATAATGCGGCAGTTAACCTGGAGGCAGCCATCCTGGGGTCGTACTCGGCACTAAGTAACCTAGTGTTCAGGAGCCCAAGAGCACAGGCCGCAATGACAGTCTCCATGCGCACGATGGTCAAGGTTTGGGAAGAACTGACTGCTAAATTCAACCCACCTAACACATTCTCCCCCTATACGCCACTGTGGGGCAACCCTAGTTTACCACATCTATTATCTATCCCAGACCCAGCTATCTGGGCTAGATATGGTATTAAAATTTTACAACATATCATGCCAGCAGGCACGCTCCTCTCATACGATGAACTAAAACACACTTTCCAACTTCCAGCGAAGATGTTTTTTCGCTATCTACAACTGCGTCATGCTGTACAAGCCCAATTTCCCACTGACATTCATTTGGAATCACATATGGTGGAGCGCTTTCTTATTTCAGCCAATGTGGACCGTATCCTCTCCACCCTGTACCTTCGGGTATCCTGTGGGACTGATGACCAAGGGACTGGGCTCTTTAGTAAATGGAAGGTGGATGTGCCCTCCCTGACGGATGATGATTGGGAAGAGGGTATCCAACAGTATATACCTTTAATGATATCCGCCAGGGATAGGTACATTCAGCTGAAATTCCTCCACAGGGCATATTATACACCCCAGAGGCTTGCTAGGATATACCCCACCCAATCTGACAAATGTCCAAAATGCAATACTAAAGTGGGAACATTCTAACATGTGGTGTGGTCTTGTCCTCTTATCCAACAATTCTGGAGGGAAGTGGTGCAATCTATCAACTCGATTGGGAATTTGACCATAGGACTTGACCCCCGTGTCCTCTTACTCGGTGTCTGTGACAGTATCACCACAAACACTTCAAAAGGTTACTGATTTTCTTTGTCTTGTTCTATGCCAGGAAGGCCATCCTAACTAAATGGAAGCAACTGGAGCCCCCGACGGTTGGGCAGTGGAAAAAGCTTAATTAAATTTACGTATATGAGTCGTAAATGCCCTAAAAAGTTTGAGAAGATCTGGGGTGTCTGGGCTGACAACTAAAATCCTGATTATAATGAGAGTGGACCCCAGTCTATCCCAGTCTCTACAGCTGGGCAGATCAGGTTCGGGACCCTTGGTGACCCCCACTCCTCTCACCCCCCAAAGAAACCCCTTACAGTTCCATTATTGCTACATATGGTTGGTATAGGATAAGACTATTCATACCTATGACATCTTATCCTTTGAATTAAAGACAACCCTACCCCATTTTTACACAAAAAAGCAATACTGAGGCTATGTACTGAGAAATACATGTAAATAACATGCTGGCTACTATGTCTTACACTTTGTTATGATAACTGCTGTTTTGTCATCTGTTTGATTTTATTTTCCCCTTTTTTTTTGTTTATTAATTGTATAATTTACTGAAAACTTTCTCCGATGGAGATTAATAAAAACTTTTCTGTTAAAAAAAAAAAAATCTGCAAAAATGTCAACAATTCTGTGTTTTTCTGTCAATATGGGGTGCTGTGTGTACATTAATGAGGAAAAAAATGAACTTAAATGATTTTAGCAAATGGCTGCAATATAACAAAGAGTGCAAAATTTAAGGGGGTCGGAATACTTTCCGTCCCCACTGTAGCTTAATGCTAAACTGGTGAAACTTACGCTCCTAAGTGGGGTGCTTATGGTGTTACACAAATGAAGCAAATCTTTAGAGCTGGTAAATTGCTATCCTTGACTTTGTTGCCGACTTTGTACGATCTACCACAATCCATGTATTTTTACTATTTTCAGCTGTTCTATGCAGTACAGGCACAAAATCTGCCCTCTGACTTTTCTCTTTCCCCAACACCTATGTTTGGGCTGTTGCGGCACATATCTATTTGGAGGCCTACCCCTGTAAGGCCATGGATCTGTGGGTGTCCGATGCGGGAGACTTGTCCAGTGAACAGTAGAAAATGCGCTGGAAGCAGTGTAAGCTTGTTCTCTTAATAATTCTCAGCATTTATCACAATTGTGCCTTTTATTGCGAGTTCATTATACCCCGGTGAAATTGTTTAAAATGGGGCTTTTGTCAGAGCCAGATTATGGGGATCTCATCCACATGCTGTGGAGATGTCCCATGTTACAGATACTGGACATCTGTTCTTGCAACAATCAATAGAGTATTCCAAACAGACATCCCTTCTGACCCCAGGAGCTGTCTGCTGGGAGGTTTCGGTGATATTATACTAGATGCCTTTACTAATAAATCAGTTTTCAGAGCCTTGTTTCAGGCACGTAAAAGTATCCTCCTCCACTGGAAAAGCACTTTCCCTAAATCCCAAAGGAATGGCTAGACCATATGGGTACTACTTTAAGATATGAAAAGGTTATTTTCCAGAACCATGGATGCCCTGCTAAATTTGAGAGGGTTTGGGGAGGTTGGCTTGATGCACCAGGCATGGCCCTAGTAGACCTGATTATATATAGGATATTGGGGTAGAATGCTGATGGTTACCCAATGCTGGTTATTACTATCTGACTTTGGAGCGTGCACTGTAATTTCTGTTGTCAGCCACTGGGTGGGGCTGTATGTTCTCTTTAGTGAGCTCTATGCAGTTGGAAGCTGTAATTGCCTATTTGTTTTTTACTGTTTTGTACTTTACAACTTTGCATTCTTTTGTGAGTGTTTATGGAACGTGTATGCTTGAATGTGTTCAAATAAAACTTTCTTCTGATTTAAAAAGAGGGGAATGCACTGTATGTTCCTTGCTAAAGAACAGGGGTGCCCAACCAGTGGCCTGCGGAGAACTCGGATGTGGCCCGCGACCTCCTGCTCTGTGATGGTGGTTGGCAAGCCCAGATCTTGGGTTCCCGACCCTCTATCCCAGAGCACCAGTGTTGTTAATGGAGCGAGCAGTAGAAGAAGCAAGCAGCTGCGAAGCAGAGCAGCAAAAAACAATGCTTCCTGCATAGCGCCGGCTTCTGTCACAGAAGGAGTGATACCAAATGTACTCTGCCTGGGACAGCCACAGCTGGCAATACTCGAATGGAAGACGGTTATTATAGGTCAGTTCATTACTAAAATCACAGTGTTTATTAGGGATCGACCGATAATGTTTTTTCGGTGCCGATACAATACCGATATTTCAGCCACCTCCCAGGCCAATAGCCGATATTGTGTGCCGATATTTTGTACATTTAAAAAAAAACATTTATATATTTTTTTTAAATCACTGTTATTGCTGTCACAAGGAATGTAAACATCTCTTGTGACAGTAATAGGCAGTGAGAGGTGCTCTGTATGGAGGGATCGGGGGTCTATAAGACCCCCAATCCCTCCTCTGCACATCAAAACGTCAAAATCGGTGTTTTTGAATACTTTATATTTTTTTAAACTGGCGCCTTTAAGATGCCAGTAATCCGGCAAGTGATGTCATGACATCGCTTCCGTGTTACTAGATCCGAGACCCGAGCGAAGCATCGGCTTTGTTTGGGTTTTCGGTCAGCCAGCGGACATGCCGGATGGTTGCTCGGGCCTCCTGGTGGGACAGAAGAGCCCAGGCAGGGCCGTCTTAATGAGTGGGCACACTACACTGCAGAGTGTATGAGCATCATGGGAAATGTAGTTCCAAAACATCTGGGGTGCCAAGGTTAGCCATCACTGCCCTATACTATCCAGACCTACCACTCTACCTCCCTATACTATCCAGACCTACCACTATACCTCAGTGTACTACCCAGACCTACCACTATACCTCCCTATACTATCCAGACCTACCACTATACCTCCCTATACTACCCAAACCTACCACTATACCTCCCTATACTATCCAGACCTACCACTATACCTCAGTGTACTACCCAAACCTACCACTATACCTCCCTATACTATCCAGACCTACCACTATACCTCCCTATACTATCCAGACCTACCACTATACCTCACTGTACTACCCAGACCTACCACTATACCTCCCTATACTACCCAGACCTACCACTATACCTCCCTATACTATCAAGACCTACCACTATACCTCCCTAAACTACCCAGACCTACCACTATACCTCCCTATACTATCCAGACCTACCACTATACCTCCCTATTCTACGCAGACCTACCACTATACCTCCCTATACTATCCAGACCTACCACTATACCTCCCTATACTATCCAGACCTACCACTATACCTCACTGTACTACCCAGACCTACCACTATACCTCCCTATACTACCCAGACCTACCACTATACCTCCCTACACTATCCAGACCTACCACTATACCTCCCTATACTACCCAAACCTCCCACTATAGCTCCCTATACTATCCAGACCTACCACTAAACCTCCCTATACTATCCAGACCTACCACTATACCTCCTTATACTATCCAGACCTACCACTATACCTCCCTATACTATCCAGACCTACCACTATACCTCCCTATACTATCCAGACCTACCATTATATCTCCCTATACTACCCAGACCTATCAAAATACCTCCCTATACTATCCAGACCTACCACTGTACTGCCCTATACTATCCAAACCTACCTCTATACTGCCCTTTACTATCCAAACCTGCCTCTATACTGCCCTATACTATCCAAACCTGCCACTATACTGCCCCACACTACCTCAACCTGCTGCTATACCACCCTATACTACCCAAAACTGACACTATGCATTACTACACCCTTTTCTGTACCCTCCTGACCTCCCCTCTACTGTGTCCTCCAACCCCCCTGTACTGTGCCTTCCTGCCCCCCACGCGTACAGTACTGTGTACAGTCATACATAAATACAGACCGCTAAATGGGTGGGAGAGGCATTTATGACAGGGGGGTAATGTGTACAGGGAGGGAGATAGTTTCAAAAAAGGGCGGGAGCAGGGAAAAAGAGTAAGTGTATACAAAGGGGCAGTGTATATGGGGGGGGGGGGGCGGGGGGCAGTGTGTAGAGAGGACGGGACAGTAATCCGGCAAGTGATGTCATGACATCGCTTCCGTGTTACTAGATCCGAGACCCGAGCGAAGCATCGGCTTTGTTTGGGTTTTCGGTCAGCCAGCGGACATGCCGGATGGTTGCTCGGGCCTCCTGGTGGGACAGAAGAGCCCAGGCAGGGCCGTCTTAATGAGTGGGCACACTACACTGCAGAGTGTATGAGCATCATGGGAAATGTAGTTCCAAAACATCTGGGGTGCCAAGGTTAGCCATCACTGCCCTATACTATCCAGACCTACCACTCTACCTCCCTATACTATCCAGACCTACCACTATACCTCAGTGTACTACCCAGACCTACCACTATACCTCCCTATACTATCCAGACCTACCACTATACCTCCCTATACTACCCAAACCTACCACTATACCTCCCTATACTATCCAGACCTACCACTATACCTCAGTGTACTACCCAAACCTACCACTATACCTCCCTATACTATCCAGACCTACCACTATACCTCCCTATACTATCCAGACCTACCACTATACCTCACTGTACTACCCAGACCTACCACTATACCTCCCTATACTACCCAGACCTACCACTATACCTCCCTATACTATCAAGACCTACCACTATACCTCCCTAAACTACCCAGACCTACCACTATACCTCCCTATACTATCCAGACCTACCACTATACCTCCCTATTCTACGCAGACCTACCACTATACCTCCCTATACTATCCAGACCTACCACTATACCTCCCTATACTATCCAGACCTACCACTATACCTCACTGTACTACCCAGACCTACCACTATACCTCCCTATACTACCCAGACCTACCACTATACCTCCCTACACTATCCAGACCTACCACTATACCTCCCTATACTACCCAAACCTCCCACTATAGCTCCCTATACTATCCAGACCTACCACTAAACCTCCCTATACTATCCAGACCTACCACTATACCTCCTTATACTATCCAGACCTACCACTATACCTCCCTATACTATCCAGACCTACCACTATACCTCCCTATACTATCCAGACCTACCATTATATCTCCCTATACTACCCAGACCTATCAAAATACCTCCCTATACTATCCAGACCTACCACTGTACTGCCCTATACTATCCAAACCTACCTCTATACTGCCCTTTACTATCCAAACCTGCCTCTATACTGCCCTATACTATCCAAACCTGCCACTATACTGCCCCACACTACCTCAACCTGCTGCTATACCACCCTATACTACCCAAAACTGACACTATGCATTACTACACCCTTTTCTGTACCCTCCTGACCTCCCCTCTACTGTGTCCTCCAACCCCCCTGTACTGTGCCTTCCTGCCCCCCACGCGTACAGTACTGTGTACAGTCATACATAAATACAGACCGCTAAATGGGTGGGAGAGGCATTTATGACAGGGGGGTAATGTGTACAGGGAGGGAGATAGTTTCAAAAAAGGGCGGGAGCAGGGAAAAAGAGTAAGTGTATACAAAGGGGCAGTGTATATGGGGGGGGGGGCGGGGGGCAGTGTGTAGAGAGGACGGGACAGTGTGTATAAGAGGGTGAACTTTATTTTGGATAATTCCCTGGTTTTCTGTATTTGCTGTTTCTAATCAGACTAAAAAGCCACGCCCAAAATGTAGCATTATTTAGCCATACCCACTCGCCACCGCGCGAATAGCGCACAGCAGGTCACCTTCTCCCAGGTAGGGGCCCTAGTGCATTACTTTGCCCAGGGGCCCATGATGTTATTAAGATGGCCCTGAACCCCGGCGAGTGGCGGCAGGGGGAATGTCCCCTTCAGCTGTTTGTAATAACTGCTGAGCCGCATCGGTTGTTATTACAATTAAGCTGATCGTTGGCTCTAAAGAACGGTACCGGGGTGATGTCTGCAGCTGCAGGCATCATACCAGTAAAACCCCTTGAAGCAATATCGGTAATATCGGGTACGTTTGTGCCCGATACTGATACTTCAAAAAAAGAGAATATTGGCCCCAACGATATTTGGTCGATCCCTAGTGTATATATGGGCATATCTTCTGCATTGTTTACTGGGCTGCTTTCAAACTGATCCGCAGGTGCCGCACTGTGTACCTGTGGGTTACTTGCACTGAGCCATAGACTTCTGTTATTACCTGCTGGTTTGGTTCGCATTCTGAAAGTGCATCACACCTGCAGGATATAATAGAAGTCTATGGCAAAGTGCAGCTAACTCGCAGAAAAGCTACAGGTGCACTGCACTGCACCCACAGTGTGGGTAAACTGCAGCGCATCAGTGTGAAAGCAGCCTTAGGCCCCTTTCACAGGATCAGTCTGACCCAATCGGACCCTCCATTCACCTCTATGGAGTGGCAAATGCAAACGGACTTGTGTCCATTTACACCCGCCGACCTCCATCTCGATCCGCTAAAAATAAATAGAAGGGGATCCGTTCCCTTCCGTCTGCGCAGATCGGATCAGAAGGCCCATAGAGTAGAGTGGGCTGCGTCCGTGTCCGCTCTGCAGTATGCATGTCATCAGCCCGCTCCACTCCACTGTGGCCCGTGACCAGTTACCAAGTCGCTTAAATGGTCCTCGCTCTTCAAAAGGTTGGGCACCCCTGCTATAGAATATTATTTTTTATCAAGTTGTTATGGGTAAAGTTCTGCTTTATGTCCCAGTTTGAAGTCATATTCTCCTACTTGTGCACATGCTGGTTTCCTATACATGCACAGCCGCTACCATTTTTTTCCTCCCTATGCAAGCCATACATACCCAGTGCCTGTTTTTCTATGCACCTACAAATGTGAGTGTGAATTTTTTGCAATATTTCTGTGTGTTAACAGTTTTATGCTACAAGATTCTCCCTGGTATTTTATTTGCATGCATGACGGTACACCATCTGCGAAGGACCCATAGTAACAAGCCATTGGTGACTTTTATTAATGTTATTTTATTAATGCACATCAAAAAAACACTGCAAAAGATTGTAGTACCAAAGTTCACAGCATTAAATTAGTGGCACCAATAACCCAATTTTACCCAACAGCCATTTCTAAATCTAGAGAATAACATTACAGTGCCATTTATTCTCGGAAGAACATTCCAAACACTGTAGTGAGCATAAATACATGTGGTAACTAAAATAATAATAATAATAATAATAATCTTTATCTGGACAATGACCCCAGGGAACTCTGACTTTTATAGGGAGGGGGTGGCACATTAGAAAGGCACCATAATTGGCCATTCTAGGCCATCTAACCAAAGTTCAGAGACCAGAAAGTACGAAACTGGCAATGGTTGCTATGGCGATGAACAATCACAATGGTTCGCCATTGCAAAACAGCTAGCGTTCAGGTAAAACTCGCGATCCCTCTGAAGCTAAAACTCATCCCTAGTAACCATGAGACATGTTGGACCTGCATGTTATAAACTTTAACTCCCATAGATTTAGCCTGGGTTCACATTATCTTTGCATGCGTCTCACAGCAGGGGTCCTGTGCGTCCTGGTTCACCGGTTCAAGTCCGATTTCAGTCCAAATTTTTGGCTGAATTCGGACCTGAAACAGACCAAAAGTCGCACATGGCCCCTGTGCAAATTTGCACCGGAGCTGCAGCGGAGATATGTGAACCCGCTCTATAGAGAGCCGGTCAAAATCTCCTGCTATTGCGAATTGGATGCATGGAAGCCACATCCAATTCGCAATAGTGTGAACCCAGACTCAAACAAAGAGCTGGAAATAATTACCATCTTATGACAGCTCATTTATAAAACACCTATTTTATAAGTAGATCCATTTCAAATATGCCTGTAAACGCCCAAATGTGCCTGGACACATAGGCTAACATAGTGTTGCTTCTAAGGGCTGAAACAAAAACAAAAAAAAGCCAAACGCCTGTATAAGCAACATTTTTATGCCCAGTGTGCATGAGGCCTTATAATTCTTTAGGGTTTACATTTTTGTTTCAATGTGTCAGTTACATTATCTTTTTATTCCTGAGCAGTTTATTGTTTCCTTTCTTATACACAATAGTTACTTAGTTTTTCTCCAGGCAACTATATAAAACCATTTGTGTTGTAATATGTCTCCCCCCAGAGGCATTTTGTGAGAATAGCATGTGACATGCCACCTGTTTTAGGAGTGTATTTTTATTAATGAGACTAATGCCCTGTACACACGACCGGTTTCGCCGTCGGAATAAACTCTGAAGGTTTTTACAACGGAGTTCCGACAGAATTCCGCTCAAGCTGTCTTGCATACACACGGTCACACCAAATTCCGACTGTCCAGAACACGGTGATGTACAACACATACGACGGGATTAGAAAATGGAAGTTCAATAGCCAGTAGCCAATAGCTTCCGTCTCGTACTTGCTTCACAGCATGCGTCGTTTTTGGTGCGTCGGAACAGCATACAGACAAGCGTTTTTTCCGAATTGTAATTTGTTCCGTCGGAAAAATATAGAACATGTTCTCTATCTAAGTCCGTCTGAATTTTCAACAGAAAAAGTCCGATGGGGCGTACACACGGTCGGAATACACAATGAAAAGCTCCCATCGACTCTTTATGTCAGAAATTCCGCTTGTGTGTACACGGCATTACATATTTGTGTCAATTTTAATAGTAAGAATATAGTTTTATGCCTTTTTTAGGTACTTTGTGTTATCTGCATCTAATGGGTGCATTAAATGTTGCATTTTTAACTTTTTCTGCAAATACCGGAATTGCCGGTAGTAATTTATTATTATTTGATGGGTTCCCCTGCCATTCCTTAGCCAGGATTAGGAAGGGGGTAGAACCCAGAATGTGCTGCATAGCAATGGTTCCATTGTCTATTCTCTCCCTGAGTCCATCAGGCACCTGAGGATACCACACATTTGTCATCTCTGAGCAGGTCCTGCACTGTGCATACTATGGCTGACATTTCCTTCTCTGAGCCCCTCCACTGGCCAGGGACTGCTGGGCTTGATGCTGCTGTTGCATTCCTGGGTTGCCTTAGATGTGCCCTTGACTGATCACTAATATTTTAATGTAATTTATTATTAAAATCCTATTAAAATGAACAAGGTTTGTGCCTCTCTGTGTTATCCGTGTATGCTGCAGCTGGGTGTTATGTCTGTACATGCTCTGTATGGCCTCATTTACACTTGTGGTTGGAGGGACAGTAAAAATGTGGGGTTGAGCTGTGTTTTTGCTGCCCTCTACTGCTGCCCCTTAAGCTACAAAGGAAGCAGATGGGGATGTACAAATGCCATATACGTGTCAAAAATGCTCCCCCCTGTAAAACTGAATTGGGCCACACTGCAAACTCTAAATGAGATGCTATGGAGCAGGTTTAAAACAGGCAGTGAGGAGGCAACATATCACCTTCTCACTGCCTGTCAAATGCCATCTGAAAAGCAATTCACTTCAGATCCAGTAATGGCTGGTTTGGGGGGGGGGGGAGTGAAAGTGGCAAAATACACATGCACCCCTCATTTGCACATAACGCCGCAACCCAAATACCCCCCCCCCCCGAAAGGCTGGCCTCTGTACTCACACTGCTCCAGCTCCCGCTCATCCTCCCATCTGCTGCTGCAATCTCCTCCTCAGTGGCCAATACACGATCCTGGCCCGGGCTTCTGCTATGGGCACTGCTAGGAGGAGGGGGTGGGCTCTATGGACCTGGGAAGGCGGCGATCAGTGCCGAGGGGCCATTGCTTCTCCTCTCGCCCAAACAGGAAGTATAATAATAATAATAATAATAATAATAATAATAATATTAATTCTCACTAATGTCACACAACTGGGTGCATACTTGCCAACAGTCCCGATTTTCCTGGGACAATCCCGATTTTGGGACCCTCGTCCCAATCAGAGCTCGTCCTGATTAATTTCCCGTGATTTTGCCTTTGTCTCGGGAAAATCGGGAATGTTTTAGGAAAAATGGCCGGCAGGCTACAAAAAGATGGCCACCGCCACAAGGATTATTTCTCAGTGGAGAGGGGAGGGGCAGTCAGTCAGCTTCTCCCCTCTCCACTGAACACACAAACGAGAAAGCCGGGAACTGGCGGGAACTGTAGCTGTCGCACTGCTGGGGGACACAGATCGCTCTGTAAGGAGGGCTCCGCTGCTGCTGCCAGCGACTGGTGCTGCCAGGGACAATGAAGTAAGGTGGGCTCTGTTGCTTTGGGGCACAGATCGCTCTGTAAAGAGGGCTCCGCTGCTACTGCCAGGGACACTGAAGTAAGGAGGGCTCTGCCAGGGACACTGAAGTAAGGAGAGCTCTGTTGCTGGGGGACACAGATCGCTCTGTAAGGAGGGCTCAGCTGCTGCTGCCAGGGACTGCTGCTGCCAGGGACAATGAAGTAAGGTGGGCTCTGTTGCTTTGGGGCACAGATCGCTCTGTAAGGAGGGCTCCGCTGCTACTGCCAGGGACACTGAAGTAAGGAGGGCTCTGCCAGGGACACTGAAGTAAGGAGAGCTCTGTTGCTGGGGGACACAGATCGCTCTGTAAGGAGGGCTCAGCTGCTGCTGCCAGGGACACTGAAGTAAGGCGGGCTCTGTTGCTTTGGGACACAGATCGCTCTGTAAGGAGGGCTCCGCTGCTGCTGCCAGGGACACTGAAGTAAAGAGGGCTCTGTTGCTTGGTGACACAGATCGCTCTGTAAGGAGGGCTCCACTGCTGCCAGCTGCTGGGGACACTGAAGTAAGGAGGTCTCTGTTGCTGGGGGACACAGATCTGTAGGGAGGGCTCCACTGCTGGGGGACACCAAATGTAAACGAGGGCTCTGCTGCTGGGGGACACCAGATGTAAAGGAGGGCTCCGCTGCTGGGGAATCAGATGTAAGGAGGGGCTCCGCTGCCAGGGACACAGATCTGTAAGGAGGGCCTCTGCTTCTGGGGGCACCTGATGTAAGGATGGACACTGTTGGGGGCACCTGATGTAAGGACGGACTCTGCTGGGGGCACCTGATGTAAGGGCGGACTCTGCTGGGGGCACCTGATGTAAGGGCGGACTCTGCTGGGGGCACCTGATGTAAGGGCGGACTCTGCTGGGGGCACCTGATGTAAGGGCGGACTCTGCTGGGGGCACCTGATGTAAGGGCAGACTCTGCTGGGGGCACCTGATGTAAGGACGGACTCTGCTGGGGGCACCTGATGCAAGGACGGACTCTGCTGGGGGCACCTGATGCAAGGACGGACTCTGTTGGGGGCACCTGATGCAAGGACGGACTCTGCTGGGGGCACCTGATGCAAGGACAGACTTTGCTGGGGGCACCTGATGGCATCTGGTGGCAGGCGACGTGGCAGGTGACACGCTCAGGGGTCCCACTGATTCTGGATTATGGTTAGTTGAATGATTTTATTCTATATTACAATGTAATAATAGTAATAATGCGCTTCAATCAACCTGACACCACAACAACCATGGTGCTGGGAGGATTGAAGCGCTAACACCAGGTGTTTGGAGTATCTTTATCTGCTGATTTGTTAAACTCTGGAATACATATTTCTATTGTGGTGTAGGATCTGGGCCTGCTGTCTCTCCTTCCCTCCTTCTTTCCTTCTTTCTCTCTCCCTCCCTCTTTTACCCTTTTTTTCTCCATTTCTTATTCATCTCAGACTCTAACCACATCCCCATTTGAACTACACCCATATAAGCCACGCCCACTGTTTCACATAAACCACGTCTTTTGGCGTGGCACTGCATGCGCCGCATTTTTCTTTTTTGCTATGGCACGCCTTTAAACGCTTGCCCCGCCTCCTAATTATAATAAGACTCCATCTACAGCCAAAAAAGTGTCCCTGCAAATTT